>CM039675.1:94701855-95906355 GCA_022496015.1 Hordeum marinum
GTTCCTGGCCGCGCCGCACCTTCCTGTGCCCGCCATCGCCGCCCCTTGCCGTCGAGCCGTTGGAGGGCCTCTGCCCGTAAGGAACATGGAGACAACGCACTGCCCGCTCGCGTTGACTTGCTGCCAACGCCCGCATGGGCCAGCTGGGCCTCGCCTCGCCCCAGATCGCAAGAGCCCAGCATCCGCCGTGCGGCCCAGCTCCGCCTCGCCCCGCACGTGGGCCACGCCGTTCCGCAGGCCGGGTGGCCCTCTGGTGAGCCACCCCGCTAAGCCCTGCCCGATGCGCTGTGTAGCTATCATGCACCCATGTGTCTCTGTTGGGCTAGATTCCAGATTTGGCCTGATTCGTTTTTTTCCCGGTTTGGCGAATTTGCTAATTATCCATAGAAAATAGAATTGCAGAAAAACCCTTGATGTTCACGCATTTAATAACTTTTCACCCGTGCATCATATGTAAAAAACTTATATATGTAAAATGACTAGAATTTCGTATAGATTCACACTTTCGAACTCTCACATGTGATAAAAATGATTAACTTGTTGTTTCCATTGTTTTTGCGTTAATGCCATTTCAAATGAATTGTTTAATAACTTTTGAACCATAGCTTCGATTAAAATGTTTTATATATGTAACTTGTCTAGAAAAAAAGTGTAGAATCTCATGCCACACTTTATTTTCGTGTTTCATAAATATAAAACATGTATAGTATAGATCTGGACCAAAATCGTAATATGCATATGGGGTTGTTTCGGAAATGATATATGATGCTTTCGTCCTCATTTAAAATGCCTAGATGATGTAGTTTGTTATTGCTTCACCACTTTCCATGATTAACAACATTTAATGTTGCCGAGTAAATGAATGAGACTCAAGTAAATATTTGATCGTGGAGTTTCGTCAATATGCAACTCGTTGCATATTGAGCTTCACTTAATGTGTAGTATTTGATCGATATGATTTGCCATGTCATGCCTTGCATAATTTAACCGGACATGCATCATATTTATTTGCACATCATGTCATGTATATGTTGTGGTGTTTCTCGTGTGTTGATTGCTTCTTCTCAATAGAGTTCTGAAAGCGTTCGGAGTGTGAGGATTCATTCGACTACGTTGACTCGTCTTCTTCATGGACTTATGCTTCTTACAAGCGGGATCTCAAGCAAGATGACACATTTCCCTAGATACCACTACTATCATTGCTATGCTAGTTGTCCCGCTTTTATCGTTATGTCTTGCTACCTACCACTTGTTTGTCAAGCCTCCCAACATTGCCATGAAAAGCCTCTAACCCTCCACCTTCCTAGCAAACCTTTGTTTGGATATAATACTGCTTGCTTAGCCCTTCTTATAGCGTTTCTAGCTGCAGGTGCAATTGCTTTCACGTGACAACATGGACATTCTTTTGTTATCACAATATTGTTGCTATTTAATTTAATGCACATATACACTTGGTGAAGGGTGGAAGACTTGGCCTTTGCTCGGTTTTTTGTTCCACTCCTGTCGCCCCTAGTTACTTGTGAACCGGTGTTATGTTCCATAATTGAGCACTCCTAACATGCTCGAGGTTGTTATGGGGACCCCCTTGGTTTTAGTTTTAGGATAAAGCTTGTCTGGCAAGGCCCAACATTGGTACTACATTTGCCTAATAACTAATAAAATTGCATAGGGACTTTCCGGACCCCGTGGGTAATTTAATCAACCCCTGGGCCAGTGCTTCTCATGAGTGTTGGTCCAAAAAAGTGCCACTTGCGAGGCCACCTCGGGGCAACTCGAGGGATTTCTATCAGGTCGTCGTACGTAGTGTTCATCCGGTCGTGTCCTGAGAACGAGATATGCGACTCTTATCGGGTTCGTCGACATGTCGGGCGGTCTTGCTAGACTTGTTTTACCTTTCTCGAATGTCTTGCGTGAGGAACTCTGATCTTCTTCGGGCTATCTCGAGGTGTCAGATTTCCTTTGGAATTGCCTAGGATGATCACGAGATCCATGGTCGAGGTTATTCCTGCGGCGTGTGGTTAATTTGTGATGGATTATTTGGAGCAGCCCTGCATGGTTAAATCTTTCGGAAAGCCGTGCCCACGGTTATGTGGAAAACTTGGAAACTTTGTTTAACACCCGGTCATAGCAAACTTGAAGTAAACCCAAATAAAATACACCAACCGTGTGCGTAACCGTGACTGTTACTTCTCGTGAGTCCTTCTCCAGAATAGAACACGGTGGGGTTATGTTTGACGTAAGTAGGTGTTTAGGATCACTTAGTGATCACTACTAGTTCAACTCCGTTATGCGTAGACCACCATACTTTACTTTCCGTATTCATAATTTAGCCACTCAAATAAATGCTTAGTCGCTTGCTGCAACCTCACCACTTAACCATACCTCACCCATTAAGCTTTAATAGCCTTGATACCCTTGGAAATGAGATTGCTAAGCCCGTGTGGCTCACAGATTACTACAACAACAGTTGCAAGTATAGGTAATGCGATGATTTGACATGAGTGTGATGCTTGTTTTGATTTGGAGTTCTTCTTCTTCTTCTTCTTCGATCTAGGATGGATTCTAGGTGGCAACCTGGGATAGCAAGGATGGATGTCATTTTATCATTTGATTTCGTTCATAGTCGGTCCCGGCTCTTCTATATGATGTTTGAGTATGTTGTTGTATTGATGTGATCTTGATGTAGCTTGTGGCGAGTGTAAGCCAGTTACATATACTCATCGCTTCTGTAAATGTACTTGTAATGATATCCATTCTTGCAACACGACGAGATGCGCTTCTATCCCTGTCGAGGCCCCCGTGCCAAAATAAGGATAGGATTGCATCTTGGGTGTGACAAGTTGGTATCAGAGCCGGTTCTGACCTAGGAGCCCCCTTGATTGATCGAACTTGGCCGAATCAAGTCTAGTGAAAAAAACTATTTTGAGTCTAGTTATATATCAGAGAGTAGGTTTCTTGTACTCATCTTCTATACTCTAGTGAGGAATTACGACTTAGGAACTTTGATTCTACTCCTCTTCTCACTCAAAAAAATTTAGGATCACGTGGGTATTTTGGAAACTATATGATCCGATGTGACGGAGTTTTGTCTTGGTGCCTCTTGTCTGACTTGATTTCTTTCGGGGAGTTGAGCTCCAGGGGATTCTTGACACATCGTTATCGTTCAGTTTCCTTAGTATCTCAGGACGGTGGATGTTCGAAATTGCTTCAATACTAGTAGTGGCGAGAGGAGTCCAGCATCCCCACTACTGGTGAAGAGAGTTTGGATGTACTGCCATTCTTAGTATCATTATGTTTTCGAGGGTTCTATATAGATGAGTTTCCGAGACCTCTGGTTATGTGTTGACGGATGTGTTACATTGGAGCGTAGTACTATTGTTAGGAGTTGAGTGATGGATTTTTCTCCTTGTATCCGTGGACTTGATTGCATAACCAGAAGATTGCATATCTGTGTTCTTCATATCCTTTTAAATCGCTAAATGCTTCCCCATGTTGGAAATTCTGTCCATGTATCTCTTGTACTTCGTCTCTCTCTATTCTATCCGGAGTGCTGAATATATCTCAGAAGATTTTCATTTCCATTCATATCCTCTTAATTATTTCGAGGTTCTCACCTCATCAAGTTCTTAATTTTTCTGGTGCAATATCTCTTTCTAAGCAATTGTTTCGATGGTGGTTTATTTTGAGTGGTCCGATAACCCACAGGTTTTCCCCAGGATCTTACTTGGCTCTTCTAATCTTTCTGGAGATGCTCTCAAGTTCTCTTCTAATATGACGTAAGAATGAATTTCATCAGTCATGTGCCTTCTCGAAGATCGCTTCTAAATCATTTTCATTGTTGGCTCAACCTTTCCTTATTCATTCTTCCGGAGTGTCTCAATAATTCTTGGTGGTGTTCTTGTCTTCATTCTCATCATTGAAGTCCTAAGGAGAGTTTCTCTTAAATCTTTGTCCGCTCTTTTCAAGAGTGTGGTTTCAGCTTCTTGCTATCGTCTCAAATTGTTTTGGTCATGAGTAATTACGTCCTTATCTATCCGGAGCATTTCAGAATTGTTTTCATTTCTCGATCCTCTAAAGGCCATCGTTTTAGAAGATTTCTTCGTTCTCAGCTTTTAGCTTTCGTTCTCAAATTCTTCTCAAGTGTTGTTCCTTCGTTCGTATCTCAATTATTCCGGTGCTTCGTTCAAGCTTTCTATTAGGTGGATCATGCTCTCTTCGTTCTCATGTTATATCATTCATTTTTATTATCCTCTTTAGTTTCTAATTCTTACCGGTGTTCTCGTGCAAGAATTTTTCAAGTTTGTGTTCTATCTCTCTCTTCAATCTTTTCAAGAAGAACAAGTTGTATGCTAAATCCGTTGCTAGTCATCAATTTAACTTGATGAAGGATAAGTATAACGTAATTCTTATTCTTGTTTCATCAAGGTGATTTCAATCCTTCTTCCGGAGTTGTGTCTATTATCAATTCTCGATTCTAAGTGGTTCTTCTTTTTTTTTCTGGAGTTAAAGTTGCTCAAATATCTCTTTTCGAAGCTTCATCTATATCATAGCAAGGCCTCAATCTTGTCTTTTTGCATCCTTCAATTCTTTTCTATCATCATTTCATTTTGGAGTTCTTCTCGATGGTCCTTCATGGTGGTTTGCTAAGGATGTAATTCTTTCTCGAATTTTTCTTCAAGATTCTTGTTGGAGGTGCTCAAGTGTTCTTTGTCTTGGATTTCTAAGTTAAATTCCTTCTCCATTGTTTTTTGAGATGGTGTTATTAAATTCTTGATTATGAGGAGTCTCCAAGGAAAATTGTCAAGAATAACATAAGTAAACCCATCATGTCTTTGTCGGAGTTATCTCGGGTTGGTTTTCACCTAAAGCATTTCCTAAGGATAGATGATGTCATGGTGTTATAAAGGATTCAAGTTTGTCCTCTTCTTGGCGAAAGAAGTTTTATCTCTTCATTGATCTCAATCAATCAATTGTTTTCCATTTGTGGCTGGTTATCAACTCATTGTTCTGAGATGTTTTCCATAATCCCATAACAAGATATTCTTTTCATTGTTTATTCTCCATTAGCTCTGTTCTATCCTTCTTTCCAAGGGTGCTTTCAAATTCAATGGTGGTAGAAGTTGTTATTTTCTTCTCTGTTCTTTTCCTTCCTATGATCTAGTTCCTATTCTTTTCTTCCGGTGTCATTGTCATGTTGCTCTCTTTGAACGATCATCTTGTTTTAGCAAGATCATGTTCTTTCTTGCTTATTCATTTTATCAGAGTGTGGGTTCTATGTTCAAGTTCCTTCCATCGTATCAATTTTTCCTCTCTATCCTACCGATGTGCCGCCGAAATTTCTTTTGAATTATTGCTTGTTCCTCATGTAGTTCTTCATATCTTTCCAACCTTCATGTTTCATTGATTTCACTCGTTTGTCAAAGAAGCAACTAAGTTTTACCTCTTGCTCTTTCTCTTCCCGTTCTCTTTCTAGATCTCGGGACGAGATCCTCGTGTAGTGGAGGAGAGTTGTAACAGCCCGGGACCGATGCTCCAGAAGATTCCCCTTTTATTTCCATTCTTGTCTGTATTTCGTTTGGTCATTTCATTCATCATCGCATCATTCGCATCATATCCATAGCATCGTCACTTATCTTCAAAACTTGCATCCGTTCGTAGTTGTCGATTCTCTCCGTTCTCGTCGCTGGCCATTTTGAGACCAACCACACACGCGCGTGCCCGCGACATCGTTAAAATATTGTTTTCAAAGTGTGTTTAAAATATTCTCAGATTGGGTCGAAACTTGGTGTGCGGTCTTGTTATATTGTAGGTAGGCCGCCTGCCAAATTTCGTCGCATTCTGAGTTTGTTTGATACCCCAACGGTCAACCGTAGTAGTGTGGTCATATATTTATTTGTCGGACCTTTTTGACGTTTTAAAAACTTGTCACGGGCCACACCATCTCTCTCTCATCTCAGCCCAACTCCTCTAACACAACCCACCTAGCCCACCTAACCCAACCCCGCGACCGGAGCCATCCGATTGCGATCGCACGACTCGAATTGGTGCAAATCCCCCTAACCTAGCCCCATTTCCTATTTAAGCCCCCTCCCCTGCCTAATTTGGCTAACCCTAATCCCCACCTCGTTTTCCATGCCCCCAACCCTCAGCCACCGCCAGCCTCCTCCTCCCCGTCGCCGTGGCCCGCTGAAGGCCATCCCGGGCCCGTTCGGGCCCAAACTGCCGCCACCGCCCGTGCGCCCGTACTCCACTTCCGCAGCCCGATCTGGAGCGAGGGGCGGAGCCCCTCGAGCTCGTGTAGCTTCCTCCCGAGCCACCGGCCATCGGCCCCTCGCCAGAGTGCCGCCGAAGGCGAGTATCAGGCCGACCCTGTCCTCCTCCCGCAGTTCTCTCTCTCCCTTGCCTCATCTCTTTCCCCTGCCCGCCATTGTTGCCAGGTCTGGAGGTCGCCGTCGTCGTCACCTCGTGCCCCGCAGCTACAAGAGATGGCCAGATCCGGACACCCTCGACCCAATCTACCCATTCCCATCCTCCCCGTCCCTTCCCGTGGCCGCCATCATCGCCCCTTGCCGGCAAGCCGCCGGAGGGCCTCTACCTGTGAGGAGCAGGGAGATGACGCACTGCCCACTCGTGTTGACCCGCTGCCAGCGCCCGCATGGGCTAGCTGGGCCTCGCCTTGGCCCAGGTTGCCAGAGCCCAGCATCCTCCGCGCAGACCAGCTCCACCTCGCCCCGCACGTGGGCCGCGCCGCTCCGCCGGCCAAGTGGCCCTCTGGTGAGCCACCTTGCTAAGCCCCGCCCGGTGTGCTGTGTAGCTATCATGCACCCATGTGTCTCTGTTAGGCTAGATTCTAGATTCGACCTGATTCGGGGTTTTTTCGGTCTCGCAAATTTGCTAATTATCGACAGAAAATAGAATTGCAGAAAAACCCTTCATGTTCATGCATTTAATAACTTTTCACCCGTGCATCGTATGTAAAAACTTTATATATGTAAAATGACTAGAATTTCGTGTAAATTCACATTTTCCATTTCTCACATGTGATAAAAATGATTAACTTGCTGTTTCCATTGTTTTTGCATTAATGCCATGTCAAATGAATTGTTTAATAACTTTTGAACCATAGCTCTGAGTAAAATGTTTTATATATGTAACTGTTCTAGAAAAAAACGTGTAGAATCTCATGCCACACTTTATTTTCGTGTTTAATAAATAAAAACATGTTTAGTAGAGATCTAGACCAAAATCATAATATGCATATGGGGTTGTTTCGTAAATGCTATATGATGCTTCCGTCCTCATTTAAAATGCCTAGATGATGTAGTTTGTTATTGCTTCACCTCTTGCCATGTTTAACAACATTTAATGTTGCCGAGTAAATAAACGAGACTCAACTAAATATTTGATCGTGGAGTTTCGTCAATATGCAACTCGTTGCATATTGAGCTTCACTTAATGTGTAGTATTTGATCGATATGATTTGCCATGTCATGCCTTGCAGAATTAAACCGGACATGCATCATATTTGTTTGCACATCATGTCATGTATATGTTGTGGTGTTTCTCGTGTGTTGATTGTTTGTTTCGGATTGCTTCTTCTCGATAGAGTTCCGAAAGCATTCGGAGTGTGAGGATTCGTTCGACTACGCTAGCTCGTCTTCTTCATGGACTCATGCTTCTTACAATCAGGATCTCAGGCAAGATGACACATTTCCCTGGATACCACTACTATCATTGCTCTGCTAGTTGTCCCGCTTTTATCGTTATGTCTCGCTACCTACCACTTGTTTGTCAAGCCTCCCAACGTTGCCATGAAAAGCCTCTAATCCTCCACCTTCCTCGCAAACCTTTGTTTGGCTATGATACCTCTTGCTCACTCCTTCTTATAGCGTTTCTAGCTGCAGGTGCAATTGCTTCCATGTGACAACATGGACATTTTTTTGTTATCACAATATTGTTGCTATTTAATTTAATGCACATATACACTTGGTGAAGGGTGGAAGGCTTTGCCTTTGCTCGGTGTTTTGTTCCACTCTTCCCGCCCCTAGTTACTTGTGATCTGGTGTTACGTTCCATAATTGAGCACTCCTAACATGCTCGGGGTTGTTATGGGGACCCCCTTGATTTTCATTTTAGGATAAAGCGTGTCTCGCACGGCCCAACATTGGTACTGCATTTTCCTAATTACTAATAAAGTGCATAGGGACTTTCCGGACCCCGTGGATAATTTAATCAACCCCTGGTCCAGTGCTCCTCATGAGTTTTGGTCCAAAACATAGCCACGTGGGGGCCACCTCGGGGCAACTCGAGGAATTTCTATCATGTCGCCGTACATAGTGTTCATCTGGTCGTGTCTTGAGAACGAGGTACGCGACTCTTATCGGGTTCGTCGACACGTCGGGAGGTCTTGCTGGACTTGTTTTACCTTTCTCGAATGTCTTGCGTGAGGAACTCTTATCTTCTTCGGGCTATCTCGAGGTGTTGGATTTCCTTTGGAATTGCCTAGGATGATCATGAGATCCATGGTCAAGGTTATTCCCGCGGCGTGTGGTTAATTTGTGATGGATTACTTGGAGCACCCCTACAGGGTTAAATCTTTCGAAAAGTCGTGCCCGCGGTTATGTGGCAAACTTGGAAACTTTGTTTAACACCCGGTCATAGCAAACTAGAAGTAAACCCAAATAAAATACACTAACCGTGTGCGTAACTGTGACTGTCACTTCTCGTGAGTCCTTAACCGGAAGAGAACATGGTGGGGTTATGTTTGACGTAAGTAGGTGTTCAGGATCACTTAGTGATCACTACTAGTTCATGTCTGTTATGCATAGACCATCATACTTTACTTTCTGTATTCGTAAGTTAGCCACTCAAATAAATGCTTAGTCGCTTGCTGCAGCCTCACCACTTAACCATACCTCACCATTAAGCTTTAATAGCCTTGATACCCTTGGAAATGAGATTGCTGAGTCCCTGTGGCTCACAGATTACTACAACAACAGTTGCATGTACAGGTAATTCGATGATTTGACGTGAGCATGATGCTTGTTTTGATTTGGAGTTCTTCTTCATCATCGATCTAGGATGGGTTCCAGGCGGCAGCCTGGGATAGCAAGGATGGATGCCATTTTATCCTTTGATTTCGTCCGTAGTTGGACCCTGCTCTTCTGTATGATGTTTGAGTATGTTGTTGTATTAATGTGATCTTGATGTAGCTTGTGGCGAGTGTAATCCAATTCCATATACTCATCTCTTTTGTAAATGTACTTGTAATGATATCCATTCTTGCACACAACGAGATGTGCTTCTATCCCTGTCGAGGCCCCCGTGCCAAAATAAGGATAGGATCGCATCTTGGGTGTGACAAGGGGCTCCATGGCATACAACGCCACATACTCCACTAGCATCTCGCAGTCCACATCCTTATATTTTTTGATAAGGCCGCCATGAGTCGGGCGTGGGCGACCTTGGTCTGGGCATGGATGGCGACCATCTTGGCTAGGGAGGCCACCGACGAATGTACGCCTTCTCGAGCACACTCGGTGATTACCAACTCATTAGACGCGGGTTTCTGACCGGCGTCGGAGAAGGCTGTTGTGATTTGTGAAGTGACTAACACGAGCTAGGTGTGGGCAGCCTCGAGATGTACGTGGGTGACCTCCATCAAGGCTATGGCGACCACCAATAAAATGATAGTTGTCATGTCGTTCTTGCCATTTGCTATACCTGTCACAGTTGTTGTTGCCGCCTTCTTAGTTGCAACAGCTGCCCTTTCGGCTACTCCAGCCTCCGTATAGGAGATAGCGGTCGCGCACATGCATGTTCTGATAATGCTCATGGCTGATGAGACTGCAATCGGGTCAGAGTGGGTTGCCGAAGTTTCCCTCACGATGGGGATCCACGTCCCCATCTTTCACCAGTGACGATTGAATAGTAAAATGGTCTTGGGGAGCGAGTGTGGTTAACTTGCCGGCGGTGCACTGTTGTTGACCAAGCTTCCTTCCTAAGCCATAATGAGGACTAATCCAAGATATTTTGTACTACATCACACACGATTCATGATCATGAAGTGTTTGTGATATACTTGATTTTCATATTTTTTTAAAACAAAAAATGAGGTTACTACGGCAAAGGATGGTGTTTGGGTTGCAATAAAATTTATCTGTAGTGAACACAGTCCAATAGTAGTGTCGTCCTAAAATATGGAATTATTTAGGATTCGTTTGACATTTTTATACCTTAATTGATTTTTCTAGGCATTTAATGTGTATAATTCAAGTTTGAACTACAATCACAAGGTTTGGTGTATCAAAATGGGTTTAAAAAACATATAAGTGTCCATGACTACATCTTTAGGTCACATGCAAGAAATGGGAATGAATTTGAAACATCTCGGGGTCTTCTTGGCTCGGCCACAAAACTCGTCAAAAATTCATGAAACGTGGCATGTTGTCATGACATGGCACATATGTGTTGTGGTAAAAAAATTGTCCATTTTGGGACAAGTTTTGGCACAAGCCCTTGTCAAACCGTAGCTTCTCACGAGAAGCCTTTGTGCTTCCGATAGGGAATGTGTCACCTTATGTGCGCGAATCAACATGTGCTTCTCTTCTCGCCTTGAACTTTTTCTAGAGGCATCGTAGACCAATAGTAGTGTCATGCTAAAATATGGTATTATTCACGGTTCTTTTGGCATTTTTTATACATTAATTGAGTTTCTAGGCATTTAGTGTCGATAATTCAAATTTGAACTACAATCACAAGGTCTGGTGCATTAAAATGGGTTGAAAATCATATATGTTTTCCATGGTTGCATCTTTAGGTACCATGCAAGAAATGGGAATGAAATTCAAGCATCTCAGGGTTTGTCTCAATCACAAACATTGAGCAACTTGGTTTTTTAAATTACCGTAAAACCAAAACTTGTTATAAATTCATGAAACTTGACATGTTGTGATGACATGGCACATATGTGTTGTGGCAAAAAAATTGTCCATTTTGGGACAAGTTTTGGCACAAGCCCCTTACAAACCGGAGCTTCTCACGGGAAGCTTTGTGGTTCCGATAGGGAATGTGTCACCTTATATGGGCGAAACGACATCCACTGTCTCTTCTCGCCTTGAACTTTTTTCTAGAGGCATCATAGACCAATAGGAGCGTCGTGCTAAACATATGGAATTATTTCGGGTTCTTTTGACATTTTTTGAACACTAATTGAGTTTTCTAGGCATTTAATGTGTATAATTAAAATTTGGACTACAATCACTAGGTCTGAAGCATCAAAATGGATTGAAAAAACATATAAGGGTCCATGGGTGCACCTTTAGGTCCCATGCAAGAAATGAGAATGAAATTCAAACATCTCGGGGTCTTGGTTTGGTCACGAACATTGAGAAACTTGGTTTTAAAATTAATGTAAATGAAAAACTCGTAAGAAATTCATGAAACCTGGCATATTGTGATGACATGGCACATATGTGTCGTGGTAAAAAAATTTGTCCATTTTGGGACAAGTTTTGGCGCAAGCCCCTTACAAACCGGAGCTTCTCACGAGAAGCTTTTGTGGTTCTGATAGGGAACATGTCACCTTATGTGGGCGAAATGATATTCGCTGCCTCTTCTCGCCTTGAAATTTTCTAGAGGCAACATAGAACAATAAGAGTGTCGTGCTAAAATATGGAATTATTTAGGGTTCGTTTGGACTTTTTATACATTAATTGAGTTTTATAGGCATTTAATGAGCATAATTCAAATTTGAACTACAATCACTAGGTCCGGTGCATCAAAATGGGTTGAAAATCATATAAGTTGGATGCATCTTTAGGTACCATGCAAGAAAATGAGAATAAGATTCAAACATCTTAGGGTCTTGGCTCAGCCACGAACATTGAGAAACTTGGTTTTTAAATTATCATAAATCCAAAACTCTTCAGAATTTCATGAAACTTGTCATGTTGTAATGACATGGCACATAAAGGCATAGTGGAATTTTGTTTCCATATTTGAGACACATTTTTGATATATTTTTCTTCTAGAGCCGACATTGAGAATACCGGTTTAAATTATAGTATATCTAAAACTGACACCAAATTCAAAAACATTGGACATGGTGTCATGATATAGCACAAATATGTTGTGGTATTTTTCGTGTCCATTTTGGGAAAAGGCGCACACATTAATAGCCAACAAAATCAGTTTGGAACAAAGAACTGTCATGTTACCATCACAAACGGTTGTATTATTTACAGATCATGGGTGTTATACTACACATTTACATGTTGCCATGCGTCACACTCTTTATTGGCTAGGAGGTCTCTTGCAAGCATCTGCTTGAGTAGATGGGAGGCATGCGTGCTGGCCTTCAGTGTGTAGGCTCACCATGAGGCGTGCGACTAGTACATTGCAGGCTCACCGGGAAGCGAGCCCTTTGGCCTCCATATTCGCCCGCCTTGCTTCCAACCTGCCCATCAATGGTGCCCAAGCCGTTGTTTAGTATGTGTCCTTACTGCCCGCTTACTCATAATCCTCTCTCTTCGCCTCCCATTCCCTTATATCATCTAGATCTCCACCTACACCATGGCGCGCGAGGAACATATGCCACTAGTATTCCAGTTTGGTGAAGTCAACCCCAAGCTGGAGGAGATAGAACATAAAGATGAATGAGACGTCATGAACATGGCCCTAGACAAGATGAAGGCCGCAGCGGATGTCTCCCTTGCGCACTCGCCAACAGCCATACCCGCGCCCATGCCAGCAACCATACCCGTGGCATTGACGGGCTGGTCGCCAAGCATCATCACATCACTAGAAACCGCGGGCGTCACAGAGGTCCTCACGGACCCGCGCAAGCTCGTGTATGGGCAAGCGTGATACGTCTCCAACGTATCTACTTTTCCTAACGCTTTTCCTCTTGTTTTGGATTCTAATTTGCATGATTTGAATGAAACTAACCCCAGACTGACGCTGTTTTCAGTAGAACTATCATGGTGTTGTTTTTGTGCAGAAATAAAATTTCTCGGAATGGAACAAAACTTTGTGAGGATTTTTTATATCAATAATAAGAATTTCTGGAGCCAAGACCTGCCAGAGAGGGGCACCTGGGTGGGCACAACCCACCAGGACGCGCCCCCTCTCCTCGCGCACCCAGGTGGGTTGTACCCACCTGGTGGCCCCACAGGCCCTAATCCCGACGCTATAAATCAGATTATTCCAGAAAAAACCCAGAGAGAAAGAATTATCGCAATCCACGAGATGGAGTCGCCGCCACCTCCTGTTCTTCATCGGGAGGCCAGATCTGGAGTCTGTTTGGGGCTCCGGAGAGGGGGATCTTCGTTCTTCATCATCACCAACCCTTCTCCATCGCCAATTCCATGATGCTACCCACCGGGAGTGAGTAATTCCTTCGTAGGCTCACTAGTCAGTGAGGAGTTGGATGTGATTCATCATGTAATCAAGTTAGTTTTTTTAGGGCTTGATCCCTAGTATCCACTGTGTTCTTAGATTGATGTTGCTATGACTTTGCCATGCTTAATGCTAGTCACTTTGGGCCCGGGTGCCATGAACTCAGATTTGAACCGTTTATGTTATCATCATTATATCCATGTTTTAGATCCGATCTTGCAAGTTATAGTCACATACTACGTGTTATGATCCAGTAACCCCAGAGTGACAATAACCGGGACTTCTTCCGGTGATTGCCGTAGTTTCAGGAGTTCATGTATTCACTATGTGTTAATGCTTTGTTCTGGTTCTCTATTAAAAGGAGGCCTTAATATCCCTTAGTTTCCAGTATGGACCCCGCTGCCACGGGAGGGTAGGACAAAAGATGTCATGCAAGTTGTTTTAATAAAGCACGTATGACTATTTATGGAATACATGCCTACATTATATTGATGAACTGGAGCTAGTGCCGTATCGCCCTAGGTTATAACTGTCTCATGATGAATATCATCCAACAAGCCACCGATCCAATGCCTACGAATTTATCTTATATTGTTTCTGCTGAGTTATTACTGCTATCATCGTTGTTACACCTGCTACAAAATTACCGCTATCACTGTTACCGTTACTGTTACCGTTGTCACTACTATCAAAACTATCATATTACTTTGCTACTGATTACTTGCTGCAGATAATTAATCTCTAGGTGTGGTTGAATTGACAACTTAGCTGCTAATACCTTCAAATATTCTTTGGCTCCCCTTGTGTTGAATCTATAAATTTGGGTTGAATACTCTACCCTCGAAAACTATTGCGATCGCCTATACTTGTGGGTTATCAAGACCTTTTTCTGGCGTCGTTGCCGGGGAGCATAGCAATATTTGTTGAGTCAGTTGGGATTATTATCATATTATCACTATGAAGAATCTGAAGGATCCTAAGACTAAGATATTTCCCTCAAGGACGAGGGGAGGTAAGGAACTACCATCCAGTTCTGCTTTAGATTCACCTTCTGTTATGAGTAAACTTGCAACACCACCACATGCTATTAATTCTAATATGTCGCAAGTTATTGATGATGCTACTTCTATTATGGATAATGCTTATGATGATGCTAGTACCTTGCTTGATAATGATGATGTGCCACTTGGTGAATTTCTTGATAAACAAATTGCTAGAGTTATATAACATGATGTTGTTGAATCTGATGATGAGCTTGAAACTGAATCTCCTGAAACACCTGCTAGAACTAGCCTTCCTAGATATGAATTGCCTAAGGTACCGGAAGGTTATGTTATGAGTGAAGAAACAACTAGACATATTCTTGGTTGCAAAGATAGAGATGATCTAGAGAAATTATTACACAAGTATAAAGAAAAATCTCTGAATGCTAGAATGAAGTGTGATCCTAAGTTTGCTACTTCACCTATCTTTATTGATGATAAGGATTATGAATTCTCTATCGACCCAGAGTTAATTACTTTGGTTGAATCTGATCCTTTCCATGGTTATGAAACAGAAACTGTTGTGGCACATCTCACTAAGTTGAATGATATAGCCACCCTTTTTACTCATGATGAGAAAACTATATATTACTTTATTCTCAAATTATTTCCTTTCTCATTAAATGGTGGTGCTAAAGCTTGGTACAATACTCTTGCTCCTGGTTGTGTGCGTAGTCCCCAGGATATGATTTATTACTTCTGAAAAATATTTTCCTGCTCATAAGAAACAAGCTACAGGAAATATTTAACTTTGTGCAAATTAAAGAAGAGAGTCTCCCACAAGCTTGGGGGAGGCTTTGCTAGTTACTTAATGCTTTGCGTGATCATCCTATCAAGAAAAATGAAATACTTGATATCTTCTATAATGGACTAACCGATGCTTCTAGGGATTTCCTAGATAGTTGTGCTGGTTGTGTTTTCAGGGAACGAACTGTTGGACAAGCTGAAGAATTATTGAGTAACATATTGAAAAATTATGATGATTGGACTCCTCCTGAACCACCGGCTAAACCCACTCCAAATAAGAGGGGTATATTATATCTCAGTCCCGAAGATATGCAAGAGGCAAAGAAATCTATGATGGAAAAAGGTATCAAAGCTGAGGATGTTAAAAATTTACCTCCTATTGAAGAAATATATGGGCTTAATACACCACCACTACCTAAGGTAGTAGAGGTAAATTCTCTAATGAAGTTCAATGATAATGATAATCCTCAAAATATGCATCCTAGTCAATGCCTTTATGAGTTTGAGAACTATTAGAAAACAAGATCACTTCAATGCAAATGCTATGAAACAAATGAAATATAATTCTGATATGATTGCTCGCTTGAGTGACTTGTTATTTAGAATCTCAAATGATGTTAGAGGTGTTGGAAAACATGCTTCTATGGTTCAAACTCAGTTAGAACAACTTGCTAAATCTCAAAGAGAATTGCTTAATGAAATGAATCATAATATGCATGACTTTGCTGTTAGAGTTCCAACTAGAGGAGGTAAAATGACTCATGAACCACTTTATCCCGAGGGACACCCAAAAAGAATTGAACAAGAATCACAAAGAGCTAACACTAGTGCACCAAGTCCTTCTAAAAAGAAAACGAAAACGAAAAATGATAGGACTTTGCATACTTCCAGTGAACCTGAAATAGAGAAACCTTCTGATAATGATAATGAAACCTCTATCTCAGATGCTGAAACTCAATATGGTAATGAACACTCACCTAGTGATAATGAAAAGGATAATTATGAGGTTCATGAAGATACTCAAACAAATGATAAAGAACCAGATAATGATGTTGAGATAGAACCACCTGTTGATCTTGATAACCCACAACCTAAGAATAAAAGATATGACAAAAGAGACTTTGTGGCTAGAAAACACGGTAAAGAAAGAGAACCGTGGGTTAAAAAATCTATGCCTTTTCCACCCAAGTCAACTAAAAAGAAAGATGATGAAGAATTCTAACGTTTTGCTGAAATGCTAAGGCCAGTCTTTCTGCGTACTCGCTTGACTGACATCTTGAAAATGCCTCCTGATGCAAAGTATATGAAAGACATCATCACAAATAATACAAAAATACCGGAAGCTGAAATCTCCACTATGCTTGCGAATTACACTTTCAAAGATGGAGTACCAAAAAAACTTGGAGGTCTGGGAATACAACCTATACCTTGCTCTATCAAAAAGAATTATGTTAAAACTGCTTTGTGTGATTTAGGAGTTGGTGTTAGTGTCATGCCTTTCTTTTTATATAAAAGGCTTGATTTGAATAAACTCATACCTACTGAATTATCTTTGCAAATGGCTGACAAATCAACCGCCATACCTATCGGTATCTGTGAGGATGTGCCCGTTGTTGTTGCTAATGTTACTATTTTGACTGACTTTGTTATACTTGAGATGCCTGAGGACGACAACATGTCGATTATTCTTGGTAGACCCTTCTTGAATACTGCAGGGGCTGTTATTGATTGCAATCAAAGCAAGGTCACTTTTCATATCAATGGTAATGAGCATACAGTGCACTTTTCGAAGAAACAATTCCAAGTGAATGGCACTAATGTTATTGAAAAATCTCCAACAATCACTATTGGAAGCTTTCAAATACCTCTACCTACTGTCAAAATGAAATATGAAATGCTTATTGTTGGGGAAATGCATATCCCCATTGAGGTAAATTAGTGATTTATGAAAGTTCTTCGATTTCATGCTAATCGAAACTAGTTGTTAATAAGACCTGATCAGCCTTATTAAGGAATCATTTTTGAGCGGTATGAAGTTGATGAATTTAGTAAGCATTACCTTCTGTCCCTACCTTTTGTTTTCCGATTTTATTAGTTGAATAAAATAGAATGACGTGTGTTGTCTGTTTTCTAATTTTCTCGTACAATAAAAATGACCCAAAAATAAAAGTTCTCAGAATGCCGTGAAAATTTTACACGATTTTTTTTCTGAATATTCCCGAATTTCTGGTGCAAATAATATCAAAGGGAGGTGCACCAGGTGGGCACAACCCACCTGGGCGCGCCAGGACCCACAGGCGCGCCCTGGTGGGTTGTGGTCACCATGTGGGCCCCCTCACTTGCCTCTTCATCCCATATCATCATTTACCTCCAGAAAAAAAAATCTCCATTGCTCTCTCTCCCGTGTTCTTGAGCTCAAACCCGTGGATTTCTATCTCTTTGCTCAAAGCTCCGTTTCCGAAACTGTTTTGGGGGATTCTTGCTTGGTATGTGACTCATCCATTTGTCCAATTAGTTTTTGTTTTAGTGGTTTATATTTTGAATACTTAGCTACTCTTGGTGGTGCTATAGATGTGCTTGCATGTTAAATTCTTAGAGTTGTAAGTAAGTTGAATGCTTGTTATGGCCTCTATGCATCCCTATGAGTAGTTGCTATCAATCTTATAAAGTTTTGTTGACAAATTGTTGTCACCCCAAATTTTTTTATTTTCTAAAAAAATTGTACGCGGACATGATGAACCTATTTGGAAGGAGTTCTTCGAGGATACGGTCCTCGGGGGAATCTTCTAGTGGCAGTTCTGCTCGTCGGTCTTATGTTGAACCAAGTGAAAGTTCCACACGAGATGCCGCCACCAAAACATGCTTATGGCCTTGCGATGAGTATATGATGCGTGTGGGCATTAAGGAGGAATTTGAGCAATATGTTCACAATGCCGGTCTTGGTCCCTACATCTCAGATAAGTGCGAACAATGCCACATTCTCACTGAATCGTTTGTCAAAGGATTTAAATTCCATCCCCGTGAGTCTAGGGTGTCGTTTATGCTTTATGATAATCCATATACCATCTTATTAGAGAATTTTGCTTATCACTACAAACTCCCATTCTGGGGTTCGCTTGACGAACCGCCAAGGGCTGAGTACCAATTATTCTTAACTAGTCTTTGCTACAGTGAGACGAGGGGAGTGACACAAGGTAGAATAAAGAGCATTCATTTTCCTGCAATTCAGTACTTTGCATTATTTAACGGGAAATGTATAGTAGGCAAGCAAGACTGTAGTACACTCTATGCTCCAAACTTGAGCCTCATTCGCACTGCTCTCGCCGGTGAAAGGAATTATAACCTTGGAGCGATTGTTGCATGTAGACTTCAGCATAACGCTAACAGTGGCTATTTATATGGTGGAATATATGCCACGCGTTTAGCATGAGGGCTGGGTGTTTCACCTTCGCCCTTTGATCCTATCCTACCCACGCAGTATTTAGATTTTGGCACCTTAAAAGATCATAAAATTCTCAAGGGAAAGGTTGATAACTTCACTTATAATCTATTGTTTAACCAAAACTCTGTTGTGCACACATATTTTCCTGCGCCTGCTCTTTTTAACTATCATAGCAAAGGAAGACATTTTTTTCTTGAGAACGAGGCCCGAGCTCACAACGCAGCAGTGGAGGCAGCACAGCAGGCCGATGCGTCCGCACCGAGAGCCTTCGTGAGCTACCACTCCAACTACTATCCAAGCTACTAATCGACTACCAAGTTAGGCCAAAAAGCTAAGCTTGGGGGAGTATGTGTTTCCCACCGACTTTACATTCATGTCCACTTATTCTATTTGTCGGTGTCCACACTTTTTCATTGTATCATCCATGCTTAGATTTATTTTCTTGCTTTCTTCTTGTGTGTTTGAAAAACTTTAGAAAAACCAAAAAAAAATAGTTGTAGTCAATTTACTTTCTATGTATGCTTAGTAGTAATATTAAATAGAAAACCCAAAAAGATTTCCTCGTTCTTCTTTTGCTTGTTGGGAGCTTTCCCGTGTAAATAGTTTTTCTCGTTTTTTCTTTTTATTTGCTTGTTCAAGAAAACCAAAAACTCCACAAATATTTCAGTGTGTTTCTCTGAATTTATTTTATTTTTATTCAAGTCTTACCTAGGAGAAGACCACGATGAAAATGTTGAGTGGCTCTCATATGAATAATTGTTGAGCTAATAAAGAGCACATTTTACCTTGTCTTCTCCTGTTCAATAAAATGTTTGCAGATTCTAGCTTAGTCCATGGCACTCTTGCACTATTCTTATTTTCATATCGTTCGGCCGTGCAAGTGAAATGCAATAATGACGACATTTGATGAACCGGCCGTGGCAAAGAGGAAACTGGTATGAACTCGACATGTTCTGTTTGTCTAAATATGTTTAACCTAGTATCCATGATTCAGCCCATTATGATTAAACATGTTTGCAATGACAATTAGAGGTTATAGTTTCTCATGCCATGCATAAGTAGCTGGGAGTTGATAATAATTTATCTTGGATATCAACATAGCGTTAAAATGATTGTGATGTAGTATGAGGATATGGTATCCTCCTCTGAATGTTCGAGTGGCTTGACTTGGCACATGTTCATGCATGTAGTTGAGTCAAAACTAACATAGCATCTATGATATTTAAGTTCATGGTGTTCATATCCTACTCATGCTAGTGTCCAATGTTACTTATGCATAATGCATGGTTATGACAGTTGTTGCTCTCTAGCTGGCCGCTTCTCAATCTAATTGCTAGCGTTCACTTGTACTAAGTGGGAACTCCGCTTGTACATCAAAAACCTTGAACCCAAAAGTTATTCTAGATGAGTCCACCATACCTACCTATATATGATATTACCCTGCCGTCCTAAGTAAATTTGCATGTGCCACCTCTAAAAACTTCTAAAAATTATCTGTTTTGTGTGTCTGGATCGTTCATGGAACGACAGGAGGTTATTGGTATCTTCCATGGTAAGCAGGTTATTCTCAGGTCGAGTATTTATTCACTCACCATCGCACGAGAAAAGGGCGGTAATAGGGATGCCCAGTCCCAAACTGCAAAATACAAAAAGAGTTAATAACTCGAATGATCAAACAAAAACTCCCTATGGAGTCAAACCCTTTACTTTTATTGCTTGGGAACCGCCACTAATGTGCTTAGCATGGAAGATGTTGATAATTGATGGTCGTGAAGTAAATGAGAAGGGTGCATGCCTCAAAATATCATTTATCTATATTTTAAAAATTGAGCACTGGCACCTTTGCAAATCACTGCTTCCCTCTGCGAAGGGACTATTTATGTACTTTTATGTTGTATCATCACCTTCTAAAACAAGCGCCAGAAACTGAGAAGAGCACAATTGTCATGATTTATGCATTGTGTGTAGCTAATGTGGGTGCATCATGACTGGATCTTTTCTACCATGAATTACAATGTTTAGTTGATGCTTGAACTTTGGAGGTGCTCTGCATTTATGTTTTGCGATCTCAGAAAGGGCTAGCGAGATACCACTATTGTCATATTATATCATGGTTGTTTTGACAATGTGTTGTTGTTTGAGATATCTTATTATTGCTTGCTACCTGATTATGTCATTGATATGAGTCATTATAACCTTTAAGAGTTATTGTCGGCATGGTTAGTTATAATGTTGGCTGAAAACCTGGGTGCTGTTTAAGCTTATTTATGCAAACAAGAGAAAAAGAGTTCGTAAAAGTTTTTCTTTTTCACTTTCAGTTTATAAACTGAATTGCTTGAGGACAAGCAAATGTTTAAGCTTGGGGGAGTTGATACGTCACCAACGTATCTACTTTTCCTAACGCTTTTCCTCTTGTTTTGGACTCTAATTTGCGTGATTTGAATGAAACTAACCCCGGACTGACGCTGTTTTCAGCAGAACTACCATGGTGTTGTTTTTGTGTAGAAATAAAAGTTCTCAAAATGGAACGAAACTTTGCGAGGATTTTTTATATCAATAAGAAGAATTTCTGGAGCCAAGACCTGCCAGAGAGGGGCACCTGGGTGGGGACAACCCACCAGAGCGCGCCCCCTCTCCTAGCGCGCCCACTTGGGTTGTACCCACCTGGTGGCCCCGCAGGACATGATCCCGATGCTATAAAATCACATTATTCCAGAAAAAACCAAAGAGAAAGAATTATCGCAATCCACGAGACGGAGCCGCCGCCACCTCCTGTTCTTCATCGGGAGGCCAGATCTGAAGTCCGTTTGGGGCTCCGAAGAGGGGGATCTTCGTTCTTCGTCATCACCAACCCTTCTCCATCACCAATTCCATGATGCTCCCCACCGGGAGTGAGTAATTCCTTCGTAGGCTCGCTGGTCAGTGAGGAGTTGGATGTGATTCATCATGTAATCGAGTTAGTTTTGTTAGTGCTTGATCCCTAGTATCCACTATGTTCTTAGATTGATGTTGCTATGACTTTGCCATGCTTAATGCTTGTCACTTTGGGCCCGGGTGCCATGAACTCAGATCTGAACCGTGTATGTTATCATCATTATATCCATGTTTTAGATCCGATCTTGCAAGTTATAGTCACCTACTACGTGTTATGATCCGGTATCCCCGGAGTGACAATAACCGGGGCTTCTTCCGGTGATTACCGTAGTTTGAGGAGTTAATGTATTCACTATGTGTTAATGCTTTGTTCTGGTTCTCTATTAAAAGGAGGCCTTAATATCCCTTAGTTTCCAGTATGGACCCCGCTGCCACGGGAGGGTAGGACAAAAGATGTCATGCAAGTTCTTTTAATAAAGCAAGTATGACTATTTACGGAATACATGCCTACATTATATCGATGAACTGGAGCTAGTGCCGTATCGCCCTAGGTTATAACTGTCTCATGATGAATATGATCCAACAAGTCACCGATCCAATGCCTATGAATTTATCTTATATTGTTTCTGCTAAGTTACTACTGCTATCATCGTTGTTACACTTGCTACAAAATTACGGCTATCACTGTTACCGTTACTGTTACTGCTGTCACTACTATCAAAACTATCATATTACTTTGCTACTGATTACTTGCTGTAGATAATTAATCTCCAGGTGTGGTTGAATTGACAACTCAGATACTAATACCTTCAAAAATTATTTGGCTCCCCTTGTGTCGAATCTATAAATTTGGGTTGAATACTCTACCCTCGAAAACTGTTGCGATCCCCTATACTTCTAGGTTATCAAAGCACCAGCGCCTCCTCCCATGCATGTGCTCGTGCGCGCCCCTGCACCCGCTGCATCGGTCCCCATGCGCGTGCCCGCACCCACCGCGCCAGTGCATTTGCACGCGCCGACATCCACCGTGTTTGTGACACCCCCGATTTGATCATAGGCTAATCATGCATGCACGCACGATCAAGATGGGAGACTCACTCGAAGATATCACAATATAACTCTAGACACAAATTAAAGTCATAAGAGCTTTATATTACAAGCCAGGGGGCTCAAGGGATCATATACATAAGCTCGAATACAAACGGTCAACGAAAGCAATAATATCTGAGTACAAACATAAGTAAACAAGTTGCCTTAAGAAGGCTAGCACAAACATCAACATCAGATCGAAAAGGCAAGGCCTCCTGTCTGGGAGCCTCCTATCCTACTGCTGGTCGGGGGAATCTTCCACGTAGTAGTAGGCTCTGTCGGTGTAGTAGTAGTCGGCGGTGGGATCAGCTGTCTCCTGGGCTCCGTCATCTGATCGTAGTAATTTTATTGAGGGGGAAAGGGGAGCAAAGCAACCGTGAGTACTCATCCAAGGTACTCGCAAGACTGACATCAGAACTATGCTAAGTATGCATCAGTATCCTATAAAATGGTCTATTGAAAAGCTTGTCATTTACCTCTTGAGTTAGAACGTAAAACTTATTGGGCAACTAAAGAAGTCAACTATGATTTTAAACTTGCTGGTGAAAAGAGGCTATTTGATATTAGTTCATTAGACGAATGGAGGATGCAAATTTACAAAAATGCCAAGTTGTTTAAGGAAAAGGTTAAAATGTGGCATGAAAAAAGAATCAATGTAGGAGACCTAGTTCTTTTGTAGAATTCCCGTTCCAGATTTTTTGCAGGTAAGCTTCTCTCCAAATGGGAAGGCCCTTATGTCGTTGAGGAGGTCTATCACTCCGGAAATATAAAGATTAACAACTCTGGAGGCAAAAATCGAAGAGTGTTAAATGTGTAGAGAATTAAAAACTATATCTCATGTATGCCCCTTAATGTTGAAACTAACATTTTCCAAGTTATGACTCCAGTAGAACACATAAGAGAGACCTTTCGGAACACCCTAGAAAGTTGAAAAGAGGTAGGTATGTGATACGGTAAGTAAACCGACTCCAAAAATTCCAACATAATATTTTTTGTTGGTTTTGGTATTTTAGAAAAAATCCAAAAATAAAAAGGAGTTAGGGGGCACAAGGGGACCATGAGCCAACAGGGCACGACCCCCCTGGGCGCGCCCTATTGCCTCGTGGTTCCTTCATGTGCCTCCTGGACTCTATTTTCTTCGACACTTATTCTAACCTAGAAAAAATCATTATATATACTCCCGTATGTTTTGACCACCGCATCGGAAGTTTCTCCTCTGTTCTTGTTTTGGGTTACTTTTTTGACAGATTAGCAGACAATATATCATCACAAGATTCGGAGGGAGAAAGCTACGTCATGGATTTCATTGCCAATCCTTGAGCTTATGGGGATGTGGATCCCTATGGGTGGTCGGCAGAAGAAGAGGTGGAAGCTGACTTAAATAGGATCAATCCTTCACGTGAAGAAAAAGTGCCTCTGCCTCAACCCGAAGACATGCACTTGGAATTCAAAAATTCAAGCTTACCAAACAAGGTTACACCTCCCAAAACATGTTTCACCCCTTATCGTCGTATGAAGGTAGACACTAGTGGTGCTTCTTCCAACAAAGATCCTCCTCTGATGGAGGGAGTGATGATCGAGATCAACAAACTTCACAAGGAGAATCTAGATCTTAAGAAAGAAGTTGGCAATCTTAATGAAGAGATCTGCATCCTAAGGGGCATCATCGCTAAAAGGATTACATCATCACCACCATCACTCAAGAAGGACACCTGAGTACATGGGTTTGGGCACCACCTTTAGTGTGTTCCAAGCTTGGGGGGTGCCCCGGTATCGTATCACCATCACCATCTATCTTAGTTCGATCCTTAGTTATTTCATGATTTAGAGAAATAAAATTTCAGATTTGCTTTGTTTAGAATTTTTGCTTTAAGATCTATCTACCCTTGTAATCGAGTGTGAGAGTTATATAATAAATATTAGTTGGGTTTGTGTGCTTTACTCTCATGCATCTATCATTATAACATTGAAATAAAAGAAATATGAAAGATCATATGCTAATCCCATGGGGAGTAATGACTTCACATAGAAAAAGTATAAGTGATAAAAGTTGTTGAGAATAAACAAACATAGCATTAATCATTGATACAATATATGCAAGATTATGATAGAGGAGAGGTGATTTACATACAAATACACTATCTTGGACATCTTTTATGATTGTGAGCCCTCATCAAATATTATATAACAATCAAGTGTTGATGTGGAACATGAAAGACAACGTAATGATCATGATAGTTTACATTCACTTAGAATTTATATGGTCTTGGATCCTTTAACATGTGGTGCTTGCTTTAGATCTTTTTCCTAGTGAAAAATTTTCCTCACTAAGTAGAGATACTATTTGTGCATCTATAACCCCTTAAACTCAGTTTCTTTCCCTAAGAGTCCACCATACCTACCTATGGATTGAATAAGATCATTCAAGTAAGTTGTCATCGGTGCATCAAGCAATAAAAATTGCTCTTAAATATGTACGATTTTTTATTGCAAAGGAAAACAAGATTTGTACGATCTTGTGGTGGCAATGAATAAAAGCGACAGAGTGCATAATAAAGTTTGCTATCATAAGGGGCAATATAAAGTGCGTTCCTTTCACTACTACAGAATGGTCCAAAGACCGCACATCAATCAGAGACCCTTCAACGAAACTGTGTGTGATCCATCAATCACAAACGGTATAATACAAGCTCCGCTGCCAATGACGAAAATTGTGTGTGATGAAGGAATGAACAAATATGGTTCAAAAAATAGTTGCGTGTGTGACGCAGCACATACAAATTGTTCTTCTGAGCCGTTTGTGATTATGGAAGATAATAGAATCGGTTAACAAACTATATTGCATGGTGCGGCATACAGTTCACTCGGACAAACTGTTTGCATTGATCTAGCAGAACACAAACGGGTTAGCATAGTAAGGCATGTGTGATACCCGGAAAACAGTTCATTCATCAGCATTGTGTGGGAAGACCAATAATAACCCAAATGATTCATCCTGACAACCGTGTGTGTTGTGGGTACCCGGCAAACAGTTCATTCATTAGAACTGTGTGGGAAGGCCAATAATAACCCAAACGATTCATCCTGACAACCTATGTGTGTTGTGGGCACATAGTTGCTGCTAATAATTGTATGAGATGTATTTGCTTTGTTTGCACAACATCTATATGCTCTGTCTACGGAACACCAACATTATTGTTGCATAACCAACTTGAACATACAGTTACATAAGTGACTACGCAACACATGTACATTCCTCAATATAAATTTATAAGAAGTAGACGATCACCAAAGCATACTGTTCTTCTGATGAAGGTTGCCGACACTGCTCTGCTTGTGGCTATCCCTCGCCGTCTGCATGAAGGAGTCACTTCCTCATGTCAATGATCCTCCTGTACATCTCGTAGCTGGTGTACGCGTCCTTGGCCACGTACTTGATGTGTTCTTCATCCAGTTCATTCACCCAGGCCGTGTGCCAGGCAGTCTTGTCCTTGTGGCACTCAGCCTTCATGTCTCTGTAGTAGGGGTCAATGATGGCCATGGCGAGGTCAACCAGGGAGTCCTTCTGCTTCTTATTCTCGCCGCCCCAGACCATGTATTGACCTTGGATGTTGACAAGCTTATGGTAGGACAAGCCCAAAGTCTGGAGCACCTTTAGATCGTTGGTGGTGTCCATGTTGCGAACCTGTAGTCGGGGGTGTTTACAAACTTGGCAAAATGCTCGCAAGTCCTTGTGGCCAGGCAGTAGTGGTAGATGAGCACGTGATGGAGCATGCACAACTGGGTGATGGCAACCTTCTGATCATGCCTGGCACGACCGCCGGTGTACTCGAGGTCGAAGCCGACCTCTTTGTACTTGTCATCCTTAGCAAGCAACTGCCCCAACGTGTTGATGGAGTTCACCACCACAACTGGGTTATTGGTGTACACACCGAGAGGTTACTCTTCCTGACGTGTGTGTCCGCTTTGACAATAGTGGCGAACTACGCTCGGCGCCGACAGCTGCCATTGGATCCGCACGGGAAGGTTGAAGCGATGAAGATATGTACATCCTCTCTCTATTATTTGCCGTCGTGGGTTTGCTTCTTGTATTATTTGGCACGATCGGAAGGTGGAAGAGACGAAGGTAAATGGCCGCATCAACCGCATGGCAGTTTTTGTAGTGCTTAACTGCATGGTGGCGCTGGGAGCGGCACAACCGCTTGCATATGGCTCCCCAAATGTGCGTGATCGTTCGTGCATGGACGCTGACAGAGCTGGCGTGCACGAACGCGAGCATAGCGCGCTGCAGCCACATCAATCGCCTCATGCATACATGCATTCGCGACGGTGCGTACAGAACGACCATTTGCTTTGTAATAAAACGCAAACGGTTTTTTGTTATTAACCGTCTGTGTACTTTTCATTTCTCCCACCTTCATCTCGTCTTGTCACCGTGTTGCTGCATGAGGATTCCAATGCACGCTTCGGGAGCGCGCAGGTTCCCGCACAAGCTTCCATCCCGACTCGCCGAAATGCCCCAAACACCCAATGCTTTGGGAGCACACAACGTTTGTTTTGGGATTCCCGTTCCCGCGCAACCGTGCTGGAATGCGCGCAAGCTTCTAGCCCGGCTAGCCTTGGTCGCCTGCTTTATAAACCCTCATGTCTGTCCTCTCCACATCGCATTCATCCCCTCCCTACCCGTAGTTTCCCAAGTTTGCTTCTCCCCCAATCGCCAATTTCACCTGTCTGTCGTTGTCGCTCCACCACTCCGCCAGAGGCCAGCTCCAGCTAGGAGGCTGCACCAGGTCGATGGAGAAGTACCCGGAAGCATGTAGTGCATGTGGCGTCCTTGTTTGCTGTGCGCACGAGATGCACCACATGATCCTCCACATTTGCCCGAAGGCAGCTGCTATCGGCGACGGCTGTGGCCCCCACCCATCGCCGACCATCATTTTCGCCACCCAACAGCTACCTCCTTGGCCGCCACCACACCAACGTTCGCCTTGTCAGCCATCCTACGATCAGCCGCTGGGGCCATCACCCGCTCTGTCACCGCGGCCCGAAGGCGGGAGGAGGAGGCCGCCGCCGAAGCACAGCCGCTCAGCTTTTGCGTTAGTGGCCTAGCATGCTACATGAGGAGGAGGAGCGCCAGGTCGAGCATGCAAAGAGGCCCACTGCCGCTGTGGCCGCAGCGGATGCCCTGGCTATGACGCGGAATGAGGATATCTACATCGAGTGTCATCACTCCGAGAAGGCGCGTCAGGAGCAGCGGAGGGCAGCAACGGTAGTCGACGAATTCGACTCCTCTAGCTTGTCGGTAGGTTTCTCCTCCTCTGCCTCTTACTAAACACGCTCCACAGAGGATAAGGCTACTGATAGTAGCACGAAGCCCCTCCGAAGTAGTATTTAGGGGCTATTTTGTTTAGTTCATCTAACTATAGATATGGTTGAACTGTACCACGTGCTTAAAATTAGCTAGTATATATAGTTGAACTAGCTATTTCAGTGCGTGGTTGGGAACAAATGGGGAAAAGTTTGTTTGATTCAGCTGGCAAGTTGAACTATTTTGTACAAAGACCAATGCTTGATCTACGAATGAAATCTATATTTATTGAATTTCAGTTGCAAAATTGCACAATAATAGTGATTTTGTTCCTGCAAAATTGGACAAATATGAGTGTTTCCAATTTGACAAATGAAAATTTACCCAATATGATAGATTTGAATCTTACCTGACTCCTGCTACCAATGTATCAATCGGTGCTTACATGGGGTGCTTAGTGTATGAAATGTCTTAGCAACTCAAGTCCACAATGCATTGTTGCTAAGGTCCCTTCATTTAATAATTTAGAAACTAAACTCTTGCATGCATTGGTGAGTTTCCTTCATTTAAGTGTTTTCCCAAGGTTCACGCGCTTGGCATTGTTTCTTCATGTGGTCACCAAACTCATATATCTCCTTAATTACCTTCCCACATCAGATTTTTTTGCATACATGACAACCTCAACAGTTAGCACTAGTAAAAGGTGTAGCATCGGGAAGGGCACACGGGTCATCATTCACAACCATTTGCAATGACGCAATGAAATAATTCCTTCGTGCAAGATTTTCGCTTGGCTTAGTAGGGAAGGAACAATTGCCGCCGGTTTGCATAGGGGTATTCAGTCTGAAATGTCTTTGACGACTAGCAAAGGACACGCCATCCTGATGAGTGTGCGTAGGACACTGCTCACACGTCACCCGTCTACTCAAACACCTATCTGCATGCTACCTCCTTGCCAATACATATAGCGACACGTGGCCCGCATGTAAATGGTCTGTAGAACGTCCATAAGTTATAAATAATACGCCCGTTTGCGATGGTAACATGGTAGATTTTTGTTCCAAAATGCATTTTTGGCTATTAATAATGCATGCTCTTTCTCTCAAAGTGGACACTAAAAATACCACAACATATTTGTGCTTTATATGATGAGGCCCTACCCAACATAGACCTTGTGACTGTAGTTCATATTTTAATTATGTACATTAAATGCACATACCTATTAATGTATAAAAAGCCATACAAACCCTTAATAATTTCATATTTTTGCAGCACATACCTATTGATTTATGTTGTTTCTAGAAAAAAAATCAAGGAGAGAAGAGGCATCGGATGTCGTTTCACCTGCAGATGTGGCATGCATATGTTCCCTAACGGGACCATTGGACGTAGCTTATTGTGTGAGAACCTCATGTTTGTAAGAGGCTTGTGACAAAACATGTCCAAGTTGGGTTTTTTATCATGGCATATGTGTGCCTTGTCATGACACAATTCCAAGTTTCATGAATTTCTGACGGAGTTTTGGATTTACAAGAATTTGGAAACCAAGTTTCTCTACGTTTGTGGTCGAGCCAACATGCTTAGATGTTTGGAATTCGTTCTCATTTCTAGCATGTGACCTAACACATGCATCCAAGGACACATATATGAGTTTTCAACCCATTTTCCGCCCAAGACCTTGTGATTGTAGATCAAATTTGAATTATGCACATTAAATAATGCACTGAAAACTCAATTAATGTATTTAAAAGCCAAATGATCCCTTAATTTATTCATATTTTTGCACTTCACACCTACATGTCTATGTTGTTTCTATAAAGGAAATCAAGGAGAGAAGAGGCATCAGATGTCTTTTCGCCCGCATAGGTGACATGCATATATAATGTTCCCTATCTAAACCACAAAGCTTCTTGTGAGGATCTCTGATTTGTAAGGGGATTGTGCAAGAAGATGTCCAATTTGGACGATTTTTTACCACAGCATATGTGTGCCCATATCACGACACCATACCAAGTTTCATGAACTTTTGATGAGTTTTGGATTTACAGGAATTTGACAACCAAGTATCTCAATGTTTGCGGCCGAGCCAACAGTAAATGAGATGTTAGAAATCTATTCCCATTTCTAGTGTGGAACCTAAACATGCATCCAGGGAAAGGCATATATATTTTCAACCTATTTTTCATGTGTGGGACCTTGTGATTGTAGTTCAAATTTGAATTATGTGCATTAAACGGCTAGAAAACTCAATTGATGTGTTAAATAGGTCTCATGAACCCTGGAAAAAATCCGGAGGGTAGCATGACTGTCATGTGTTGCTCTCTGGTGATTCCAGAAATAAATTCAAGGCGAGAAGAGACAACAGATGTTGTTTCACACATAAAATGTGAACTTTCCCTATCGGAACACACGACTTTGTTGTGAGAACCTTCGTTTCTAAGAGGCTTTGTGCCAAAACTTGTCCAAAATTAGGCAATTTTTTTTACCACAACACACACAACAGGGCAATTAATGGCACCATGCCCAAATTTCATCAATTTCTATCGAGGTTTGCATTTACATGAATTTAGAAACTAAGTTTCCTGATGTTTGTGGTCGAGCCAAGACCATGATATATTTGAAATTCATTCCCATATCTTGTGTGGGACCTAAAAATGTATCCAGGGAAACGTATATGGTCTTTCGACATATTCTCATGAGCTGGACCGTGTGATTGTAGTTCAAAATTGAATTATGCACATTGAATGCCTAGAAAACTCAATTAATGTACTTAAAAGGCCAAACGAACTCTGTAAGATTCCATTGTTTCGCACGACACATTCATGTTACTCTATGGAGACTCTAGAAATAAATTCAAGGCGAGATCGGATGTTGTTTCGCACATGAATGTGAACTTTCCTACCGGTACCACATGACTTCTTGTGAGAATCTTTGGTTTGTAAGAGGTTTGTGCCAAAACTTGTCCCGAACTAGGCATTGTTTTTACCACAACACACATGTGCCATGACATGAAACCATGCCAAGTTTCATGAATTTCTCATGATATTTGGATTTACTGGAATATGAAAACACCGCTTCTCAAAGTATTGAAAGCACAATGTGCTCCCTTGGTGGTTTTGTTAATTCATGACAACATACATTGTCTCTTGGACTAATACTTTCATCTAGCGTATTTCAGATAAAGTCCATAGAGAGAGATGGGTTGGCAAAAAGGAGTGTGGAGAGTATCCCCATGAAGAAGAAGGAGAAGGAATAGCATTGACCAAGCTTCAAGGAAGAGGACTCTACATTTTACCTTTTGTGAGAAATCGCTTTGAGTCCATAGGAAAACCAATACCATTAAAAGGGGGTAAGGTACTGTTGGTGAACAAAATGCTCATGCATGCACAATTGATAGTCACCACATACACCCATAAGATCTTCCACAAAAGTCTGTCCAAAGCCAAATATCCAAAATCGGTGCAACCAACACTTTCCACTCGGTGCCACCGATTCTCAGCCTTAGACAAACTCAGCCAAACCCTAGCCTTTCGGTGCAACCGATTCCGTTTCAGTGCCACCGAGTTTGGGTTGCCAACTTCTTGTTACGCAAATTCCGTTTCAGTACCACCAAGATTAACACATCGGTGTCACCGAGTCGGACTTATTAGGTGTAATGGTTGGATTTTTGGAGATGCCTATATATACCCCTCCACCACCACTCACTCGAAAGAGAAGCACTCAGAACAGTTCCCCACTCATACCTACTGATTTTCTGAGAGAGAGCCACCTACTCATGTGTTGAGATCATGACATTCCATTCCTACCATATGAATCTTGATCTCTAGCGTCCCCAAGTTGCTTTGCACCCAATCAATCTCTTCCACCATAGCCAAATCTGTGAGAGAGTGATTGTGTGTTGAGGATTCTATCATCTTGAAGCACAAGAGCAAGGAGTTCATCAACATTATCGAGCATATTACCTTTTGGAGGGTGGTGCCTCCGAGATTGGTTAGGTGTCACTTGGGAGCCTCCTACGTCATGTTGTTGAGTGAACCAAGAAGTTTGTAAGGGCAAGGAGATCGCCTACTTCGTGGAGATCTGCCCTGAGTTAGGCTAGTCCTTCGTGGACATAGGCCATCAACGTATAGTCAAGGTTGCTTCTTTGTGGTACCCTCCTTGGGTAGAGCCCTCTGTGGACTCTCGCGACCGTTACCCTCCGTGGGTTGAAGAGTCCATAAACATGGACGTATGATAGCACTACATATCGGAACCACGGGAAAAATCTTCGTGTCCTTCATGCATTTGATCTCACTATCTCCACTCCTTACTTCCATATGCAATGTATTTACTTTCTGCTTCTATACTTGATCACTTGCATGTGTTGGGTGTTCTAGACTTGCTATATATGCTAAAATCTGCCAACACATAACTTTGCCCTTGTGTAGTTTTTAAATTCCTGCAGGTAGTCTATTCACCCCCTCTAGACATACTATAATAGTGATCCCGCAAGTCTACGGCCGAGCCAAAATACCGAAAGGTTTGTAATTCGTTTAATTTTGATTTCTTGCATGGAACCAAAATATGTATCCAGTGACAAATAGATGATTTTCAACCCATTCAGGTGCACTCTAGTATGTGCTTAACTGCATTTCAAATTTGAATTAGGCATATGAAATGTCTAAAAAACTCTTTAAATGTTTAAAAGGAGCTAAACAACCCTGAATAATTCCATATTTAACACACAGTCCTATAGTTGCAAGTTCCCTGCAGATAAATGTTATTGTCATGCAAACACCTTCAATTGCCAATGTAATTTAAATTTTCGTCTCAAAGCAATATGAAAATCAAATACATCGTGAATAGTTCTTGATCATGGAACTTGTGTGATGAGGTATTAAAATATCTTGGGGAAATCCTCATATATGGCTTAGGCCGAAAGCTTCAGACCACCGTCGGCGCGTCAACCACGCAGTCACACTTGTAGCCCAAGACCACTATACTGTTCAAGCATCGCTGGTGAAAGATGGGGACGTGGATCTACGTCATGAGGGAAACTTCGGCAACCCACTCTGGCCCGAGTGCGGCTGTATTGGTCATGAACACGCTCACAACATCCTTGAGCGCGGCCACACTCTCCGACAAGGCGGCTGCTGCCACCGAAAGGGCAGGTGCTGCATCTGAGATGGAGGCAACAACATCCACGGCTGGGATAGCAAATGGCAAGAATGGCACAATGACTTTCTATTCCTCCACATACACCGTAGACCTGATGGCAGCTGCCCACGCCTATGCCGATGCCGCCCATGCCTAGTTCGTGTCGATCACCACACAAATAGCAGCGACCTTCTCCGACAATGGTTGGCAACCTACGTCCAAAGAGTTGGCAATTGCCAAGAGCGCTCTGGCAGCCGTCCATTTGTCGGCAGCCTCCCTTGCCAAGATGGAGGCCATCAATGCCCGGACCATGGCCACCCACACCAAACTCGCGGCAGACTTTTCCAAAGATATGGCAGACGCAGACAGCGAGATGCTTGCAGAGTATGTGGCGATGGATGCCATGCCCTTGAGGTCGCCAAGTGCGAGCTGGTCATGGAGGATGCGGTGGAGATCGACGAGCGTCAGGCGAAACATTAGTCTTTGTTTAGAGTGCTGGTCTTTTGTTAGAGTAATATTTAGGTCAACAAGCTCTGTTTAATTGCTCGATTAAGTAAGTGCGGGTTGTGGTGTAGGCTCTTTTGTGCAGTACCCAAATTAGCAATTGATGTTAAATTATGCGTCGACGTGGATGACCACTATTGCCAGGGAAATTTGGACCAAAAATTTACCGCCATATATCCATTCCATCTTCCAATTGAAAATGAACTTAAAGTTCATCACACGCAATATTTTGGAACAAATCGTGTGCAATGTAGTACCCAATCTTATGTCAGAAGTTTGGAGACAAACATTTGCATGTCCAAGTTCATCACACACGGGGTATAGAACAAACTTCATTTGTGATGTGTTGATATCGAGAACTATTCTGCACAAAATGAAATTTTTGGTCTGCCGCGGAAATATATACCTCCCTCGCCCCCCAGTACCAATCAAAAGCCAAGTTTCCCCCTTTTCCTCTACCTTTCCTAGTTCAAACCTTCACTACTTGCTTGCAGCGCTGCCTCCTCATGACCCGCAAGTATAGGGGATCAATTATAGTCCTTTCGATAAGTAAGAGTGTCGAACCCAACGAGGAGCGGAAGGATATGATAAGCGGTTTTCAGCAAGGTAATTTCTGCAAGCACTGAAATTGTAAGTAGCAAGTGTTTTGATAGCAAGGTAATTTGTAACAAGCAAGTAACGGTAACAATAGGTAAGGTGTAGCAAGGTATCCCAACCCTTTTGTGGCAAAGGACATGCCAAAACTATCTCTTATGATGAGCAAAGTGTTCTTGAGGGTACACAGGAATTTCATCTAGTCACTTTAATCATGTTGGTTTTGATTCGTGTTTGCTACTTTGATAACTTGATATGTGGGTGAACTGGTGCTAAGGTGATGTTCTTAATTGAACTAACAACCTACTTATGATGGACCCCCTCGTAAGCATCCGCTACTATGAGAAAAGTATTAAGGCAAAGTCTAACCACAACATTAAACATATGGATCCAAATCAGCCCCTTACAAATGAGCACATAAACTAGGGTTTAAGCTTCTGCCACTGTAGCAACCTATCATCTAATAACTACTCCACAATGCATTCTCTTAGGCCCAAGGATGGTGAAGTGTCATGTAGTCGACATTCACATGACACCACTAAGGGAATCACAACATACATATCATCAAAATATCAAACACCTATAAAATTCACATGAGTACTTGCAACATGACTTCTCCCGTGACCTCAAGAACAAAAGTAACTACTCACAAATAATATGCATGCTCAAGATCATAGGTTTATTGAATATCATAATGGATCTGAACATATGGATTTCCACCAAATAAACCATATAGTAATCAACTACACAAGGTAATCAACACTACTAGTCGCCCATAGGTACCAATCTGAGGTTATGGTACAAAGATTGAACACAAGAGATGAACTAGGGTTTGAGAGCAGATGGTGTTGTCAAAGATGTTGATGAAGATTGGCCTCCCCAAGATGAGAGGCTTGTTGGTGATGATGATGGCTTTGATTTCCCCCTCCGAGAGGGAAGTTCCCCCAGCGGGATCGCTCTGCCGGAGGGCAAAAGTGCTCTTGCCCAAGTTCCGCCTCGAGGCGGCGGCGCTTCGTGCCAAAAGTCCTCCTCTGATTTTTTTAGGTTTTTGGGACTTTATACCAGAAGATGGGCTCCATAAGTGGTCCTGGGTGCCCACCCTCCGCTAGGGCACGGGTAGGGGGGTAGGCGCGCCCTCGTGGAGGGTGGCCACCTGGTGGCCCCACTCCGATAGTTCTCAGGTCCAGAAATTCATATTTAATGTCTAAAAATTCTTCGTAAATTTTTAGCTTCATTGGAGTTGTGTAGAATAGGTATCTCTGACGTGCTTTTTCGGGGTGCTGAGTTCCTGTTGCCGGTATTATCCCTCTTGATGTAAACCTTGCTAAATTGTGAGAGCAAAGGTATTAGAATTACTCCCCAAAGCATTATTATGCATAAAAACATTATAAATAACAGTAATAAAACATGATGCAAAATGGTCGTATCAACTCCCCCAATCTTAGACCTCTCTTGTCCTCAAGCAAAAGCTGATATCGAAGAACATGTCCACATGGTTTGAGAGAGGGGTGTAGATAAAAACAAAATACGGACATAATAGCATCATGCTTATTATTATAATAGCAACAAATCTAACATAAAACTTTCTCATAAAACTTTTATTTCATAACAACATCATATAACTTCTTATGAGCAAGTAACAATTCATCACAACATGGAAGTATAAATCATAAACTTTATTGGCAACCAACAAACTATGTTCTCAGTCAACTTTTTAACTACAATTCATCATATTTTTAGGAAGGGTCTCATGTAGGAGCCTTTTTGGCAAGTCCACATACTCAACCATCATTTAGCCTTGTATGATTGCTAATGCTCATAGCATACCCATGGACAAAAAGTTTCAACCGGACACATAGAAAGACAGGGGCTTATAGTTTGCCTCCCAACATATTCACCTCAAGGGTGATGTCAACACTAATAACTCATGCTCACTCATATCCAGCTGGTCATATGTGCCTAGATCTTTCCTCACCACATGATGCTTCCCAAAGTAAAAAAATAAAAAGGAATATGGAAGAATACTTTGACTCTTGAGTAAGTACATAAAAGTAAAAGATAGGCTCTTCGCAGAGGGAAGCAGAGGTTGTCATGCGCTTTTTAGTTTGTATGCCAAATCCCTTAGCGCAAAAGAACGTCACGTTGCATTTCCTCTTGTGATAGCAACCTTTATTATGTCGTCCGTCGCTTTTACTACTTTGCCATCGCAAGTTCGTGCAACGTTCAATTTTCTCTTGCACTAATTGATCCAACACTTATTAGAAGCAATTTTTATTGCCTTGATGCAAACTTTATTATGCAGTCTATTACTTTTACTACTTTGCCATCACAAGTTCGTGCAACGCTCAATTTTCTCTTACACCAATTGATCCAACACTTATTAGAAGCAATTTTTATTGCCTTGATGCACCGATGCTGACTTACTTCAAGTATCTTATTCAATCCATAGGTAGGTATGGTGGACTCTCAAACATGAGCTTGGGTTGTGGATTTTTGGATGCACAAGTAATATCTCTACTTAGTGCAGAATTTTTGGCTAGCAAAGATAATTGGCAAGCACCACATGTTAAAGGATCTATAACAAAATAACTTCTATGTGAATATGAACAAGCATAAATCATTACGTTGTCTTCCTTGTCTAATGTCAACATTTTTGGCATATAATATTTAATGGGGGCTCACAATCACAAAAGATGTCCATGATAGTATATTTGCATGCGAATCTTCTCTTCCCTAATTAATTCTTTCATGAATTGCATCATTGACTAATGCTATGTTTGCCAATCTCCAATAATTTTTACCACTTATACTTTTCTTTATTGTGATGTCATTACTCACCATAAGATTAGCATATGATCGTTTCTCATTTATTTTCTTTTATCAAGATAGCAAGAAGAAAGTAAAAGGGGAAAAAGCTCAAACTAAACTTTATTATATAACTATATCTTGATTACATAGATGGATAGATCACGAAACTAGCATTCAAAAATAGATGATACTAAACTTTTATTCAACTAAATCATGAAAAGGCTAAGGATCGAAATAAAAAGGAAAAGGTAGATAGTGATAGTGATACGATACTAGGGCACCTCCTCCAAACTTGGCTCAAGCCAAGGGGAGTGCCCATACCCGTGTACTCAGGTCTCCTTTGGTGATGATGATGATGAAGGTGGTGGTGATGATGCGTTATTATTCTGCCAATTTACGCTTGAGGATGAAGTTTTCTTCCCTCAAATTGTCATTCTCTTGCTCAAGTTCGAATATCGTTTTGCATAGAGCTGCCTTGCTCTCCTGCAGAAAACGAGAAGGGATAAAAGGAGTATTGGTTATACTCCTATCATTAGGAAGGCTTGACTTCTTGAAATCCATGAGCATATCTCCAAGTTGAGGTAGTGGAGGTTCATCTTCATCTGAGCCACCATCTGGTCCAGCGTCTTCTATTTCCTCTAGATCGGTGTCTTATTCTTCCTCAGAAGTCCACAAGTATGGGTAAATTTCCCCCATGATCTTTGGATCAGCAACATAATTGGACACATAGCTCTCTCCCTCAGAATCTTGGGACGACATATTTTCAGATCTGACAAAATAACAACATGAAACAAGAATACAAGAAAATCTCGCGATGCGGTGGTCAAAACAGTCGGGGGTATATATAGAGAATTTTTATTCTTGGAAACCAAGCAAACGAGAGGAAAACCAAGTCGGGAAGGTCCCCAAGGTGGGCACGCTCCACCAGGGTGCGCCATGGATGGCAACCATGCCCTGGTGTTTCGTGCCCTCCTCGGTTACCTTCCGATCTATTTTTCATTTCCTAAAATTTATAAATATTCCAAAACTGATAAAAATATTTTTGTGGATTTTTCAGAGACTATTTACTCACTGTACCACGTACCTCCTTATTTTCATGATTCTAGAGCGTTCCGGAAAATTTCTTTTATGTGTTCCTCCGGTGTTATGGTTTGGATAACATTGTTTTCAACATTAATAGGCGTACCTGAGATATAGTGTTTAATTCTTTGTCCATTGACCACCTTCGGGTTGGTTCCTTCAGCACTATTAATCTTAATAGCTCCAGTGCGATAAACCTCTCCGATAACACAAGGTCCTTCCCACTGGGAGAGAAGTTTTCCTGGAAAAAATCTGAAACGAGAATTGTACAAAAGAACATATTCTCCAACTTTGAATTCTTGCTTTTGGATTCTTTTGTCATGCCATCTTTTAACTTTTTCTTTAAATAACCTGGCATTTTCATAAGCTTGGGTTCTCCATTCATCTAATGAGCTAATATCAAATAACCTCTTTTCACCAGCAAGTTTGAAGTCATAGTTTAGTTCTTTGATTGCCCAAAATGCTTTATGTTCTAATTCTAGAGGAAAATGACAAGCTTTCCCATAGACCATCTTATATGGAGACATACCCATAGGATTTTTATACGCTGTGCTATAGGACCAAAGTGCGTCATCTAATTTCTTAGACCAATTCTTTCGGGGCCTATTAATAGTTTTTTGTAATATCAATTTTATTTCTCTATTGCTAAGTTAAACTTGACCACTAGATTGAGGATGATAGAGTGGTGTAATTCTATGATTAACATCATATTTAGCAAGAATCTTATGGAAAGCACCATGAATAAAGTGTGAACCACCATCAGTCATTAGATATCTAGGGACTCCAAACCTTGGGAAAATAACTTCTTTAAACATTTTAATGGAAGTATGATGATCAGCACTACTACTTGGAGTAGCTTCTACCCACTTAGTAAAATAATCAACAACAACCAAAATATGAGTGTACCCATTAGAAGAAGGAAAAGCTCCCATATAATCAAAACCCCAAACATCAAATGGTTCAACAACAAGTAAATAATTCATAGGCATTTCTTGATGCTTACCGATATTACCAATTCTTTGACATTCATCACAAGACGAGACAAACTTACGAGCATCCTTGAAGAGAGTAGGCCAATAAAAAAACAGATGTAATACCTTATGAGCAGTTCTCTCCAGCATGATGTCCTTCATAAGCTTAGGAATGATATTTCCATAAGATTTGTTCCTATTCATGCTCAGGTATACAACGTCTAATAATACCATCTACTCCTTCTTTATAAAGATGTGGGTCATCCCAAAAGTAATGTCTTAAATCATAGAAGATTTTTGTTTTGTTTTGTTGGTATGTGAAACTAGGTGGAATATATTTAGCAACAATGTAATTAGCATAATCATCATACCATGGAGTGTTTTGAGAGACATTTATTGCAGCTAGTTGTTCATCAGGAAAACTATCATCAATAGGTAATGAATCATCAAGAATATTTTCTAACCTAGACAAGTTATCAGTTATGGGGTTTTTAGCTCCCTTCCTATCAACGATATGTCTGTTAGAATTAAACACACGTATTTAATTGGTAGGGAATCTCCCCTTGTTAACCGCCATGCGGTTGTCATCAGGCAACCAACGCACCTCTCCCTTCGCGTCCCTCTGTATCCTCGCGTCCCTATGGGATGTATATATTGTAACAGACCCAATCAATGAGAATGGCTATTCCACTATTTGTCAAATTTCTCTCATTTACATCTAACACATTATCAACACATAATCTTCTCCGCTAAGAAAGAGAGAGCGCATCAGGGAACACAGAGCAATGGCGCAACATTTTCGATGGCAAGATCGGTCGTCGCCCGACAACGCCAGTGGCCACCGCCAGGCACACCGTGTCGTGCCCGTCCGTGCGACAGCCGCCTGCGTCGCGCTACGCCCGCCCGCTCTCGTGGACTCGCCGCCCACGTGCACGCCCTGGTCTCGGCGCCCGCGACCGCTCTGTGGCTACGCTTGCCCTCGCCCACCTGCACCGTGGCCGGTAGCGCCAGGCCATGGCCGTGCTCTCCTCCCTCTGGTCGAAGGAGCCGTGCGGGAAGCCCTTCGTGCCTTATCTCCACCGCGGGACTACGGCCCCCGGGTCGGCTGCCGCTCCCACTGCGTCCCGTAGGGAAGTAGAGGTGACTCCCAGAGCGGAGCATGGCTGAGGCACGACCGCGGCCTCCAACACGAGGCGCCACGAAGTGCCTTCGATCCTTTGGACGACAAGACGCATGCGCGGAGGCGTGGTTCTAGGCGCGTCCAACAGCCGGAGTTTGGAGCGGCTGCTCCGTCTAGCACGACGACGCGTCGCTTCCGACATTTTCGTGAGCACGGTGGCAACATGGCCTCAACAACTCCTAGCCTCGATGCAGTGTGCCCTTCTGGCTGTCTAGCACTCGACGAGCCCCGCACATGGAAGCAACGCCCTCCGGTGCACAGGCATTGCGGCCAGCGACAGTAGTTACGGGAGACATCCCGATTAGAACCGCTCGGGAGAAAAGAGATATGAAATCTTATCTCTTTGCTAGTTTTGCACTTTAGCCGTCAAGACTTTACCTATTTCCAGTCTTCCGGCTAATTCCTGAACATCTCAGGATAACTCAACATCATCAAACTACTAGTGCTATTCATTAGCACTTGTCATTTGTAGACCATGTATGTATAGATATGCATTTAACCCATTTTCTGTTGAGTTTTAAAATTCCAAAAATGTGTGTATGTTGATATTCAACATGTTAAATGCGTTTGCTATTGCAATTCCCTATACAAAGACATTGTTTTGCGATTGAGATTAAGTTTTCTCGCACAACAGTATTGATTTGCGATTGAGAAATACATATTTTCTCGCAAAACATTCTCAATGCGATTGAGATTAATTTTCTCTCGCAAAATATTAATTCACTTTGTTGAATTATCTTGCAACTTGATACAAGATCATCTCATTTCATTTGAGGTCTATACAATTCAAGTTTTTCACTTGGGCATCAAGTTTGCAACATGATTACTATTCATTACATTAGTAGTGTATATCTGTTGAGTACCGAGATGTACTCCAGATCTTAAGTTGATGTAATTTATTTCCTCTTTTCTCACGTGTTGAGATTAATTACATTCATTTGCAATTGAGATTTTTAATCTCTTACAAAGATTAGTAGTGTATATCTGTTGAGTACCGAGATGTACTCCAGATCTTAAGTTGATGTAATTTATTTCCTCTTTTCTCACGTGTTGAGATTAATTACATTCATTTGCAATTGAGATTTTTAATCTCTTACAAAGATAAATTCAGTACCTCTGCAGTACTGTTTTCCATTGAGTACGAGGTATTCCGGAATATTTCTATGATGTGTCTATTTCCCTGTTAAACACATGTCGAGATTAATACATCTATTTGCAATTGAGATTTTCATTTTCTTGCAAATACAGATGCAAAATTCAAGGTGATTTCTTCAAATTGATGCTTGGGACCACAAGGTAGTCATATGGATCTACTGCCTACGCAGATTTTCGATGACTACACATAAAGTCTACATTTTGTCATTTTGACATTATGATTGCTTTACAGATTGCTCTCCCACACATTTTTCTAAGTCATGACATAAGACATTATGAGTGATTATCTACTAATTTCATTAGATTATACTCCCTAGTGCTGCGAGATCTACGCCATTTTGGAGATTATCTTCAAGGTATCATACTTAGCAATTTGAGATTCACATTAATGGTTTCAATATAACTTCTTGAAATGCCCATTGATTTTACTAAGTTCATTACAACTTCAACCATGATGGTCTTTAATTTACTGATTGTAAATTAATTATCTCTGGTTTATCCATAGGGGTAACATATGGCTATAGAATTTGAGGGATTCGCCCTCAATGGCCACCACTACCCTATCTGGGCCATGGATATCATGATCGCTCTTGTATCTCGTGGAATAATGTGTGCAATCCAGGATTCACCTCTGGTCAGCATCACACCACTAGCAGAAAATGTTGTCTTATACATCATAAGGCATGAGATTCAGATCTCAGCATCTGGTTATTCTGTGTTAGCAATTCCTAGGATACAATGAACCTCAAGGGCAAAGGTTTGAATCTCACTTCAACCTTCAAACCGACATCACTAGCGATGATGGGACCCTATGGGCACGGAGAACGTGTGGTTGAATATGCCTCAACCGACATGTTTGGAGACTATTTATAGTAAATAGTCTCCTAGTCTACTGAGTGGTGAGTATAATTTATGTCCATTCATGATGATGTAACAATACCATAAATATTGTTGTCATCATATATTGTATATCACAATATATTGTATCAACACTTTGGTACAAATACATTTGTATGTATTCTATATATCTGAGAGTGATTTTCATACAGAAAATCTTCATGTTTATATATAGATTTCTGCGTGGGTCAATCTGATGAAAGATGAGATCTGCATTGTGGACTCATGCACCACAAAGTCTATATTCGGGGAAGTGAAATGTTTTCATTCTCGTTGAGAGAAAGGAGATATTTTAAAATAGCTAGACGTGATGAGGCATTTGTTGGCTCAACTTGAGTCATATTTACTATCCCTGTGGGTACCCGAGTAATGTCGGGATGCTTTATTGCTTCCTAGGTTTAACTCGTACCCTACTAAACTATAGAGGTGTCCGTCAAAATAGTTTCCATAGTGAAACTTATGATGACAACAAAGAGGAATACATTCTCTTTACCATATGCAATAGATATGACAAGCACATTCTCTATGTATCATCTGGATTGTACTACACATACTACAAAACTCGTAGCACATGTTGCGTCCAAGATAGTTTTCCAAAATGTCTTGTACATGAAAAACTTGGCATACTCGCCTTGGTCATCGAGACATTGGGTTGAAATCGGAACTATCAGCAATTCCAATAGTTTATGATTATTATGATGCTAAATTCTAACAATGTTTGGATTTTGTGTACACTACATGTGACACAGGGAAGCTAATTTTAAGGCTCGTGCACCTTAATGTCTACGTCGAACCACTTAGACTCCTTGAATGCATCAAGTCGAGGTAAGTGGCTCTTCCCATCCATTGACTAGACTATTCAGGTATTCCATGGTTCTAAAGGACATATCTACATGATTGTCTTAAGTGTGTGTTTTATTCACACGAAACCATTGGCTCATTATCCTAACATTGATTTCAAGAAAATTGAATGGACAATATTGCAAAATTCTCCTCGTGCCTTCTCTATGGCCCTCGGATTGAAGTTTAGAAATTGGTCCTAATGTCTAGACTAAAAATGGTTTGGTAGAATACTTTATCCAAAGAGTTAAGCTCATTGCATTATCTTTATTTTGGAATTGCAACTTACCAACTTTACGTTGGAGTCATGCAGTTTTACACGCTCATGACAGAATTGTGTCATATTACTCCCCTCTATCTTTGGTACGTGGAAATCTATCAAGTATTTCCCATTTGCAGTAATTCGGTTGTATACCGATATCACCACCCGACATACATCATTGGTCCCTCAACATATTTCTTGGGATCTATGTGAGGAATAACTATATTTCCGTCAATACCTCAAGCCCCTCACATGGGGAGTTATTCAAGGCGAGTATGATGATTCATGAGGAATATTTCTGGGCATTAGGGGGAGATTTCAAGTACCATAAAGAATGCTAGGAAATTAGTGGAATGTTCAACACATTTGTGCCTCAAACCCACATACTCAAAGATCTGAACCATGCGTGTAGAAGATTTGCAACCCATTGCAAATAACTGCCATATTCATTTACTGACTATAAAGGCATCACACAATCCTACAATCCTGCAAAAGTACGTCTGAAAGAGTGGACGTACCAACAAAATCCACTCCACTCCCGTTCAAAGCAACGGGGGGAGATGTACGGAAAAAGTACATCAGGATTCAGCTTCTCGCAAGCAAGGATATCAAGGCATGTGAATCTATAAATGCAAGTCAACTTCACGTTGACAGATACCTAATGGGCAGTATACACCCAGTGGATGGGAAACCTCCACCAACACAGATCATAGTTGAAAATGCGTTATATCGGCTAGAGGGGGGTGAATAGGCGATTTTTACAAATTCATCATTTGAGGAATTTTAAATGTGATGAATAACTAGCAGCGGAATAAGTACTCAAGTGCATGTGGAACATAGTGACAGCATAGTCTTCATGATTAAATGAAACATGCACAAATAGAGAGTAGCGTGATACGGGATAAGCAGTGATGAACAAGGTAACTTGAGGAATTTGAGGTGAGGAATTTGTGAAAGTCTTCAGTCAAATTCTTCCAACTGTAACGATCAATTTCATCAACAGATATATGAGGAATAGAAAGGTTGAGGAAATAGAACCAGATGGCTTGTTGAAGACAATGATTTGATGACCCAGTTCCAACTGCTGTGACAATCGTACATCTGGTTTGGAGCAGCCTGGTATTTAAACCAGAGGACACACAGTCCCAGGACACACAATCCTTACCGTATTCTCCTTGAGATAAAGTCACACGGTCCTCGCCCAACACTCGTGGTAAGTCTTCAGGGTAGACTTCCAAAACCCTCACAAACTGATCACCCAGCGATCCACAATTTACTGCTGGATGCTCTAGACCAAGGTCACTTCGTGGTCCCCAATTGACAGCAGGAGCACTAGACCATGATGCCTAACCGTCTGGAGGATACACAGTCCTCAAAGGTAACAAGCGTCGGTTCCACACAGGAATTTCTTCAGTGATGCTCAATCACTATGGGTTTTATGGTTTGGTTGTGGGGTTTTCCTCACTGATGATTTTCTCTCAAAGTCCTCAGAGGATGGGTTGCTCTCAAATGACAAGTGTCAGTTCTTTCTCGGAGCAGCCAACCAGCTAGTGGTTGTGGGGGTTGGCTATTTATAGCCAGGGTGCAACCTGACATGATAAGTCATAAATGCCCCCAATGATATGACCGTCATGTGGATAAGAATGATTAGGGACAGCTGGCGCTAAGCACAGCAACGGTCGGAATTTTGAACTATGAAAGTCCCCAGCTTATCATAATCCTCACTTGTAGGCAATTCGCACTGGCGAAATCCTAACTCCTCAGTCAGAACAATTTCCTTAGTGACCAGAAGAACTTCATCTCTGTCACTGAAAAACTTGTCTGAACTATAAGAGATTTTCAAAGGCTTTTCTCGAAGGATTGTATGGGTTGTGGATTTTGGAGTTGAGCATCAGTTGGAAATTTTCCTTAGTATAATCTCGACCCCCTTTAACAGTACAGTGTTTCCTATGACACAAATAAATGAAATGAAACAGAGAAAACAAAGTCTTCACGCTTCATATTCCTCATTCATATCTTCAAGGTCACACCAACTTCTTCAGTTTCAAAGTCTTCACAAAGTCTTCACCAAAGTCTTCAAAAAGTCTTCAGCAAAGTCTTCACTTGAAGACATTCATTTTTAGGGGTCGATAATCTCCGATTATACCAAACTCCTCATCAACATATAGAGCCTGTGTACACTCACAAACACATTAGTGCCTTAACCTATAAGTCTTCAATACACCAAAATCACTACGGGGCACTAGATGCACTAACAATCTCCCCCTTTTTGGTGATTGATGACAAATAGGTTAAGTTTTCAACGGGGATAAACATATGAAGTGAAAGTACAGATTTTGAGGAATTTGATTGCAAGATATAGAAGAACTCCCCCTGAAGATGTGCATATTTGAGGAATTTGCTTTGGGCTGCAAATGCACATGGCAGGTTCAAAAAGATGGAGAACTCCCCCTATATCGTGTAATTCATACACGCATTTGAATATATGAAATAAAGAATTGAAAATGCGTGAGGAAAATGGTGGCTGACGAAAGTCAGCATGCATGCATTAAGGTATTTGAGGAAATAAACATGCAAGGACATAGTTCAATAGTGTCAGACCACCATCGGACTTAAGTTTACAACTCAATAACCAAAAACTTCGTAAGAGCGAGAGTTGCAACTTAAACAAAAATAGCCCATATATGTAGACCCGCTTGAAGACTAACTCAAATTTTCTCCCCCTTTGTCATTGAGGACCAAAAGGGAAGAAAAAATGATGACTAACGTCCCATGATGAATTTCATTTTGTTGGTGAAGAAGGAGTGCCAGCGTTGTCGGGGTCGATTGTTGATGCAGGTCCAGCAGCAGTATCATCAATGTCTTCTTCTTCCTCGCGCTCGCGAGATGAAGAATAGGAACTGGTGACCATCAGAGGAACTTGGACTTTCTTGAACTTCTTCTGAGGACAGCGAGCGAAGTTTGGATATTCTTCAAAGTTCAGCTCATCCAATTCTTCTGAGGACATGATGTGATTTAGCACAGCCCAAGAGCGCTTGAGGTTTTCATGAGCATAGTACTGGTTCCTCTTGACAGTGTTCTACGTCACAGTCATATTCTGCACAATATACCCAAGTTGACGCTTGACCCACTTGTGATTTCGATCGACTTTCTGAGGAAGACTTAAGAGAAGCTCACAATCAGTCATCAAACGAGGAGCAGTTGCATGAGGCTTCTGTGCAGAGGTTTTGGCAGAGGAGTCCTATGTTGCAGAGTCATCATTGGTGGAGTAAGATGCTGCTTGACGAAACTGACCATCCAATGGACGAGTGCCTTGATCAATGACATCCTTGCCTTTTCCTTCATCAATTGTGCTTTTGAGGACTTCAATCGGGGGCAGAAAACTGAAATGATTTTGGAAGTCAGCCTCAAATTGCTTTGAAGACTTTGTTCTGAGGAAATGCATAATCCAGGGAGCAAAGGGCTTCAACTTAAATGGTGACATAGCAGCATCGGCCAGAGTCCTCATGAAGAAATCATGAAAATTGATGGGAATCCCATGAATGATGTTGAAAAGCATGTTCTTCATGATTCCTTCAACTTCTTCTTCTTCAGAGTTGTGCCCCTTCTGAGGGCATAGGGTGTGAGTGAGGATGCGATAGACTGTTCTAGGTACATACAGCAAATCCTTCACAAGAAAGGTTGTCCTTTGAGGCTTTCCAGGTGCTAATTTCTTCATCATCTAATTTGGCAGTGGTGGATCATTGAACAGGCAGCAGGCTTCATCTGAAGGAATTGGAACTGGGACAGTCTGAAGCAATTCAGAAGAGCTTGCAGTGAAATGAGTTGTTCCGGTCATCTAGTCCAAGACCCAGGAGTTGATGTTTGAAGAATTTCCACTAATGTATAGAGTGGCATAGAATTGAAGAATCAACTCCTTGTTCCAGTCACAGACATCTACGTAGAAGGGAAGAAGCCCAGCATCATGAAGAACTTGGAGCACCGGCGTGAATGATGGAATTGACTTCATGTCCACATGAGGAATGTTGTGGTGCTCGAAGATTTTCTTCTTGTCACATAGAACAGTGGCATAGTAGTTCATTTGAGTAGGAGTCCAGAACCTTGTGCGACCAGTTCGAGCAGAATCATACGGATTTGACCCTGTGAACAACATGTGTTCATTGAAGAACTTTGTCCTGAGGAATTTGGGGAGGACCGAACCTTTGAATGGCATTCGTTGCTTAGGTTGAAGATTTGGTCGACTACGCCCTTTGATCTCAGTTGGCATGGGAGGAACTACAAACTGAGTGATTTGTAGAATAGGTTCCTCAGTAGTGGCCGGAGCATCAATTTCCTCAGCTGTTGCAGCTGGAATTTCTTCAGGGTTTGGAAGATACAAGTGTTCAGAATCTTCACGTATTTCCTCAGTATGTGCTGGTGGCTGAGGAAGCAGCATCAGAGGAGTTGCCATAGGTGAGTTGGGGTGTGCAGATTCCCAGTATTCATCATTGATGACAGGGGTAGTGTCACCAATGTCAACTTCTTCATCACTTTCTTCAACGCCAGCAGTTAGCAAAAGCTGTGGCGATGATACCTTGGGAGTTGATGCAGTGTCATCAATGACAATTTCCTCATCAAGAGGCCCTGAGGAAGCAGCCGAATGATTCTTTTCTTCGTGAGGAATGGCATATTGTAACATCCCAAAATTTCATTTTGGAATGTTATGATTATAGTTATGCATCTATCATCATCATTGCTTGATTATATGTAATAGTTGAAATGTCTTTTCTGACTTTCTGAAAGTCCCTTCTACTTTTCCCTATGTTGCTTTCCCTATTTGAAATTTTGGTTAAATGTTCAAAATAAGAGAGGAGTAACATGACACTCCACACCAGGGTCTAATTGGTGATATATTTGAACAATAATAACCAGGAGTTATTTTGAAAATATTTGCAAAAAGGATTTAAAAACAATTAGGCAATTTCTGAAAATATTATTTTTTCCAAAGTATTCAAATGACAGAATAGAAATGTTCATTAAATAGAATTTATTATTCTGTTAATTTTGATATATAATACCCCTATTTTTGAAGACGATTTGAATGCTTTAAAAGCTTTTGAATGTCTCTGTAAAAATATTAAATAAAATCAGTAACGGTTTGCATTTAAACCGGGCCGGCCCACGGCAGTTATTTCGCGCTTTTACTACGAGCCGGCCGACCGCGCGCAACGGTCACTCTCTTCATTCACTGACACCGGGCCCCACCCCCCGACCGACCGTTACACCGAACGGTCGTCTCCTTCCCCGCGAGCGCCGGACCGGATCTCGCCGGCCGTTACCTCCCCTCGCCGGATCTCTCTCCCCATTACTCCCCCGCACCCCTCGAGCGCCCTATATAAACCGGACACCTCCCCGCATCCTTTTCTCCCCAAACCCCCTCCTACCTAGCCGGGACGCTGCCAAACGAGCTCGCCGGAGTCCCTGCAACCACCGGATCTCCCCCACCGTCGTGCCCGTCGCTCCACTCTTCCCCTCGCCCCTCCGACCTCACCATTCGACGCAGGACGTCCACCGCAACCGTCTGAACCCCTTCGCTGCCACCCTCGACCACCGGAGACCCCTCCGGCAACGTCCTCGACCACCGGCCGCCGCCACCATCGCCGGAGTCCACCTCCCCTGCGGTAAAAATCTTCGGGCTCATCTCCACCCTTGGATCCAAAATCCACGACCCAGATTAGATCAATTTAATCCCCGAAACGTTTTCCTTTTTGGTCCGGTCGACCGCCCGCAACCATCCAACACACGCGCCCCCAACCAATAGGATCGTGCCACGTAACCCCCTGGCCGTCCGGTAGATTTTTCCCTTTTCTGTTTTTGTTTTAGTTAACAGAGTGAATCCAAATTTTGTTTTGCTTATAACTTTTAATCTATTTAGTGTTTTGAGTTGATTCTTTTTGCAATAGCTCACATTTTACATGTAGTTTCACCCTGTACTTTTAAATTTCAAATTTGAACTATAAAATTTGAATTTAATCAAATTTGCTCAAAATCTTCAAATCTGAATATCTAGAGTTTGAAAATAGATTTTGATATGAATCTTTTTGCTACTGTTTGGTATTAGTTAGGACTACCTTCATGTTTAGTTTGAGGATTTTCAAGATATATTTTATTAGTGTTTTAACCAAAAACAGAATCTGTATAGTATTATAATATAGTTTTATAAACTCAATTTTGATTAGTTTGATTTAGAATTTGGTTTTATTTGTTTATTAGGTTATGTTAGTAAACATTTAGTGTTTTCACTTAATGTTAATAAAAATATTAATTTGCTTAGTTTAATTTTAATTAACATAGGAATCAAAATTTCTTTTCAATTAGGTTTAATTTGACTAAAACAACTAACTAGTAATAGTTTTGCTTTCAAACAAAGTTTTGTATATTTTGTTTCTGTTTTCTAAGACAGATTTAATAGTAAATTATTTTCTGTCAAGAACATGTTTTGTTAACAAATTATAAGTTTAGTTTTCATTCTTTTGTTAGTACAACTATAGTTGATTCATATAGTGTTTATCAAAACTTTTATAAACTTTACTAGGGTTTTCCCAACAAACTTAAATTGACTTTGTTTACTTTAATAGTAAAATATTCTATTGTTGCCTTGCTGTCAACAATTGTCTTGTTATTTCAAAATAGTTTTATTATGTAGAAGTGTTTTCATCATCCCCTTTGGAAAACAAAACTTTGTGTGTTTTGCTTGCTAGAGACTTTTGTGCATTGTTTGCCTTGTTTGTTTAGTACTTCTTTGCTGAATGTTATGAGTACTTATTTTGGTTGTATGCTTATTTGAGTGCATTGTTTGTTTCGTTAGATTATCCGGAGTGCGAAGCTTGTTACTTAGAGTCACTCACGTACGAAGATCATCAATCAGGCAAGTCACTTTGATCATGTTTTACCCATGTTTTATATGCATTAGTCTACCATCTCCCCAATTGCATGCAAGATAGGTTAGTTGGAAACTTGGTTACATTGTAATAGTATCATGTGGTAGGTACCCCCCCTCAACCTCTTTGACACATTGGCCCCGGGAAACATTGTTTTACCTTTTGCTATGCTATTAGTAGACGGGGTTGGTTGTGTGATTCATGAGAGTTGAGAGAGTTAATAATTTCAAGACCTGCATAATGATCAAGATTTCAAGACTCCAAGTTTTCAACATACCTCTGGGTGGATGATGGTTGAACGGCACCCTGGAGAAACCAGTGGTTAGCCTAGGTGATGCTGGAGATGTCCAGTATTCACGCGGAAAGGTCCACCCAGGTACAAAGGGATGGATGGGTGCTTCAAGACCCAAGGCTTACCTGCACAGCCACAAGTCATTATGGGCTCTCGCTTGGTTGGATATCGTGGTGACCCTGGACAGGCAGTGCTACGAGAGGTAGAAGAACGGTAGTAAAGGATGGGCATCGTCAGAGTCGCAGGGAAACCCTTTGGAAGATCATGTTTTGGTCATCCGTTTCTCAAACACCCTGAAGTGCGAGAAATCTAACGGAGGCGACCAAATCTTGTGGGGAACGTGTGCAAAACTCTGCAGAGTACAAAACCTAATCGATTAGCCGTGTTCACGGTCATGGACGACTTGAGCCAAAGGAATTGAAACTTCCGGAACTCTCAACACAATTAATATGATGATGTGGGTATTAACAATTTTGGGTATGAGAACTGGTTGGTGGAACCATCTCATTAATCAACCAACTTAGTAATATTTTGCTTAGCCACTTTTCTTGATGTAGGAAAAATTGGCTTTACGCAAAACTTACCACCCCACCTGCCATATATGCATATAGACTAGCTGATTATTTTCACACCTCTACTGTGACTTTGCCGGCATATTCCATATGCTGACCTACACAGCTGCAACGTATCATGTTGCAGAGTATTTTTCCGACCAGGAGTGAGGACACGTTCTATGCTCAGTGAGATGCCCTTGGAGTCGGATGGACTCATCTACCGTCGACGCTTCCGCAAGATTTAGATATTCTCATGAGTTGGCTTTTGTCCACTTTATTGTAATTTTATTGTAATAAAGGACTCAATATGAGATTTCGATTAATATAATTCTGTGTGATTTCCCTTTGATATATACATTGATGTACCGTGTGTGTACCAGCATGATCTTGGGATGGTACGGAAACACCGGAGACTTGACCTTTCAGGTCGGGTCGCTACAGAAATGGTATCAGAGCACACGCTGACCGTAGGACGTAACCTCTAGGATTGGAAAGCCTTAGGATTGTTTCTCTTTGTCTTTAAAAATTCTTATACTCTCATCTATTCGTTTCTGACTCCTCTCCGATTATTTCAAAATTTATAGATGGCCACCTTCATCCCAGTGTTGATCACAGAGTTTTGCCAGCCTGACGCAACGATGCCCTTTGGTAAGGAGCTGATGAGGATCGTCAAGGACGTAAGGATTGCTTTGCCGAGCATCACCGGGATTCCTATCATGTCATTTCCCCAAGATGGACGCTACAGGATCGAGGTGCATATTCCAGGGAAGACTTTTGGGAATCGGAAGGAACCCATCGACCTCAAGTTCGTGGCACCTAGTTGGATACTTGGAAGAGACATGGCCATTCATCGTGCCCTTGGATGTATTCAGGAGGAATACAGAGGTGGAACCATTTCACCAGGACTCAGCATGGTTTGTCGCAGAGATGCCAATGGAAACATCATAACTCCTCCCACTGCAGACACCACTATTTCCTATATCCAGACCCTGGAGACGCACATCAGGACTCTGGAGCTTCGAGTTCGTGCTGATACAAAGACAATCAAGAATCTGATGAACCGCGAGCTGGACCTTGAAGCTGATCTATGAGAGGCCAACTATGAACACGAGCATGAAGTGAAGGACTTCCTAGAGAGGATTGATGAGCAGAATGCACGCATCGCAACTCTGGATGAGCAGCTAGACATGGGGGAAAACCTTCACCCCGAAGGAGACATGGCACCCTTCATCAGCGACGATGAAGACTATGAGGAGAGTACCACCGGAGAACCTACGACTATGCACTTCTGAGGAGAACTTTAGTTATGCCCTCTAATGTATCTTTTAGTTTTCGACGTTAAAGCGTAGGTCGATGTTTAGCTTGTCTGAGATTTGTATCTCGATGTTTGTCATTGATTGAATAAATGAATGAGTGTTTGGTGTGATATGTTTGTTGCATTGCATCTGGGTAGTGAAATTCTTCTAGACCCTTGTTCTATTCTAATTCTCATCCCTCTGAAAACAGCAAGATGCCTCCACGACGTGAGACCGACTTCACTTTCCCACCAGAACTCACTCAACTCCTTCAGCAGCAGAATGCACTGATGCAGTTATTGATTCAGAATCAGACCAATAACAATAACCACCACCATCCACCCCAGACTGACAATCTCACCCGTTTTCTGAGGTTGAACCCTCCAACTTTCTCCAGTAGCACTGAGCCCATTGTGGCAGATGACTGGCTCCGTAGGATGGAGAGAGAACTTGTCACCGCTGGATGTACTGATGCTGAGAAGGTGCGATTTGCAGCACATCAACTGGAAGGACCAGCAGCGTCATGGTGGGAGAATTACATCATCACCTATCCTATTGCTGATATAACCTGGGAGCAATTCAAGCTTGCTTTCCGCACCGCTCATGTATCAGCTGGAGCCATGAGTCTGAAGAAGCGCGAGTTTCGCAACTTGCGCCAGGGTAATCGCTCTGTGGCCCAATATGTGGAAGAGTTCAGCATGTTGGCCCATTATGCCCCAGGAGATGTGGCCGATGATGCGGCCAAGCAAGAAAAGTTTTTGGAAGGACTCAACGACGAGTTGAGCATACAGCTGGTAGTGGCTACTTTCAACAACTACCAAGAGCTGGTGGATAAGGCCCTCATTTTGGAAGGTAAACAACAGCAGATTGAAAACCGCAAGCGGAAGTACACTCAGGGGAAGTTCAACTCTGGAACTCATCAGAAGCCTCGCTACTCCCCGTACTCCGGGAATACCGGATCAGGAAACAGTAAGTTTGGAAAGCACACTCATGCGGTGCACAGCCATGGAGGCCACCATCATGGAGGAAATGGGAACAACCGTCTCAACCATGGTAACTTCAAGACTGACAATGGGAATGGGAACAACAACCAGCACCGTCAAGTTCCTGCTCAGAAGGATCTGAGTCACATTACCTGTTTCAAGTGTCAGAAGACAGGGCACTATGCTACTGAGTGTCCCCAGAGCAAGCAAGGCAATGGAAACGGCAACAACAACGGCAATGCAGCAGTTAAGAAGCCCAATCCGTTTCCCCGTGCTCAAGTGAATCACATCGACGTGGAAGAAGTCTATGATCAACCCGAGACTGTGGTTGGTAAGTTTTTATTGCATTCACGTCCTGTTACAGTACTTTTTGATTCTGGTGCAACTCATTCATTCATATCAAGGGTAGTTGTGGATAAGTATGGTTTGCCCACCAAAACCCTTAGTCAGCCCATTCAGGTCAGTTCCCCAGGAGGTATGATGATGGCAGGGATAGGATGCCATGCCTTGAAACTCAATATAGGAAACCATGTTTTTCCCACCGACCTCATCGTCTTAGAGTCACAAGGATTGGATGTAATCCTAGGCATGGATTGGATGACCAAGTATGAAGGAAATCTTGATTGCCTCAGCAAGTCTGTTCCACTCACCACCCCGGAGAACAAGAGGATTAAGTATGTATCCCGACGCACGCGTATGAGTGCTAGGTTAAATGCCCTCACGGGAGTTGTTCAGGAGGAAGTACCTGTGGTAAAAGATTATCTGGATGTATTTCCGGAAGAATTACCAGGAATGCCACCAGATAGGGAGATTGAGTTCTTAATAGAGCTACACCCAGGGACAGCCCCAATTTCCAAGAGACCCTATCGGATGCCCGCAAATGATCTGTTGGAAATCAAGAAGCAAATTAAGGAGTTATTGGACAAAGGTTATATACGCCCAAGTTCTTCACCTTGGGGAGCCCCAGTTCTTTTGGTGGAGAAGAAGGATAAAACCTTGAGAATGGTAGTTGATTATCGTGCCTTGAACGAGGTGACTATCAAGAACAAGTACCCTCTGCCGATGATTAATGATTTGTTTGATCAGCTCGTAGGAGCCAAAGTATTCTCCAAGATCGATCTTCGATCAGGGTATCACCAGTTGAAAATTCGTGAACAGGATATACCCCAAACAGCTTTCACCACGAGGTATGGCTTGTATGAGTATACGGTCATGTCTTTTGGATTGACTAATGCTCCTGCCTACTTCATGAATTTGATGAACAAAGTATTCATGGAATACCTAGACAAGTTTGTTGTGGTGTTCATCGATGACATTCTGATATTCTCCAAGAACGAGGAAGAGCATAAGGAACATTTGCGTTTAGTTCTGGAGAAGCTAAGAGAGCATCAGTTATATGCCAAGTTCAGTAAATGTGAATTTTGGCTGACGGAAGTCGGATTCCTTGGACATGTTATTTCCGGAGATGGAATAGCAGTGGACCCCGCTAAGGTTGAAGCCGTCACCGAGTGGAAGTCACCCACCTCAGTTAAGGAGATCCGCAGTTTCCTCGGACTTGCCGGTTATTACCGGAGGTTCATTGAGAATTTCTCAAAGATTGCCAAGCCCATGACAGAGTTGTTGAATAAAGAATCCAAGTATGTTTGGACTGTGGAATGTGAAGCCAGTTTCCAGGAGTTAAAGGAACGTTTGGTCACAGCCCCAGTATTGATCTTGCCCGATAATCGGAAGGATTTCCAAGTTTACTGTGATGCCTCACGTCAAGGACTTGGAGGAGTACTCATGCAAGATGGAAAGGTTGTAGCTTATGCATCCAGACAACTACGACCTCATGAGTTGAATTATGCCACCCATGACTTGGAGTTAGCAGCCGTAGTGCACGCACTCAAGACTTGGAGACATTTCCTTATCGGAAATAGTTGTGATGTTTACACCGACCATAAGAGCCTGAAGTATATCTTCACGCAGAAAGAGTTGAACCTCAGACAGAGGAGATGGTTAGAGTTAATCAAGGACTATGACATGAGATTACACTACCATCCAGGTAAGGCTAATGTTGTAGCCGATGCCTTGAGTCGGAAAACTTATGTGAACACACTCACAGCTGGAGGATTACCTCAAGAGTTAGTCGATGATCTCAGAGAGCTCAAGCTAGAGATAGTTCCAAGGGGATATGTTGGTATACTGGAAATTCAGTCCACCTTGACCGAAAGAATTCGTGAAGCCCAGAAATCGGACAAGGAGATAGCTGAGATTAAACAGAGAATGGAAGATGGTAAAGCTAAAGGTTTTCGTGAGGATGAACACGGAACTTTGTGGTTTGAGAACCGAATCTATGTGCCCAATGAACCAGAGCTCAGGAAGTTGATACTTCAGGAAGCCCACGATTCACCTTACTCGATACACCCAGGCAATACCAAGATGTATCTCGATTTAAAGGAAAGTTATTGGTGGACAGGTATGAAGAAAGATATTGCAGAGCATGTTGCCATATGTGATGTTTGTCAGTGAGTAAAAGCAGAACATCAGAAACCAGCAGGGTTACTCCAACCTTTGCCCATACCCGAGTGGAAATGGGAAAAGCTTGGTATGGATTTCATCACAGGATTACCTAGGACCCGTTCAGGTTATGATTCTATCTGGGTAGTGGTTGATCGCTTGACCAAGGTGGCTCATTTCATCCCGGTAAAGACCACCTATACCAGTGCTAAGCTAGCCAAGATATATATGACCAAGATCGTATGTCTGCATGGAGTTCCGAGGAGTATCGTGTCAGATAGAGGAACACAATTTACCTCAAAGTTTTGGCATCAGTTACATGAAACTTTGGGTACAAGGCTAGAGTTTAGTACAGCTTTTCATCCGCAGACAGATGGACAGACTGAGAGAGTCAACCAGATTTTGGAAGACATGTTGAGAGCTTGTGCGCTAGATTATGGATCTAGTTGGGACGACAACTTACCTTACGCAGAATTCTCATACAACAACAATTATCAAACCAGTCTAAAGATGGCCCCTTTCGAAGCTTTATACGGAAGGAGGTGTAGAACACCACTGACGTGGGATGGTGTTGGAGACCGACAACTTTTTGGTCCCGACCTTATCCGAGATTCTGAAGAGAAAGTCAAGTTGATACGTAACAGACTCAAGATAGCTCAATCTCGACAGAAGAGTTATGCGGACAGCAAACGTAAAGAAGTGATGTATGAAGTGGGAGACCGAGCATATCTTCGTGTGTCCCCGCTTCGAGGAACCAAGAGATTTGGTGTTAAAGGAAAATTAGCACCCAGATTCATAGGCCCCTACAAAATTCTTGAACGTAGAGGTGAAGTTGCATACAAACTGGAATTGCCGGAAGGATTATCCGAAGTTCATGATGTGTTCCATGTTTCCCAGCTGAAGAAATGTCATGCTGAGATGGCTGACATCCCTTTGCGAGACACCGTGCCCCTAGAGGCCATACAGCTTGAAAGTGATCTGACTTACGAGGAGAAGCCTGTCAAGATCCTCGAGACATCCAACAGAGTTACCCGCAGCAAGATTATCAAGTTCTGCAAAGTTTTGTGGAGTCACCATACTGAGGAAGAAGCCACCTGGGAACGCGAAGAAGATCTTCGTAGAGACCATCCGCACCTATTTTCTAGCCAACCTGAATCTCGAGGGCGAGATTCATCTTAAGGTGGGTAGGTTTGTAACATCCCAAAATTTCATTTTGGAATGTTATGATTATAGTTATGCATCTATCATCATCATTGCTTGATTATATGTAATAGTTGAAATGTCTTTTCTGACTTTCTGAAAGTCCCTTCTACTTTTCCCTATGTTGCTTTCCCTATTTGAAATTTTGGTTAAATGTTCAAAATAAGAGAGGAGTAACATGACACTCCACACCAGGGTCTAATTGGTGATATATTTGAACAATAATAACCAGGAGTTATTTTGAAAATATTTGCAAAAAGGATTTAAAAACAATTAGGCAATTTCTGAAAATATTATTTTTTTCAAAGTGTTCAAATGACAGAATAGAAATGTTCATTAAATAGCATTTATTATTCTGTTAATTTTGATATATAATACCCCTATTTTTGAAGACGATTTGAATGCTTTAAAAGCTTTTGAATGTCTCTATAAAAATATTAAATAAAATCAGTAACGGTTTGCATTTAAACCGGGCCGGCCCACGGCAGTTATTTCGCGCTTTTACTACGAGCCGGCCGACCGCGCGCAACGGTCACTCTCTTCATTCACTGACACCGGGCCCCACCCCCCGACCGACCGTTACACCGAACGGTCGTCTCCTTCCCCGCGAGCGCCGGACGGGATCTCGCCGGCCGTTACCTCCCCTCGCCGGATCTCTCTCCCCATTACTCCCCCGCACCCCTCGAGCGCCCTATATAAACCGGACACCTCCCCGCATCCTTTTCTCCCCAAACCCCCTCCTACCTAGCCGGGACGCTGCCAAACGAGCTCGCCGGAGTCCCTGCAACCACCGGATCTCCCCCACCGTCGTGCCCGTCGCTCCACTCTTCCCCTCGCCCCTCCGACCTCACCATTCGACGCAGGACGTCCACCGCAACCGTCTGAACCCCTTCGCTGCCACCCTCGACCACCGGAGACCCCTCCGGCAACGTCCTCGACCACCGGCCGCCGCCACCATCGCCGGAGTCCACCTCCCCTGCGGTAAAAATCTTCGGGCTCATCTCCACCCTTGGATCCAAAATCCACGACCCAGATTAGATCAATTTAATCCCCGAAACGTTTTCCTTTTTGGTCCGGTCGACCGCCCGCAACCATCCAACACACGCGCCCCCAACCAATAGGATCGTGCCACGTAACCCCCTGGCCGTCCGGTAGATTTTTCCCTTTTCTGTTTTTGTTTTAGTTAACAGAGTGAATCCAAATTTTGTTTTGCTTATAACTTTTAATCTATTTAGTGTTTTGAGTTGATTCTTTTTGCAATAGCTCACATTTTACATGTAGTTTCACCCTGTACTTTTAAATTTCAAATTTGAACTATAAAATTTGAATTTAATCAAATTTGCTCAAAATATTCAAATCTGAATATCTAGAGTTTGAAAATAGATTTTGATATGAATCTTTTTGCTACTGTTTGGTATTAGTTAGGACTACCTTCATGTTTAGTTTGAGGATTTTCAAGATATATTTTATTAGTGTTTTAACCAAAAACAGAATCTGTATAGTATTATAATATAGTTTTATAAACTCAATTTTGATTAGTTTGATTTAGAATTTGGTTTTATTTGTTTATTAGGTTATGTTAGTAAACATTTAGTGTTTTCACTTAATGTTAATAAAAATATTAATTTGCTTAGTTTAATTTTAATTAACATAGGAATCAAAATTTCTTTTCAATTAGGTTTAATTTGACTAAAACAACTAACTAGTAATAGTTTTGCTTTCAAACAAAGTTTTGTATATTTTGTTTCTGTTTTCTAAGACAGATTTAATAGTAAATTATTTTCTGTCAAGAACATGTTTTGTTAACAAATTATAAGTTTAGTTTTCATTCTTTTGTTAGTACAACTATAGTTGATTCATATAGTGTTTATCAAAACTTTTATAAACTTTACTAGGGTTTTCCCAACAAACTTAAATTGACTTTGTTTACTTTAATAGTAAAATATTCTATTGTTGCCTTGCTGTCAACAATTGTCTTGTTATTTCAAAATAGTTTTATTATGTAGAAGTGTTTTCATCATCCCCTTTGGAAAACAAAACTTTGTGTGTTTTGCTTGCTAGAGACTTTTGTGCATTGTTTGCCTTGTTTGTTTAGTACTTCTTTGCTGAATGTTATGAGTACTTATTTTGGTTGTATGCTTATTTGAGTGCATTGTTTGTTTCGTTAGATTATCCGGAGTGCGAAGCTTGTTACTTAGAGTCACTCACGTACGAAGATCATCAATCAGGCAAGTCACTTTGATCATGTTTTACCCATGTTTTATATGCATTAGTCTACCATCTCCCCAATTGCATGCAAGATAGGTTAGTTGGAAACTTGGTTACATTGTAATAGTATCATGTGGTAGGTACCCCCCCTCAACCTCTTTGACACATTGGCCCCGGGAAACATTTTTTTACCTTTTGCTATGCTATTAGTAGACGGGGTTGGTTGTGTGATTCATGAGAGTTGAGAGAGTTAATAATTTCAAGACCTGCATAATGATCAAGATTTCAAGACTCCAAGTTTTCAACATACCTCTGGGTGGATGATGGTTGAACGGCACCCTGGAGAAACCAGTGGTTAGCCTAGGTGATGCTGGAGATGGCCAGTATTCACGCGGAAAGGTCCACCCAGGTACAAAGGGATGGATGGGTGCTTCAAGACCCAAGGCTTACCTGCACAGCCACAAGTCATTATGGGCTCTGGCTTGGTTGGATATCGTGGTGACCCTGGACAGGCGGTGCTACGAGAGGTAGAAGAACGGTAGTAAAGGATGGGCACCGTCAGAGTCGCAGGGAAACCCTTTGGAAGATCATGTTTTGGTCATCCGTTTCTCAAACACCCTGAAGTGCGAGAAATCTAACGGAGGCGACCAAATCTTGTGGGGAACGTGTGCAAAACTCTGCAGAGTACAAAACCTAATCGATTAGCCGTGTCCACGGTCATGGACGACTTGAGCCAAAGGAATTGAAACTTCCGGAACTCTCAACACAATTAATATGATGATGTGGGTATTAACAATTTTGGGTATGAGAACTGGTTGGTGGAACCATCTCATTAATCAACCAACTTAGTAATATTTTGCTTAGCCACTTTTCTTGATGTAGGAAAAATTGGCTTTACGCAAAACTTACCACCCCACCTGCCATATATGCATATAGACTAGCTGATTATTTTCACACCTCTACTGTGACTTTGCCGGCATATTCCATATGCTGACCTACACGGCTGCAACGTATCATGTTGCAGAGTATTTTTCCGACCAGGAGTGAGGACACGTTCTATGCTCAGTGAGATGCCCTTGGAGTCGGATGGACTCATCTACCGTCGACGCTTCCGCAAGATTTAGATATTCTCATGAGTTGGCTTTTGGCCACTTTATTGTAATTTTATTGTACTAAAGGACTCAATATGAGATTTCGATTAATATAATGCTGTGTGATTTCCCTTTGATATATACATTGATGTACCGTGTGTGTACCAGCATGATCTTGGGATGGTACGGAAACACCGGAGACTTGACCTTTCAGGTCGGGTCGCTACACATATGCTTCTCCAGTTGGCACAATAGCATAGGCTGGTGCCAAGGAAATTGGAGTTGCATCAAGAGGTGTAGCTGAGGAACTTGGCAAGGTTTTCAACTTCTTCAACACTGGGGCTCCAGAAGTTGATGCTTTTCTTTTGAGGGGATTTTCCTCAGCATGAGCAGTTTCTTCAAGAACGACTGATGCAGCCGCCCTGGGTAGTTCAGTTTCTTGAGGCACAGTGGATTCTATAGCTGGCCTATCAGATTCTTCAGGCACAACATTGGGGTTGTCCTGGCAAGTTCATCAGTGGTCTGAGTTTCCTCAGCAGCACTAGTAGATGCTTTTGATGCAAAAGCTCTTTCTTCAGCACTTTCTTCAGGCTGAGCATTTTCATCACCAACCTGAGGAATTTCATATTCGGTCTGAGCATTTTCATCACCAACCTGAGGAATTTCATATTCAGTCTGAGCATTTTCTTCAGACTGAGTCTTTTGTGGTTGCGATCGAGCAGCAACCCTGGTGTTGTGATCCTTTACAGCTGCATTAGCAGCCTTGACGAGTCTAACCTTGGTGCCCTGCCATTCAACATCATATCTTTGTTGATCCAAGAATAGAGTGTGAATCTCGCACTGAACTGTGACCAGTTGATTTGGGGTCAAGTTCATCACATTTTCGCGCAGAAACTTTTCTTTGCGACTCTTGCTCCTCTTAGCCCTCTGAGCTTGCTCTCTTTTCCATTGTTCTTCAGAGATAAAATGGGTGAGGACATGATCCACTTCAGGAGGCAGATTTAGTGAGGAAAGTGGAGTATTGGGTTCCTCATGCCATATATCAATGAAGTTGAGGATCAACTTGGGATCCAACATGAGAGGAACAAAGCTCCCCTTTGCTTTAGCTCCCCTGTGCTGACTCTGTCTGATGATTTCTACCAATTCCTCATCATCAACATCATCATCAGCATCAGAAGAAGAATCTGAGGGAATTGTAACCAGAGCCTTGCTGGTGTGAGAGCTTGGTTTTTGACGTCCAGCCGTCTTCTTCTGTTTAAGTGCAGAGAGACTGGTTGAAGACTTTGCAATAGTGGAGGGGCTTGCAGCGAGCTTTGGCACTAACGCGAAACCATCAGTCCTTTTGCATGTTGCCAGATGCACTAGAGTTGAGGACTTTTTGACAGTTGCAGATGACTGAGCAGCAACAGTTCCAGGAGCTGAAGGTTTTCTGGGCTGAGGCTTTTGACCTTGAGGAATTTTCACTGAAGATTTTGAAGAGTCAATTTTCAGAGCTGATTTCTTTAACATCTTCTTTGGTGCACTAGCAGAAGCTCCAGCAGAGGCAGGAGCAGCAGAATCCTCGTTGAATTTCTTCACAGCCTCTTTGGCTTTCCTTGCTAATTTGGCTTGTTGCTTTTCCCACATGGCAGGAAAGTCCTCGCCAGTTTTGATGCTAGAAGGATCAGCAATTTGGTTAGGAGCTAGAGGAGGCCTGCTACAGGGTGGTTTCACAGCAAATTTCATCATGTATTTTGGAGTCACATAACGATATTCTCCCCATTCTTTGGCCCATCTCCTCTCAATCTTTTGCAGACGAATCTTCCTCTGCTTGGTCGTCTCTTTTCCATGAGTTTCTTCATCAGGTGTGCAATATTCATCATATAGATCCTCAGGGGTGCACATCTGGCTTTTTCCCTCCTTTCTGAGGTTTCTTTCCATCAGACATTTTCTTCACTTGAGGAATATGAACTCTTGAAGATTCTGAGGAGGTACACAATTTTTCTTCAAGTAGCGCTGCAAATGAGTTAAGTTGATGAGAACCTAGTGATTCATCATCGGACATGTTGTACCTGTGAATAGAGTATAGGTGCAAAGAATTTGAAGAGGTCATATGCGTTCTTAGAAATTTTAAGAGAGATAGGTGTGAGGAATTTGACCATGGATGTCTTGAGGATTTTTACTAAGTGTTCTTAGCCTTAGGTTCCAGAGTTGTGCAAATTTGAGGATTCGCACAATTGAGGAATCTTGAAGAAAGTCATTACTTAGAAGAAAACATCAAGTATCAAGTATGAGGAGATGAAGGTGCTTGTGTATTTGATTTATAACGTTTAAACACATATTTTAGGAATAGTAGTTGTAGTTGAGGATCAAACATGGGTAGTAAAAATAAATTTTAATTACCTTGGTGAAGAACACGACGAACACAGAGATGAACTGAGAAGGTTCGTCCGTTCAGATCTCCCACGCCCTAGCTTGGCAGAAGGAGACAGCTACAACGGCGGCAGGATGAAGATTTCCGCGGCCGATGCGAGTACGGCGACGAAGAGGTTGAGGCAGCGAAGCTCTTCCTCACCGGTGACGATGACTTTTAGCGGTGGCGCTTGGATGGAGCTCGGGAGAGAGATGAGATGCGGAGTAACCGAGCACAGTAGTTGGGAAGGGGGCATTTATAGAGGAAGTAAAAACGGATCCTCCCGAAGATTTTGGACAGGATTGCCCCTGACCCTTGCTCTCCACGTGACAGGTGTCACCCACGATCTGGGTAGTGTAGATTGTGGAGGATCGTGGGTTATCCAGGCGCAAAAATCGGAACAGTTTGAGTGGGAACCGCCGAAAATTTTGGTAGTGAGGATTTCAAAGTTTTCGCTCGCAAATTCTTCAGCCGTCAAGGACACAGTGAAGACTTTGAACAAGTTTCAAAGTAGAACGCATATGAGGAATTTGTGAACAGACTGGGTTGAGTTTAGCATAGACGGGAAAAGGGTCCGATCACATTCACTTAGATGAAAATCAACTTGAAGAATTAGCAATAAGTGAATGCTGTTGAGGACATTGAGAACTCAAAAGTATATATGAGTCAAAAAAATTTGAAGAATTTGAAAAGTTGACGAATTTGAAAAACTTGAAGAATTTGAAAATTTCAGGAATTTGCAACAGTACTCAATTTTGAAGAACATCAACTTTTGGTTGGTGGCTTAACCCACCATATAAGAATGATGATTTCAGACACTACTTACAATTGTCGTAGAGTTCTGAGAATCAAATTCTTCGTTAATTTCTTCACACTTAGAGAGTTATTCTTCATTGATTGAAGAAAAACTTTACTTCGTGTGTTGCACATCTAAGTCATCAATTTTGCATACGTGTTAGGATGTGTGTTCTTCATCAAAGTACATTCGAAGATTCTAAGATATTTAGCTCACACCGCTACTTGCAAAATCTCTTTTCATCCAAGGGCTTTGTGAAGATATCTGCCAGTTGTTCTTCAGTAGGAATGTGATTGATGGAGATGTCGCCCTTGAGTACATGATCTCGAAGAAAGTGATGACGAATCTGGATGTGCTTGGTCTTGGAGTGCTGAACAGGGTTGTACGCAATCTTGGCACTCTCGTTGTCGCAGAAAAGAGGCACATTCTTCAGCTTGATTCCGTAGTCCTTGAGGGTTTGCTTCATACATAGTAACTGAGCACAACACGAGCCAGCAGCAATGTACTTAGCTTCTGCAGTAGAGAGTGAAACGCAGTTCTGCTTCTTCGAGGACCAACAGACTAAGGATCGTCCAAGGAAATGACATGTGCCTAAGGTTGACTTGCGATCCACGCGATCTCCAGCATAGTCAGCATCAGAGTATCCGACGAGATGAAGATTTGAGCCCTTGGGATACCACAATCCAAGTGTTGGTGTGTGAGCTAAGTATCGAAGAATGTGTTTCACAGCCTTATGGTGTGATTCCTTCGGAGTTGCTTGGAATCAAGCACACATACATACACTTAGCATTATATCAGGCCTAGATGCACATAGGTACAATAAGGAGCCAATCATGGAGCGATATACCTTCTAATTGAAATCTTTACCATTTTCATCAGTGCAGAGATGGCCTTTTGAAGGCATTGGAGTTTTGATGCCTTTACAATCTTGCATGTCGAATTTCCTCAGAACATCTTTGAGGTATTTCTCTTGTGAGATGAAGATGCCATTGTCTTGCTGACGAATTTGAAGACCTAAGAATAATTTCAACTCTCCCATCATAGACATTTGCTATTCTTCACTCATCATATAGGAAAATTCATCACTATAACGTTTGTCAGTACATCCAAAGATAATATCATCAATATATATTTGGCATATGAACAGTTCATTGTCATAGGATTTTGTGAAAAGAGTAGGGTCGAGTGAACCGGGTTTGAAGCCTTTCTTCATGAGGAATTCCTTTAGAGTGTCGTACCATGCCCGAGGGGCCTGCTTGAGGCCACAGAGGGCCTTGTTTAGTCTGAGGACTTTGTCAGGATGCTTAGGATCTTCAAAACGTGGACGTTGAGCAACATATACTTCTTCCTCAAGCTTACCATTGAGGAATGCATTTTTCACATCCATTTGATATAATATGATATTATGATGGTTTGCGTAAGCGAGTAATATGCGAATAGCTTCAAATCTAGCAACAGGTGCAAAAGTTTCATCAAAGTCAATTCCCTCAACTTGTGTGTAGCCTTGAGCTACAAGTCGAGCCTTATTCCTCACCACAAGACCATTTTCATCTTGCTTGTTGCGGTAGATCCACTTGGTACCTATGATGTTATGCTTGCGAGGATCTAGCCGCTTGACAAGTTCCCACATGTTGTTGAGCTTGAATTGATGCAATTCCTCTTGCATGGCTTGAATCCATTCGGGCTCCTTGAATGCTTCATCAACTTTGGTGGGCTCTAAGATAGAGACAAAGGCAAAGTGCCCACAAAAGATAGTTAGATGTGAAGCTTTTGAGCGTGTGAGAGGACCTGGTGCATTGATGTCATCGATGATTTTGTCAATCTGCACTTCATTTGCTACTCTTGGATGAGCAGGTTGACGAGGCTGAGGTATTTCGTCAGCACCATTTTCTTCAGGCATATCAGCATGAGAGTCTTCATTTGTTGAAATGATTTCCTCAGTGGGTATGACATCTTCAGTTGCCTTTAGCTTGATGAATTCCTCAGGAGATTATTCATCTAACACAGAAGGTAGGTGCTCTCTTTGCGAGCCATTAGTTTCAGCGAACCGCACATCTACAGTTTCAACAACCAAGTGATGGTAGGTGTTGAAGACTTTGTAGGTGTGCGAGTCCTTTCCACAACCAAGCATAAAACCTTCATGTGCTTTCGGTGCAAACTTAGAACTGTGATGAGGATCTCTGATCCAGCATTTTGCACCGAAGACTTTGAGATAACTTACATTGGGTTTCTTGCCTGTCATGAGCTCATATGAAGTCTTCTTGAGGAATTTGTGAAGATATACCCTGTTGATGATGTGGCATGCAGTATCAATTGCTTCAGGCCAGAAGCGACGAGGGGTTTTGTATTCGTCAAGCATGGTTCGAGCCATCTCAACAAGAGTCCTGTTCTTGCGCTCCATGATGCCATTCTGCTGAGGAGTGTAAGGAGCAGATAACTCATGAGTAATACCAAGTTCATCAAGATATTCATCAAGGTTAGTGTTCTTGAATTCAGTCCCATTATCACTCCTGATATGCTTGATCTTGACGCCACAGTTGGTGGAGGCCCTTGAAGCAAATCGTTTGAAGACATCCTGTACTTCATTTTTGTACAGAATGATATGCACCCATGTATAACGAGAGTAATCATCAACAATGACAAATCCATACAAACTTGAAGAATTTGTTAGTACAGAGTAATGAGTGGGACCAAAGAGATCCATATGAAGCAATTCAAAAGGTCGTGTAGTGGTCATGATTGTCTTCGAGGGATGATTGGATCTGGTCATCTTCCCAGATTCACATGCACCACAAAGGTGGTCCTTGAGGAATTTGACACCCTCGATGCCAATGATGTGCTTTTTCTTCACGAGTGTGTGCAGATTCCTCATACCAGCATGTCCAAGTCGTCGATGCCACAGCCAGCCTTCTGAAGACTTTGCAAGTAAGCAAGTGGCGGGTTGAGGACCTGTAGAGAAATCAACAATATATAGGTCTCCTCTCCTAAAGCCTTCGAGGACTTTGGAATTGTCAGATTCCATGATGACAACACAACGATATTTTCCAAATATGACAACCATATCAAGATCACAAAGCATTGAGACAGACATAAGGTTGAACCCGAGGGATTCAACAAGCATCACCTTGTCCATGGTTCGGTCCTTTGAGATAGCAACCTTACCAAGTCCCAATATCATGCTTTTTCCGTTGTCTGCGTAGGTGATATGCTTTAGAGGGGATGAAGTGAGTGGCAAATTCATCAGTAGATTCTTGTCACCCGTCATGTGGTTTGTGCATCCAATATCGATAACCCATTCAGTAGCTTTTAAATTATCATCCTGCAGATGAATTAGTACATCTTACGAACTCATATGCTTCAGAGTGAAGAATATGATATCAATTTCATCAAACAGAATTTCATCACACAGGATAGTAAGCAAGTAGAGTGCGGACGTGAGAAATGAAGAATTCATTTCATCATGGTTAACTTGCGTCCTTTCAAGCATTTCCTCAGGTCTCCAGCAAATTCATCAGATGTTCAAATTCATCTGGAGACCTGACCCTGCATAACATGTCAGTTTGTTTCCTTCACCACCCACATTTGGAGGGGTGGCAAAGAATTCATCATTCTACGAGCACCATGTGAGAAGGGAGGCATTGAAGCAAGGGCGCTTCGTTTCACAGGGCGAGGGTTAGAGTATTCAAATGAATAAGCAGAGAAATTCTTCGAGGACTTATGAACATAATGGTTTGAAGAATAATGCACATATTCATAACTCTTAGGTTTTCCCTGCGAAACAGAGGCATTAGCACGAGAATGATGATTTCGACCATTTGAGGAATTTGGTCTGGGGTTCCGATTCTTCATGAGTGGTGTCGTGAGGACATTCACTTGAAGATTTTGTAGGTAGCTCTTGCGAACCCAAATTTTCTTCATAGCAGAACCGTTCCTGCAGTTAGTTCCAACATATCTAGCAAATACCTCACTTGACTTATTTTTGAAGAATCTGTAATTGGAGTCAAATGACTCTTCAGAGGAATATGAAGTTTCACAAGAAAAGCCAGATAAAGTGGATGGATCCACAGGAGATCCTTTTGCAGCAATCCATGAGGTTTTGGGGTACTACTCAGGTGTCCAGTAGGATCCATCAGCGTTGAGTTTCCTCACAAAGGCAATACCCTCTTTCCTAGGGTTCCTGTTCAGAATATGCTTTTTGAGGACATCACAAAGGGTTTGATGACCTTTGAGTCTTTTGTATATGCCTGTCACATACAATTCCTTCAACCCTGCATTGTCATCAGTGATACTGGTGGTATCCTTAGATGAGGAATTTAAGACCACGGGAATAGTTGAAGAAATTGCAGCAATAGAAGCATTTGAACATTCAGGTGAAGAATTAGCAGTTTCACGTTCGATGCATTTCAAACAAGGTGGAACAAATTCTTCCTGAGTGGTACCGATCTGTTGAGCCAGTAAGGAATCGTTTTCCCTTTGGAGATCCTCATTTGACACCCTCAGCTTTTCAAGATCTTGCTTTCTTTGAAGAAATTCATATGAAAGCTTCTCATGATCGGCTAAAAGGTCGTTATGATGACTCTAAAGGTTATCATACTTTGCCTGAAGACTTTTAGGATCAACAGACAGAGTTTGAGTACGATCCACTTCATGGTTTAACAAATCATTGCTTTTGTCTAGCATTTTCTGAAGCTTTTCAAGTGCACTTTGTTTCTTAGTGGCAATTTTAACAATTTTAGCATAGCTAGGTTTCACATATTCATCAGATTCACCTTCACTTGATTCAGATGAGGAATGATGTGTGTGTACCTTTGAGCCTTTTGCCATGAAGCAATAAGTGGGATCATAATCATCATTGCTGACGTGAGAGTCATTGGAGTGGTCATATTCTTCATTGAAGATGGACTTGCTGACGAACGCAGTAGCGAGAGCAAGGCTAGCGACACCAGATTCTGATTCCTCCTCAGATTCTTCCTCTTCTTCATATTCTTCAGATTCTTCCTCAGAATCCATTTCCTTGCCGATGAATGCTCGAGCCTTTCTGGAACCATTCTTCTTGTGCTTTGAGGACTTTGAAGATGAGGACTTTGCAGATGAGGACTTTGAAGATTTCTTCTTTTTGTTTGAGTCATCAGAACTATCATCCTTGTATTTCTTCTTCTTCTTTGAGTCTTTCTCCCAGAGAGGACAATCAGAGATAAAGTGGCCAGTTCTTGCAACGATGACATGTTCTCTTTTTGTAATCTTCTGAGGAATCTGATTTCCTCAAGCCACTTTTTGATGACTTTCCAAATCCACTTCGTCTTGAAAACTTCTGGAATTTCCTCACAAGCATCGCTAGTTCCTGACTTAATTCTTCAGGATCACCAAGGCTGCTGTCAGAATCTTCTTCTTCAGATGAGGAAATTGCTTTTGCCTTCAGAGCACGAGATCTTCCATAGCTTGGCCCGTAGAGGTCTCTTTTCTCAGCTTGTTGGAATTCATGAGTATTGAGTCTCTCAAGAATATCAGTAGGATCAAGAGGTTTGTAGTCTCCACGTTCTTGTATCATCAACACAAGAGTATCAAATGAGGAATCGAGAGATCGAGGCAGTTTCTTCACCACTTCATGGTCAGTGATATCAGTGGCACCCAGTGCTTGAAGTTCATTTGATATATCAGTGAGGCAATCAAATGTTTGCTGAACATTTTCATTGTCAAGCCTCTTGAAGCGGTTGAAAGATTGCGAAGAACATCATCGCGAGAGTCATGTTGAGTGGAAACACCTTCGTTGACTTTGGACAGCCTATCCCAGATAAGCTTAGCAGATTCCAAAGCACTCACTCTACCATAATGTCCTTTGCTCAGATGACCACAGATGATATTCTTCGCTTGAGAATCGAGTTGCTTGAATCTCTTCACATCAGCAGCTGTAACAGTGGGAGCGACAGAGGGCACCATTTTCCACAATGTACTAGAGATCGTGGTCAATAGCTTCAAGGTGCATACGCATCTTGTTCTTCCAGTAGGGGTAGTCTATCCAATCGAAGGTAGGACAGCCTGTGGAAACCTTGATCATACCTGCAGTCGACATAACTAAAACTCCAGGTGGTTAAACCAAAATCACACAGAGCGAGGGAGTACCTGCTCTGATACCAATTGAAAGTGCGTTATATCGGCTAGAGGGGGGTAAATAGGCGATTTTTCCAAATTCATCATTTGAGGAATTTGAAATGTGATGAATAACTAGCAGCGGAATAAGTACTCAAGTGCATGAGGAACATAGTGACAACATAGTCTTCATGATTAAATGAAACTTGCACAAATAGAGAGTAGCGTGATATAGGATAAGCAGTGATGAACAAGGTAACTTGAGGAATTTGAGGTGAGGAATTTGTGAAAGTCCTCAGTAAAATTCTTCCAACTGTAACGATCAATTTCATCAACAGATATATGAGGAATAGAAAGGTTGAGGAAATAGAACCAGATGGCTTGTCGAAGATAATGATTTGATGACCCAGTTCCAACTGCTGTGTTAGTCGTACGTCTGGTTTGGAGTGGCCTGGTATTTAAACCAGAGGACACACAGTCCCAGGACACACAGTTCTTACCGTATTATCCTTGAGCTAAGGTCACACGATCCTCGCCCAACACTCGTGGTAAGTCTTCAGGGTAGACTTCCAAAACCCTCACAAACTGGTCACCCGGCGATCCACAATTTACTGCTGGATGCTCTAGGCCAAGGTCACTTCGTGGTCCCCAATTGACTGCAGGAGCACTAGACCATGACGCCTAACCGTCTGGAGGATACACAGTCCTCAAAGGTAACAAGCGTCGGTTCCACACAGGAATTTCTTCAGTGATGCTCAATCACTATGGGTTTTATGGTTTGGTTGTGGGTTTTTCCTCACTGATGATTTTCTCTCAAAGTCCTCAGAGGATGGGTTGCTCTCAAATGACAAGTGTCAGTTCTTTCTCAGAGCAGCCAACCAGCTAGTGGTTGTGGGGGTTGGCTATTTATAGCCAGGGTGCAACCTGACATGATAAGTCATAAATGCCCCCAATGATATGACCGTTATGTGGATAAGAACGATTGGGGACAACTGGCGTAAGCACAGCAACGGTCGGAATTTCGAACTATGAAAGTCCTCAGCTTATCATAATCCTCACTTGTAGGCAATTCGCACTGGCGAAATCCTAGCTCCTCAGTCAGAACAATTTCCTCAGAGACCAAAAGAACTTCGTCTCTATCACTGAAAAACTTGTCTGAACTGTAAGAGATTTTCAAAGGCTTTTCTCGAAGGATTGTATGGGTTGTGGATTTTGGAGTTGAGCATCAGTTGGAAATTTTCCTTAGTATTACCTCGACCCCCTTTAACAGTACGGTGTTTCCTATGACACAAATAAATGAAATGAAACAGCGAAAACAAAGTCTTCACGCTTCATATTCCTCATTCATATCTTCAAGGTCACACCAACTTCTTTAGTTTCAAAGTCTTCACAAAGTCTTCACCAAAGTCTTCAAAAAGTCTTCAGCAAAGTCTTCACTTGAAGACATTCATTTTTAGGGGTCGATAATCTCCGATTATACCAAACTCCTCATTGACTTATAGAGCATGTGTACACTCACAAACACATTAGTGCCTTAACTTATAAGTCTTCAATACACCAAAATCACTAAGGGGCACTAGATGCACTAACAATAGTGCACACAATGACTAGGACATCAGAATACCCGACTCAATCGCATTGGGAAATCGCGAGCAGTCACCATGGGTAATGATATTTCCATCAACTATACATTAATATGTAGAGTCTGGAGAATCATATAACCGGAAGTCTACAATTTTCGACATACATTTCTCAACTAGATTTCAAAACCTTTCAAGTGATTCAGATCCAAAGACCATGGTCATGGCAAAGTGTGAACAACACTCGGACTGAACTCAAGCAAAGGGTATAGTCTAGGTAGAAATGATCTTGCTCAATAATGGGAAGGTATTCATAAGCAATACCTACACCAGTATTCTTCTAGAAATAGAATTGAGAACAACGAGGTGGTGAAACAAAGAGCAAGTATTATAGCACAAGGGTTTACGCAGATACCCTACTATTCTCCAAAGGTGGAATCTCTTTCCGGTTAATTATATCATTGGTAGTACAAAATCATCTATCTTCGCAGTTGATAGATGTAGTGATCACACGATGTGGATCGCTAGATTCAGACATATATGGTTGATTCCCGATGGAATCACACTTCTGAATCGAAATGCAAAACACAACATACATTGTGTAAAATCAGTAAGTCACCATACGACTTATTGTTGTCGGTACATATGGTACAACCAATGTAGTGAGATCCTTATACACAAGGATTACTCCTACAATGATGATTATCCATGTTTGTGTGTCTGCAATGACGACACATGTGATCATCTAAAACACGAAGTTTAAAATGAAGTATTTGGGGAAACCGAAATACCGCTCGTTACTACAACTTGAGCACCTTCTTTGATACATTATGGTATACTATGTTGTCTATATCCACAATATATTGGATAAATTCATTGTGGAAAAATCTTATCCATCCATAACTCTCATGGTAGTTCATTCTCTAGACGTAGAGAAAGATCTATTTGGACCAAGAGATGATGGAAATGAGATATTGGGACTCAATGTTCCATAATGCCACTGGATCCACCAAACACGATTGGTTGGTAATCAAGAATACCTTTCAATATCTCCAAGGCATCGAACATCTTGTCCTAGTTTTTCAGTTTCACAGAAATGTGAACACCGATATCATTGGATACATCGATCAGATCCCCACTATGTCGGATCATAGACAAGCTTAGTGTTCCTACTAGGTGTGGTAGCCCTCACATGAAGAGTCTTCAAAATAGACCTCATGGCTACATCCACCAACCATTATCTCAACGATAATGTTTCTTGTGTTGCCAAGATGCAAACATATTACATAATAAGCAATATCACTATATTGCATATCTTGAAAGTCAAATCATACGACTGATTTGTTCATCGGGTTTCTACCAACTTCTATGTTCTAGAAATGTGTTCATGGAATTGGTATGTAACGACTTTGAAATTTGCAAGAATCAGGGGGTATCTTCCTGAATTGTTCATGTTCAATGCATCATATTATACTCTTTTTCCCTTCATGAGTTTACTTTAGAGGTTCTCATAAAGGTTTTTAATGAGCTAATATCAACACAATACCATATGTCATACTTTCTGTTTTCCACACCAGGGTTTTTAGGAAAGTATATATGACATATTTATTGTCCTATAAATTATATGAATTTTCTCGTATTGAGTTAAAAGAGACAATAATCATTATATGTTGCATCATTTTCTCCTTATTTTTTCCACTGGATTTGAAGGAGTTTTAGAAACATGTTCTACATTACTCCTCATATTTTTGCCATAGGGTTTTTGGAGGAGACTCTTTCGAGTTGATGATACTACATGGACAAGCGGATATTAGGGGGGTTAGAATTAAACACACATGTTTAATTGGAATGGAATCTCCCCTTGTTAACCGCCATGTGGTTGTCATCAGGCAACCGACGCGCCTCTCCCTTCGCGTCCCTTTGTATCGTCGTGTCCCTACGGGATGTGTATATTGTAACAAACCCAATCAATGAGAATGGCTATTCCCCTATTTTTCAATTGTCTCTCATTCACATCTAACAATGTATAAATCAAATTCCTGAAGCAAGAGAACCCACCTAATGAGTCTAGGTTTAGCATCTTTCTTTTCCATAAGATATTTTATAGCAGCATGATCAGTGTGAACAATAACTTTAGAATCAACAATGTAAGGTCTGAATTTATTACAAGCAAACACAACTGCTAAAATTTCTTTTTCAGTAGTGGCATAATTTCTTTGGGCGCTATCAAGAGTTTTGCTAGCATAATGGATAACGTATAATTTCTTATCAACTCTTTGTCCTAGAACAGCACCAACAACATAATCACTAGCATCACACATAATTTCAAAAGGGAAGTTCCAATCTGGTGGTTGAACAATAGGTGCAGTAGTTCAGGATTTCTTTATTGTTTCCAAGGCTTCCCTGCAATCATCATCAAATGCAAAGGGAATATCCTTTTGCAAAAGATTAGTAAGAGGCCTAAAATTTTTTGAGAAGTCTTTAATAAACCTCCTATAGAAACCAGCGTGACCAAGGAAACTTCGAATACCTTTGATATCTTTAGGACATGATACCTTTGATTAGTAAGAGTCTATAAGCATAGGTTCCAAAAGGACAAGTAAAGGTTTTTTTTCTTGATGAGATTGTGACACAGGTATTTGAGAGAAACCATAATATCCATCTAGGAAACAAAAGTGTGTGTGATTAGATAATCTTTCAAGAATTTGATCAATAAAAGGCAGGGGTAATGATCTTTTCTAATAGATTTATTTAATTTTCTAAAATCAATTACCATCCTATAGCCAGTAACAATTCTTTGCGGAATAAGCTCATTTTTATCACTAGGAACAACAGTAATACCTCCTTTCTTAGGGACACAATGAACGAGACTTACCCATCTACTATCAGCTATGGGATAGATTATACCCGCTTCGAGGAGCTTTATTATTTTAGTTCCTACCACTTCTTTCATCTTGGGATTCAGTCGTCATTGGTGATCAACAACGGGGTTAGCATCAGGTTCCATATTAATCTTGCGCTAACATAGAGTGGGACTAATGCCCTTAAGATCATCAACAGTATATCCAATAGCAGCCCGATGCTTCCTCGCAATTTTCATTAATATTTCTTTTTCGTGTTCTGAAAGGTTAGCACTAATAATAATATGATATATCTTTTCCTCATCAGGATAAGCATATTTCAGAGTGTCAGGCAATTGTTTAAGTTCAAACACAGGATCACCTTTAGGTGGAGGAGGACCTCCGAGAGTTTCAATAGGCAAATTTTGTTTCACTAGAGGTTGTTGCTCAAAGAAATTTTTATCTATTTCATTTATTTCATGAAAGTGCATATCATTTTCATGGTCTAGCAAATATTGTTCTAGTGGATCGGTAGGAGGAACGGAAATAGAAGCAAGACCAATTATTTCATCCTTACTAGGTAATTCTCTATCATGAGGTTGTCTACTAAACTTGGAAAATTAAACTCGTGAGACACATCACCAAACTCAACATTAACAGTTTCTTTTTTGCACTCTATCTTAGCAGAAAGGTCTACCAAAGATAATGGAACAAAAGTAATCTTGTGGGGAACTAAGAACTAGAAAATCAGTAGGACATTTGATTTTCCCACACAAGACTTCAACATCTCTAACAATCCTAAGTGGTGTGATGGTGTCTCTATTAGCAAGTTTGATAGTAACATCAATATCTTCTATTTCAGCAGGTGCTATGTCATTCATAATTTCTTGATATAAAATAAAAGGAATCGCACTCACACTAGCACCCAAATCACATAAGACAAGATAACAATGATCTCCTATTTTGACTGAGACAACAAGCAAGCCAACTACGGGTCTATGTTTGTCTTTTTCATCGGGTTTAACAATTATAGCAGCTTCATCACGGAAGTAAATGGCATGCCCATCAATATTTGCTACCAAGAGATCTTTAACCATAGAAACAATAGGTTATACTTTGATTTTTTAGAGGTCTTAGGTGCTCTAATATTACTTTTGTGAACCACAGTTGATACCTTAGCATGTTCCATTATCCTAACAGGGAATGGTGGTTTCTCTATGTAAGCGGTGGGCATAACTAGATCAACATTGTAAATAATAGTTTATTATTTAGCAAGGACAAATTATTTAATTTCTTATTTAATAATGGTATGATATTTAAACCACTTCTCCTTAGGGAGATCAACATGAGCAGCAAAGGATTCACAAAATGAGGCTACTATCTCAGAGTCAAGTCCATATTTAGTGCTAAACTTGTGAAAAGCATCGGTATTAATAAAAGATTTAACACAATCAAATTCAAGCTTAATACCTGACTCATTACCGTCATCGAGTTCCCAATATTTAGAGTTGCATTTAATTCTTTCCAAGAGATCCCACTTGAATTCAATATTTTCTTCATAAAAGAACCAGTACAATAAGTATCGAGCATGGTTTGATCATTATGAGAAAGCCGAGCATAAAAATTCTGAATAATAACTTCTCTCGGGATGTCATGATTTGGAAATGAATATAACATTGGCTTAATCCTCCCCAAGATAGAGCGATACTTTCTCCTTCATGAGGCCAAAAATTATATATGTAATTCTGATCACGATGAACTAGATGCATAGGATAAAACTTTGGGTGGAATTCCAATTTCAAATGATTCCAGTTCCATGATCCAATATCATCACATAGCCTATACCATGTCAATACTTTTCCCTTAAAAGATAAAGGGAAAACCTTCTTCTTAACTTCATCTACGGATAAACCTGCAAGCTGAAATAGTTCACAAATTTCTTCCACATGTATAGCTGCATATCAGGATGTTCAATTCCATCTCCTGCATAAGGACTAGCTAGCAGTTGTTCTAACATACCCGAAGGAATTTCATAACAATTATTTTCAGTAAGTGTTGTAGGTTGAGGGGCAACTAATTGTGGTTCTAATCGAGGTGAAGATACCCCGAACAAACCCCTCAAAGGATTGCTTTCCATAGTAACAAGTGACAGTCAATTTCATCATGTAGTATAAGTTTTTCCTTACAGAATCCCACTTACCAAGATCACTTCACTCCCCAACAATAGTTCCAGAAAAGAGTCTTCATGACCAACAAGTATAGGGGATCAATTGTAGTCCTTTCGATAAGTAAGAGTGTCGAACCCAACGAGAATCAGAAGGATATGATAAGCGGTTTTCAACAAGGTAATTTCTGCAAGCACTGAAATTGTACATAGAAAGTGTTTTCATAGCAAGGTAATTTGTAACGAGCAAGTAACGGTAACAATAGGTAAGGTGAAACAAGGTAGCCCAATCCTTTTGTGGCAAAGGACAGGCCAAAAGTATCTCTTATGATGAGCAAAGTGTTCTTGAGGGTACATGGGAATTTCATGTAGTCACTTTCATCATGTTGGTTTTGATTCGTGTTTTCTACTTTGATAATTTGATATGTGGGTGAACCGGTGCTAAGGTAATTTTCTTACTTGAACTAACAACCTACTTATGATTAACCCCCTCGCAAGCATCCGCTACTACGAGAAAAGTATTAAGACAAAGTCTAACCATAGCATTAAACATGTGGATCCAAATCAGCCCCTTACAAAGTAGCGCATAAACTAGGGTTTAAGCTTCTATCACTCTAGCAACCCATCATCTAATAACTACTCCACAATGCGTTCTCTTACTCCCAAGGATGGTGAAGTGTCATGGAGTCGAAGTTCACATGACACCACTAAGGGAATCACAACATACATATCATCGAAATATCAAACACCTATAAAATTCACATGAGTACTTGCAACATGACTTCTCTCGTGACCTCAAGAAAAAAAGTAACTACTCACAAATAATATGCATGCTCAAGATCAGAGGTTTATTGGATAGAATAATGTATCTGAACATATGATCTTTCCACCAAATAAACCATATAGTAATCAACTACACAAGGTAATCAACACTACTAGTCACCCACAAGTACCAATCTGAGATTTCGGTACAAAGATTGAACACAAGAGATGAACTAGGGTTTGAGAGTATATGGTGTTGTTGAAGATGTTGATGAAGATTGGCCTCCACGAGATGAGAGGGTTGTTGGTGATGACGATGGCTTCTGAAAGTGCGTTATATCGACTAGAGGGGGGTGAATAGGCGATTTTTACAAATTCATCACTTGAGGAATTTCAACCTGAGGAATTTGAAATGTGATGAATAACTAGTAGCAGATTAAGACTCAAGTGCATCAGAAACATAGAGACGGCATAGTCATCATGATGAAATAAAACATGCATAGATTACAAGTAGCGTGATACAGGATAAGCAGGTGAGGAACAAGGTAACTTGAAAATATTGAGGTGAGGAAATTGTGAAAGTCTTCAGTTAAATTCTTCAAACAGTAAAGATCAATTTCATCAACAAGTATACGAGGAATAGAGGGGTTGAGGAAATAGAACCAGGTAGCTCGATGAAGACAATGGTTTGATGACACGGTTCCAACTGTTGTGATAGTCGTACGTCTGGTTTGGAGTGGCCTCATATTTAAACCAGAGGACACATAGTCCCAGGACACACAGTCCTTACCGTATTCTCCTTGAGCTAAGGTCACAAAGTCCTCGCCCAACACTCGTCGTAAGTCTTCAGGGTAGACTTCCAAAACCCTCACAAACTGGTCACCCGACGATCCACAATTGACTGTTGGATGCTCTAGACAAAGGTCACTCCGTGATCCCCAATTGATTGCAGGATGCACTAGACCATGACGCCTAACCATCTCGAGGATACACAGTCCTCAAAGGTAACAAGCGCCGGTTCCACACATGAACAATTTCTTCAGTGATGCTCAATCACTTTGGGTTTGGTGGTTTGGATTTGGGTTTTTCCACACAACAACGGTCGGAATTTCGAACTATGAAAGTCCTCAGGCTTCTCATGTTCCTCACTTGTATGCAATTTGCACTGGCAAAATCCTAACTCCTCAGTCAGATCAATTTCATCATAGACCAGAAGAACATCGTCTCTATCACTGAAGAACTTGACTAAACTTCAAGAGATTTCCAAAGGATTCACTCGAAGGATTGGATAGATTGAGGCTTTTGGAGTTGAGCATCAGTTGGAAATTTTCCTTAGTATTACCTTAGCCCCCTTTAATAGTACAGTGTTTCCTATGACTCAAAGAAAGGAAATGAAACTACAAAAACAAAAGTCTTCACACTTCATAGTGCTCGTTCATATCTTCAAGGTCACACCAACTTCTTCATGTTCAAAGTCTTCAGGGAATACCAAAGTCTTCACCAAAGTCTTTAGTTGAAGACATACATTTTTAGGGGTCGGTAATCTCCGGATATATCAAACTCCTCATCGACTTATAGAGCATGTGTACACTCCCAAACACATTAGTTCCTTAACCTATAAGTCTTCAATACACCAAAATCACTAAGGGGCACTAGATGCACTAACAATCTCCCCCTATTTGGTGATTGATGACAAATAGGTTAAGTTTTCAACGAGGATAAACATATGAAGTGAAAGTATTGAGTTTGAGGAATTTGATTGCAAGATATAGAAGAACTCCCCCTGAAGATGTGCATATTTGAGGAATTTGCTTTGGACTGCAAATGCACATGGCAGGTTAAAAACATGGAGAACTCCCCCTATATCTTGTAATTCATACATGCATTTCACATATGATATGAAGAATTTGAAATGCATGATGAAAAATGGTGTTTGACGAAATTCAGCATGCATGCATTAAGATGCTTGAGGAAATAAGCATGTGGAAAGCAGTTCAAAAGAGTCAGACCACCATCGGACTTATGTTTACAACTCAACCAACAAAAGCTTCAGAAAATCTAGAGTTGTAACTTAAACAAAAACAGCCCATATATAGAGACCCGCTTGAAGACTAACTCAAATTTTCTCCCCCTTTGTCATCGAAGACCAAAAGGGATGAAAAAGTGAGGACTAACGCCCCTTGAAGAATTTCATCTTGTTGGTGAGGAAGGAGCGCCAACGTTGTCGGGGTCATTTGTCGATGCAGGGCCTGCCGCAGTGTCGTCAATGTCCTCAACTTCATCCATCTCACGCGATGAAGAATATGAACTTGTAACCATCTAAGGAACTTGAACCTTCTTGAATTTCTTCTGAGGAGGATGAGACCAGTCAAAGTTTTCCTGGAAGTCCATGTCCTTGAGTTCCTCAGGAGTCTTGAGGTGTGCAAGAATGGCCCATGCGCGATCGAAGATTTCATGCACATAGTAGTGATTTTTCCTCACAGAGTTCTGCGTCACAGTTATGTTCTAAACAATGGAAGCAAGATGATGCTTCACCCACTTGTGATTGCGATCAACCTTCTAATGAAGACTTATGAGAAGTTCACGATCAGTCATCACACGAGGGGCATACTCTTGAGGTTTTTGTGCTAAGGCTTTTGCAGCAGAGTCCTAGGTAGCAGTGTCATCATTGGTGGAGTAAGATGCAGCTTTGCGAAACTGAACATCCAATGGACGAGTACCTTCATCAATGACATCTTTGCCTTTTCCTTCAACTGAGGCAATTGTGCTCTTGAGAACTTCAATCGGGGGCAAAAAGACGAAGTGATTCTGGAAGTCCGCCTTGAAGGGAACTGAAGACCTTGATCTGATGAATTTCATGATTCAGGGAGCACAAGGCTTCAGTTCAAATGGGGAAAGTGCTGCATTTGCCAATGTCCTCATGAAGAAATCATGGAAGTTAATGGGAATTCCATGAATGATGTTGAATATCATGTTCTTCATGACTCCCTCCACTTCTTCTTCTTCACAGTTGTGTCCCTTCTGAGGACATAGGGTGTTGGTGAGAATGTGATAGACCGTCTTGGGCACATAGAGCAAATCCTTCACAAGGAAGTTTGTACTTTGAGGTTTTCCAGGAGCCAATGGCTTCATCAGCACTTGCATCAGTTGGTTGGGTAGAGCAGGTTCATCAAACAGGCAACAAGCTTCTTCTGAAGGAATTGGAAATGGGACTGACCGAAGCAATTTGGATGCTGGAGCAGTGAGGTGAGTAGATCCGATCATCCAGTCCAAGGCCTAGGAGTTGATGTCAGAAGCATCACCTGTGATGTGCAGAGTGGCATAGAATTGAAGAATTAGCTCTTCATTCCAATCGTAGATGTCCACACAGAAAGGAAGAATTCCTGCATCGTGAAGAACTGCGAGCACCGGTGTGAAGGAAGGGATTGTTTCCATATCCGCATGAGGAATTTGGTGATGCTCGAAGACTTTCTTCTTGTCAAACAGTATTGATGCATAATATTTCATCTGTGTTGGAGTCTAGAATCTGGTGCGACCAGCCCTTGCTGAGTCATATGGATTGTGTCCAGTGAAGAAAATGTGCTCATTGAAGAAATTGGACTTGAGGAATTTGGGGCGCTTTGAGCCTTTGAATGGCATTCTTGGCTTTGGCTGAAGGTTTGGCTTGCAGTGGCCCACAATCTCCTTAGGCATAGGAGGAACTTCTTCAGGCTGAGGAATTACCGCAGCAGTTTCCTCAGTTGCAGTTGGAGGAGCAATTTCATCAGCTGATGCAGCTAGGATTTCTTTAGTGGCAGTAGAAACCATGTCATCAAATCCTGTATGAATTTCTCCAGTCTCAGCTGGGGACTGAGGAATCTAAGACAGAGGAGTGGTCATTGGGGAATTTGGGTGAGCAGCTTCCCAATATTCATCATTGATGACAGGGGTTGTATTGCCAATGTCCACGTCCTCATCAATTTTTTCAATGCCGGCCTTTTAGCAGTCAACTGAGGATGGGGTGATGATACCTTTGGAATTGAAGCATTTGCTTCTACTTCAGTTTCTTCATCAATCTTCTCTAAGGTAGCAACATATTGATCCTTTTCTTCTTGATCATCATTCGGGATGACGTAGTCAACACCGAATGGCACACTTTCGTAGGCTGGCATAGAGTTGACTGGCGTTGCATCAACCAGTTATGTTGAAGAACTTGGCAGTGTCTTCAATTTCTTCACTGCAGAGGAATCTAAAGTTGATGCTTTTTGTTTCAGTGCCTTCTTCTCTGTAGCCTTAGTTTTCTTTACTTGTGATGCAGAAGGAAGGTTGATATTCTTCACCCTTGAAGATTTTGCGATTTCAGCGAAGGGTGAAGTGGTAGCAGTTTCTTCAGGCACAACTGGTGCAATCGTCCTTGTGGGTTCAATTTCATCAGGCGCAGCAGTGGAGGTTGCCCTGGTAGGATCTTCAGGAGTCTGAATTTCTCCAGCTGTGCTTGCAGTTTCTTCAGCAGGCTGAGCAAATTCTTTAGCCTAAGGAATTTGTGGTTGTGATCGAGCTGCAACCCTTGAGTTGTGATCATTGATGACTTTATCAGCTATATTGACGAAGCAAACCTTGGCGCCTTGCCAATCAGCATAGTATCTATTGAATTCCTCACTGAGGTTTTTGATCTCAGACTGGATCTTCACAAGCTCCTCAGGAGAAAGCTTCAGAACATTGTTCTTCAAGAAATGCTCTTTCTTGTACTGAGCCTTCTTGGTTTGTCTGGCCTTCTCGTACTTCCATTTTTCTTTAGCTATGAAAGCAGTGAGGACATGATCATGACCAGGAGGCAGCTTCAAGTCATCAATTGGCGTTTTGGGATCCTTGTGCTAGATATCAATGAAGTTCAACACCATTTTTGGATCTAGCCAAAGAGGAATTTGAGTGCCCTTCGCTTGAGCCACTCGTTCTTGCTTGTTTCTGATGATTGCAGCCAGTTGATCATCATCAACTTCATCAGAGGAATCTGATGGTATTGTGATAACCACCTTGTTGGGTTGAGGACTTGGTTGAATGCCTCGTCTAGCAGTTGCTTTCATTTTCATCAGTGAAGGACTGGTCGAGGACTGAGCATGGGCAGAGGAACTTGCAGACACCCCTGAAGCAATTGAAATTCCCTTAGTCCTTTGACATGTTGCAAGGTGCACTGGCGTTGAGTATTTTGAGGCAGTAGCTGATGATTGTGTGGCTATAGATCCCATAGCTGAGGCCTTCAAAGACTTTGCTTGAGGAATCTATTGTGAGGATTCTGAAGTTGAGGACTTTGAATTCCCAGCAGACTTCTTCACGGTGATTTTCTTCGGAGCACTGGCAGAGGCTCCGGCAGAGGTAGCAGTAGCAGAGTCTTCATTGAATTTCCTCACAACTTCTTTTACTTTCTTGGCTAGCTTGGCTTGCTGTTTTCCCATTCATGAGGAAAGTCATTACCAGTTTTGAGGCTAGTGGGATCAGCAATTTGATTGGGAGCCAAGGGTGGCCTGGTGCACGGGGGTTTGACAGCGAATTTCTTCATGTACTTGGGAGTGACATAGCGATACTCTTTCCACTCCCGTGTCCATCTCCTCTCAATTTTCTGTATGCAGATATTTCTCTGCTTTGTTGTTTCTTTGCCATGAATTTCTTCATCAATCATGCAATATTCCTCATACAAGTCATCAGGTATCTCAAAAGCAGTCTGCACATCAGGTTTCTTTCCACCTTTCTGTGGCTTCTTCCCATCAGCCTTTTTCTTCGGTTGAGGATTCTGAACTCTTGAAGATTCTGAAGAAGTGCACAGTTTTTCCTCAAGAAATGCTGCAAATGAGTTAAGTTGATGAGAACCTAGTGATACATCAGTGGACATGTTTGTACATGTGAACAGGGTATAGGTGCGAGGAATTTGAAGAGGTCATATGCGTTCTCAGAAATTTTTCAATAACATCAAGTGTGAGGAATTTGACCATGGGTGTCTTGAGGATTTTCACTAAGTGTTCTTTGTCTTAGGTTCCAGAGTTGTGCAAATTTCGAGGATCCACACAATTGAGGAATCTTGAAGAAAATCGTAACTTAGGGTAAAACATCAAGTGTATGGACATGTAAGGTGCTTCAGAATGAGATTATTGAAGAATAAACACCTTTGAGAGAATTGAGGAATAACATGAAGATCAAACAAGGGTAGTAAAAATAGATTTTATTTACCCTGATGAAGAACACGACGAACTGTGAGAAGAAATCGAGGAAGTTCGTCAGTACAGATCTCCCATGCCCTAGCTTGGCAGAGGGAGACAGCTATAGCGGCAGCAGGGTGAAGACTTCCGCGGCCGATGCAAGTACGATGATGGCAAGGTTGAGGCAATGAAGCTCTTCCACACCGGCAGCGATGATTTTAGTGGCGGCGCTAGGGTTGAGCTCGGGAGAGAGTAAAAGTGAGGAGTAACTGAGCATAGTGTAAGGGGAGGGGTATTTATATCGGAGGTGAAAACCAATCTATTCGAAGATTTTGGACAAGATTGCCTCTGACCCTTGCTCTCCATGTGACATGTGTCACCCACGTACTGAGAAGTGGCAATAGTGGGGGATCGTGGGTTATCCAGTCATGGGAATCGGAACGGTTTGTGCGGGAAGCGCCGAAAATTCAGATAGTGAAGATTTTAAAGTTTCCGTTCACAAATTTTTCAGATGTTAAGGACACAGTGAAGCCTTTGAACGAGTTTCAAAGCAGAACACATATGAAGAATTTGTGAAAAGACTGGGTTGAGTTTAGCATAGAGGGGGAACGGTTCCGATCACATTCACTTAGATGAAAAAACAACTTGAGGAATTAGCAATAAGTGAATGCTGTTGAGGACACTGAAAACTCAAATATATTTATATAGTCAATGAAGAACATCAGTTTCATAGTTTTGAAGAATTTGCAAACTTGAGGAATTTGAAAAATTGAAGAATTTGCAAAATGAGGAAAAACTCAACTTTGAAGAATTTCAACTATAGTTGGTGGCATGACCCACCGTATAAGAATGATGATTTCAGACACCACATATAATTGTCGTAGGGTTTTGAGAATCAAATTCTTCATTAATTTCTTCACATTAGAGGGTTATGCTTCATTGATTGAAGAAAAACGTTACTTCGTGTGTTGCACATCTAAGTCATCAATTTTGCATAAGTGTTAGGATGTGTGTCCTTTTTCAAAGAACATTCAAAGATTCTAAGATATTTAGTTCACACTACAACTTGCAAAACCTCTTTTCATCCAAGGGCTTTGTGAACATATCGGCCAGTTGTTCTTCCATGGGGATGTGGTCGATGGAGATGTCGTCCTTGAGTACATGATCTTGAAGAAAGTTATGACGAATCTGGATGTGCTTGGTCTTGGAATGCAACTGGGTTGTAAGCAATCTTGATGGCACTCTCGTTCTCTCAATAGAGAGACACATTCTTCAACTTGATGCCATAGTCCTTGAGGGTTTCCTTCATCCACAGCAACTGAGCGCAACATGAACCAACAGCAATGTACTCAGCTTCAGCAGTAGATAGTGACACGCAGTTCTGCTTCTTCGAGGACCAATAGACTAAGGATCGTCCGAGGAAATGACATGTGCCTGAGGTTGACTTGCAATCCACACGATCTCCAGCATAGTCAGCATCAGAGTATCTGATGAGGTGAATATTTGAGCCCTTGGGATACCATAATCCAAGCATTGGTGTGTGGGCTAAGTATCGAAGAATATGTTTCACAGCCTTATGGTGTGATTCCTTTGGTGTTGCTTGGAAATCGGGCACACATGCAAACACTCAACATAATATCAGGCCTAGATGCACATAGATACAATAATGAACCAATCATGGAGCAATATACCTTCTGATCGAAATCTTTACCATTTTCGTCAGTGCAGAGGTGGCCTTTTGAAGGCATTGGAGTTTTGATGCCTTTGCAATCTTGCATGTCGAATTTCCTCGGAACATCGTTGAGGTATTTCTCTTGAGATATGAAGTTGCCATTGTCTTCCTGACGAATTTCAAGACCTAAGAAGAATTTCAACTCTCCCATCATAGACATTTGATATTCTTCACTCATCATATAGGAAAATTCATCACTGTAACATTTGTCAGTACATCCAAAGATAATGTCGTCTACGTATATTTGTAATATGAACAGTTCATTGTCATAGGATTTAGTGAAAAGAGTTGGGTCAAGTGAACTGGGTTTGAAGCATTTCTTCATGAGAAACTCCTTCAGAGTGTCGTACCATGCCCGAGGGGCCTGCTTGAGGCCATAGAGCGCCTTGTTGAGTCTGAAGACTTTGTCAGGATGCTTAGGGTCTTCAAAACCTAAGGGTTGAGCAACATATACTTCTTCCTCAAGCTTACCATTGGGGAATGCACTTTTCACATCCATTTGGTATAAGATGATATGATGATGGTTAGCATAAGCAAGCAATATGCGAATAGCTTCAAGTCTAGCAATAGGTGCAAAAGTTTCATCAAAGTCAATTGCTTCAACCTTTGGGTAGCCTTGAGCTACAAGACGAGCCTTCTTTCTTACAACAAGGCCATTTTCATATTGCTTGTTGCGGTAGTTCCACTTGGTACCTATTATGTTATGCTTGCGAGGACCTGACCGCTTGACAAGTTCCCACATGTTGTTGAGCTTGAATTGATGCAATTCCTCTTGCATAGCTTGAATCCACTCAGGCTCCTTGAATGCTTCATCAACATTGGTTGGCTCTATGATAGAGACAAAAGCAAAGTGCCCGAAAAAGTTAGTCAAATGTGAAGCTCTTGAGCGAGTGAGGGGGCCTGGTGCATTTATGTTATCAACGATTTTGTCAATCTGCGCTTCATTTGCAACTCTTGGGTGAGTAGGTTAACGTGGCTGAGGATTTTCTTCAGCACCATTTTCTACAGGTGTATCAGCATGAATGTCTTTATTTTTTGGAATGACTTCCTCAGTGGGTATGATGTCTTTAGTAGCCTTCAGCTTAATGGATTACTCAGGAGACTGTTCATCTAGCACAGAAGGCAGGTGCTCTCTTTGCGAGTCGTCAGTTTCTTCGAACCACGCATCTATAGTTTCAACAACCTTGTGGTGGTAGGTTTTGAAGACTCTGTAGGTGTGCGAGTCCTTTCCGTAACCAAGCATAAAACCTTCATGTGCTTTCGGTGCAAATTTAGAACTATGGTGAGGATCTCTAATCCAGCATTTTGCACCGAAGACTTTGAGATAACTTACATTGGGTTTCTTGCCAGTCATAAGTTCATACGAAGTCTTCTTGAAGAATTTGTGAAGATATACCCTGTTGATGATGTGGCATGCGGTATCAATTGCCTCAGGCCAGAAGCAACGAGGAGTCTTGTATTCATCAAGCATGGTGCGAGCCATCTCAACAAGAGTCATGTTCTTGCGCTCCACGACGCCGTTCTGCTCAGGGGTATAGGGGGCAGATAACTCATGAGAAATACCAAGTTCATCAAGATATTCATCAAGATTGGTGTTCTTGAACTCAGTCCCATTATCACTCCTGATATGCTTGATCTTGACGCCGAAGTTCGTGGCGGCCCTTGAAGCAAATCGTCTGAAGACATCCTGCACTTCAAACTTGTACAGAATAATATGCACCCAAGTGTAATGAGAGTAATCATCAACAATGACAAAGCCATACAAACTTGAAGAATTTGTTAGTGTGGAGTAATGAGTGGGGCCAAAGAGATCCATGTGAAGCAATTCAAAGGGTCGAGTCATGGTCATGATTGTCTTTGAGGGATGCTTGGATCTGGTCATCTTCCCTGACTCACATCCACCACAAAGGTGGTCCTTGACGAATTTGACACCTTCAATGCCAATGAAGTGCTTTTTCTTCACGAGCGTGTGCAAATTCCTCATACCAGCATGTCCAAGTCGTCGATGCCATAACCAGCCTTCTGAGGACTTTGCAAGTAGGCATGTGGCAGGCTGAGGACCTATAGAGAAATCAACAATATACAAGTCTCCTCTCCTAAAGTCTTTGAAGACATTGGAATTATCAGATTCCATGATGACAACACAACGATATTTTCCAAATACGACAACCATATCAAGATCACAAAGCATTGAGACAGACATAAGGTTGAACCCGAGGGATTCAACAAGCATCACCTTATCCATGGTTCGGTCCTTTGAGTTTGCAACCTTACCTAGACCCAATACCTTGCTTTTTTTCCTTTATCAGCGTAAGTGATATGCTTCATATGAGATGGAACAAGTGGCAATTTCATCAGTAGATTCTTGTCACCAGTCATGTGGTTTGTGCATCCACTATCGAGGACCCACTCAGTAGCTTTTGGAGGTTCATCCTGCAGATGAATTAGTACAACTTATGAACTCATATGCTTCAGAGTGAAGAATATGACATCAATTTCATCAGACAAAATTTCATCACACAAGATAGTAAACAAGTAGTGTGAGGATGTGAGAAATGAGGAATTCATTTCTACATGGTTAGCTTGCATCCTTTCAAGTATTTCCTCAGGTCTCCAGCAAATTCATCAGACGTTTAAGTTCATCAAGAGACCTGACCCTGTATAAGAATTAGTTCAATTTCTTCACCACCCACATCTCGAGGGGTGGCAAAGAGTTCATCATTCTGCGAGCACCATATGAGAAGGGAGGCATTGAAGCAAGTGCGCTTCGTTTCACAGGACGAGGGTTAGAGTACTCATATGAATAAGCAGAGAAATTCTTCGAGGACTTATGAACATAATGATTTTAAGAATAATGCACATATTCAGAACTCTTAGATTTTCCCTGCGAAACAGATGCATTAGCACGAGAATGATATTTTTGACCATTTGAGGAATTTGGTCCAAGTGAAGACTTTGGTCCATATGAGGAATTTGATTTGGGGTTCCTATTCTTCATGAGTGGTGTCGTGAGGACATTGACCTAAAGATTTTGTAGGTAGCTCTTGGGAACCCAGATTTTCTTCATAGGTGAACCGTTCCTGCAGTTAGTTCCAACAAATCTGGAAAATACTTTGCCTTTCTGATTTTTGAAGAATTTTAGTTGGATTCAAGTGACTCATCAGAGGAATATGAAGTTTCACAAGTAAAGCCAGATAAAGTGGATGGAACTACAGGAGGTCCTTTCGCAGCAACCCATGAGGTTTTGGGGTACTGCTGAGGAGTCCAGTAGGATCCATCAGCATTGATTTTCCTCTCAAATGCAATACCCTCTTTCCTAGGGTTCCCGTTCAGAATATGCTTTTTGAGGACATCACAAAGGGTTTGATTCCCTTTGAGACTTTTGTACATGTCTGTCACATACAATTCCTTCAACCCTGCATTTTCGTTAGTGATACTTGTGGTATCCTCAGACGAGGAATTTGTGACCACTAGAATAGTTGAAGAATTTGCAGCAATAGAAGCATTGGAACATTCAGGTGAAGAAATAGCAGTTTCACGTTCCATGCATTTCAAACAAGGAGGAACAAATTCTTCCTAGGCGGTACTGATCTGTTGAGCCAGTAAGGAATCGTTTTCCCTTTGGAGATCCTCATGTGACACCCTTAGTTTTTCAAGATCTTGCTTTCTTTGAAGAAATTCATAAGAAAGCTTCTCATGATCGGCTAAGAGAGCATTATGATGACTCTGAAGGTTATCATACTTTGTCTGAAGACTTTTGAGATCGTCAGACAGATTTTGAGTCCGAACCACTTCCTCATTCAATAGATCATCGCTTTTGTCTAGCATTTTCTGAAGCTTTTCAAGTGCACTTTGTTGCCTAGTAGCAATATTAGTGAGTTTGGCATAGCTAGGTTTCACATATTCATCAGATTCACCATCACTTGATTCAGAGGACGAGTGATGCTTATGTACCTTGGAACCTTTAGCCATTAGCAATAGGTGGAAACGTAATCATCATCACTGACGTCAGAGTCGTTGGAGTAGTCATTTTATTCATCGTTGAAGATGGACTTGCTGACGAAAGAAGTAGCGAGAGAAAGGCTAGCAACACCAGATTTAGATTCCACCATAGATTCTTCTTCTTCTTCATATTCTTTAGATTCTTCTTCTGAGTCCATTTCCTTGCCAATGAAAGCTTAAGCCTTTCTGGAATCATTCTTCTTGTGCATTGAGGACTTTGAAGATGAGGACTTTGCGGATGAGGACTTTGAAGATTTCTTTTTTTTCTTCCAGTCATCAAAACTGTCATCCTTGTACTTCTTCTTCTTCTTCTTTGATTCTTTTTCCCAGAGAGGACAGTCAGAGATGAAGTGACTAGATTTCTTGCATTTGTGACAAGTTATTTTCTTGTACTCATTTGAGGAATCTGATTTCCTCAAACCACTTTTTGATGACTTTCCAAATCCACCTCTCCTTGAGAACTTCTGGAATGTCCTCACGAGCATTGCTAGCTCCCGACTCAGTTCTACAGGATCAACAAGGCTACTATCCGAATCTTCGCCTTCAGGTGAGGAAATTGCTTTTGCCTTTAGAGCACGAGATCTTCCATAGCTTGGCCCATAGACGTCTCTCTTCTCAGCTTGTTGGAATTCATGAGTATTGAGTCTCTCAAGAATATCAGCAGGATCAAGTGACTTGTAGTCTCCACGTTCTTGAATCATCAAAGCCAAAGTGTCGAATGAGGAATCAAGAGATCTTAGCAGTTTCTTCACCACTTCATGGTCGGTGATATCAGTGGCACCCAGTGCTTGAAGCTCATTGGAGATATTTGTGAGATGATCAAACGTTTGTTGAACATTTTCATTGTCGAGTCTCTTGGAGCGGTTGAAGAGATTGCGAAGAACATCAACACGAGAGTCACATTGAGTGGAAACACCTTCGTTGACTTTGGACAGCCTATCCCAGATAAGCTTAGCAGACTCCAAAGCACTCACTCTTCCATACTGACCTTTGCTTAGATAGCCACGGATGATATTCTTCGCTTGAGAATCGAGTTGCTTGAATTTCTTCGTATCAGCAGCAGTGACAGTCGAAGAAATGCGAAGAACACCATTTTCAACAATGTACCAAAGATCATTGTCAATAGCCTCAAGATGCATGCACATCTTGTTCTTCTAGTAGGGGTAATCCGTCCCATCGAAGGTAGGACACCCTGCGGAAACCTTGATCATACCTGCAGTCGACATAACTAGAACTCCAGGTGGTTAAACCAAAATCACACAAAACAAGGGAGTACCTTGCTCTGATACCAATTATAAGTGTGTTATATCGACTAGAGGGGGGTGAATAGGCGATTTTTACAAATTCATCACTTGAGGAATTTGAAATGTGATGAATAACTAGCAACGGATTAAGTACTCAAGTGCATGAGAAACATAGGGACGGCATAGCGGGTGAGGAACAAGGTAACTTGAAGAATTTGAGGTGAGGAAATTGTGAAAGTCTTCAGTCAAATTCTTCAAACAGTAAAGATCAATTTCATCAACAAGTATACGAGAAATATAGGGGTTGAGGAAATAGAACCAGGTAGCTCGATGAAGACAATGGTTTGATGACCCAGTTCCAACTGTTGTGCTAGTCATACGTCTGGTTTGGAGCGGCCTAGTATTTAAACCAGAGGACACATAGTCCCAGGACACACAGTCCTTACCGTATTCTCCTTGAGCTAAGGTCACAAAGTCCTCGCCCAATACTTGTGGTAAGTCTTCAGGGTAGATTTCTAAAACCATCACAAACTAGTCACCCGGCGATCCACAATTGACTGTTGGATGCTGTAGACCAAGGTCACTCTATGATCCCCAATTGACTGCAGGATGCACTAGACCATGACGCCTAACCGTCTACAGGATACACAGTCCAAACAGGTAACAAGCGTCGTTCCACACAGGAACAATTTCTTCAGTGATGCTCAATCACTTTGGGTTTGGTGGTTTGGATTTGGGTTTGTCCTCACTGATGATTTTCTCTCAAAGTCCTGAGAGGATGGGTTGCTCTCAAATGACAAGTGTCAGTTCTCTCTCTGAGCAGCCAATGAACTAGTGGTTGTGGGGGTGGCTATTTATAGCCAAGGTGCAACCTGACATGATAAGACATAAATGCCCCCAATGATATGACCGTTATGTGGATAAGATGATTGGGGACAGTTGGCGCTAAGCGCAGAAACGGTCAGAATTTTGAACCATGAAAGTCCTCAGGCTTATCATGTTCCTCACTTGTAGACAATTTGCACTGGCAAAATCCTAACTCCTTAGTCAGATCAATTTCATCAGAGACCAGAAGAACATCGTCTCTGTCACTAAAGAACTTGATTGAACTGCAAGAGATTTCCAAAGGCTTCACTCGAAGGATTGGATAGGTTGAGGCTTTTGGAGTTGAGCATCAGTTGGAAATTTTCCTTAGTATTACCTCGGCCCCTTTAATAGTACGGTGTTTCCTATGACTCAAAGAAAGGAAATGAAACTACAAAAACAAAAGTCTTCACGCTTCATAGTCCTCGTTCATATATTAAGGTCACACTAACTTCTTCATGTTCAAAGTCTTTCGGGAATACCAAAGTCTTCAGTTGAAGACATACATTTTTAGGGGTCGATAATCTCCGGATATATCAAACTCCTCATCGACTTATAGAGCATGTGTACACTCACAAACACATTAGTTCCTTAACCTATAAGTCTTCAATACACCAAAATCACTAAGGGGCACTAGATGCACTAACAACTTCGATTTCCCCCTCCAGGAGGGAAGTTCCCCCGCGAAATCGCTTCGCCGGAGGGCAAAAGTGCTCTTGCCCAAGCTCCGCCTTGAGGCGGCTGCGCTTCATCTCAAAAGTCCTCCTTTGATTTTTTGGGTTTTTTTGGGACTTTATACCAGAAGATGGGCTCCGGAGGTGGGTCTGGGTGCCCACCCTCCACCAGGGCATGGGTAGGGGGCAGGAGCATCCTGGTGGAGGGTGGCCACCTGGTGGCCCCCTCTGGTAGTTCTCAGCTCCAGAACTTCTTATTTAATGTATAAAAATTCTCCATAAATTTCCAGCTTCAATGGAGTTGTGAATAATAGGTATCTGTGACGTGCTTTTTCGGGGTGCTAACTTCCAATTGCGGCATTCTCCCTCTTGATGTAAACCTTGAAAATTGTGAGAGAAAGGGCATTAGAATTACTCCCCAAAGCATTATTATGCATAAAAACATTATAAATAACAGTAATAAAACATGATGCAAAATGGACCTATCACCTCCTTGCCGATGACTCTCCTTCCTGCTGCTCCGCATCTAGTTAGGTAATCAACACCTCCCCATTACCCCCTCACCCCCTCCTCCTCCATCCCACATGGCCCGACCAACTTGGCACCTTCCACCCAAATAACTGCCCCATCCTCCAAATAATCACCGCCGAAAGCCATGGTGCACGTAGTATAGCCAGGATCTCAAAGAGCATTTGGCCGCGGAGAAGCAAATCGCGGTCGCACGCGCAGATGAGACAGCTATGGCTTCCATGCGTGTCGACCCCCAGATCCTGGAGGAGCACCTCGTCGTTGAGGCCACCGTTGACGCCTCGCGCGCTGACGCCACCACGCGGTTGGCTACTATAAACAACAACTCGTGGTGTTTTCTCGAGGGTAACACTAGTGCGTTCTACGAAGACTTTGATGTGTTTTCTCAGCATGCATGTGCTTACCTTCAACTCCAGAGCCGACATGTTGGTGTCGGGGCAGGATCAGGCCACTCACCACTATGAGGGGTGAAACCACTGTGTGCAGGCCTCGCCCTCTTCCAAGTTGAAGGAGCCCATCATCACCGATATCTCCGACGATGAGGAATGGCTTGTTTTTCTTAGCTTTATCACTAAGGACCTATGTTCACCTAGTTACGTTGGTTAAGCATGTTTCGTTTACCTGTTGCGTGTGCTTCTACTACCTTTCATTTAGAAATTCTAGTGAAATGTCCAATGTAATGCTACTGCAACCTCACCTTCTAGTATGTTCTATTGTGCAATGTGGTGCTTAGTTAACGGTTTCGTTAATTTGTTGTGGTGATCATTTAACTATTTAATTCAATTCTGAAATTTGATGTACGATTGTTGTTGTACAATTTTGTATTGTTATGCCTGTGACAAATAAATCGAAGTTAGATGTACTAAATACATGCGAAACATATAGAATTGCTATATTTCCTAGTTCTTAGCACACATTATTTAGATAACTGGCTTTTCCATGTGGCTCGAACTAATCTGTTGGATCCACAATGTGTTTATCTTCCATTAACATGTTTCACTGATAGTATGCCAAATATCACTTGTAACCTGACCAATATTTGTCTTAAATATGTTGCAGGGGGAAACAATGGGGGACACTGAAGTTTACCATTGAGGTTTGCACATACATGGTCGTTTGGCTAATAGCACATTATTGTGCAATTGCAGAAACCATTGTAATATTAATGTTTTTAATAATTTGTTCTTGCACATGTAGGTCCTGTTGTAAGAGGTTTAGACACACTGTTCGACCCTTTTTGCATGTGGGGGAAATGAGGTGTCCTCGAATATCAGTCAAATCAAGAAACTTGGAAAGATTGTTAAGATAAAGAAACTAGCTACAAGTTGTTTGTCTACATAATGAAGATGCCATCAGTCAACTATAGGATGGTACCATCTCTTTCACCTTGTCCTTTTCCCTTTGCGGCATTTCAAATTTAAGAAAAGATATTTATGCATATGTGTTTTCAATCCTTCTCAAGGCAGTTCATCGATGATTACGTCTCAAACCACTGGTATGATCAAGAGGCGATGAAGGTATTCTTACAGCACCATGGTATAATCTTGAAGTCTTCCTTAAGAGGACGAAGGATGGGCGGGCAATCATCCACATGCACTGGCCAAAAGTTGCGAGGACCTTCAACATCATTAAAGGCTCAATATTCGCCTTCCGCTTTAATAGTTTTCTAGATGAGATTCATCTGTCTAATTACCTTCTATGATTATACTTAATTTCCAAAGGTTTTAGATGTTGCATTTGAAACTTTGTCTTGTTGTGAAACTGGGTAGCTAGGCAGTATATGCATATATGATGTTGTACCCTGATGTAATTCAATTATGAAATCCTGGTTGCCGTACTACGAATATGAACTATATTCTGTGGTTGATACGAAATGTTAATTTGATTACTAAATGGATTATAAATAATAGAGTAATTAGGCTTATTATTGGGGTTCCCATTGTAGACGGTTTCTAAGACAACACCGTGGGTGATGACCTGAACAAACCCACAAAGTTTCTAGAATGTTGGAGTGTTGGATCGGTGAGTGCCACTTCTTGAGCTTGTGTTGGTTTTCCCTTGAAGAGGAAAGGGTGATGCAGAAAAGTAGATAAGTATTTCCCTCTATTTTTTAGAACCAAGGTATCAATCTAGTAGGAGGTACAAGCAAGGCCCCAATCTATGCACCTACACAAACAATCAAACACTTGCACCCCACGCTATAAAGGGGTTGTCAATCCCTTCACGGTTACTTGAAAGGATGAGATCTGATAGAGATAGATATAAAATATTACTAGAAGTAAAACAAAATAAAAGTAAATAAAATTGCAGCAAATATTTTTGGTATCTTTAGTTTATAGATCTAAAAATATAATATGGAAAATAGACCCCGGGGCCATAGGTTTCACTAGAGGATTCTCTCTTGAAGGAAAATAATACGGTGGGTGAACATGTTACTGTCGAGCAATTGATAGAAAAGCGCATAGTTATGATGATATCCAAGCAATGATTATGCATATAGGCATCACGTCCGTATCAAGTAGACCAAAACAATTCTGCATCTACTACTATTACTCCATACATCGACCAACTCCTGCCTACATCTAGAGTAATAAGTTCATGAAGAACAAAGTAACGCATTAAGTAAGATGACATGATGTAGAGGGACAAACTCAAGCAATATGATGAAAAACCCATCTTTTTATCCTTGACGGCAACAATACAAATATGTGCCTTGCTACTCCTACTTTGTCACTGGGTGAGGACACCGCAAGATTGAACCCAAAACTAAGCATTTCTCCTATTGCAAGAATTACCAATCTAGTTGGCCAAACCAAACCAATAACTTGAAGACACTTACAAAGATATGAAATCATGCATATAAGAATTCAGAGAAGAGTCAAATAATATTCATAGATAATATGATCATAAACCCACAATTCATCAGATCTCGACAAACACACCGCAAAAGAGTATTACATCGGATAGATCCCCGTGAAGACCATGGAGAACATGGTATTGAAGAACATAGAGAGAGAGAAGAAGCCATATAGCTACTAGCTATGGACCCGAAGGTCTGAGGTGAACTACTCACGCATCATCATAAGGGCAATGGTGTTGATGTAGATGCCCTCTGTGATCGAATACCCCTCCGGCAGATTACCGGAAAAGGCCCCAAGATGGGATCTCACGGGAACATAGGCTTGCGACAGAGGAAAAGTATTATCATGGATCTGTGTGGTATTGGGGAATATTTCTGAATTTATATGTGGAGAATTAGGGTTGGAGGAGCTATGGGCAGCCACAAGCCAGGGCGCCCCCAGGGGAACGCCCTGGTGGCTTGTGGCCCACCCATAGGTCTTCTAGCCTCTTCTCCAAGCCTCCTAGGTTCCTTCTGGTCCAAGAAAAATCATCGTAGAATTTTATTCTGTTTGGACTCCGTTTGATATTCCTTTTCTGCAATACTCAAAAACAAGGAAAAATAGAAACCGGCACTAGACACTAGGTTAATAGGTTAGTCCCAAAAATAATGTAAAGTAGCATATTAATGCATATAAAACATCCAAAACAGATAATATAATAGCATGGAACAATCAAAAATTATAGATATGTTGGAGATGTATCAGCATCCGCAAGCTTAATTCCTACTCGTCCTCAAGTAGGTAAATGATAAAAACAGAATTTTTGATGTGGAATGCTACCTAACATATTTATCCATGTAATATTCTTTATTGTGGCATGAATTTTCAGATCCATAAGACTCAAAACAAAAGTTTAATGTTGACATAAAAACAATAATACTTCAAGCATACTAACAAAGCAATCGTGTCTCTTCAAAATAACATGGCCAGAGAAAGTTATCCCTACAAAATCATATGGTATGGCTATGCTCCATCTTCCCCACACAAAGTATTTAAATCATGCAAAACCTTGATAACAAGTCAAGCAATTGTTTCACACCTTTTATCTTCTCAAACCTTTTCAACTTTCATGCAACACATCAGCGTGAGCCATGGCTATAGCACTATAGGTGGAATAGAATACGGTGGAGGTTATGAGGAAAAGGAGAAGATAGTCTCACATCAACTAGGTGTATCAATGGGCTATGGAGATGCCCATTAGTAGATATCAATGTGAGGGAGTAGGGATTGTCATGCAACGGATGCACTGGAGCTATAAGTGTATGAAAGCTCAAAAAGAAACTAAGTGGGTGTGCATTATAATGAAAAGTTCCCACTAGTTATATGAAAGTGACAAAACAAGAGACTCTCTATCATGAAGATCATGGTGCTACTTTGAAGCACAAGTGTGGAAAAAAGATAGTAGCATTGTCCCTTCTCTCATTTTTCTATTTTTTATTTTTTGGTGGGCATCTTTGGCCTCTTTTTTTATTTGGACTTCATTGGCCTCTTTTATTATTTTTAAAGTCCGTAGTCTCATCCCAACTTATGAGGGAATCATATCTTCCATCATCCTTTCCTCACATGGGACAATGCTCTAATAATGATGATCATCACACTTTTATTTACTTACAACTCAAGAATTACAACTCGATACTTAGAACAAAATATGACTCTATATGAATGCCTACGGAGGTGTACTAAGATGTGCAATGACTCAAGAGTGATACGTATATAAAATATGAACGGTGGCTTTGCACAAATACGATGTCAACTACATGGTCATGCAAAGCAATATGACAATGATGATGTGTGTCATAAACAGAACGGTGGAAGTTGCATAGCAATATATCTCGAAATGGCTGTGGACATGCCATAATAGGTAGGTATGGTGGCTGTTTTGAGGAAGGTATATGGTGGGTTTAATGCACCGACGAAAGTTGTGCGGTACTAGAGAGGCTAGCAAAGGTGGAAGGGTGAGAGTGCGTATAATCCATGGACTCACATTAGTCATAAGGAACTCACATACTTATTGCAAAACACTATTAGTTATAGAAGCAAAGTATTAGATGCATGCTCCTAAGGAAGAGGTTGGTAGGAGTTAACCATCATGCGCTCCCGACCCTCACACAAAGGATGACAATCAATAAACAAATCATGATCCGACTTCATTACATAACGGTTCACCATACATGCATGCTACGGTAATCACAAACTTTTCACACAAGTATTTATACCAATCCACAATTACTCACTAGCATGACTCTAATATCACCATCTTTATATCTCAAAACTATATGCAAGGAATCAAACTTCTCATAGTATTCAATGCACTTTATATGAAAGTTTTTATTATATCCCTCTTGGATGCCCATTAAATTAGGACTAAATTCATTACCTAAACAAATTACCATGCTGTTTAAAGACTCTCAAAATAATATAAGTGAGGTACGAGAGTTCAATTATTTCTATAAAATAACACATCACCGTGCTCTAAAAATATATAAGTGAAGCACTAGAGCAAAATTGCCTAGTCCAAAAGATATAAGTGAAGCACATAGAGTATTCTAATAAATTCACAATTCACGCATGTATCTCTCAAAATATGTGTGTAGCAAGGACGATTGTGTCAAACTAAAAATCAAATACTCATATCATACAAGACGCTCCAAGCAAAACACATATCATGTGGTGAATAAAAATATAGCATCAAGTAAATTTACCGATGGATTGCAGAAGAAAGAGGGGATGCCTTCCGGGGCATCCCCAAGCTTAGGCTCTTTGGTATACTTGAATATTCCTTGGGGTTCCTTGGGCATACCCAAGCTTATTCTCTTGTCACTCCTTACTCCATAGTCCATTAAATCTTTACCCAAAACTTGAAAACTTCACAACACAAAACTCAACAGAAAACTCGTGAGATCCGTTAGTATAAGAAAACTAAATCACCACTTTAGGTACTGTTGTGAACTCATTATTTATTTATATTGGTGTAATATCTACTATATTCCAACTTCTCCATGGTTCATACCCCCCCGACACAACCCATAGATACATCAAAATAAGCAAACAACACAAAGAAAACAGAATCTGTCAAAAACAGAACAGTCTGTAGAAATCTGTAAACTATGAATACTTTTGTCACTCCAAAAATTCTGAAAAATAGGAAAATCTGGGAAATTTCTATATCAGTATTGTGTATAAATTTCAGACTCATTCGACGCTATGGTGAATTTATAAAATTCCTGGATTGAGCACAAAAGTTTCTATTTTTCAGCAAGATCAAATCAAAATCATCGTAGACCATCCCAAAGGTCTTACTTGTCTCAAACACTAGTTAAAACACCAAAACACAATTACTACAGAGGTAATAATGTGTAAATCACTCAATAACATAAACAAAAAACATAAACATAAAATAAAATTGGGTTGCCTCCTAACAAGCGCTACTGTTTAACGGCCCTAGCTAGGCATAACGCAATAGATCTAGGTATTGTCATCTTTGGTATGCAATCCATAAGTAGCTATCATAATAGATTCATAATATTATTTTATTTTATTTCTAGGAAAATTTTCCATGTCTTTCCTTAACGGAAATTGGAATCTAATGTTTCCTTCTTTCATATCAATAATTGCACCGATCGTTCTAAGGAAAGGTCTACCAAGAATAATAGGACATGTAGGATTGCAATCTATATCAAGAACAATGAAATCTATGGGCACATAATTCCTATTTTCAACAATAAGAACATCATTAATCCTTCCCATAGGTTTCTTAATAGTGGAATCCGCTAGATGCAAATTTCAAGAGCAATCATCAAGTTCATGGAAACCTAGCACATCACATAAAGTTTTCGAAATCATGGAAACACTAGCACCCAAATCACACAAAGCAAGGCACTCATAATCTTTAATTTAAATCTTAATAGTAGTTTCCCACTCATCATAAAGCTTTCTAGGTATAGAAACTTCCAACTAAAGTTTTTCTTCAAAAGATTTCATCATAGCATCAACGATATGTTTAGCAAAAGATTTATTTTGATTATAAGCATGCAGATAATTCAACATGGATTGCAACAAGGAAATACAATAAATCAAAGAAAAACTATGATAATTAAATTCCTTGAAATACAAAAGAGTGGATTCATTGCTATTTAAATTTTTGACCTCTTCAATCCCACTTTTATCAATTTCAGCATTAAGATCTATAAACTCCGAATCATTGGGATGGCTTTTAACTAAAGTTGACTTATCTCCAGTTCCATATTTATCAAGATCTATATTAGAAAACAAATATTCAATAGGAGTCACATCAATAACTTTAATATCTTCATCATTATTATCACGAGAACACACTTTTTCAAGCCAATCACGCGAAATTATATCAACGTTCATAGCCAAATCATCAATCTTGAGCAATTTTTCTTCAATCGAAGCATTGAAAACCTTTTACGAACTAATAAATTATTTAATATTATTCTCAATATCAGAGGGCATCTTATTATAATTTCAATAAGGATTGTGGTAGGAGTTGCCATAATTATTAGAGGAATTACTAGGAAACGGCCTAGGGTTGAAATTACCTCTATACGCGTTATTACCAAAATTGTTTCTACCAACAAAATTCACATCCATAGATACATTATTATTCCCATTCAAAGAAGACAAAGTCATATCGTTAGGATCAATAGGAGCACTCTTACTAGCAAACAATTTCATTAATTCATCCATCTTTTCACTCAAAGTATTTATTTCTTCAATAGCGTGCACTTTTTTACTAGTAGGAGACCTTTCGATGTTCCATTGATAGTATTTTGCCATAATATTATCTAGGAGTTTAGTAGCTTCTCCTAATGTGATTTCCATAGAAGTACCACCCGCAGCAGAATCTAAAAGATTCCTAGATGCAAAATTCAATCCCGCATAAAAAATTGTATAATCATCCATAAACTCAAACCATGTGCGGGGCAATTTCTAATCATTAACTTCATCCTCTCCCAAGATTGTGCAACATGCTCATGACCGAATTTCTTAAAATTCATTATATCGTTCATAAGGGAGATGACCTTAGCGGGTGGAAAGTACTTGGAAATAAAAGCATCTTTACACTTATTCCATGAATCAATACTATGTTTAGGCAAAGATGAAAACCAAGTTTTAGCACGATCTCGTAGTGAGAACAGAAATAGCTTCAATTTAACAATATCATTATCCACATCTTTCTTCTTTTGCATGTCACACAACTCAACGGAAGTATTTAGATGGGATGCGGCATCTTCAATAGGAAGGTCGGAAAATTGTTCTTTCATAACAAGATTAAGCAAAGCGGCATTAATTTCATAAGATTCCGCACTAGTGGTCGGAGCAATCGGAGTACTAATAAAATCATTATTATTAGTATTGAGAAGTCACGCAATTTGGTATTGTCATACATCGTGACAAAGCAAGCAATCTAGCACACAAGCAAACAAAAACCAAATGAAAAGACGAACGAAACAAGGGCAAATAAAAAGACAAATCTTTTTGTCTTTTTCTGAAAATCGTTTTAGAAGTGGGGGAGAGGAAAAAGATAGGCAAATGGCAAATAATGTAAATGCAAGATATGACTTCGTGATGGGTACTTGGTAGTCTTGATGTAGCCTTGCTATGTATCCTCCCCGGCAATGACGCCAGAAATCCTTCTTGGTACTTCTTGAGCTTGTGTTGGTTTTCCCTTGAAGAGGAAAGGGTGATGTAGCAAACTAGATAAGTATTTCCCTCAGTTGTTGAGAACCAAGGTATCAATCCGGTAGGAGGTACAAGAAAGGCCCCAATCTATGCACCTACACAAACAATCAAACACTTGCACCCAACACTATAAAGGGGTTGTCAATCCCTTCACGGTTACTTGCAAGGATGAGATCTGATAGAGATAGATATAAAAGATTACTAGAAGTAAAACTAAATAAAAGTAAATAAAATTGCAGCAAAATATTTTTGGTATCTTTGGTTTATAGATCTGAAAATATAATATGGAAAGTAGACCTGGGGGCCATAGGTTTCACTAGAGGCTTCTCTCTTGAAGGAAAATAGTACGGTGGGTGAACAAATTACTGTCGAGCAATTGATACAAAAGCACATAGTTATGACGATTTCCAAGACAATGATTATGCATATAGGCATCACATCCGTATCAAGTAGACCGAAACGATTTTGCATCTACTACTATTACTCCACACATCGACCGACTCCTGCTTGCATCTAGAGTATTAAGTCATGAAGAACATAGTAACGCATTAAGTAAGATCACATGATATAGAGGGATAAACTCAAGCAATATGATGAAAACCCCATATTTTTATCCTTGATGGCAACATACAAATACATGCCTCGCTACCCCTACTTTGTCACTGGGTGAGGACACCGCAAGATTGAATCCAAAACTAAGCACTTCTCCCATTGCAAGAATTACCAATCTAGTTGGCCAAACCAAACCAATAACTTGAAGAAATCATGCATATAAGAATTCAGAGAAGATTAATAATATTCATAGATAATCTGATCATAAGCCAACAATTCATCGGATCTCGACAAACACACCGCAAAAGAGTATTACATCGGATAAATCCCCATGAAGATCAAGGAGAACATGGTATTGAAGAACATAAAAAGAGAAGAATCCATATAGCTACTAGCTATGGACCCGAAGGTCTGAGGTGAACTACTCATGCATCATCGGAAGGGCAATGGTGTTGATATGCCCTCCGTGATCGAATCCCCCTCCGAAAGATTACCGGAAAAGGCCCCAAGATGGGATCTCACGGGAACAGAGGCTTGCGGTGGCGGAAAAGTATTATCATGGATCTTTGTGGTATTGGGGGAATATTTATGAATTTATAGGTGGAGAATTAGTGTTGGAGGAGCTACGGGGGGCCCACAAGCTAGGGGGAGCCCTCCCAAGGGCGCCTTGGTGGCTTGTGGCCCACCCATAGGTCTTCTGGCCTCTTCTCCAAGGCTCCTAGGTTCCTTTTGGTCCAACAAAAATCATCATAGAATTTTATTCCGTTTGGACTCCGTTTGATATTCCTTTTCTGCAATACTCAAAAACAAGGAAAAAAATAGAAACTGGCACTAGCACTAGGTTAATAGGTTAGTCCCAAAAATAATATAAAATAGCATATTAATGCATATAAAACATCCAAAACAGATAATATAATAGCATGGAACAATCAAAAATTATAGATACGTTGGAGACGTATCAGTGAGCAATGACACACGAATTCTAGTCGACAACTATGTGCCTTAGGACACCCAGTTGCAAACGTTTTCACATAGCTAGTGTGTGTGATGGGCAGCCCAATGCCATACAGTTTCTTCTAGACACCATGAGTGATGTTTTTAGTAACACAAATGACAGAATTATAACTACCGTGTATGATGACCACCCCTATTACAAACAATGTTATGCGAAAAATTGTGTGTGATCTGCAATACGAACGAATACATACCCTTGGGATTCCTTGTGTGGGATGCTAAGCTCATCTCACATGTCTTCCCCGATATGTCTTTTTGTGATGGGCCTTCCAATGACAAACGATATATTTTTTCCCACCGTGTGTGACCAGGTGTAGGCATCGCCGACGGGTTTTCCCTGTCATGTGGGATACCCCTATCACTCACACATGCAAGGCGACGGTTTAAGACTACGTCACGGAAGGGGTTAAAAACCGTTTGTATAGCACGCGGTTGCACTAGTGTTTGCATTAAGAGTTTGCACATCCGAAAACTTAAAAGCGCATGACAATCTCTGCTTCCCTCTGCGAAGGGCCTATATTCTATCTTCATGAACTCACTTCTATGCGAGAGTCAATAAATTTTATCCTTATTTGAAACTATCAACTCTCTAGTTGGAAAGCATCATGTGCTGAGGATGGATCCGGATAAATATATCAAGTTGAATGCAGGTGATCATGAAACATTATTGTTGACATTTTCCTCGAGGTAAATAAGTTGTGTGGCAAAAAACTATGAAGCCCCCATCTTCTTATGTGTCCGATGGAAACACTAGCTCCACAAATATGCAATGAGTGTCAGAAATCATAGAAGACTAAATGATAGTTGAATATGTGAACTTTCTATAATGAAAGCTCTTACATAGACTCTTCTGTGGAATAGGATTAATTATGATTGTCTTAATAACTAAGAACATAGTTTATTTGTTGTCAATAATGTTTATGCCTTATACTTCAAATATTTTGGATGAATTTTCCCTTGCTTATGAGAAGCTATATGATGAAAAAAATGCTGCTATGTTAATATTCATGATGCTCTCTTTTCCATATTCTATTTTCATCAACGCATGTCTCTCAAGTTATGTGGTCATTATTATCGAGCTCGGCTTTCGCTTGAGGACAAGCGAGGTCTAAGCTTGGGGGAGTTGATACGTCCATTATGGATCATGAATTCTTATTGATATTTATGTCATTCTTTTACATTATTCCTCATTATGATATAATTCTTATGCCTTTTCTCTCTAAATGTGCAAGGTACATCACAAAGAGGGAAATCACTAGAAACTGGAATTTTGGACTTGAAAACCAAGAAAATGGCAGAATATTCACTCGACTCCAAATTATGTGAAATTTCATGGAGAATTTTTATGGAATATATAATAATTATTGGTCCAAAAATATACTAGAGGGGGGCACCTACTGGCCACGAGCCAACAGGGCGCGGCCACCCCCTGGTCGTGCCTTGTAACCTCCTGGGGGCCAGCAGGTCTCCCGGCCCCCTCTTCTCCTATATGGTGTGTTTTGATCTAGAAAAAATCATAAGCATACATTAGGGACGAAGCGCTGCCATCTTGAGGTGGAAACCTGGGTAGAGGCCCTTTTGCTCTCCCGCAAAGAGATTTTGCCGGGGAAATTTCTTTCCGCGAAGGGGAGATCTAAGCCATCGTCATCACCAAAGCTTCCTCCTTCGTGAGACGACCGATATCCATCAACATCTTCACCATCACCATCTCATCTCCAACCCTAGTTCATCTCTTGTACTCAATCTTTGTCTCTAAACCTCAGATTGGTACTTGTGGGTTACGTGTAGTTTGATTACGTCTCGTAGTTGGTGCTTGTTAGATTACTTGGTGGAAGATATTATGTTCAGATCCTTGATCACCATTATTATACCTTTGATCTTGAACATATTGATGAGGTGTGAGTAGTTAATATTGTTCGTGAGGACATGGGAGAAGTCTTGTTATAAGTAATCATGTGAAGTTGATATTCGTTCGATATTTTGATGATATGTATGTTGTTGCTTCTCTTAGTGGAGTCGTGTGAACATCGACTACACACCACTTCACCATGTTATGGGCCTAAGGGAAGGCACTGTGGAGTAACAAGTAGATGATGGGTTGCGAGGATGATAGAATCTTAAACCCCAGTTTATGTGTTGCTTCATAAGGGGCTGATTTGGATCCACACTTTCATGCTATGATTAGATTTATCTCAATTCTTCTTTTGTCGTTGTGGATGCTTGTGAGAGGGGGTAATCATAAGTGGGTTGCTTGTTCAAGTAATAACAACACCTTAGCACCAGTCCACCCACATATCAAATTATCAAAGTAACGAACATGAATCAACTCAACATGATGAACATGACTAGACAGTAATTCCCATGTATCCCTGGGAGTGTTTGCCTTATATAAGAGTACCTTTTGGCCCGTCCTTTGCTATAAAAAAGGATTGGGATACCTTGCTGCACACTTGCTACTATTGTTACGTGTCACTTGTTATGAATTATCTTGCTACAAAACTATCTATCATAATTAATAACATAAAAGTAAATAAAGAGCCAGGATTGCAATTACTATGAAAAATAGGCATTCTCAAGGAGTCTGGAAACCCCATCTGTATGTTTCTAGTACAACTATGCATAAGCACAGAATGGAACATATACTTGAGCCACTTTTGACGATTATGCTAGGCAGAGCCGGGTACAGAACACGTTCTACTCATGGTAGACTTCGTGTCATGCACGCCACCATCACAGTCTCCCCCTAAGGGTTACAATTCATGATAATTAAGGGTTTCCCCATGGACACGGCCTCTCTAAGGGTTCTCCATAAATCCCTGGTCAATTATAATGGTTAGGAGCAGTAGGCTTTTACTGTCACCTCCAATTACCTCCATAACCTAGACCTATGCACAAACAGTGGTATAATTCGTGGCCAAAAAGGCACAAGTCTTGAGTGGGTCCCATCACAACATTCAACAAATTGTTAAACTAAGTATTCAACAGAGGATCTTATATCAACAAAAATCATTTCAGATCCTATACATACCAAGGTTCATCCATATCCACGAGAACTAGGGGTCTACACACATATGGGAACAACAAACATCATTGCAATGGTGATAGCATACATGGACGGATGATTCAAACGATACACCAAAGGATCCACTAGGGTTCTTGATGTTGCATACGATAAGGATGCAGATGATGACGGTGATGAAGATGATGGTGATGAAGCTGATGGTGATGGTGATGATGTAGATGGGGTGATGATGTTGTCCCTCTCGTGGTGAGACGAATCCCCCTCTTATCCTGGTTTATCCTCCCTCTGGATGGGCTCCAGGCTAGGATTCCGTTGTATGGATGAGTTTCTAGTGTCTCTGTGTGTTTGATTCCCAATCCTCTTTGACGGGGTGAAAATAGGTGATCTGCCAGAGGCGGCGGCGCCCCATGTGACCGCTCATATGAGTGCTCGCGGTCGTATGGAACACCGTCTTTTGCTCTGGAAGATCGATGACGCCCATTCCTTTGTCCTTCTTGCTCAATCTTTTTATGGAAAGTTATTATCACCTAAAATACATGATTCCACTTACATTCCTGAGGATTTTCTCCATTAAATGAATATTGCTCCAAAAGACGTCACCTAAGGGATCATCAACAAAAAGAAGTGAGTGAATGCGGTAAAATTCCAAAAATCCTACACTATAGGCACAAAATACATAGAAAATCATCACATAAATTGGACTCATCAGCAATCTGAACATCAACGTCCACAATGTCTTTGTTTTCTACTCGTGCATATCATCTATGCATAGACCTAGCTCATGATGCCACTGTCAGAAGCGAAGCATGGAAAACAAAAAAAATTCCTACGCACACCCAAGATCTATCTATCGGTATGCATAACAACGAGAGGGGAGACTGTGTCTAAGTATGCTTGTAGATCATAAAGTGAAAGCATATATTACGGGTTGATGTAGTCATACTCTTCGTGACCCAATCCGATCTAGCGTCGAACGGACGACACCTCTACATTCAGCACATGTGTGTCTCGGTGTCATCTAATCCACCTTGATCTGACAAGTGAAGGGGGAGAATTAGATGGGATCCTATCATGTGCGACGGTGTGGTGGTGTGACGCCGGCAAGGTTTCGTCGTGCACTGTCGGGGCGACGAACGAGGGAGAAAACATGAGAGACGGGGGGAGGGCTGCGTCGTGGAAATGGGTATGGCAGACTCCCACCCCCATTATATATAGGGGTAGGGTAGGGGTGCCGTACCATCTATCCCCTCCTTCAAGGATGGGGCGCCAGCCAAGGGGAGTGCCTTGTCCCCTAAGGCAACGAGGAGCCCCGCCCCTTAGGGTTTCCCCAAACCCTAGGGCGCATGGGCCCTTAGGAGAGTGGAGACCAACCCACCAGGGGCTGGTGCACCCCCTTTGCAGCTCATGTGACCCACGGGGCAGGTGGCCCCCTGGTGGACCCCCTGGAACCCTTCCGACACTCCCTACACTTTGTCGGTAAAACTCCAAACTTTTCCGGTAGCCCAAATATCACTTCCCATATATAGATCTTTACCTTTGGACCATTCTGGATCTCCTCGTGATGTCCGAGATCTCATCTAGGACTCCAAAAACATTCGGTCACCAATGTACATATCCCAATACTACTCTAGCCTCATTGAACGTTAAGCGTGCGGACCCTACGGGTTCGGGAATCATGTAGACATGACCGAGACACCTCTCTGGTCAATAACCAATAGAGGGACCTAGATTTCCATATTGGTTCTTACATATTCCAAGAATATCTTTATTGGTTGAACCATGATGTCGACGATTCGGCTAATCTCGTATGCAATTCCCTTTGGCAATCGATATGTTACTTACCGGAGATTCGATCATCGGTATCCCATATCTAGTTCAAATCTCATATAGGCAAGTCTCTTTACTTGTTCATACAAGATCCCATGACTAAACTCAATAGTCATATGCTTAAGCCTCTTTTGATGTTGTATTATCGAGAGGGCCTAGAAATATCTCTTCGTCACACGGAATGACAAAATCCTAGTCTCGATCCTTGCCAACCCAACATACACCTTTGGAGATACCCGAATAGCACCTTTATGATCACCCAGTTTACAAAGTGACGTTTCATAGCTCAGAAGGTATTCCTTTGGCGTTAGCGAGTGGCATGATCTCATGGTCTAAGGAACAAATACTTGACATGAAGAATCTATTGCAATACATTTTAAATGACATGATGATATGCTAAGCTTACGTATCGATCTTGTCCATCACATCATTCTCCTAATGATGTGATCCCATTATCAAATGACAACTCATGTCTATGGTTAGGAAACCTTAACCATGTTTGATCAACAAGCTAGTCTAGTAGAGGCTCAATAGGGCCACGATGTTGTTTATGTGTCCACACATGTATTTAAGTTTCTACTCAACACAATTCTAGCATGAATAATAGAAACTTATCATGAACAATGAAATACGATAATAACCATTTATTATTTCCTCTAGGGAATATTTCCAACATGGACCATGATCTAGGGTTTGTCCAAACTAATATTACAGCTGGGGACTGTGAGGCCACTAGGAGATGGGTTGACGTGGCAGACACACCCTGGCACATTCGAGACTCCTCATATCCACCCTAGATTTTGGTTCGATGTGAGGGGTGATGAAGAACTCGAGCGTTTGAGGTCGGTTTCAGGAGTCCGGTTGGGTCATCTTTTTTTACTAGTGAAAGAGCATGGTGCCACCATGTTTAGTTTTGGTAATTAATGACAATCCCTATGGACTAATGTTTGCCTTGGGTTCTATTTGAAGGGTTTGTACATATGCAATTCTTGAATATCATATGTTGGCTTCAAGGTTGGCCATAGAAGATTATGTGATCACCAAGGGTTATTCAATGAGTTATCCAAAGATTGGTCATGTGAGAGTTAACCCTACTACAAGCATGTTTTGAAGAAGAATATTGTATGTTCATTCATGTTTATTTCAATACATCATCTTAATGGAGAGAAGAAATGATACAAGATTGGTCAAGACTTAGTGCTAAGAGTGGATTCAAGTTGATCAACACACAAAACATAGAAAATGTAACAAGTGGGATCATCTGATCTCATGGTATGGTAAGCATTGTCTATTAGGTTTCTATGTGATGTTAAGTATCTTTCTATGGGCTTGCATCAAAAGAAAGATCTCATATAACCCATGAAGGATGACATTGATAAGTCTCCAATGTATATATAATTTTTGATGATGGCATGCTATTATATTATCTGTTTTGGATGTTTTATATGCATTAATATGCTATTTTATATTATTTTTGGGACTAACCTATTAATCTAGAGCCAAGTTCTAGTTTCTATTTTTTCCTTGTTTTGAGTTTTGCAGATATGGAATATTAAAGAGTCCAAACGGAATAAAACCTTCGGAAGGAATTTTCTGGAAGGAAACAAGTCATCCAAGCTTGGAGTGCACGTTAGGGGAGGTGACAAGGCGCCCTCCTGGCCGCACCTAGCAGGCTTGTCGCCTCCTGGCAGGTCTCCTAACCCTATTCTTTGGCCTATAAATACCCAAATATTCCCTCAACATAAATAAGAGCCACACAAATACTTTTACGTCGACAGAAGCCTCTGTTCCCGAGAGATCCAATCTTGGAGCCTTTTCCGGTAATCTGCCGAAGGGGGTTTCAATCACGGAGGGCATCTACATCAACTCCATTACCCCTCCGATGATGCGTGAGTAATCCACCACAGACCTATGGGTCCATAGCTAGTAGCTAGATGGCTTCTTCTCTCTCTTTGATCTTCAATACCATGTTCTTCATGATCTTCATGGAGATGTATCCTATGTAATCCTCTTTTGTGGTGTGTTTGTCAAGATCCGATGAATTGTGAATTTATGTTCAGATTATCCATGAATCTTATTTGAATCTCCTCTGATTTCTTATATGCATGATTTCATATCCTTGGAAGTCTCTTTGAGTTATTGGTTTGGTTTGGCCAACTAGATTGGTAATTCTTGCAATGGGAGAAGTGCTTGGTTTTGGGTTCAATCTTGTGGTGTCCTCACCCAGTGACATAGTAGGGGTAGTGAGGCACGTATTTTATTGTTGCCATCAAGGGTAACAAGATGGGGTTTTCATCCTATTGCTTGAGTTTATCCCTCTACATCATGTCATCTTTCTTAATGCGTTACTCTGTTCTTCATGAACTTAATACTCTAGATGCAGGCAGGAGTCAGTCGATGTGTGGAGTAATAGTAGTAGATGCAGAACCATTTTGGTGTACTTGTCACGGCGTGATGCCTATATGCATGATCATTGCCTTGGATAACTACATGATTATTCGCGTTTCTATCAATTGCTTGACAGTAATTTGTTTACCCACCATGATATTTGCCTTCAAGAGAGAAGCCTCTAGTGAAACCTACGGCCTCCGGGTCTATTTTCCATCATATATTTTCATATTTATACCTTGCTGCAATTTATTTATCTTTTACTTTCCGCACTCGTTACATCTATCTCTATTGAATCTAATCCTTGCAAATAACCATGAAGGGATTGACAACCCTTTTATACCGTTGGGTGCAAGAGTTTGATTGTTTGTGTAGGTGCATCCATTGGTGACTTGTTTGTTCCTCCTACTGTATTGATACCTTGGTTCTCAACAACTGAGGGAAATACTTATCTATTTCGCTGCATCACCCTTTCCTCTTCAAGGGAAAACCAACGCATGCTCAAGAGGTAGCAAGAAGGATTTCTGGCACCGTTGCCGGGGAGGATACACATCAAGCCTACCAAGTACCCATCACAAATTCATCTCTTGCATTCACTTTATTTGCCATTTGCCTCTTGTTTTCCTCTCCCCCACTTCTAAAACGATTTTTAGAAAATACCAAAAAGATTTGCCTTTTTGTTCGCCCTTCTTTCGTTTGCCTTTGGTTTGCTTGTGTGCTTGATTGCTTGCTTTGTCATGATTTCTGGGAATACCAAGTTTTGTGACTTTTGCAATACTAATAATAATGATTTTATTAGTACTCCTATTGCTCCTGCCACTAGTGCAGAATCTTATGAAATCAATGCTGCCTTGATAAATCTTGTGATGAATGAAAAAAATTCTAGCCTTCCTAGTGAAGATGCCGCATCCCATCTAAATACTTTAATTGAGTTGTGTGATATGCAAAAGAAGAAATATGTGGATAATGATATTGTTAATTAAAGTTATTTCCGTTCTTGTGATGAGATTGTGCTAAAACTTGGTTTTCATCTTTACCTAAAAATAGTATTGATTCATGGAATAAGTGTAAAGATGCTTTTATTTCCAAGTACTTTTTGCCCACTAAGATCATCTCCCTTAGGAACGATATAATGAATTTTAAGAAACTTGATCATGAGCATGTTACACAATCTTGGTAGTGGATGAAATTAATGATTAGGAATTATCCCGCACATGGTTTGAGTTTATGGATGATTATACAAATTTTCTATGCAGGATTAAATTTTGCATCTAGAAATCTTTTAGATTCCGCCATGGGTGTTACTTTTATGGACATCATGTTAGGAGAATCTACTAAAATCCTAGATAATATCATGACAAACTACTCTCAATGGCATACGAAAGATCTCCTACTAGTAAAAAGGTGCATGCTATTGACAAAATAAATACTTTGAGTGAAAAGATGGATGAACTGTTGAAATTGTTTGCTAGTAAGAGTGCTCCTATTGATCCTAATGATATGCCTTTGTCTTCTTTGATTGGAAATAGTAATGATTCTATGGATGCGAATTTTGTTGGTAGGAATAATTTTGGTAACAATGTGTATAGAAGTAATTTCAACCCTAGGCCGTTTCCTAGTAATTCCTCTAATAATTATGGTAATTCGTACAACAATTCTCATAGAAATTAATAATATGCCCTCGGATCTTGAGAATATTGTTAAAGATTTTATTGATTCGCAAAAAGTTTTTAATGCTTCTATTGAAGAAAAAGTGCATAAGATCGATGATTTGGGTAGGAACGTTGATAGAATTTCTCTTGAGATTGATTATTTGAAAGTTAGATCTACTCCACCCAAGAATGATATTAATGAGTCTTTAAAAGTCATGAGAACTTCTATTGATGAAAGTAGGGAAAGAACCGCTAGAATTCGTGTTAAGCATGAATGGCTTGAAAAAGTGTTTTCTCGCGATAATAATGATGAAGATCTTAAAGTGGTTGGTTTGACTCCTATTGAATCTTTGTTTTCCAATATAAATATTTATAATGATGGGACTAGAGATAAGTCAACTTTATTTAAAAGGCGTCCCAATGATTTGGAGTCTATAGATCTTAATGCTAAGATTGATAAAAGTGGGATTGAAGAGGCAAAACTTTAAATAGCAATGAACCCACTCTTTTGAATTTCAAGGACTTTAATTATGATAGCTTCTATTTTATTTATTGTATTTCCTTGATTAAATCCTTGTTGAATTCCCCTCATGTTTATAGTCAAAATAAGGCTTTTACTAAACATATGGTAGATGTTACGATCAAATCTTTTGAAGAAAAACTTGAGCTAGAAGTTTCTATTCCTAGAAATCTTAATGATGAGTGGGAACCTACTATTAATATTAAAATAAAATATTATGAGTGCCATTCTTATTTGGGTGCTAGTGTCTCCACGATTCCAAAAACTTTATGTGATGTGCTAGGTTACCATGATCTTGATGATTGCTCTCTAAATTTGCATATTACGGATCCACTATTAAGAAACCTATGTGAAGGATTAATGATGTTCTTATTGTTGAAAATAGGAATTATGTTCCCATAGATTTTATTGTTCTTGATATGATTATAATCCTACATGTCCTATTATTCTTGGTAGACCTTTCCTTAGAACTATTGGTGCAATTATTGACATGAAAGAAGGAAACATTAGATTAGAATTTTCATTAAGGAAAGCCATGGAACACTTTCCTAGAAATAAAATAATATTGACTTATGAATCTATTATGAGAGCTACTTTTGGATTGCATACCAAAGATGACAATACCTAGATCTATTGTGTTTTGCCTAGCTAGGGGCGTTAAACAATAGCGCTTGTTGGGAGTCAACCCAATTTTATTTTTGTGTTCTATTTTTGCTTCTGTTTTTGAGTGTTCCCATATTATTAGTTATGTAGTAATTTTGTTTTCGTGTTTTACTTAGTGTTTGAGCCCAAGTAAAACCTTTGGGGTGATCTATGGTAGTTGTTGTTTTGATCTTCCTGAAAAACAGAAACTTTTGCACTCTGTACAGGAATTTTCTAATTTTTTTCAGAGCGTCTAATTGATCTGGAATTTTTAAAAAAGATTTATATATAAATTTCTCAGGTTTTACTAATTTTTCATATTTGTTTGAGTTAAATAAGTATACAAAGTTTCTAGATTTCTACAGACTGTTCTGTTTTTGACAGATTCTGTTTTCTTTGATTTGTTTGCCTATTTTGATGAATCTATGGGTTGTATCACGTGGTATGATCCATGGAGAAGTTAGACTACAGTATTTATAACACCTATATAAATAAATAATGACTACACAACATTACCTAAAGTGGTGATTTATTTTCTTATACTAACGGATCTCACGAGTTTTCTGTTAAGTTTTGTGTTGTGAAGTTTTCAAGTTTTGGGTAAAGATTTGATGGACTATGGAATAAGGAGTGGCAAGTGCCTAAGCTTTGGGATGCCCAAGGCACCCCAAGTCATATTCAAGGATGCCAAAGAGCCTAAGCTTGGGTATGCCCCGGAAGGCATCCCCTCTTTCATCTTCAATCCATCGGTAAATTTACTTGAGGCTATATTTTTATTCACCACATTATATGTGTTTTGCTTGAAGTGTCTTGTATGATATGAATATTTTCTTGTAAGTTTGTCACAATCATCCTTGCTGCACACATATTTTGAGAGAGACACACTGAACCGTGAATTTATTAGAATACTCTATGTGCTTCACTTATATCTTTTGAGTTTGGCAATTTTGCTCTATGTGCTTCACTTATATCTTTAGGATCACGGTGGTGTTTGCGTTTTTATAAAAATACTTGAACTCTCTTACCTCACTTATATTATTTTGAGAGTTTCTAAAATAGAATGGTAATTGGTCCAGGTTATGAATTTAGTCCTAATATGATAGGCATCCAAAAGGTATATAATAAAAACTTCCATATTAAGTGCATTGAGTATTTATGAGAAGTTTGATTCCTTGCATAAAGTTTTGAGATATAAAGATGGTAATGTTAATAGAAATGTTAGGAAGTAAATTGTGATTTGGTAAAAATATTTGTGTAAAGGTTTGTGATTCCCGTAGCATGCATGTATGGTGAACCGCTATGCAAGGTAGTCAGAGCATGACTTGTTTATAGATTGTCGGCCTTTGTATGAGGGTCGGGGCGTGCAATGGTTAACTCCTACCAACCTCCCCCCTAGGAGCATGCATTTAATGCTTTGCTTCAATGAGTAATAGACTTTTGTAATAAGTATGTGAGTTCTTTATGAGTAATTTTGAGTCCATGGATTATACGCAGTCTCACCCTTCCACTTTTGCTAGCCTTTCTATTTACTGCACAACTCTCGCCGGTATACTGTATACCTTCCTAAAAACAGCCACCATATACCTTCCTCAAAACAGCCACCATATACCTTCCTCAAAACAGCCACCATATATCTTTCCTCAAAAAATCCACCATACCTAGCTATTATGGCATTTCCATAGCCATTCCGAGATATATTGCCATGCAACTTCCATTGTTTCCTTTTATGACATGCACCATCACTTCCATATTGCATATAGAATCATATTTTGTCATAGGTATCGAGATGTAATTTTCTCTTGAGTTGTAAGGAAATAAAAGTGTGATGATTATCATTATTAGAGCATGTCCCATGTGAGAAAAGGATGATGGAAGCTATGATCCCCTCACAAGTGGGGATGAGATTCCGGACTTTATGAAAAATAAAAGAGGCCAGCGAAGCCCAAACAAAAAATGAATAAAAGAGGGCTTAGATGCCCACACAAAAGAAAAGTGAGAAAAGAGAGAAGGGACATTGCTACTACCTCTTTCCACACTTGTGCTTCAAAGTAGCACCATGGTCTTCTTGATAGAGAGTCTCCTATTTTATCACTTTCATATAGCTAGTGGAATTTTTCTTCATGATGCACATCCACTTAGTTTCCTTTTGAGATTTCATACACTTATAGCTCTAGCGCATCCGTTGCATGGCAATCCCTACTCACTCAAATTGATATCTATTGATGGGCATATCCATAGCCCGTTGATACGCCTAGTTGATGTGAGACTATCTTCTCCCTTTCCTTGACAACCTCCACCATATTCTATTCCACCTATAGTGCTATATCCATGGCTCGCGCTCATGTATTGCGTGAGATTTGAAAAGGTTCGAGAAAATAAAGGTGTGAAAACAATTGCTTGACTTTTCATCAGGGTTGTGCATGATATAAATACTTTGTGTGGGGAAGATGGAGCATAGCCAGACCATATGATATTGTAGGGATAACTATCTTTTGCCATTATATTTTGAAGAGATACAATTGCTTTGCTAGTATGCTTGAAATGTTATTGTTTCTATATCCATATTAAGCTTTTGTTTTGAGTCTTACAGATCTGAATATTCATGCCACAGTAAAGAATATTACATGGATAAATATGTTAGGTAGCACTCCACATCAAAAATTCTATTTTTATCACTTACCTACTCGAGGACGAGCAGGAATTAAGATTGGGGATGTTGATACGTCTCCAATGTATCTATAATTTTTTATGATGGCATGCTATTATATTATCTGTTCTGGATGTTTTATATGCATTGATATGCTATTTTATATTATTTTTGGGACTAACCTATTAATCTAGAGCCAAGTGCCAGTTTCTGTTTTTTCCTTGTTTTTGAGTTTTGCAGATATCGAATATTAAATGGAGTCCAAATGGAATAAAACCTTCGGAAGGAATTTTTCTGGAAGGAAACAAGTCATCCAAGCTTGGAGTGCACTACAGGGGAGGTACCAGGGCGCCACAAGCCTGCTAGGTGCAGGGCCCCCTCCTCCTGGCACTTCTCCTAACCCCATTCTTTGGCCTATAAATACCCAAATATTCCCGCAACATCAAAAAGAGCCACGCAAATACTTTTTCGCCGCCGGAAGCCTCTATTCCCGAGAGATCCAATCTTGGAGCCTTTTCTGGTAATCTGTCAGAGGGGGTTTCAATCACGGAGGGCATCTACATCAACTCCATTGCCCTTCCGATCATGCGTGAGTAGTCCACCATAGACCTACCAATCCATAGCTAGTAGCTAGATGGCTTCTTCTCTCTCTTTGATTGTCAATACCATGTTCTTCATGATCTTCATGGAGATCTATCCAATGTAATCCTCTTTTGTGGTGTGTTTGTCAAGATCCGATGAACTATGAGTTTATGTTTAGATTATCCATGAATCTTATTTGAATCTCCTTTGATTTCTTATATGCATGATTTCATATCCTTGCAAGTCTCTTAGGTTATTGGTTTGGTTTGGCAAACTAGATTGGTAATTCTTGCAATGGGAGAAGTGATTGGTTTTGGGTTCAATCTTGCGGTGTCCTCATCCAGTGACATAGTAGGGGTAGCAAGGCACGTACTGTATTGTTGCCATCAAGGGTAACAAGATGGGGTTTTCATCATACTGCTTGAGTTTAGCCATCTACATCATTTCATCTTTCTTAATGTGTTACTCTATTCTTCATGAACTTAATACTCTAGATACAGGCAGGAGTCGGTCGATGTGTGGAGTAATAGTAGTAGATGCAGAATCGGTTTGGTCTACTTGTCACGGACGTGATGCCTATATGCATGATCATTGCCTTGGATAACTACATGATTATTCGCTTTTTTATCAATTGCTTGACAGTAATTTGTTTACCCGCCATGATATTTGCCTTCAAGAGAGAAGACTCTAGTGAAACCTATGGCCTTCGGGTCTATTTTCCATCATATATTTTCAGATCTATACCTTGCTGCAATTTATTTATCTTTTAGTTTCCGCACTCATTACATCTATCTCTATTGGATCTAATCCTTGCAAATAACTGTGAAGGGATTCACAACCCCTTTATAGCGTTGGGTGCAAGAGTTTGATTGTTTGTGTAGGTGCATCCATTGGTGACTTGCTTGTTCCTCCTACTGGATTGATACCTTGGTTCTCAACAACTGAGGGAAATACTTATCTACTTCGCTGCATCACCCTTTCCTGTTCAAGGGAAAACCAATGCATGCTCAAGAGGTAGCAGGCATCAAGTGGTGATTGTCATCAAAGTTGAGTTGTGCAAATTCAAGTGAAACATCACAAAGATATCACATGCTTGAAGCTTGTCATCTATACTGGCGATAATGGGGAAGTGAAGATGTGCATAAGAGTGGTAACCCCATAGCGGAGTATGGAGGGGCATTTACAAGTCTTTATCTAGCCAACACAATCAAGAAATGTGGTCCAACTTGAGTCGGGCGTGATCATCATCATCTAGCTCTAGTGGATTATGAGCAAGGCAAAGGTATAACCTTGATAGGTTTTCTATCTTATCGGTCTCATGATGTTAGTTGGGAGACCGGGTTATAGGATCGGTAGTTGTACTACCAAGGGGGCTCTTGGGCGAGTAGCTTGATCTATCGTTTGTATAGAGATCAAACCTTTGCATGCTTGGAATCATCATCTTTATTGGTTCTTGCCCTTTATGTATGATAGGTTTTGGAGATTGTGGATATCTTCATGACAAGCTCAAGTTCATCAAAAATCAATTTCATATGCATCTTCTATTATGTTTTCGGTGTTGAAGGTTTTGTCGGTTCTTCACTATGGAGGATTCACACCTCCATGTCATTGGCATATTACTCTTGCTAGTTCTCAACATATACACTATCGTGAATTGACAACTCTTGTTTTTAGCTTTCCATCCAGCTTGAACTTGTCGAAATCAGAGTTCATTGCAAGAGTTATGGCAGTTTTGGTCTTATATGCCTTTGCAGTTCTGCTTGGACCGGTTGTACCGCTCCTTATGGAGTGGACACAACTATGCACATTTAGGCAGTTGGATCGCGTAATTTGGCGGTTGTACCGCTCACTCAATGGGCGATATTACCGGACCAAGTACCCGTCCAACTACATCCCGAGGGGTGATTCCCACAGCTAGGCAACCATGTTCGAGGGGTGGTCAAGCGGTTGTCTCGGTTAATTTCAATTACTGGTTGTACCACTCCATTGTTTTTCTATAGCGTAACGGCTAGATTCACGGGGTACTATAAAATAGGGTCTTCTTCCCCAAAGTTAAGGAGGGATCTTAAGCAAGTTTACCCCACCACTATTGACCTATTGGAGCTTGATTTCCCTCTATTCCTTCCATGATTCTTGCATCTAAGAAAGAGTATATCTAAATTTATACTTCCACCTATCCATATTTCCTCTAAGTGACGGGAACACGTTGGATCTAGATCTTGGAGTTCCTCCTATTTCTCCGTAGCATTAGTTGTTATGGTGGTATTTGAGAGAGAAGGCCTTCATCACCCCGTGTACTCTTGCCGTTGCATTTGGTGCATAGATTTGAGTTCTCCACTAGATATGTGGAAGTGAAAGTTGAGAGGATTATCCTCTATTCTTAAATAGTTGCAACCCACCATCTATTTGTTTCTCTTCATGCAACTATGCCACATCATCAAATCATGCATGCGATCATAAGTTACAATGTGTGCACTAATCTATTAATGCAACTATGCCACCTCCGCAAGCATTCATATCAATTTGTTTCACTTATTTTTCTTCAAGCATAGACGGTCATGTTACACATTTGTGTAGCATGACCTACATATATTTGTATGTGGTACATTTGGAGCAAATATATGTAGGTCATGTTACACATTTTTGTTTAAAATAGCATCCCATTGACTTCAATCCAATAGATTTATCTTTTTATACTATATTTTGTCACATGATTCATATACTTTATTGTTTTAAAATATATCCTTGGAGCATTCTCAAATTTATTTTGTATTAGTTTTAGTTTTGTAGCATATATATATATATGCATATGTTCTACTAAGGATCCTGCAGCAACACGCGGGGCATCATCTAGTTACTCTTGGTTGCTTGGTACATTAGAGTATGTTCCTCTCAGGGGTGTTTAGGCGTCCTAGATGTTGGTGTTATTGCGGAGCTCAATCATTATAAGAGCATCTCCAACAGGCACCCAAAAATCGCCCAGCATTGTAAAATTCGCTCTTTTAGCGCGGGCGCAACGGAACTGGGCGCTCCAACGTCCGCGCTAAAACCGTGCACGCAGCATAAGTAGTTTTGCGTGCCGCTTATTTCGTGTGCCTGCTCCCGCGTACGGAACCATTCGAGCGCTCGTGCCTCATCCACCTCTTCCGTCAGCCACGCTGCTCTCGTGTCGCCCCGTGCCGCCGCTGGTGAAATCGCCCGATGGACGACCGCGGCGACATCCCCTCACCCCCTCCTACATCCGCGACCCCTCCGCTGCCTCCACAAACCCTACCGCGGGGAGCTTTGGCTTCGCCTCCGCCGGTGCTCCTCCAAGCACCGGACTCACACGTGGGCTCTTCATGATGCCACAGACGACCTCGATGGGTGGCGTAGCGCCGGTTCCCATCGTGAAGCCAGTGACCCCCTCTCGAAGCTCTCAAATGCGGCGATGGCAAAGGTGAGGAAGGTGACCGGGAAGAAGAAGAAGGCGGACGGCTCCTCTAGGCGGCCGAGGAAGAAGCTTGCAGGGCGCGTGGCCGAAGCGCAGGCAAGCGAAGCGCCGTCGAGCTCGCTTGTTGCTCCGGCGGACGATGTGCACAAGGTGTATGATGAAATGCCAACAAGGTATGACTTCGTCAATTTTTTTCGTTGTTTTTTACATGAATGGATACATATAGATAACTTATTTGTTTTGTTCTATATACTTTGTAGTTTCAATGATGAGACCTATATGTCAACTATGGGTGTTGGCTCCAATAATTCTCATTGGTCTCAAACCAATGATGAGTTTGAAGGGGACGAGGATGGTGAGGGTATCTTTGATGCACCGAAAGGAAGAGCGGGCAACTACACCATGTACGAAGACAAATTGATATGCAATACATGGTGGGATAAAAGTAGAAATGCCTATTGGATCCAGATGAAGGAGCACTTTGATTTACACAACAAGAGTGGAATTAACCGCACGGAAAGATCTCTTCGCTCTCGGTGGTCGACAATCAATAAAGATTGTCAAATATGGGTGGCCACACTTAAGGAGGTTGACACGCTAAACCCAAGTGGAACTAATGATAACGATAGGGTAAGTGTCATTTCTTTCATGATTCTTTCATGTTCATGTTTCTTCCATGTCCATGGTTTTTCTTCGGTGTTTCAAGTGCTCACTTGTTTTTTTTTGTAGCTCACTATCGCACAAAACTTATTTCAAGGAGAGGAGAAGAATAACAAGAAATGGAATATCAAGAAAGGGAGACCATTTACCTTGCCCCATTGCTATGAAGAGTTGAAGGACGATGAGAAATGGAAGCCACGTGAAGGTGTCGATGAGGAGACCAACAAACGCAAGAGGACTATTGGTTTGGATGATTATGAGGAGGAGGCATCAACCAATGATGGCAAGAGAAGCCCTACACCAAACTCGGTTGCCTACTCGAAGCCAAGAAGACCAAATGGAGACAAGAAAGAAAGACAAGACAAGAAGAAGAATAGGAAAGGAGATGATGACCTAAAAATGTTATGGAAGCTATTGTGAATGCAAGAAAGAAAGCGAACGAGGATAGGAAGATGGCAAGGAACCAAGATGCGACGGCCGAGGAGATGAGGTTGGCGGCCGAGGAGAGGAGGGTGGCAGCCGAGGAGAGGAAGGTGGCATTGGAGGAGAAGAAATTGGCCATGGAGGAGTGAACTAGATTGTTAGAATCGGAGAAGAACTTATTCGTCATGGACACATCTACCCTCGATGAGAAGCAAAAGGAGTACGTCAATCTTGCCCGTGAAGAAGTCTTGGTCCAAAATAGATCCATGGCCCTGGGAGGCATTGGAGGCATGTGAGCTACCATGGGAGAGGTGGGAGCTACCATGGGAGGCATGGGAGCTACCATGGGAGGCATGGGAGCTACCATGGGAGGCATGGGAGCTACCATGGGAGGGATGGGTGGCATGGGAGCTACCATGAGAGCTACCATAGAAGGCATGCGTGGCATCTGTGGCTTGAGAGCCACCATGGGCGGCATGGGAGGCATGAGTGGATTCGGAGGTACCATAAGAAGCATGGGAGTCATGAGCTTTGCTACACTCATGGGAGGCATGGGAGCACCTCCGGGTGACATGGGTGGATGCATGTCTTCCGGTGTGCCTCACATACCTTCAGGATCGCCGGGAGACAGTAAAGAGGAGGATGAAGACGAGACTTCAGATGAGGAAGAAGAATCGGAGGAAGAGGAGGACGAAGATGAGGATGCGGCATGATTGATGATGTGCCATTTTTTGTGTGAACTTGTTATGTGAAACTTCGTTTGTGATTCTGAACTTGGTTGGATGAGATGACAGGATGATGTGAAATGCTTTTGAACTTCCTATGTCTTTTTGTGTTTTGATTTTTGATCAAATATCATCAAATTGTCTTCAAAATAATGCATATTGCAAGTGCCGTCTGCTCGCGCGCGCTGCAGTTTAGCGCGTTTGCTGGAGCGCCGCGCGCGCTATATTATGCAGCGTCCGCCGGAGCGAGCGCTCGGCCGCGCGCTAAAAATTGCTTTTTGTGCGCTGCAAACCCGCATTTTGCGGGCCGCGCGTTGGGAGCTTGTTGGAGATGCTCTAATGTAAAGCTTCAAAAGCCTTCAATTAAGTTATGAAGATTGCCTCGAACAATTGTATGGGTCCGATGACCGATCTCAAGGGTCTTCAATTATATGGGTTCGGTAACCAACCTCAAGGTCCCTTAGTGCAGACACGACACCTTGCATTGTGTGAGGGTTTGAGGAAAATACGGCGAGCTATTGTGGAGCTTGGGGATCATTATGCCTCCACACCGCTCTAACTAAGATTATCATCCACAAGGGTGTGAACATCGGGAGACATCGTCGTCTTCGCGTGCCCCAGTTATCTCTTACACGAACCGTTTACTTATGCACTTACTTTATGACAGCCTTAATGCTTCATGTTATATATCTTGTTATCGCATAGCTGTATATCTTGTTTAACATAAGTTGTTGGTGCATATAGTCTAGCCTAATCTATTTATGTTTTGATATTAATAGTAAATTAAATGCTAGTTTTATTCAAATCAAAACTATAATTGTTTTAAATCTTTTATTCACCCTTCTCTAGACGACACGTCGACCGTTCTGGGGGAGAGCCTGAGAGCATCTCCAGCCGTGCCCCCAACAGGCCCCCCAGGCGACTTTTTCGGTGCCGGTGCCGAAAAAATGCCCAGTCGTGCCCCCAGGACGCCGAAATCCACCGGCTCGGCTCGTTTTGGGCCCAGCGATCACAGGCGGCACCCGGCGCACTGGGGGGCGCTGGGGGGCTCCGGCACAAGGGAAAAGCACGTCTGGCCCACACCATCAGGAAAAAAGTCAAGTCTTTCTTCCAGATTCGCCTCCCACCCCCTGCGCGCTCGGCCGCCCACCGCCTCGCCACCGCTAGATAGCCCATCCCCGTCGGAAAAAAAGCAGAGCTTTCGCCGCGGCAGCCCCTCTGCCACCAGCTAGGTGATTTTTCCGGCGTTTCCCGGCCTCGGAGGGGAAGTGTAGCGGCGGGTACGTGCTGCGACAGCCCCTCCGCCACCAGCTAGGTGACTTTTCCGGCGTTTCCCGGCCTCGGAGGGGAAGTGTAGCAGCGGGTACGTGCCCACTGCGCCCGCATGGTGTTTGGCGATTTTCCTGCCTCGGCAATGGACTCGGACGACGAGGAAGCGCTCGCCGCACTTCTGGAGGAGGAAGCCGAGGCCGACGTCCAGGAAGAGGAACATCTCATGGTCCTCGCCGCCCTCGCCAGCCTACTGGCGAGCAATGAAAAGCCACGGCAAGGTGGATCGGTGCCGGGGCAGATGAAAGCAAAGAACCGGCATCGTCTCGAAGGCTACTGCATGCTCTACTCTGACTACTTCGCCGACGCTCCACTTCATGACGACAAAACATTTCGGAGCCGTTATCGGATGGGCCAGAAGCTTTTCCTCGGGATTGTGAATTCCATCCGGGAGTTCAACAGCTACTTCAAGTGCAAGAAGGATTGCACCGGCAAACTTGGATTCACCTCAATCCAGAAGAGCATGACAGCCATGAGGATGGTTGCATACTGAGCTCCTGGTGATTCAATCAACGACTATGGGCGCATGGTCGAGTCCACCAGTATTGAGTGTTTCTACAAGTTTTGTCGGGCAGCGGTGGCAGTGTTTGGACCGCAATACTTGCAAACACCCAATGCGGAAGACACTTCTCGAATCCTAGCATAGAATGCAGCAAGAGGATTTCCTGGGATGCTTGGAAGCATCGACTGCATGCATTTGTCGTGGATTTGTCACGGCAGATGTCCGGGCGAACGGACTTAGGTTTGGGGCGAAAACGCAACTATGTGGCGGCTTGAAGGGGTTGATCGGAATCAAGAGACGCGGAGTTTTACCCAGGTTCGGCCCCTCCGATGGAGGTAAAACCCTACATCCTACTTGTCCGGTATTGATGATGAAGGAGACCTCTCGGTTACAAGGGCGTTGTTTCTCTACCTCTAATCACGAGAGTCTCTAATCTCTTGTCTATCTAAGACCTGTCTATTGAGACGTCTAAAAACATGACACTCTCGGGGTGACCCGCCCCTCCTTATAAAAGCTGAAGGGGCAGCTTACATGTAGAGTCTAAGTTGGATTAAGACTTCCTATTGTGACTTCCCATCGTGGGCTTCTGAGTCACCGGGCAGCTCACTCCGGGCGGCTTACAACCGGAGACTAATCTTTAGGGACTCATCTTCAGGGACTTACAACTGGAGAGTCATCCGGGGACTCACAACCGGAGAGTCATCCAGGGACTCACAACCGGAGAGTCATCCGGGGACTCACCGGAGAGTCATTCGGGGACTCACAACCGGAGAGTCATCCGGGGACTCACAACCGGAGAGTCATCCGGGGACTCACCGGAGAGTCAACCGGGGACTCACAACCAGAGAGTCATCCAGGGACTCACAACCGAAGAGTCATCCAGGGACTCACAAGAGAGTCATTAGGGGACTCACTGGAGAGTCAACCGGGGACTCACAACCGGAGAGTCATCCAGGGACTCATAACCGGAGAGTCATCCGGGGCCTCACCGTAGAGTCATCTTCAAGCCGGGTCATAGCTATTTCCGGGTTATAACTGTCTCCCAGGTCATACCACGGGGTATATCCCCGACATTAGCCCCCAGGTTAGCTTAAATTTATTCATGGTAACCTCCTGAAATGAGAATAACAAATATGTTAAGTGGCCGGCTTGTTCCTTTGGCCGGCTTATGAAGTGGCTCTTCAGAAATCCGGGTCTTTTCTGCATATGAATGAGTCGTCTTGAGAATCTTCTTGCTTGTCAATGTCCTTTGAAAAATATTGAGAATAGAACACCCATATGCCATTGAGTCGGCTTCCGATACTCTTGGCGGGTCATCTCCGCCGGGTCATAATCATTGATGATACTGGGTCATTATCGTTGGTGACTCCGGGTCAAATAACTAGAATCCAGCTGACTTGATAAAATATTGGGATGAAAATCCATCTGATGTAAAACCGGACTTCCATTGTTGTGAAGCAGGGCAGCTTATATAAAATCTAGCGGGCTATGATCTTTTGATAACGTCGGGTCATAAATGGTGACGTCGGGTCTAACAACTGAACTCCATAATTAACATCTTGAAAATTCTCCTCAAAGTTTTTGATATGTCCATATTACCTTTAGCCCCCAAGCTCCGAGATTATCCATGATAACTTGGTGCTTTGCAATAATATTTTGGACTGTGTAGCCCCCAAGTGTCGGGTTGTCCTGCCTGCAGCAACCTTGGACTTATAACTGTCTTATACCTTATGAAACTTCAGCAGGTCTAGCCCCCAAGGGCTGGCTCATCATCATGAGATGGGCCGGGTCTTAAATTTGAACCATATAATCTATTTAAACAGTTGAGTATTGTAGCCCCCAAGTGTCGGGTCGCATGCCTGTAGCGACTTGGGACTTTTTAAAAAGTTTGACCTTATTGGTGTAGCCCCCAAGTCCCGGGTCAGTAAGAATTATTGGGTTGGGACTTAGAAAAATAAAGAGAGGCCGGCTCATCTCCTTGAGATAGTATGGTCTTGTTGACCAGGTAATGATTTGAAAACAGGCTTGCATTAACCCCCAAGTGTTGTGGTGCATGCTTGCAGCGACATGGGACTTGCATATTTGATATAACCTGGACTTGAATAGTGTAGCCCCCAAGTACCGGGTCGTCTGCCTGCGGCGACTCGGGACTATGTAAGAATAATATGTCTCACCACAATTTGTTGAATGAATCCTTGACCATGGTTGTAATATAACCCAGAATGAATATCCTGGAATAATTCTTTGTTCTTTGACATGAAATCCATGAGTATTGTAGATTACTACAGAGCACAATTGAAGAAATTCGAGAATCGTCCAATTAGATGACACGACATTATATCTGACAGGGCGGCTCTTGAAAAATAATAAATTCTCCGAGATGGCTTGAAAACCCAATCATTTAGTACTGGTTATGATAAACCATGAAGATCCAGCCATGTTGGCTATTAAAGATCCACTTTCTCTTGCAGAAGTTTTTCACCATAGTTAACGACGGCTCATCTTAAGAGACAAGACCTGCAAAAATAAACAAGACAGAATATATTCTGCATTGTTGTAAGGGTGGCTTGAAAAAAGCACAATTTGGAGATGTTATATCTTTCCTGATTTGTTTTTTTTTGAAATTTTTTTGAACAACTCATATGCCAGTTCTATTGGGTTGACCCGCCACTTAAAACTCCTTAGCAGTACGGGGTTTCTGTGGAGATTGGCCGTCAATTGACTTGAACCGGCTCAGGGTCTCTAGGCGAGATGAACTGGTAAGAGTTTGGTGGGTCACCTAGCAGAGTAGCATCAGCTTACAGGCAGGTTTAACCCTATTTGTCTTAAGAGACAATCAAGAGGGTATGTAAGCTACACCCGGTGGGTGGGAAGCCCCCAAGTGACCTTTGTTGACGGAATCAACTGTTTGGCTTGAGAGCCGACCGATAGGGTCTGATAAGCTACACCCATAGGGTGGGAAGCCCCCTAGACGATCATGTTGACGGAGTCAACTTTTTGGCTTAAGAGCCGACCAATAGGGTCTGATAAGCTACACCCGGAGGGTGGGAAGCCCCCTAGACGATCATGTTGACGGAGTCAACTTTTTGGCTTAAGAGCCGACCGATAGGGTCTGATAAGCTACACCCGGAGGGTGGGAATCCCCCTGGACGATCATGTTGACGGAGTCAACTTTTTGGCTTAAGAGCCGACCGATAGGGTCTGATAAGCTACACCCGGAGGGTGGGAAGCCCCCTGGACGATCATGTTGACAGAGTCAACTTTTTGGCTTGAGAGTCGACCGATAGGGTGTGATAAGCTAAAGCCAGTGGGTTGGAAGCCCCCTGGACGATCATGTTTGATGATATCAACTTGTGCACCATCTTGTAAGTCGCCATCTTGTAAACCGCCATCTTGTATGAAGAAACGACAGAAGCTCCAAGTGACTTTATGATGATCCAACAAATCCGGGAACCCATGTTTGAATGGTACATCACGGCGGTTCGTCCTCTTGGGCGACTTTTAATCTTCCGCCAATAATGTAATAGCCCCCACGATTGGGTTTTCTCTTGCAAAGACCCAAGGTTCTCATTGAAAACGGCCAAATGTGTCTCGCCATGTCTGTAGCCACTGAGTCTTAAGTTTACTTGAAAAGGCGGCTTGAGAATCTCCACTGAAAGTTGAGGTTGGTCGTGGCGGGTTATAGATGATTTCGTATGATTTGTTTCAATAATCCGGTCGATGGTTTGTCCTGGCTGGTTGTTGAAGTGAACCAAACTGTAATGGCGGCGACATGTGCGCCTGTCCGTTGGGCCATCCAGCGGAGGCACAGGCTGATAATATATCATGACTTACTTCAGAATTGTTGGAATAGACCGGATCGCAGGGCGACGACTCATGAGAGTTCGTTCGCGGCTTGAACGAGCAGGCCCAGCACCAGCATGTCGATGTAGACCGGACCGCAGAGCGGTGACTCATGAGCGTCCGTTTGGGAGGCTTGAACGAGCAAGCACATCACCAGCATGACGATGTAGATATAGAAGTCAGCCGCATGTTTGAAGACGATGCGGTTGTGAGAAACGGCTGCGGTGTTGTAAGCCGGTGCGGTCTTGAGAGAAGACCGTGGCGTTGTAAGCCGGTGCAGATGACGAGTCGGCCATGGTGTTATTGGTGAAAACCATGACATGGCTACGGTGGCTTGCCGCACTCATTGGGTAGTTCATACTAGGGGGTAAGCGTGCGCGGTACCAGCGTGTTAATGTAAACCGGGCCACGGCGGCGGCGGCTTGCACGCGTCTATTGATCAAAGCACCACAGACAAACACCCATACATAATGATGTTGTCATGCGCTCCATCTCCGCGGTATGATGCCACTTGAATAATTGTCCTGCGGAAAATATTGCAAGCCAAAGTAATTGCCCTCGAGGAAATTTAATATATATGGAACAATAGATAAGGAAAACACCACCTGGTATTTTTTTTGTTGGATGAGCGCGAACGCTGGTACGGCCTCGGGTGTCGTTGTTGACTAGACATGCAGAGACAGTAGCTTGCGCACCTGTTCCCTAGACAATATGACATGGATGTATGCTCTTCCTCTAACTTCAGTGATGATTTTGTATTCCACAGATAAATTTTTGCTGCTATTTGCGTATTGCTGATCAAATGAAGTAGTACTGGTAATACTTGTTGTATTAGACGGTGAGTAGTACTCCCATTGCTATCTCCTTAGGTATCGAGCTTTGAGGGAGTAATTTTCTTGAGTCTATGCACATTATTTGTAGTCATATTGTCAAGGACATTTATGACAGCATCGGTGCTCATAATAGCTGTAGCAGCAACTGTGGACTTTGGTCCCCAATGCCTCGGTCATGAGAAAGAAACTGACGTCTTAAATCACCAGGCTCCTGACCCACAATACCACTAAAATACCGTAGCCACAGGATTTAGAAAATCCCTCAAACAACCAAAGCTTGGAATGCCAAATGCGGGAGAGGTGAGGCCACGGTGGCTCGGCACGCGAGGCGAGCCGGAGCAAACGGAGGCCGGCGCGGCGGGGCGTGAGGCGAAGTGGATCCGGGCAAAGCACGACGGAGGCCGACTCTATGGTGTCTCAAGGCACGGCGAGGCAGGATCGATGGCGGCTTACGGTGCGACAGAGGCTCAAGGTGAAGCGAGGCGGCTCAAGGCCGAGGTCGAGTCCGAGATGAGCGATGGCTGGGGCAGCGATTCAGAGACGAGGTCGACCCCGAGCACGACTCGGAGAAGCCCCGATGGAGACGGGACGCGACCGAGCATCGCGGGCGTACAAGGCGCGGCGGAGCCAGCCAAGGCACCGCCTGGCATCAAAGGTGAGCGAGGCGAGCCATGGCGGCAGGCGCAGGTGCTCCGGTGAGGGCCAGTTTAAAGCGAGGCCACGGGTGAACCACAGTGGTAGTCGTAGGAGCGGCGAGCCGAAGCAGATGCATTGGCGGCTCGAAGCATAGGTGTTGCAACGGTGAGGCCGTAGTGGCGGAGGTGAGCTGGCACTATGGATGGGGAGGAGCCCAAACCGGCAGGGCGTGGTCGCGGCGAGAGGGCACGGTGAGCCGGTAGAGGGGCGCAGCAGCCGCTCAAGGGCGCGGTGAGCTGGCTCAAGGGCGCAGCAGCAGAGCGAGGCAAGGTTGCTGTAGAGCCAGGGTGGCTCGGACTCGGGCGTTGTGAAGCGAAATGGAGCAGGGCCGGCCATGGTCGGGTGGTGCGGCGAGGATGGCCATGTCGCGGCGGTGTTTGGAGATGGCCCTGTGGGGATGAATCAACTCGTGGCTAGAGGCGAGCGGAGGCGGGTGGTGTCCTGGCACGGTGGCACCGTCGCGGCGGAGGCGAGCGTAGCGGCGCATCATAGGCCAGAGCACATCCACATCGGTGAATCCGGGTTGTGCCCGTCCCCGATTCCATGTCGTGGCCCCATTTTTTTTATTCTTTTGCTTGATCTTCACATGGCTAGTGAGGTCTCTGTATGGACATGTTTTTTCCTTTCCTTCTTTTTTTCCTTTGATTGTTTGCAGCTGCAGCGTGTACACGCACGACTTCTTGGTGACGTGCAAACTTCGGCCTCTGGTCACTCCGGTGATTGGTCCTATGTTCGATGTCGTGGAGTAGTACTAGCAGACCTGGTCGATGGATCTTGGCGACTTGCCATTAACTTGACCGCTTGCTAGCAGCACATCACATTGTAAAAAATTCTTTTTGCCCTCTTGTCGGTTTTCGCGACTTGATCCCTCGATTGGTTGATTCTGAGGCTGATGCAGATCCTTCCAAACCAACTCTTCTTCATCCAAAAAATCGCGAACTTCTCGATCCCTAAGAGAGACCCCTTCAAGACCATAACACAACCTTGTGTACGCCCCACGGTGGGCGCCAACTGTCGTGGATTTGTCACGGCAGATGTCCGGGTGAACGGACTTAGGTTCGGGGCGAAAACGCAACTATGTGGCGGCTTGAAGGGGTTGATTGGAATCGAGAGACGCGGAGTTTTACCCAGGTTCGGCCCCTCCGATGGAGGTAAAAGCCTACGTCCTTCTTGTCCGGTATTGATGATGAAGGAGACCTCTCGGTTACAAGGGTGTTGTTTCGCTACCTCTAATCATGAGAGTCTCTAATCTCTTGTCTATATAAGGCTTGTCTATTGAGACGTCTAAAAACTTGACCCTCTCGGGGTGACCCGCCGCTCCTTATAAAAGCTGAAGGGGCGGCTTACATGTAGAGTCTAAGTCGGATTAAGACTTCCTATTGTGACTTCCCATCGTGGGCTTATCTTCATGGGCTTCTGAGTCACCGGGCGGCTCACGCCGGGCGGCTTACAACCGGAGACTCATCTTCAGGGACTTACAACCGAAGAGTCATCCGGGGACTCATCGGAAAGACATCCGGGGACTCACAACCGGAGAGTCATCCAGGGACTCACAACAGGAGAGTCATCCGGGGACTCACCGGAGAGTCATCCGGGGACTCACAACCGGAGAGTCATCCGGGGACTCACCGGAGAGTCATCCGGGGACTCACAACCGGAGAGTCATCCAGGGACTCACAACTGGAGAGTCATCCGGGGACTCACCGGAGAGTCATCCGGGGACTCACAACCGGAGAGTCATCCGGGGACTCAATGGAGAGTCATCCGGGGACTCACAACCAGAGAGTCATCCGGGGACTCACCGGAGAGTCAACCTGGGACTCACAACCGGAGAGTCATCCAGGGACTCACAACCGGAGAGTCATCCGGGGACTCACCAGAGAGTCATCCGGGGACTCACCAGAGAGTCAACTAGGGACTCACAACTGGAGAGTCATCCAGGGACTCACAACCGGAGAGTCATCCGGGGACTCACCGGAGAGTCATCTTCAAGCCGGGTCATAGCTATCTCCGGGTTATAACTGTCTCCCGGGTCTTACCGCGGGGTATATCCCCGACACATTGGAAATGGAAGAACTGCCCATTTGCTTGGCAGGGGATGTACAAAGGCGCCTATCGTGGTTTTCTCACGGCAGATGTCCGGGTCAACGGACTTGGATTCGAGGCCATCGCCAAGGTGATGGACTCAAAGGGGTTGATTGGGACGAAGGACACGGGTTTACCCAGGTTCAGCCCCTCAAGTAGAGGTAATAGCCTACGTCCTGCTTGTGTTCGTATTGCTTGGTGTATCAATTACAAGGGAGCTATTGCTTGACCTAGTTCTCGATAGCCTGATCTCTCTCTAAGTCGCCCCGGGTCTCGCCCTTATATAGGAGGTCAAGCCCACGGGTCATACAAGTTGTAATCGACTCTCACTACGTATCTGAATCCATCTCTATGTTGTCTTTCCTTCCTGACAAAGTTGTCTCCGGGCGGCTCACCCGCCCGGGTCTTCATGCTTTCTCCGTCTGGGCCATGTCCCGGCCCATCTTGTTAAACCGCCCAATGTCTTGTCCTTGAGTCTTCACGGCCCATTCTTGAGCTGGTGTACGAGCCGCCCGGTGTGACCCGGAGCCTCAAGGGCAGGTCTCGCCGTGGGGTTATATCCCCAACATTAGGCCCCAGGTTGATTTGAGCCTGCTCACTTTAGCCTTCTTATTAACCATCGGCGAGTCTCTCTCCTATCACCTGAAAGTAAATGATAACCCGTCGTGACGTGATGTCAAACCTGTCAGAAAGATCCTCTGATGTCTATAGCGAATCTTCCCTTATTATATGGACGGTCCGGTAATCGAGGCATCCGCCTCGGTCAAATGATATCCGTCGCCTGGATTTTCGCGCCTATTTCCTCCTTCGCCTATTAAATAGGACCACGAGGGGTGGCGTTTGCTTTCCTCCTTGCTCGCTCTTCGTCTTCCTCCTTCCAACACCGCCACTCTAGCACACTTCGCTCCGGTGCCGTCTCCACACCATCGTCGTCGAGGCCGCTGCATCAACCTGTCCGTTCTAGAGTTCTACCCGCTTCCGCCGCACCATCTCCAGTGAGTCCTTCCTCCCCTAGATCCGTAGCCATCTGGGTAGGGTTTCATGGAGTTCTCCGGCCGCTTAGAACACGGACCTCTCTTAATGTCGGCCATGTTTAGTTCATACAAACCCGATAATATCCTGTCTCCAATGCGGCATTCAGTAGGAAATCGATAACAGCAAATCTCAGATCTGTGACGGCTCCACCTGCTGTTTTCGAACTTTCACAGTTTTGACCGTTCATCTCTAGGTTTGAAATAAAACCATTTTTCTCTGTTTTGTAGATCCATAATTTCAGAGATACTTTGTGAAACTTGTTTTCCGCACTTAGCCAAAATTTGCTTTGTCTTCTCATAAACTTGACCCGCCATGTAATTTCGGCTCTCACCAACCGGATCCTGGCGGCTTAATCTTGAAATCTTAGGCCTTTAACCGCCCGTAGACGTCTGCCGTTCCCTGACTTGCCGCACATTGTTACCTTGTGCAGTTTTGAGCCGCCGCCATGTCTCATGCATCCAACTCATGCAACTGGGTCGTCTCTTGCATCACTGAAGAGTTCCTGATGGACTTTGTACACGCGGGCACCCTTCCCACCAAAGATGTCATCCATTAGCGGGTTCCGGGTAATGAACTGAAGCCCGTTCCTCAGGATGGCGAAGTAGTTGTTTTTTCAGATCATGTCAAACACGGGTTTGTACCCCCCGGCTCAAAATTCTTCCGGGATGTCCTTCACTTTTACAAGTTGCGCCCTCAAGATCTTGCCCCCAATTCTGTCTCCAACATATGCAACTTCCAAGTGCTCAGCAAAGTCTATTTGCAAACTGAGCCATCTGTTGGTCTCTTCCGTGAGTTCTTTTACGCAACCGCCAGACGGAAGTGAAGGCCGGCCCAAGCTTAGAACTCGGCGGGATTTCAATTTAGAGGCGCTGGGACATAACTTTTCCAGCTGTTCACATGCCAAGTCATTCGAAAGATTGGAACAAGACTTGGTTTTACTATAAAGATACTTCTCTAGAAGGTGAGCATCCCCTGCCGGGTTACCGCCCATCCCATCTCAAGACGACCTCTGAGCTTCCTTGCCGACTGTCAACTACTGAACAGGTGAAGCACGAGCCAGCTCACGCCAAGATTAAAGCCCTTATGGCCAACGGACTGACCGGACTGGATTTGATCCGTTGCTGGATTTCTTGGAGGATTATGCCCTTGAGCCGGCGAAATCGCCTTATGTGCGAATACCCAGGCCAATATGATGATTCCCTCTGCTTCAGCTGGACAACGTTAACAGAAGATGACATTGAAACTGTCATCCGGAGTCTTGTCCATGAAACGTCAGGAGCTTGTAGTGCCATTGGGCTGGCACCTTTCTATGTCACTAGCCCGGCCCCAAGTGTAAGGCGATTCTTTATAGTCCCTTCTCTTTATTAGTTATGTCTTGGCAATCCCCTCACTCATTGTCAGCTTATCATTTCAGGTTGACTCCGACTTCTGGAAGAAGAAATATATTCCTCCTCCGAAGAAAACAAAGAAGAAGGCCGCGGCCAAGAAGACAAAGAAGACCACTTAGAATGGTTTGAACCGTCGGAATCAAATGGCTCAGAGGTGTAACTTGACTATTTTTTGGCCACCTCTTTATTCACCTTATTGACAACAGCTATTCACAGGAGAAGACAGAGACCAGCCACGCCAACGCCCCTGAGGTAACTTATGTTTCGTCCGACTCAGAATACTTTGTACCCCGGAAGATACGGCACTTCGTTCAAAAAGTTCCCCTTTCTCATCCTCTTGCTCACTTAGACCCCCAATTTCTTTTGAAAAAGCAACAGCAAGCCGCCCGACGCCAGACCTGGAGCGTCGGATCTACCATTCTTATGTTCGGGTTGCCTAATTCTCTGGCTCAGAGGAAACGTCCAACTGAGGTAGATATTCCTTCTCTGCTTGATTTTACTAATCCTTTCCTTTGTAATTCCGAATTGGCTTTACGTTATCTGAACTATTTCTCAGGGATTGTCTCCGTTGTCTGGCGACTCTACGGCCACTGCTCTGCTGCCTCCAAAGATTAACCCGCTGTATGTGCTTTTCACGCTTTATGCCCGAGTCTTTGGTGGTTGTAAACCTTGGGCTCTAATCTTTATGCTTTTCAGGGCTCAAGCCAAACGAAGGAAGACCAACAAGTTCTCCCCTGCTCCTAATGTCCAAGAGCTGGAGCTTGCTAGGCCGGATGCTCCCGTGCCGGATGTTGACCCTTCGGTAGCTTCTAAAGAGGCCCCTGAAGAAATTTGTCCTTCTACAGAGCCAGCGGCTGACGATATAATTCTTGAGAGTCCTACGAGGGACCATTCCAAGCCGCCCAGCCCTGCAAAAGCTGTTGAGGAGACATCCGCTCCGAATGTTTTTACTACTAGCGCTGGCTTCCACTCTCCTCAGCCTCATGTGCTGACAAGGCATAGTGAGACGGTTGGAACCTCCAAGAAGCTGGATTTTGAGCTCCCCGCTCTTGATAAGATGACAACTGACGAACTTCACGCTGGTTATTTGAACCGCTTGTCCATAAGCCAGGACCTGGAGCTGAAACTTGTCAGTCTAATGAAGAAGAAATATGAGGTATTCCTTACTGTCCTTATACCCTTACGTAGCCCCTAAGAGCCGGGTTAATATTGGCTGATGATAATCCGGTTCTTCAAAAACTTGCTAGAAGTAGAGATGCTTAGCTCATAAGCCTCAACTTATTTAGAAGTAGAGATACTAAATCATCAGTCGTAACCCCCAAGGGCCGGCTCAAATTTGATGATATTGAGCCGGAGCTTCATTGAAAATAGCTATTAGAGCCAAATGTAGCCCCCAAGGGCCGGCTCAAATTTTTGTTAATTTTGAGTCGGATCTTCTCCTTGGAAACCAGTCGAAAAGCCAAAGAGTAGCCCCCAAGTTCCGGGTTAACTTAATAAAGATGATCCAGAACTGCCATTTTAATCTAGGAGATCAAACAGACATTAGCCCCCCAAGTGTCATACATATTGCTTGCAATCTGTTTGAGACTTGTTGAGTCATTTAAACTTCTCCTTCTGATGACTTATTCCATACTTTGATATGTCACAAGAAGCTTTAAATGAAGCTGGGTCAGAAGTGGCCGGCTTAAAAAATAATCTAGCCACGCAGCAGGCCGCCCAGAGTGAAGCTGATGAGAAATGTCAACTCCTTGCTGAAGATCTGACTAAAATCAAGGCCAACTTTGCAACCTTCAAGGAATCTGCTAAAGCTAAACAAGCCACCCTAACTAAACGGGCGGATGATGCTGATCAGCAGCTTATGATCGTGTCTGATGAGCTGCAGTCCTTGAACCGCCACATCAAGAGGATGACAGCCGCCATCTTTGGTAAGTATTTGATAACCTAATTCAATTTGTGTATTGTACTTGTGCTGGCGACTCATGATGAGGCGTCCGTCTTATGCAGGTCCTAGGAGCTGCCAGCTTGCCTCCGACAGCTTGCTTCCCCTGAAGGCCAAGTTATACTCTGACAGAGCAACTCTATTGCGGCGTTGTGTGCACAATCAAAGTTGTATTGTACAAGGACACTAACCCTTCAACTCTCAAAGGGATCTTAGAGCTTCTGTCCATGCTGCCAAAGCAAATTGTAGAGTTGAAGAGATCAGCCGCCCGTCAGGGGGCGATCGTAGCTATAAGTCGGGTACTGGCTTTTGCTCCAGAGTTAACTCCGGCTGATATGATGGATGGGTTTCCCTCCAAAAAGGATGATGGCTCCGAATTTACGCACGCTGACTATGCCTGCTGTGTGAAGGATTCTAAAGTCCTTGCCTCCGTGTTGGCAGAAGAGGTCAATCTGGCAACTTATCAGGCGGCTTACAATGCAGATCAAAAGAGAATATGTGGTCCCCTCTTTGAGTCCAAGGATCTGACACCTGCCCGCACTAAGCACATCTTTGCTTCTAAACTTGACCCGTCCCCCTTCTTTGAAGAAGGAAACTTTGCAGCTTTAACCCACTGCAATTGGGACTTGGACCATCTTCAGATCAAGGAGGTTGAAGACCCGGCGCAGGGTGACCTGCCCGCCAGCTAAAGGAGTTGTGAACGCCGTTGATAGCCGGCTCTTTGTGACCCGCCATAAGCGGTGTAAAAAACTTTTAACATATTTTTGGGCTCCACCGAGAGCATATGTAATAGACTGGTAGTAACTTTGCTTTTGCTTGAATTGTATCATCGTGCACATATGAAACATCCGGTCTAACATATATATGTCATCTTCCTTGCGCCTCTCATTGGATGCATTACCGGCTCTTGGCAGCTTAATTTCCTGTAAGAACAGTTGTATCTTTATATCGTTAGGAGGGTGACTTAAAAGTACATCCCAAAGATGTTGTATCTTCCTAACATGTTGACGGAGTCAACTGTTTGGCTTAAGAGTCAGCTGATAGGGTGTGATAAGCTACACCCGTAGGGTGGGAAGCCCCCTGGACTGTTATGTTGACTTGTCAACATTTTTTGGCTTAAGAGTCGGTTGTTATGGTTAGATAAGCTACACCCGGAGGTGGGAAGCCCCCTTCAACAACCAAGTTGACTTGTCAACTTTTTTGGCATAAGGGCTGGCTGTTAGGGTTAGATAAGCTACACCTGGAGGTGGGAAGCCCCCTTCGACAGCTATGTTGACTTGTCAACATTTTTTGGCTTAAGAGCCGGTTGTTAGGGTTAGATAAGCTACACCCGGAGGTGGGAAGTCCCCTTCGACAACCAAGTTGACTTGTCAACTTTTTTGGCATAAGGATCGGCTGTTAGGGTTAGATAAGCTACACCTGGAGGTGGGAAGGCCCCTTCGACAGCTATGTTGACTTGTCAACATTTTTGGCTTAAGAGTCGGTTGTTAGGGTTAGATAAGCTACACCCGGAGGTGGGAAGCCCCCTTTGACAACCAAGTTGACTTGTCAACTTTTTTGGCATAAGAGCCGACTGTTAGGGTTAGATAAGCTACATCCGGAGTTGGGAAGCCCCCTTCGACAGCTATGTTGACTTGTCAACATTTTTGGCTTAAGAGCCGGTTGTTAGGGTTAGATAAGCTACACCCGGAGGTGGGAAGCCCCCTTCGATAACCAAGTTGACTTGTCAACTTTTTTGGCATAAGAGCCGGCTGTTAGGGTTAGATAAGCTACACCCGGAGGTGGGAAGCCCCCTTCGACAGCTATGTTGACTTGTCAACATTTTTGGCTTAAGAGCCAGTTGTTAGGGTTAGATAAGCTACACTCAGAGGTGGGAAGCCCCCTTCGACAACCAAGTTGACTTGTCAACTTTTTTGGCATAAGAGCCGGCTGTTAGGGTTAGATAAGCTACATGTCATGCCCAAGATGCGCGCCTATCCATTTTAAGGCACGAGGGCCTCGCAAGGGATAGATGCGCATCTTGCCGTTAGCAAGAATAGTATCATCACAACATACAGTACTGAAAGAGACGAGTATACAAGATTGGCTTACACTCGCCACATGCTAACTTACAATGTCACTCAAATTCACATCATCAAGTTGAACACAGGGTCTGACTACGGACGAAATCAAACGATAAAACAGTTGCAAATGATACTATCAAGCTATCCCAAAGATCACGACCAGGTTCTCTACTCATCCGGATACGTCACGTACATCCTGCCTCTTTCCTCATCATATTCCCATTGGAGCTGGGTAAGATCATCCTGCACGAACTCATCTGAACCTGTACCTGGAGGGTTGTAGTAACTGTGAGCCACAGAGGACTCAGCTATCATGCGCCCGGGTATCGAGACTATTCAAGCTTAAAGGTTGGGATGAGGTAAGTGTTTAGTTAGCAGCAGCACTAAGCATTTATGGTGCTAACTTACGGAACATAAAAATAAATATGAGTGGCCTACGATGAACGATCGAATCAAGTAAGATCTCTATGAGATCCTGAACACTTGCTTATGTCAATCATAACCCCACCGTGTTCTCTCTCGGATCATGTTCACAAGCAGAGATGATCACGGTTACTCACACATTTGGTGCATTTAATTAGAGTTTACTTCAAGTTAACTATAACTGGGTGTTAAACAAATATCCAAGTTGCCACATAACCGCGGGCACGGCTTTCCGAAAGATTTAACCCTGCAGGGGTGCTCCAACTAATCCATCACAAAATTAACCACACTCTGCGGGAATAGCCTCGACCACGGATCTCACGGTCATCATAGGTAATTCCAAAGGAATTCCAACACCTCGAGAAAACCCGAAGAAAGTCAGACTCCACACGCAAGACATTCGATAAAGGTAAAACAAATCCAGCAAGATCACCCGACGTGTCGACGAACCCGATAAGAGCCGCTTATCTCGTTCTCGTGTCCCTCGTTCTCAGGACACAACGGATAAGTTACGCGTACAGGCCTAATAGAAATCTCCCAAGTTGCCCTGGGTTGGCCCCGCACACTGCTCTAGTTTGGACCAACACTCATGAGGAGCACTGGCCCGGGGGTTGATTAAATTATCCACGGGGTTGCAAGGCCCTATGCAAGTTTTATTAAGTTATTAGCAAATGTAGTACCAAAGTTGGGTCTTGCCAGACAAGTTTTAATCTCAACCGAATAAACAAGGGGGTTCCCATAACAACCCCGAGCATGTTAGGAGCGAAAATATGGAAAACATAACACCGGTAACAAGGAACTAATGGCGGTAGCAGCGGAACAAATCACTTAGCAAAAGGCCAAGCCTTCCACCAATACCAAGATATATATGTGCATTAAATTAAATAACAGAATATATTGCGATATCCAAATCCATGTTATCACATGGAACAACCTGCACCTGCAACTAAAATGCTATAAGAGGGGCTGAGCAGCGGTATCTTAGCCAATCAAAGGTTTGCTAGGATGCGGAGGTTAGAGGCTATCATGGCAACATGGGGGCTGATATCAAGTGGTAGGTAGCGCAATTGTAACTATAAGAGCGAGAAACTAGCAAGCAAAAATAGTATCGGGATCCGGGTACGATCATCTTGCATGTTGATTCTTCAGGAGAACAAGTAGCGGGATTCTCGTAGTTGTACTCTCCTGGGTCCTCGTACTCAGTATCAACACTGGCGTCTACCCAAGAGAAATAGCAACAATAAACATCCAACCAAGGTGCAATGCACAACCAAGATGATGCATGATTCATTTATGAGGAATTAAACATGGCAATCCAAAACTAGTCATGTTTCACATGCAAAGTGTGTTTATTAATGAATCTGGACAGAACCTCATGTTAAGTTATTTAAACATGCATGAACATGGAAAATATGTATGCATCATGCAAAATCGATAGAAATGCATATAAAGAACGCAAGAAACGGAGTTATGGTTCTCACGATACGCTCACGACAAGGTACGGAGGCAAAATCACAAGACCACCAAGACATGGGCTAATTCTTTGCATTCAAAGGTATCCACTGGATAGGTGATGAAAAACCAATCACAATAGCCTCAAGAATCAATCAATTCCATGGAGCATAGCTCCCACGAGTCACAAAACAATAAAACCCACAATCTGCCCCAAAACAGCAACATAGAAACTTCTACAGCTCACCACTTGAGCTACAGGAACCCTACAGCCACAAACAAGATATGGACAGAATCTACTCAACACACACATCAACTTATCCAACTACACAATCAGCAAAGGAGGCTCACATCAATAAGCATGAAGCAATCAAGTTGACATGATGAAACAGTTTTCTGGGACTTAGTGAAAATTCCAGTTTTCTGGAATCTGAGATTATAAAGTAGCAAGTTGACAGCAGTAGTTAAACATTCTAGAGAGCTCCTATTGGCACGAAAATTAACAGGATGGTAGTATACAACATCTACTTCAAATAACTAACACTGATCATGAGCAAATTCCCAACATATAACTAGATGTCACCCACTCTTCATGGTATAAAAAATAACAGCAGATTTTCAGACTTGGTAGTTTTTAAGCTTGCTGAAACAGAAACATCAAGTAGGCAACTTAACAGTTTGTTTCCTACTTATATGGGTGATTCTCATGTTAAACAAAAATACCATGGCATAATATATATAAAACATTAGCACTTCCATGTTGGCACATATCCCAAAGCAAGCATGGATTAAATCATGCAAAAATGACAAAATGACATCTCAGCTAAAATGACAGATTTATGAACTTGCTCAAAAGTGAAATCTGAGAGTCCCAATGAGTTCATTGGCTCTTTCTACCCCAAAACCATGGGTCATACTCATGTGATCATGTGAAACACAAGGCACCAACAAGATGTATACAACAAGGGGTATAACAAGTGGGGAAACCCACTAGTCCCCACACACACACACTAGTGCACAAGGCACTACACTCAAACACATACATTAGCTCATGTGTGTGGGTGGTCATCCACACACATATGCATACATCTATGCACTATGCATATATGTATATGTATATGTGTATGGTAGCGCACACACACACACACACTCACAACCAAGCATGCATATAAACTCTCACCACACAAGGACATGCATGTGTGCACCTCACATGCACCTACACATACACTCTCATGCATATGCACCTATGTGCATACACATATGCTCATGCACACACTCCAAACACACATACACACGCACTTGCATATATGCCTTAGGCATATACACATACACACAATATCTACACACACAACCACTAATGCACCACCACACACGCACAAGTGTATGTATGCATAAGAACACACACATCTATACTCACAACCTACACATGCACATGTGCCCTCATGCATACATACATACAAGTGCACCACACACCCACATATATGTATGCCCACATGCACATACATACACACACTATGTCATACATACACACATGGTAGGGAGAAAAAAATGAAAGGAACACATCCTAGAATTTATCTACACACACATACATATGTTGCAAGTAATAAAACAACAAGAAAACAAAGGGAAAAAATAAAACAACAAAAAGGGGGGAGCCTGGGCTCGAACCCACGACCACTGGGTCGTTTCCCCCCGGCGCTACCACTCTGCTACAACTCGGCTTGTTAACAGGGTAGGGGAGGCACTGCTCTAATACACACACAAACAACATGTTACTGACGAAACTGAAGATTATACAGCCCCGGCGTCAGACAACGGCGGCAGCGGACTCCGGTGACTACACGCGGCCACAGGCTACTACGGGAGGGGGGAACGGTGCAGGAGGCCAGCTGCACCTGCGGGGGATCCATTCCTGCCCCTGGATAGGATCGGCAAGGGGAAGTGGAGGCTCAAGCTCCAAGCTTCCCGGCCATGGCGACGGCACGGGCAGAGCAATGGGAAGGCGGCGACCTTGAGCACGACGCATCTATGTGAGGCAGGGAAGGAAGAGGGGATGCAGATGCTCATAGAGGGGCGGCGATGTGCGCTCGAAGTAGGGAAGAAGAGGCGCGACGCAGCAGCGAAGGGGAAGAAGACCGGTGATGATCCGGCGGCGAGGAGGAAGAGGGCGGCCTCCTAGAGCCTCATAACACTGGGAATGGATCGCGGGCGCTGGCGGCTTGCTCCACGCCATCTCCGCCGATGACGAGGCCCGCCGGAGGCGCGAAGACGATGGCGACCTCCTGCTCTCTGAAATCCTCTACTTACTGAACCTTACCGGAAGGCGAAAGAAGAGCGGAGGAGGAGGAAGAAGAAGGAGGGGAGAAGGGGAGCGACGGCGGCAAGAAGGAGGAGGAACTCGCTCTTAAAAAGGGGAGACCGGCCTCGACGTCCGTGAGCACCTAACGGTGATGGCGTCGGCGCTCTCTCTCACTCTGCACTCTACTCTCTCTCACAGCATAGTGACGGAGGAGGACAGGAGCAGGTAGCCGTCGGCTACCTGCTGGGCTGAGCGAGGAGGCTTGCCTGGGCCGAGGAAGGCCCAGTGCCCACACACCTCTCTCTCTCACACAAACAAAACAGAAAAAAAAGGTTTTTCTAATTAAAAAAAATCATAGCCACACAAAAATAAATCCCCAGGGTAAAAGAAAAGGTTTTTGTAGCAAAACAAAATATTCTTGTGGAGGAAATAATATGCACCATTTGATAAAATTATCAAGTTGAATTATAGAGCAAGTTATTTTAATATTTTAATAAAAGGGCAGCTCATGTTATTTAAAACACAAAGCAAACAAACTACAAACATCAAAACTATCATACTCACAATTCATAAAACATATGGGGCCACCTCTTGAACATTTTAAAACATTTTAATAAGGCAATTAATTATGTTGCGAAATAATATGGGAAGAAAGGCATTATGGTGAGATTAATTGATGAAAGGAAAGGAGGGGGAAGAAGAAGGAGTTGGCTCACTTGCTCTCCACCACAAACAACCCACACTCAACACACAACACACATCACAACCCATGGCACATGAACACAAGAAGAGCATGATGAATGTTATGATGATGCATGATGAAATGATGCATGAATGCACAACCACACATGGATGACAAGTTGCAAAACATTTCATAAGCTCATGACACAAGGTTCATACATGGGGTTACATGCCACAAAAGGAAGGGACTGCACTTGGGCTGTCACACTACACCCGGAGGTGGGAAGCCCCCTTCGACAGCTATGTTTTGGATCTTTCTTGCATGGATGAAGATATGCGATATGGCAGAGGCCCCGGCTTGCACGGATGCTAATTTATTCATATATAAGTATGATATGTACAATGATAGTGTACAATGTCGAGTCTCAACAACTCAGGTATAATAAGGCCACAAATGCGCTATGTTCCACGGCCGACGGGTCTCCTGCCCCGAGGTATCTGAGTCGTCCCGGATGTCAATGAGATAATATGACCCGTTGTTGAGATTTCTGCTGACCATGAAAGGTCCTTCCCATGGAGGATATAAACTTATGCATATTTCTCTGGTCTTGAATCAGCCGCAACACTAAGTCGCCTTCTTGAAATGTCCGGGTCTTGACCCTGCAGCTATGATAGCGGCGCAGGTCTTGCTGATAGATCGCCAAACGAGCAGCCACCAGTTCTCATTCCTCCCCCAAATCATCCAACGCGTCTTGACGCGCCGTCTCATTGTCCGTCTCAACGTAAGCCACCACTCTTGGCGAATCATCTCGGATGTCACTTGGTAACACGGCCTCTGCACCGTAAACCATGAAGAAAGGTGTATAACTTGTGGATCTGTTGGGGGTAGTTCTGATGCTCCATAAGACGGATGGACTCTTCCACCCAACAACCCGGCATCCGTTGTAAAGGAACCATAAGCCGAGGCTTGATACCTCTCAAGATTTCTTGGTTAGCACGCTCCGCCTGATCGTTGGACTGTGTATGAGCAACCGCAGAAACATCAAGCCAGATATGTTCCAGGTCGTAGAATTTTTTCATAACCCCCTTGGACAAGTTTGTGCCATTGTCCATGATGATGCTGTGAGGATAACCAAAACGGTAGATCAGCTTTTAATAAACTAAACCACCGTAGCCGTGTCACACTTGCTGACCGGCTCAACCTCTACCCACTTGGTGAACTTATCAACCGCCACCAAGAGGTGTGTTTTCTTATCCTTGGATCTCTTGAAAGGCCCGACCATGTCAAGCCCCTAGACTGCAAACGGCCAAGTAATTGGTATCATGCGCAATTCTTGAGCCAGAACATGAGCACGTCGGCCAAACTTTTGACAGCCGTCACACTTGTGGACCAGATCCTCTGCATCCTTATGAGCCGTCAACCAGAAGAAACCGTGCCGGAAAGCCTTGGCCACTAGAGATTTTGAGCCGGCATGATGTCCGTAATCTCCAGCATGAATTTCATTCATGATTTCCTTACCCTCCTCTGGTGAGACACAATGTCGAAACACCCCGGTGATGCTGCACTTGTGCAACTCACCATTAACTATTGTCATGGACTTAGACCGCCGGGTGATCTGCCTGGCCAGATTTTCATCATCAGGTAACTCGCCCCGAGTCAAATACGCCAAGTAAGGCACAGTCCAATCCGGAATAGCATGTAGAGCCGCCACCAACTGTCCCTCCGGGTCAGGAACAGCCAAATCTTCCTCTGATGGTAAATTGACAGTCGGGTGATGTAAGACGTCCAAAAAGATATTGGGCGGCATCGGCTTTCGCTGAGAGCCTAACCTTGACAGGGCATCATCTGCCTCGTTCCTGCGACGATCAATGTGATCCACCTGATAACCCTTGAAGTGACCAGCAATGACATCCACCGCCTGATGATAAGCCGCCATCCGCAAATCCCTAGAGTCCCAAGTGCCTGAAACTTGCTGAGCCACAAGATCTGAGTCGCCAAAGAAGCTTACCCGGCTTAAATTCATCTCCTTAGCTACTCTGAGGCCATGAAGCAGGGCTTCGTATTCAGCCGCATTATTGGTGCAAGGGAACATCAGCCGGAGCACATAACAGAACTTATCACCTTTGGGAGATGTTAAAACAAATCCTGCCCCTGACCCTTCCAGCTGCTTGGATCCATCAAAGTGTATAGTCTAGTATGTGTTATCCGGCTTTTCCTCAGGCGCTTGACACTCTGTCCAGTCGTTTATGAAATCCACAAGGGCTTGAGATTTGACAGCCGTACGAGGTACGCATTTTAGATTGAGAGGTCCCAGCTCCAATGCCCACTTAGCAATCCTACCAGTGGCTTCTCTATTTTGAATTATGTCCCCCAACAGAGTAGAGCTGACCACGGTGATCTGGTGCCCTAAGAAGTAATGCTTTAACTTGCGGTTGGCCATGAACACCCCATACACTAGCTTCTGCCAATGTGGATATCTCTGCTTGGACTCTGTCAGGACCTCACTGATATAATAAACCGGCCTCTGAACTGGATATTCCTTCTTTGCTTCCTTGCGCTCGACCACAATTGCAGCGCTGACAGCCCGATTGTTAGCCGCCACATATAGGAGCAAAGGCTCTTTCTCAGCCGGAGCAGCTAATACCGGCGGCTCAGTGAGCTGCTTCTTGAGAGCCTCAAACGCTTCACCCACCGCCGTACTCTAGACAAAATTGTCTGTCTTTTTCATCATCTGATATAGAGGGATAGCTTTCTCACCAAGGCAGCTTATGAACCGGCTCAATGCGGCGATCCGCCTTGCCAGGCGTTGGACATCATTGATACAAGCCGGCTCAGCTAGGGAGGTGATAGCCTTGATCTTATCCGGGTTAGCTTCAATGCCACGCTCAGAAACCAGAAATCCCAAGAGCTTGCCAGCCGGAACACCAAAGACACACTTTGCTGGGTTAAGCATCATCTTATAGATCCGCAGATTGTCAAAGGTTTCCCTTAAGTCATCGAGCAGGGTCTCCTTCTTCCTTGATTTAATCACAATATCATCTACATAAGCATGAACGTTGCGTCCAATCTGATTGTGAAGACAATTCTGCACACAGCATTGATAAGTCGCCTGGGCACTCTTGAGCCCAAAAGGCATAGAAACATAGCAGAAGGATCCAAAAGGTGTGATGAAAGTCGTCTTCTCTTGGTCCTTAACTGCCATCTTGATCTGATGATATCCCAAATAAGCATCCAGGAAGCATAGGCTTTCGCAACCTTCCGTGGCATCAATGATTTGATCAATACGAGGGAGAGCAAAAGGATCATCCGGACAAGCCTTGTTAAGATCCGTATAGTCCACACACATACGCCATGTGTCGTTCTTCTTGAGCACAAGCACTGGGTTAGCAAGCCACTCCGGGTGAAAGACCTCGACGATGAAGCCTGTCACTAAGAGTCGGGCGACCTCTTCCCCAATGGCCTTGCATCTCTCCTCATTGAACTGCCGTAGAAACTGCTTAACAGGTTTAAACTTAGGATCCACATTAAGGTTATGCTCAGCAAACTCTCTCGGTACACCCAGCATGTCAGAAGGTTTCCATGCAAAGATGTCCCAATTTTCACGGATGAATTTGATGAGCGCGCTTTCCTATTTGGGATCCATGTTGGCCCCAATGATGAACTATTTGGATGAGTCGCCCGGAGTGAAATCTACCGCCTTGGTATCATCCGTCGAAAATTTGAGGGGTGGCTCAACCTCTATCGTAGGCTTCTTCAGCGGGGTCATATCCTCCGGGTCAACATTCTCCTTATAGAACTTGAGTTCCGCCTCAGCACAACTGGATTCCACGTAAGTCGCGTCTCCTTCTTCCCACTCAATAGTTGTATTCCGATCACCATGAACAGTAATCCTGCCTTTTAATCCGGGCATCTTGAGCTGTAAGTAGACATAACAAGGTCTAGCCATGAACTTAGCATAAGCCGGGCGCCCAAACAACGCATGATAAGGGCTCTTGATCTTGACCACTTCAAACCACAAGGACTCCGCCCTGTAGTTGTATTCGTCACCAAAGGCAACTTCCAAAGAAATCCTGCCCACCGGGTAAGCTGACTTGCCCGGCACCACACCATGAAAAACGGTTGATGAGGGCTTAAGGATTTATCAAGCAGCTTCATCCACCGGAAGGTATCATAATACAGGATGTTGATGCTACTGCCACCATCCATAAGTACCTTATTCACCATATATCCTCCTACTTGGGAGGCAACTACCAAGGCCAGTCGCCCCGGGTCATCAACACGCGGCGGGTGATCCTCCCGGCTCCATGTTATGCCATACTCAGACCACTTCAAGTATTGCGGCAGAGTCGGTGCGACTGCATTAACCGCTCGCTTGCGCAATTTCTGATCCCGCTTGTTAAGGCTGGTCGTAAAAACATGATACTGGCCTGAACTGAGATGCTTTGGATTACTCTAATGCCTAGATTGATTATGTTGTTGCGGATTGTTGTTACCAGAGTGTTGTGGATGTCCTCCTTGATTGCCCTGACTGTGATGACCGGACCCGAAGCCGCCGGATCCAAATCCGTCTCCTGACCCGCCTGGTCCTGAGCCAACGGGCGGGCCATCACCATGGTTGTTGTGTTGCTGCATGCTGTAATTCTTGAACTTCTGCATGATATGGCAATCACCCCATGTGTGTGCCGCAGGTTTATCGGGCCGGCTGTGCTCCGTACATGGTTTTTTGAGCATTTCCTCCAAATTGAAAGGAGTCCTATTTTTGTTAAAAGGCGGTCTAAACCTCCCATTTCCCTTAGGATGATTCTGACTGGTGCTCGCATTGGCCACCAATTCTGACCCGCTATCCGGGTTTTTCCGCTTGCTCTGCTTACCGTTGCTTGCCGCACCCTTGCCCTGGTTGTTCCTCTTACCTTAGTCGGTCTTCTCCTCATCCGAGCCTGGATCCTTCGTGTTATCAGAGTCAGCATACTTTGTGAGAGCCGCCATGAGCTCGCCCATGTCCTGACACGTACGCTTGAGCCGGCCGAGCTTCTGCTTCAAAGGGACGAAGTGACAGTTCTTTTCTAGTATCAGTACCACTTGAGCCACCGTGATCTGTTCAGATGAGTGGATGATGGTCGACACCCGTCGGACCCAATGATGAGCCGACTCAGTCTCTTGCTGGACACAATGATCAAGATCCACAATAGTCATAGGTTGTTTACAAGTCCCTTGAAAGTTTTTGATGAACCTTGCCCTCAACTCAACCCATGAATTGATGGTATTGGGCGGCAAACCCTTTAACCACGTGCGAGTTGGACCCTCAACCATCATGATGAAGTACTTAGCACACACCGCCTCACTGACATCCAACATCTCCATAGCCAGCTCATAACTTTTGATCCAGGCCTCCGGAGGTAAGTCAGCAGTATAATTCAGGACCTTGTGTGGTCCTTTGAAATCATTTGGCAACCGCTCACTCCGCAGAGCCGGCGCTAAGCACGGCACTCCCATGGACCTGGTGGTCACTCCCGCTCCTACTGATACAGAGGGCGCGGGCTCTTGGTGAGCTGTCGTGGCCAAAGCCGACGCCTCTTGCTGGTTCCTCGCCCAGTTTATGAGCGCTTGTGCATCCAGAGCCGCCTGATCATCCCCCGAAGGCCCTTTGTGCCGATCGCTGCTGGAGACCGCTGGCGATTCATAGCGCCGGCTAAAGCTACGTTTGGGAAGGGGAGTTGAATGAACGCGGCTCTGGCTGTAAGCATATTTCTCCTGCTGGGCCATCGCCGTTTGAAGGTACCCAATGGCGTTTCGTACATCTTCTGCAAAGGGCGCCTCATCTGGGATAGGGATTTTTTTGAGCCGGGTGGCCGCGACCACCATATTTTCTGTCGGGTTGGAATAGTGACCCGCCGACGTTGGAAAAACTACTGGTGAGGCCTGGTTTCGTTGGGGCGGGTTAAGCTGCGGTCGAGCCGCTGGCCGGCTTCCAGGTGCATCCGCTGCCCGTCCTGTTCCTGGCGTATTGAAGAGATTCCTAGCCTCATAATGTTCCGGTAATCGAGATTGATGCCTCATTCGATGCAGCGCAGCCGCCGATTGCTGTTCTAGCCCAAGGCGGAAGGCATCAGTCTTAATGTGTTCTGCCTCTGCCTCCATCTGAACCTTTAGTTCAGCTATCCTCTGTTGCTCCTCTGCCATCCGGTCCTTGAGCCTCACAATCTCTAAGTTCCGAGTGGCTTGATTATCTCGTGTAACTTTAGTGGCCATCAGGGCCGCGAGCTCGTTCATCAGATCCAGAAGAACTTGAGCCGACGGAGGCGGGTCAGCCCCCGAGGTTGCTGCTCCGGCGGCTGTGTTGTTCGCACCTGGGGCCGACCCCGCCATGAACACGGCCGCATGAACTGGCGGCCCTAGATCGTCCGGCTCAGAACGCTCCGACTCAGGGTAAAGCTCGTCGTAGTCCCCGAGCCCACCATTGTGAAGTTGGTAGATCGACTCTGCTTCCCCGCTCGAAGATCCGTCCTTTGAATAGACAAGAGTTTCTTGCGACGCAGAAGCTTCCAGATCCATACCTTGAGTGAAGCCCACGAAGACGTGCTTCCGGCCCGGGTTAACACGGGCGGGCCGTACATCACGGGCGGGTTGCGCGCGTCGAGCCGACTCGACGATGCTGGTGCAGACGTCCGGCCTGGGTGTAGACCCGTCGATCCTACCGATGAAGACATGGATCCCGCCGAAGGGAACCCAGAATCCATATTCGACAGAGCCGACATCAAGCCCCCGGCCGGCATCGTTGATGTAGAGCCGGCCGCAGCGACTCTTGTTCATCCTTCTGACCACGTATCCCTCGAGCCCTGGGAGAGAGCCCTTTGAGAACTCAACATCACCGAGCGCAGGCCCCACGGTGGGCGCCAACTGTCGTGGTTTTCTCACGGCAGATGTCCAGGTCAACGGACTTGGATTTGAGGCCATCGCAAAGGTGATGGACTCAAAGGGGTTGATTGGGACGAAGGACACGAGTTTACCCAGGTTCAGCCCCTCAAGTAGAGGTAATAGCCTACGTCCTGCTTGTGTGTCGTATTGCTTGGTGTATCAATTACAAGGGAGCTATTGCTTGACCTAGCTCTCGATAGCCTGATCTCTCTCTAAGTCGCCTTGGGTCTCGCCCTTATATAGGAGATCAAGCCCACGGGTCATACAAGTTGTAACCGACTCTCACTACGTATCTGAATCCGTCTCTACGTTGTCTTGCCTTCCTAAGCAAGTTGTCTCCAGGCGGCTCACCCGCCCGGGTCTTCATGCTTTCTCCGTCTGGGCCACGTCCCGGCCCATCTTGTTAAACCGCCCAACGTCTTGGGCTTGAGTCTTCACGACCCGTTCTTGAGCTGGTGTACGAGTTGCCCGGTGTGACCCGGAGCCTCAGGGGCGGGTCTCACCGTGGGGTTATATCCCCAACAGCGCCAAAGGCGTTTGCAGTGTGGTACTTGAGGCGGTGGCCACACAGGACCTCTGGATTTGGCACTCCTTCTTTGGTATGCCAGGAACTCACAATGACATCAACGTGATGCAGTGCTCCCCTGTCTTTGCCCCGCTTGTTGAAGGTCATTCTCCTCTGGTGAACTTCGAGGTCAATGGGCGGCACTACAACAAGGGGTACTACCTAGCTGATGGCATCTATCTGAGATGGTCTACATTTGTGAAGACTATCTCAAACGCTGTGCCAGGAGGCAAGAAGTCCCACTTTGCCTAGGTGCAGGAGGCTTGCAGGAAGGATGTTGAGCGGGCATTTAGTGTGCTCCAATCTCGATTTGTTGTTGTCTGGTACCCTGCTCGACCTGGTCGAAAGATCAAATGTGGGAGATCATGACTTGCTGTGTCATCTTGCACAACATGATCATCGAGAGTGAGTAGGAAGAGCCAGTGTTTGACACTGAACCATACTACAGGCAGGGTCCTCTAGCCGAAGTTGATCACCAGCTACCGGCAACCTGGACTGCCTACCTTAGTATGCATCAGGAGATCCGAGACCCATAGGTGCATCATGAACTGCAACAGGATCTGATGGAGCACCTATGAAGGATCAAGGGCGACGCCTAGCTCGACGTGTGATGACATATGAGTTTTTATTTGTTGAACTATATATAATTTGTATTGAATTATTTATTGTTGTTGCATTATTTTGTTAAATTATTTGATTTTCTGTGATGAACCATGTGATAAAAAAATTATTTATGTTGAAAATTCAACGTCGAACCATGCCGACTATAGGCCGTTTCTCACCGATATCGGGCCATTTTTCTATTTATCCGGACCGAAAAACGACCGCAAATGAACCGATATCGACGTCTCGGGATGACGAATAGATGCCCAACCGGCCGCATCGTCGATTCCACCGCCGGCTCCCGAGGCGACGATTTTTATGCATCCGAGCCAAAGGCTGGAGATGCTCCGAGCACACAACAAGTTTAGGCTCGCGGCTGTAGGCAAAGAGGCAATCCAACGGTTGTACTTGCGCCAATCGGATGGCTGCGCCGTGTCGCGCGCCGGTCTACTGGCGGAGAGCACTGGCCTCCACCCAACCGGTCCGGCTGACCCAAAAATCCCTTTGAGTCGTGGCACCGAATCGCAACGCGAGCTGACCTGCTCTGTTTCTCCGCCCCTATGACCTGAGGCGCTATCGAGTGATCCCGGCGCCGCGCGCCCCAGCAAAACCACGGCGACCAACTCTGCGCGGGCGCTAATGGTGCTGCCGTCCACTGCGCGGCGGCTTTGCTCCCTCTCCCTGTTGCTTCTCCTCCTAGCCGCAGCCGCTTCTGCCACCGCAGATGCTGCTGCGGCGGAGGAATTCACGGAGGAGCTACTCGTCCGGCCGCTCCCGGACCGCAAGGCGCTGGCCCATTTCCACTTCCGCTCCTCCGCCCCTCCCGCCTCCGCCGCCGGCCGACACCACCACCTCTTCCCCAAGGCTATATCCCAGCTGGTACTTAGCCCCCCCCCCCCCCTCCCCTAGATCCCTCTTCTCAACTATAGAGATCTCATGCTACCTGCAGCTATGGTTTGTTTTCGGATAGCTCGCTTAATTAGGGACGCAGAAATTAAGCCATCTGGATCCGTAGGCAATCTACTGAGAGTAACATCACGTGCTGTAACTGCCTCAAAGCTGTTGTTGTTGAATGTTGATCTACTGCAGCTAGGATTAGATTAGGGTACTTATTGTCCCATTATAAATCATAACCTCGACTAGCTGGGGGCAATTTCCTATTGTATGGTGGAAATGATGCAATTAAAATGCCTGTAAAATTTAGGATACCTTAATTTCCAATCGACTTGACTGGTGCTGCTGTTTGGGCTTTGCGAGAAAGACATGGATAATCTCTAGAACATTCACTGCCTTAAGTTCAGATCAAAATTTGTCAAAGTGTCGATGCAAGTCAGGATTGTAAAGCACTTGGCAGAGAACAACTTATCTAGTTAACTTTCTAGTTTCCTTATGAAAAGTGTTCTTGCCTATCTATGTTTATTTCTCCCTATTTTAGTATCTTATTTGCTATAAACCAGGCATTTCCGAACCTCGTCTATTCTGTATGATAATTACACGGTCATGAACTAAGAGTAAAGGAACCTCCACTGCGCATATGTTTAATAACTTCCTACTGCCTTGTATGAATGTTTTGGAATTACTGTTAAAATCATTCTGTTCTGTCTAAACCAGGTCCAAAAATTTCATATTAGTGAATTGGAGCTATCTTTCACACAAGGAAGGTGGAATTATGAGCAATGGGGTGGATATGATCCAATGTCAACAAATAATGCAAAGCCCCCTGGTGTTGAGCTGTGGGCAGTTTTTGACCTTCCTTTGGCCGAGATTGATGCTACATGGAAGAACCTGACACACACACTATCAGGACTGTTTTGTGCATCCATCAACTTCTTAGAGTCTTCCACTGCATTTTCCGCTCCTCGTTGGGGATTTAAATTGAATGAAGGCAATCTACGATATGGGGCATTGCCTCGGGAAGCTGTCTGCACAGAGAATCTAACACCTTGGCTGAAACTTCTACCATGCCGTGACAAAGCTGGGATAGCTTCTTTGCTGTACAGGCCTTCAGTTTATAAAGGATATTACCATTCACAAAAGCTGAAATTGAAATCATCACAATCACTTGGTATTATTCTTGATCAAACACTCACAGTTGTGCTGCAACCAAATACAGTTAGTGGTAAACATCTACATTCTACTGGTGGACAGCTTCAGCCCAGCTGGTCCATGGAACATCTGTTCAATAGGAAGTTATCAGGGAAATGTCTTGTTTCTAAATCCAGCAGAGTTTTTGTAGAGATTGAGAAAGGCATAGTTGACAATGTTGACAAAGCTGGATCAGATGTTTCATGGAACAATGATTTATTTGTACTGTCAATTGCCCCAGACAGGTCTCTCAAAGAATTAGATAACTTGGAAGTCCAATCTTCTTCATTATATGAGTATGATGTTAACAAGTACAACAATGATAAGCCTTTGAATGTGGGCATAACTTGGAAGCTTCCCTTGATATGGTCTTGTACCCGTGCGCCGTATCATGCAAGTAGATTTCTTATGGGTAGCGGAAATGAAAGAGGCTCAATTGCTATGTCATTTCTATCCACTGGTCTAGATAAGCAATTAGTGGACAGCTCAAATGATTGTTCGGTAAAGGCTGTAGTTTTCCAGGTTGTTCCATGGTATGTTAAGGTCTATTATCACAGCCTAGAAGTTTTCATTGATGGGAATAGCAAGGCTATATCAGAAGTAGTTGACAAGATACATGTCACTCCATCAGAAGACAAGCTTTTGCCTGGTACAATGGAGATGCTTCTTAAGTTTCCTTGCAGTATGCAATTGGCTACCCTTACTTTGGACTTCGACAAGGTGTGCTCTGCTGCTTAAACTACCGAAATTACATTCCTTTTGGATTCGAAATACACCTTCTACTCTATTATACTTTTGACCTTTTGGCCAAGTCTTCACTTGTTACTTGACCGCCGTTCATTCTACAGTTAATGATATGAATGCATAGCTAAATAATTTCACTGACTGATGACTATGGTATATGGACCTGTTTTCAGGGGTTCCTACACATAGATGAATACCCTCCTGATGCTAATCAAGGATTTGATATTCCATCAGCTTTGGTTAGCTTTCCGGAGTTCAACTCTAGCCGAAGTTACCCTGAAGCTGATCCATTGTTTGTGTCGCCTTTGCTAGAGAACTTCAAGGTATATGCTCTAGAGATGTTATGGGTTGATCAGTAGTGTCAGGGAAAGAAAAATACTTACTATGCCGGGGATATGAAATATTCTGCTTTGATTTTTCTCATTGCGATATGTCTTTATTTTGCAGGAAGACGGTGTTGTGAAGTCCTACACAGAAGTATTGCTTGTTCCATTGACAACTCCTGATTTTAGCATGCCATACAATGTTATCACCTTCACTTGCACTGTGTTAGCTCTTTATTTTGGCTCACTACTTAATGCTTTGAGACGAAGAATCGGCGAGGAAGAGAGGGGATTGAAGAAAGCAGGTATTTTAAGTCCTTAGTTCATGTCATACGTTTTTCTTTTTCATGATGCTGCCAGCTCTTGTTAGGGAACTGCAATTTGCACTGCTTCAGTCTTAATCTCAAATGCTGAGGTGGTCAATGATTTTTTTTTCTGTTGGATCTGAAACGTTGAAGCTGGTAGCGCTGTTCTGACACAGGAAATCACTGGGTTGTTGATGATGTATATTTTTTTCACCGAAACTGAAAACATAGGACTAGTATTGTACTAGGAGAGTTCAAATGTCAAACCAGTATGAGCTACTCCCCTCTGCTCCCATTTGTAAGACGGTCCTGTATCTCTTACATGACGTCTTACAAAAAGGAAGGAATGTAGTACTAGTTAGTATATGAGTTCTTTTGGGTATCAATGAAGTGAGGATTAGTACCAGGATTAATATTCATGTGGAGATCAACTTTTTGCCAGCAGTACAGATTCAAATGAAACCTATCGTTTTCCTTCGTTTCATCAACCATACATAATCTTCCCGGTAATTATTTTTGGGTTTTGCCCTCTCCTCTGCAGAAAGGAATAAATTATTTTAGGGTTTAGATTATTAGACTCACAGAGCGTATGTTGATATAACATGAAAATGAATTTTTCAGGATATTTTTCTTCTGTTTACTCTTTTAGCATTCTCTCTGATTGCAGGTGCTGGTCTCAGTCTCAAAAGTTCATTGCCATATTTTTTTATGTAGCATTGGAACATGAACAGACTTTATGTTATGATAGTTTTTGTGGTCACATTTTATGGTTACCTCATGGCGTGGAATCATCCATCGAGTTGCTTCTAGCGCCCGAATGATATTGTTACAGTAAAACAATTTTCTGCTGGCAATTGCTTGACTTCTTTGATTCCTTGAATTTGACCTCAACACATCTCACTAGCTTTACTGTTCAGGATTGTAGCTTACCACATCGTAAGCATTTGTCTAACCAATGTCAATTCTATAACAGATAAGAGACGAGGTCTCATTCCCCTATTGATAGCTAAGCTAAGGGGGCAGAAGGTCGATCCATCGGAATCAGGATCTGCATCTCCTGCATCCCTGGCGAGGTCAAAGCTACTACTCAAAGTTGTATTCGTCGCAGTAGTAGCTATTGTGTTCCATTATTTGTCAAACAGTTAGAGAACTAATATTGCTGAGAATTTTGAGCGTGTTCAAATCCACGGTGGTAGATCGTATCCTTCTTTTGTAGCATGTATGTATTACCTACATGTACAGGTGCTTGCATCGGGGCCATATTTTCTGTGACATCCTTGGTTGTTAAGAAGGTTCTGCCCCAGTTGCAGCTTGACACCTTGTACATTTTTAGCTTGGCAGTTTGTACTCCATTCTACAGGTTGACATTCCAGCCCCTTTACTTATTACACAGTTTAATTGGCGAGCAATGCATACCTATACTTGTGTCTGCACCTTGTACGGTTTTTAGCAACTCTAGCAACCTCCAAATCGCGTTTGGAGTGCGCTTCATATATGTTTCTTTTCTTTATCTTTTGGTTGCATCAACTCAATACTCATACCCTTGGTTGAAGGGATTCACCACCTAAACTAAGATAGCATTGCAATACAAAGTTCTTATATAGGAGAAATGTTGATTAGCAACATTGTCATGTATAATTAATAGACAAGTGGTTCAAAATGTGTTGCTCTTACATATATGTAGCAATTATAGCATACATTTTTGTGAGCCTGGGTCGATGGTTAATGATATGCAAGGGACATGCATATGCTCGCCGTATGAACGAGCAGGCCTCCTGTGGATTCCGGGGGAGTACGAGGAAGGCCGGTTTTCTTTCTATATGAAGATGAAAAGATTAGGGTCCAACATTTCGTACTTTTGTTGAGTATGACTGAATGAGGAAGTGCTTATGTGGTATCACTTTACCACCATCTGAAATGCGCGAAACTCTGATTGGTGGAAACCAGTCAGTCCATGAAGAATCAAAAGGAGGGTTCTGTTTTGCTTCCGCTGCCAGGCAATGGAGCGGGATTCGGATGCTGCTCTTGATTAACCACAATTTGCGCGGGTGAGCAGTCTGCTCCCGGGTTACGGAGGCGTCCTCACAGTCAACCAGAAAACCTTTAAATAGCTCTTTCGAGTTAGTGGGTCCCGAGGGAGGCGGGCATGGTAGATGCGGCTACGGACTCTAGCAGGGCCGTTGTGACGGTCCGACGCGGTTCTTGCTGGAGTGAGACTTGTAGGGGATATGAGGCTTCGGACTCTGGCAACGCGAAATTAGGCGAGAGCTCCTTCATACCATCTCGTCCAGGTGACGTCCAGGGCAGGGGGCCTGGCCACTGTGTGGGGGCAGGGGGCGGGGTGGGTTGAGGTGTATAAAAGCATCTTCAATAAGCGCGTTTCGTTAGGCGCCAAAAAAAGATTTGCAGCGCGTAGCCGAGCGTTGGCTTCAGCGGCAGCGGCATATAATATAGCGCACGCGACGCTTTAGCGGATGCGCAAAACTGCATCGCGCGCGAGCAGACAGTGCTTGCAATATGCATATTTCAAAGATAATTTGACGGATTTTTGATATTTCAAAGACAAATGAAACACATAAAAACATAGAAAATTCAAAAGCATATCATCCCATCATCTCATCATCCAACCAAGTTCAAGATCACAAACAAAGTTTAAACATATAGGAAATAAGTTCACACAAATAAATGACACATGATTAATCATGCCACATCCTCGTCTTCGTCCTCCTCCTCCTCCGATTCTTCTTTCTCATCCGAAGTCTCATCTTCCTCCTCATCATCATTGTCTTCCGGAGATGTCGAAGGTATGTGAGGCACACCCAAAGCCATGCGTCCATCCATGTCACTCGGAGATGTTCTCATGAGTGACGCAAAACTCATGATTCCCATGGTTCCTCCGAAGCCACACATGCCTCCCATGCCGTCCATGGTAGCTCCAAAGCCATCCATGCCTTCCATGGTAGCTCCCATGCCACCAATCCCTCTCATGATAGCTCCAATGCCACCCATCCCTCCCATGGTAGCTCCCATGCCTTCCATTATTGCTCCCAATCCTCCCATGCCTCCCATGGCCATGGCTCTTTTTTGGACCAAGACTTCTTCACGGGCAAGATTGATGTATTCCTTTTGCTTCTCATCGAGTGTAGATGTGTCCATGATAAACAAGTTCTTTTCCCGTTCCAACAATCTAGTGCGCTCCTCCATGGCCAATTTCTTTTCCTCCAATGCCACCTTCCTCTCCTTGGCCCCCACCCTCCTCTCCTTGGCCGCCGACATCCTCTCCTCGGCCACCGCATCTTGGTTCCTTGCCATCTTCCTATGCTCGTTCGCTTCCTTTCTTGCATTCACAATAGCTTCCATAACATTTTTTAATTCATCATCTCATTTTCTTTTCTTCTTCTCTTGTCTTTTTTTGTCTCCATTTGGTCTTCTTGGCTTCGAGTAGGCAACCGAGTTTGGTGTGCGGCTTCTTTTGCCGTCATCGGTTGATGCCTCCTCCTTGTCATCATCCAAATCAATAGATCGCTTGCGTTTGTTGGTCTCCTCATTGACACCTTCATGTGGCTTCCATTTATCATCATCCTTCAACTCTTCATAGCAATGGGGAAAGGTAAATGGTCTCCCTTTCTTGGGCTTCCCCTTCTTGTTCTTCTTCTCCTTTCCTTGAAATAAGTTTTGTGCGATAGTGAGCTACACAAAAAGCATGGACATGAAAGAACAAGTTAGCACTTGAAACACCGAGGAAAGAGAATGGACATGAAAGAAATGACACTTACCCCTATCATCATCATTAGTTCCACTTGGGTTTAGCGTGTCAACCGCCTTAAGTGCGGCCGGCCATCTTTGACAATCTTTGTTGATTGTCGACCACCGAGAGCGAAGAGATCTTGCCGTGCGCTCCATTCCATTCTTGTTGTGTAAATAAAAGTGCTCCTTCATCCGGATCCAATAGACATCTCTAGTTTGATTCCCTCCAATGATGGCATCCCTAGACACTTGCAACCATGTATTGCATATCAATATGTCTTCGTCCGTGGTGTAGTTGCCCGCTCTTCCTTTCGGTGCATCGAAGATACCCTCACCACTTCGTCTCCTTCATCGGTTTGAGACCAATGAGAATTGTTGGAGACAACACCCATAGTTTACATATAGGTATCATCATTGAAACTACAAAGTATATACAACAAACGAAATATATAAGCTATCCATATGTATCCATTCATGTGAAAAAACAACAAAGGAAAAAATTGACGAAGTCAAACCTTGTTGGCATTTCATCAAACACATTGTGCGCATCGGTCGTCGGCACAACAAGCGAGCTCGTCGGCGCTTCGCTCGCCCGTGCGTCGGACGTGCGCCCTCTTCTTCTTCCTCGGCCGCTTGGAGGAGTCGTCCGTCGCCTTCTTCTTCTTCCCGGACACCTTCCCTGCCTTTGCCGCCGCCGCATTTGAGAGCTTCGAGAGGGGGTCACGTGGCTTCACGATGGGCGCCGGTGCGACGCCACCCGCCGAGGTCGTCTATGGTGCCATGAAGAGCCCACATGCGAGTCCGGTGCTTGGAGGAACACCGGCGGAGGCGAAGCCAAATCTCCACGCGCTAGGGTTGGCGACGGGGGTCACGGACGTAGGAGGGGGTGAGAGGGATGTCGCCACGGTCGTCCATCAGACGGTTGCACCGGCGCCGGTGCAAGAGAGGCACGGCCGGCGGAGGAGGAGGAAAGGGACGAGCGCTCGAGCGGTTCCGCGCGCGGTAGTAGGCGCACAAATTAACGGTGCGCGGTGCCATTTCGCTTCGCACACAGAACGACTTATATCGCGCGCCCGGTTTTAGCGCGACCGCTGGAGCGCTATGTTTTTTTACGCGCGCGCTATATGTCGGTATTTTGCAGTGCGGGTGTCTTTTTAGGCGCTTGTTGGAGATGCTCTAAATGGTGTGCTCCTTTTCCCTGCTTGTACTTGTGCCACCTCCCGCCAAACGGCGCGCTCCCTTTCCATTGGTAACGACTGCCTGGTGAAGGTCCCCTTGGAGACTTCGCGGAGGGAGGATGAACGGGGCATAGGTGGCATAGCGGACATACCGGATCTCCTTAACAATGAGGTGGTGAAGACAAACTATGGCAGGGCACCTGCGCGACATTGGACAGACTTCAACACGGTGTCGAGAGATCTTCTGGCTGATAGCAAGCAGCTTGGGACGCACTCATGTCTCGACGATTTGACTCCCGCTCAGCGACGAGGATGGTCTCAAGCGCATCCCGAGTATCCCACTTCTCCTTAGACCTCTTTCAATGCACAAGTGTTTAGATGAGGTGTTAAGCGCATTAAATAGTTTAGCAACTATTGTTGGGTTCTACCGTAGGTGCTCGCATGTGAATTAAAATTTTCCTACGCGCAAAACATCCAAGAACATGCTATCGAGGTGGATCACAGATCGTTGCCACTAGACGCGCAGTGCCGTGCAGCAGAAGTAGAGTTGGGGTAGCGCATTCGCGTGGTCCGTCTCCTCCTCGTCCGATATCCCTCGAACAGCCGTTCCGATCTCCCTCGAACAGTCGGTCGCCGGATCCCACGTACAGGTTCGCCAGAGCGGCGCAAGTGCACCACCTCTAACAGTATCCGCGCGTGCAAGAGGAACACCTGTGCAGCGGACTGCTAGGTCCGATCACATGGTCGGCGGCGGCGAGTGGAGGTGGCTAGTTGCAACTCATGCAAAGCCCTGACGGCGCCGAAGCGATCAACCAGATGGGTTTGCCGCACCTCCACTATATATAGGCATCCGGCGCAGGCTCAACTCTTGGTCCTCATGTTGGAAATATGCCCTAGAGGCAATAATAAATTGCTTATTATCATATTTCATTGTTTATGATAATCGTTTATTATCCATGCTATAATTGTGTTGATCGGAAACTCAAATACATGTGTGGATACATAGACAACACCATGTCCCTAGTATGGCTCTAATAGACTAGCTCGTTGATCAAAGATGGCTATGGTTTCCTAGTCATGGACATGAGATGTCATTTGATAATGGGATCACGTCATTAGGAGAATGGTGTGATGGACAAGACCCAAACTACAAACGTAGCATATGATCGTGTCAGTTTATTGCTACTGTTTTTTGCATGTCAAGTATTTGTTCCTATGACCATGAGATCATGCAACTCACTGACACCGGAGGAGTACCTCGTGTGTATCAAATGTCGCAACGTAACTGGGTGACTGTAAAGATGCTCTACAGGTATCTCCGAGGGTGTCTGTCGGGTTGGCATGGATCAAGACTGTGATTTGTTACTCAGTGTGACGGAGACGTATCTCAGGGCCCACTCGGTAATACAACATCACAATAAGCCTTGCAAGCAATGTGACTAAGTGTTAGTCACGAGATCTTGTATTACGGAATGAGTAAAGAGACTTGCCGGTAACTAGGTTGAAGTAGGTATGGAGATACCGATGATCGAATCTCGGGCAAGTAACATACCGAAGAACAAAGGGAACATCATACGGGATTAACTGAATCCTTAACATAGAGGTTCGACCGATAAAGATCTTCATAGAATATGTAGGAACCAATATGGGCATCTAGGTACCGCTATTGTTTATTGACCGTAGAGGTGTCTCGGTCATGTCTACATAGTTCTCGAACCCGCAGGGTCTGCACACTTAAGGTTCGGTGACGTTTCGGTAGTATAGAGTTATGCATGGTGATGAATGAAGGTTGTTCGGAGTCCCGGATGAGATCCCCTATGTCACGAGGAGCTCCGGAATGGTTTGGAGGTAAAGATTGATATATAGGAAGTCCTATTTTGGTCGCCGGAAAAGTTTCGGGCTCATCGGTGGTGTACCGGGAGTGTCGGTAGTGTACCGGGAGACCATCGGGAGGGGTATTTCGACTCAAGAGGCTACATGGGCTGTGGGAGAGTAAATACAAGCCCTTAGTGGGCTGGTGGAAGTCCCACACAAGGCCCATGCGGCTGGGAAGAAAAGCCCAAAGAGAAAAAGGTGAAAAAAAGGCAAAAAGACCAAAATAAGGAGGAGTCCTAGTCCTACTAGGATTGGAGAAGGATTCCTCCTCTCCTTCTTGGTTCGGCCGAAGCCTAGGGCTGGACCCTTGATGGCCAAGCCTCCTCCTCTCTTCCTATTATATATACTAGAGGTTTTAGGGTTTTTGGCACTAGATTTTCTGCCACGTGCTACCCTCTCCTCTAGTGCATAGTTTCTTCTCTAGATCGGTTTTCAGCGGTGCTTAGGCGAAGCCCCGCTGAATAGCTCCACCACCATCGCCACAACGTTGTCGCGCTACCGGAGAACTCATCTACCTCTCCGCTCCCTCTTGCTAGATCAAGAAGGCAGAGATCGTCATCGAGATGTACGTGTGTTGAACGCGGAGGTGTCGTCCGTTCGGCGCTAGATCAAAAGGACCGTGATCAAGATCGCGAGATGGATCATGATGAGATCATGGTACGGATCGTGATGAGTTTGTGGGACGGATCGTGATTGGATCGCGGGACAGATCGTGATGAGATCGCGGGATGCTCGGCGATTTGGATCGCGAAGACGTTCGACTACATCAACTGCGTTTCTTAACGTTTCCCGCTTAGCGATCTACAAGGGTATGTAGATCCACTCCCCCTCTCGTAGATGCTCATCACCATGGATAGATCTTGTGTGTGCGTAGGAATTTTTTTGTTTCCCATGCAATGTTCCCCAACACCTCGCACGGATCCTAAAGCCCACGTGTTCCTTCCCTTAAGCGTGCGACCCTTTAGGTTCTCGTCCACTTGGTCGCGAGTCAGATCACATCCAACTCGACCGTTTGGTAGCGGCCTCTAGCAAGACGTGCCGACTCCAAGTGTCCGATGAAGCTGGTTAGGCGAACCTGCACTTCACATTTCTGTTCCCTTTGCCACATGATATATGTTGTCGTGCACAAGGCGACATGGTCATCCTTATTGTAGCACGACCTCTTTCTTGTTCCGATGAATTCGACCAACATCCGGATTATCTCATAATCCTCATCGCATGGCCATGCTTATCCAGGTCGGATCACCCGAGGAGGCCCAGAGTATATCTCTCCTGGTAGGAGGGGCAAATCTCATCTTGCTCGACCATGTCTCGCAGCATGGGTCTGGACAAGCCCGAAACCTACCTTTGTAACTACCCAGTCACGGAGTAGCGTTTGGTCGGTCCAAAGAAAGTCTGTCACCATCCCGAGTACATGCGCCAGATCGGGTCTTAGGACATAGAACGTATGTTGTACTGGTGACTTATAGATGACCTATTGTTGCGTCTCGTGGTTGGGTCTGTCCAACTCATACATTATCTCGACTCGGATCCTACTACGTGAATCCGACCAGACCTTTATGAGTCCATGTTATCCGGCTAGCATCCAATGCTACATGGTCAGTGAGACCGGACCATCCACCGTATCATATTCTAGTCTAACCGATTGCGCATCCACACAGCCCTTTCAACTAGGGACCATTTAGGACAATCATCACACAATGCATAGTCTCACAAACAAGTCATATACTTGTTAATACACATCAATGATAATGTCCAAGGACTATCTTTATTCATAAACACATAGGAAATATCATCATACATGACTGCCTCTAAGGCATATCTCCAACAACTATAGTCCCCAATACACATGTGCTTAATTTGTTGTAGCTAAGCTTCCTTCATTTATTGACTTTAGAGGAAAGGAACATGCCGAGCCCGAGAAAAGGCTCGAACCTCGTCCGGCTTTGAATTAACAAAGCCATCAACCGGCCAGGATTACAACAAGGAACAACAAACATAAACAAGCAAACAAATAGGGGATGCAACCCCAAAGCAGCAGATACATGGTGCTGAATGAAGGCTAAAATGCTACTGCCAAAGAAGGAAGGCTAAAACTTGGGTCCTAATAAAGGGCTTGATAGGGTCGCGCCAAAGGAAAAGATCTCGCCCATGACACACCAACAGCGAAGTGAGGCTTGATCCCTCTAGAGCAAGCAGGAAGAAGGAGGCACTACGCGCGACCACCACACCAAGCAAGCCAAAGACACAAACCGCAACCCACACCAAAAGGCATGCCGAAGACACTAGCCACTGGACGAGAGCGCCTCAGGAAGACACGATGAAGAGTTAGGCACCGCGGTCACCACGAGAGCAAGACCTAACCAAGGACACCATCCCTCCACCGCTGACACGTCCAACTCGCCGTAGAGGGGACTGTTGGGGAACTTTGCATGGGAAACAAAAAATTTCCTACGCACACGCAAGATCTATCCATGGTGATGAGCATCTACGAGAGGGAGAGTGGATCTACATACCCTTGTAGATTGCTAAGCGGGAAGTGTTAAGAAACGCGGTTGGTGTAGTCGAACGTCTTCGCGATCCAAATCGCCGAGCGTCTCGCGATCTCATCACGATCCATCCCGTGATCCAATCACAATACATCCCGCGAACTCATCACGATCCGTCCCGCCATCTCATCACGACCTGTCTCGTGATCTTGAGCACGGTCCTTCCGATCTAGCGCCGAACGGACGACACCTCCGCGTTCAGCACATGTACAGCTTGATGACGATCTCTGCCTTCTTGATCCAGCAAGAGAGAGCAGAGAGGTAGACAAGTTCTCTGGAAGCGTGACGGCACCATGGCGATGGTGGTGGAGCAATTCCGGCAGGGCTTCGTCTAAGCACTGTAGAAAACCGATCTAGAGGAGAAACTATGCACTAGAGGAACGGGTAGCACGTGGCTGAAAATCTTGTGCCAAAACCCTAAAACCCTCTGGTATATATAGGATAAGAGGAGGAGGAGGCTTGGCTCCCAAGGAGCCATCCCTTGGGTCGGCCGAACCAGGAGGGAGGAGTCCTCCTCCTCCACTCCTAGTAGGATTAGGACTCCTTCCTAATTTAGCCCTTTTGCCTTTTTCCACCTTTTTCCTTTTGGGCTTTTTCTTCCCAGCCGCATGGGCCCTTTGTGGGACTTCCTCCAGCCCACTAAGGGCTGTTATTCATCCTCCCACAGCCCATGTAGCCTCTTGGTTCGAAATACCCCTCCCGATGGTCTCCCGGTACACTACCGGCACTCCCAGTACACTACCGATGAGCCCAAAACTTTTTCAGCGACCAAAATAGGACTTCCTATATATCAATCTTTACCTCCAGACCATTCCGGAGCTCCTCGTGATGTCCGGGATCTCATCTGGGACTCTGAACAAACTTTTTTCACCACCATACATAACTCTATACTACCGAAACGTCACCCAACCTTAAGTGTGCAGACCCTACGGGTTCGAGAACTATGTAGACATGACCGAGACACCTCTACGGTCAATAAACAATAGCGGGACCTGGATGTACATATTGGTTCCTACATATTCTACGAAGATCTTTATCGGTCGAACCTCTATGTCAAGGATTCAATTAATCCCGTATGACGTTCCCTTTGTTCTTCGGTATGTTACTTGCCGAGATTCGATCGTCGGTATCTCCATGCCTAGTTCAACCTCGTTACCAGCAAGTCTCTTTACTCGTTCCGTAATACAAGATCCTGTGACTAACACTTAGTCACATTGCTTGCAAGGCTTGTTGTGATGTTGTATTACCGAGTGGGCCCTGAGATACCTCTCCGTCACACGGAGTAACAAATCCCAGTCTTGATCCATGCCAACCCAACATACACCCTCGGGGATACCTGTAGAGCACCTTTATAGTCACCCAGTTACGTTGCAACGTTTGATACACACAAGGCACTCCTCCGGTGTCAGTGAGTTGCATGATCTCATGGTCATAGGAACAGATACTTGACATGCAGAAAACACTAGCAATAAACTGACACGATCATATGCTACGTTTGTAGTTTGGGTCTTGTCCATCACACTATTCTCCTAATGATGTGATCCTGTTATCAAATGACATCTCATGTCCATGGCTAGGAAACCTTAACCATCTTTGATCAACGAGCTAGTCTATTAGAGGCATACTAGGGACATGGTTTTGTCTATGTATCCACACATGCATCTAAGTCTCCGATCAATACAATTATAGCATGGATAATAAACGATTATCATGAACAAGGAAATATGATAATAACTAATTTATTATTGCCCCTAGGGTATATTTCCAATAGTCTCCCACTTGCACTAGAGTCAATAATCTAGTTCACATCACCATGTGATTCACATTGTTATGAATCTAACACCCAATGAGTTCTGGGGCTCGATCATGCTTTGCATGTGAGAGAGGTCTTATAGTCAACGGGTCTGCGACATTCAGATCCGTGTGTACTTTGCAAATCTCTATGTCAAACTGTAAACACTGCTACCACACTCCATTTGGTACTATTCCAAATGGCTGCTCCACTATACGTATCCAGATTGCTACTATGAGTCATCCGGATTGGTGTTAAAGCTTGCATCGATGTAACTCTTTACGACGAACTCTTTATCACCTCCATAATCTAGAAACATCTACTTAGTCTTTTAGTTACTAAGGATAATCTTGACCGCCGTCCAGTGATCCACTCCTGGATCACTCTTGGACCCCTTGATGGACTCATGGCAAGGCACACACAGGTGTGGTACATAGCATGGCATACTATACAGAGCCTATGGCTAAGGCATAGGGGGCGACGTTCGTCCTTTCTCTTTCTTCTGTCGTGGTCGAGCTTTGAGTCTCACTCAACTTCACACCTTACAAAGCAGGCAAGAACACTTCTCTCTGACTGATTCATTTTAAACTCTTTCAAAATCTTGTCAAGGTATGTACTCATTGAAAGTCTCATCAAGCATCTTGATCTATCTCTGTAGATCTTGATGCTCAACAATTAGGTAGCTTTATCTAGGTCTTCCTTTGAAAAACTCCTTTCAAACAACCGTTTATGCTTTCCAGAAATTCTACATTATTTCCGATCAACAATATGTCATCCACATATACTTATCAGAAATTCTATAGTGCTCTCACTCACTTTATTGTAAATACAAGTTTCTTGTTAACTTTGTATAAACTGCAAAACTTTGATCACCTCATCAAAGTGTATATTCCAACTCCGAGATGCTTGCTTCAGTCCATAGAAGGATCACTGAAGCTTGCTCACCTTTTAGCATCCTTAGGACTGACAAAACCTTCTGGTTGTATCACATACAACTTTTCCTCAAGTAAACTGTTAAGGAAACGATTTTTGTCATCCATCTGCCAGATTTCATAATTGAAAATGCAGCAACTGCTAACATAATTCCAACAGACTTTAGCATCGCTACGAGTGAGAAAGTCACATCGTAGTCAACTCCTTGAACTTGTTGGAAACTTCTTTGCGACAAGTCGAGCTTTATAAATGGTGACATTCACCATCAGCGTCTGTCTTCATTTTAAAGATCCATTTGTACTCAACGACCTGCCGTCCAACGAGCAAGTCCACCAAAGTCTATACTTGGTTTTTATACATGAATCCTTTCTCGGATTTCATGGCCTCTAACCATTTGTCGGATTTTGGGCCCATCATCGCTTCTCCACAGCTCGTAGGTTCATCGTTGTCCAACAACATGACCTCCAAGACAGGGTTGTCGTACCGCTCAGGAGCAGTACACATCCTTGTCGACCTACGAGGTTCGATAGAAACTTGATCCGAAGCTTCATGATCATCATCATTAACTTCCTCTTCAACTAACGTAGGCTTCATAGAAACATCTATCTGCGCTGCGCTACTCTCTGGTTGAACAAAGGTTCAACAACCTCATCAAGTTTTATCTTCCTCCCACTCAATTCTTTCGAGAGAAACTCTTTCTTGAGAAAGGACCCAGTTTTAGCAACAAACACTTTATGCTCGGATCTGAGATAGAAGGTTTACCCAACTGTTCTTAGGGTATTCTATGAAGATGCATTTGTACGCTTTGGGTTCGAGCTCATTAGGTGAAAAACTTTTTCACATAAGCATCGCAACCCCAAACACTAAGAAATGACAGCTTAGGTTTCTATCAAACCATAATTCATACGGTGTCATCTCAACGGATTTAGATGATGTCCTATTTAAAATGAATGTATTGTCTCTAATGCATAACCCCAAAATGATAGTGGCAAAATGATAAGAGACATCATAGTATGCACCATATCCAATAGAGCACGACTATGACGTTCGAACACACCATCACACCATGGCGTTCCAGGTGGCGTGAGTTGTGAAACAACTTTCACATTGTATAAAGTTGTATGAAAAACTCGTAACTCAGATATTCACCTCCACGATCATATCGCAAACATTTTTATCTTCTTGTCACGATGATCTTAAACTTCACTCTGAATTTGCTTGAACCTTTCAAACGATTCAGACTTGTGTTTCATTAAGTAAATATACACTATATCTACTCAAATCATCAGTGGTAAGAAAATAATGACATCTCATCACAATCCGTCCCACGATTCAATCACGATCCGTCCCGCGAACTCATCACGATCCGTCTCGCGATCTTGATCACGGTCCTTCCGATCTAGCGCCGAACGGACGGCACCTCCGCGTTCAGCACACGCACAGCTTGATGACGATCTCCGCCTTCTTGATCCAGCAAGAGGGAGAGGATAGGTAGACGAGTTCTTCGGCAGCGTGACGGCGCCGCGGCGATGGTGTTGGAGCAATTCCGGCAGGGCTTCGCCTAAGCACTGCAGAAAACCGATCTAGAGGAGAAACTATGCACTAGAGGAATGGGTAGCACGTGGCTGAAAATCTTGTGTCAAAACCCTAAAACCCTCTAGTATATATAGGAGGAGAGGAGGAGGAGGCTTGGCTCCCAAGGAGCCAGCCCTTGGGTCGGCCGAACCAGGAGGGAGGAGTCCTCCTCCACTCCTAGTAGGATTAGGACTCCTTCCTAATTTAGCCCTTTTGCCTTTTTCCACCTTTTTCCTTTTTGGCTTTTTCTTCCCAGACGCATGGGCACTTTGTGGGACTTCCTCCAGCCCACTAAGGGCTGGTATTCATACTCCCACAGCCCATGTAGCCTCTTGGTTCGAAATACCCCTCCCGATGGTCTCCCGGTACACTATCGGCACTCCCGGTACACTACCGATGAGCCCGAAACTTTTTCGGCGACCAAAATAGGACTTCCTATATATTAATATTTACCTCCGAACCATTTCTGAGCTCCTCGTGATGTCTGGCATCTCATCCGGGACTCCGAACAACCTTCGGTCACCATCATACATAACTCTATACTACCGAAACGTCACCAAACCTTAAGTGTGTAGGCCCTGCGGGTTCGAGAACTATGTAGACATGACCGAGACACCTCTACAGTCAATAACCAATAGCGGGACCTGGATGTCCATATTGGTTCCTACATATTCTATGAAGATCTTTATCGGTCGAACCTCTATGTCAAGGATTCAGTTAATCCCGTATGACGTTCCCTTTGTTCTTCGGTATGTTACTTGCCCGAGATTCGATCGTCGGTATCTCCATACCTAGTTCAACCTCGTTACCAGCAAGTCTCTTTACTCATTCCATAATACAAGATCCCGTGACTAACACTTAGTCACATTGCTTGCAAGGCTTGTTGTGATGTTGTATTACCGAGTGGGCCCTGAGATACCTCTCCGTCACACGGAGTAACAGATCCCAGTCTTGATCCATGCCAACCCAATAGACACCCTCGGAGATACCTATAGAGCACCTTTATAGTCACCCAGTTACGTTGCGACGTTTGATACACACAAGACACTCCTCCGGTGTCAGTGAGTTGCATGATCTCATGGTCATAGGAACAGATACTTGACATGCAGAAAACAGTAGCAATAAACTGACACGGTCATATGCTACGTTTATAGTTTGGATCTTGTCCATCAAACCATTCTCCTAATGATGTGATCCCATTATCAAATGACATCTCATGTCCATGGCTAGGAAACTTTAACCATCTTTGATCAACGAGCTAGTCTATTAGAGGCATACTAGGGACATGGTTTGTCTATGTATCCACACATGCATCTAAGTCTCCGATCAATACAATTATAGCATGGATAATAAACGATTATCATGAACAAGGAAATATGATAATAACTAATTTATTATTGCCTCTAGGGCTTATTTCCAACAGGGACCACTATCCCCTCTCGCCTAGGTCGAGGGCGTCTACCCGCCGAACCGACCGGACCATATGGCGAGGAGGGCATAATGCCGCTCGGGCTCAGACCTAGGGTTTAAGGCGGCGGCCTCTGGTGGCGAGGGCGACTTCGCCCTAGTGGCGTGTGGCACTCGCCGGTGCTGTTTGCCGCCTCCTCTCGGGCCCATGGGCGGCGAGACGGCGGTGGATGCGGGCGTCACATGGGGTGCTTTCTACAACCTCTCCTTCGCCAGATCTGAAGACGACATCTTTGTGCTGCGGCCTCCTCCTCGCCAGTCCAACAGGATCCGGTGGCTGGCTGTGTGGATGTGGGTCTGGGAGCTCTGGACCGGAGTAATCTCTTGGCCAACTGCGGGGGCCACGACGTCGGTGGCGCTTCGGGCGTTGTTCCCTTCTTGAAGGCAACTCCAGGATCCAGCTCCCCTCCCCTCGTCCTTCCCCTGCACCCGGGTGAAAACCCACATCTTGGCTGGGCGGCGACGGTGCCACGGACCCATCACCTTCTTGAAGGCGCCGCTTTGGGTCTGCGGGGAGGCGGGTCGGCTGCAGCGCATGCGTTCTTGGTGGCGGTGGTTCTTTCATCAATGGTGGCGATTTGCCATGGGCGGCCGATTTCCTCTTCATTTATTGACCTTAGCTACTTCATTTAAATGGTTTGCCTAGGTTCACACGTTTGACATTGGTTCTTTCTGCGGTCACCAAACACATCTCTCTTTTCTTAATTGTTTTGTCACATCAATTTTTTTATCTACATAAAAGACTTAACACATGTACACGATGAAGCATTAAGAAGGGCCTTAGCGATGAGGGCGTCCTTCTCGTCCAACATTTGTTCCTCCTCAATCCTAGGGAGGCAGCATGATGCCTAACGTGAGCGGCACCCAGTCCAACCGCAATGGGTCGCGACATGATGAAGATAAGGGGAGTGGAGGCAAAGAGGGAAGCGACATACAAATAGGGAACATGACCGATCACTGACCGGACGCGTCCACGGACGTTTAGAGGGTCATATTTGTAATGTCTGCAACGTCCGACTATAGATGCTCTAAAGCGTCGGCAATTTATAGCCGTGGGTGACGAACAGAAAACAGAGCAGATGGCAAAAAAAAATGGCGCAGGCAGTTGGCCATGCGGCGGTGGCCGTTAATTTGGCTTGTTTACGTAATTACGTTATGGATCCATTGGTGTGATTGTGAAGAGCTTTTCTTTTTCTTTTTGGCAGTTGTGATTGTGAAGAGCTATTGTTCCCCCTTTGTGCTGCCAGAAAGGAAAACCAAGGCAAGTAACATACTCCCTCCGTCCGAAAGTAAACTAATTTCGGACGGAGGAAGAATTATACGTAAGTTGCATAAACCAACACAGTATGCACTTAATCTGAAACCTTGCAGTACTTCATTAGTGACCGAAAGGCCAGCCAAACTACTTCCAAATGGGAAACATTACCTTTCTTTTGCAAGGCGATGTACTACTAGATAAATAAATAAACTTCAGTCTAGTTCTTTACATCATCCAAGCACACAAATCTGGCTCGAATCTGAATGCAAAGGAAGCAAAAGAACGGTGGCAGCAGCAGCGGCAGTAATCTCTCGATGTTGATCCTTCAGAACTTCAGAACAGCGGTCCTCGCTACTCAAACTCAACCTGCAACAAGGGCCAAGGGGCCACCCGGCACACTTCCATCACAAGAACTGGAAATATTCGATGCATCTCGACTGCCCGATCGGCAGCAGTGTCCTCGACAGAGCATGGCCGCTGGCAGCGCCAGACGAAGCGCCTGTTCCGGCGAGACTGTCGGTCTCCATCTTCACCGGGGCATCGCCTGCCAACGGTGTTGTGTCCATCCACTGAAACTGGTGACCGTAAGTGCCCCTGTCGTTCTGTCGGTTGGTTGTGCTCGCTGGTGACTGTAGCGTGCCCGGTGACGTTAAGAATGTTGGCTGCTCGCTGGCGGCATGCGACCCGAAGCAGATGGACACTGCCCTCCTCGAGGACGACTGCTCGGTGCTGTCTGGGGTGCTGCCGATGGGCCTCGAGGTGGTGTTGCAGCTGTGATGGTTGAAGTAAGTGACCGTGAACAATGGTGGGTCGCTCATGTCCTTCTGCTGGACCTGTTTTGTCGCAGGGCACTTCAGGTCAGTCTTGTAGGTACATCTGTAGTAGAACCTGCAAATTGTACGACACAGATTTAAATTTCCTCCCAGGAAGGAAACAGAAGAAATCTTTGCCAAAATATAGACGTGCAATAGTTGCATTCAAGAGCAAATACATTTCCAGGTACTAAGTAAGACATACCAATAGTTGCATTCAAGAGCACATACATTTGGTGTGGCTTCTGTGGTGTAGTGTCATATCTAACGACAGTGCAAGTAAATTTTATAACCAGGTAGCTAATAAAATGTTAGTCATGCTCCCTACCAGTTTCAATTTTAAATGATTACATCTCCCTTAAACAAAATTACCCCTTAAAAAAACTCCCTTAAGGGCAGGCCTGGCGAGTGGTAGTCTCTCCACTTGTGGCCTGGAGGTCCTGGGTTCGAACCAGCATCCTTGCAGAATTATTATGCAAGGGTAAAGCTGTCTAGAAATTCCTTTCGCCAGACCCCACCTTGTGTATGCCCTTACATCTTTTACTTATAAGTGTTCCAGAGTACTACGGAAGTGTATTTATTTTGTTTTATGTCACCACAAAGTTCACCACATGGTGGCAGGAGTAAGGTTTTTGTATTGCTTTGCTGACATTTAAAAATGATATTTTTAGAATAAAAATGAAATAATTAGTTAGTCACTATTGCAGAGCTTAGCTAATCAACCTCCTAGTTAGTGAGTAAAAGTGTAAAACTGCCACTATCCTACTAAATTTCAAGTTGGATAGTAGAACAGTACTCCTTGGACTCTTTTGACACCTTTTCCCTACCAACTTGCCTTATTCTTCTTCTCACTTGAGTACTTTACAGTAAGCAACTAAGCATACATGCAAAGAGTAGCATTACTTACAACATTCCTATAAAGAAGCACAAAGATATTCGGACTGTTAGATCATGTTTTTTTTTCACCTCTTCCCCCATCTAAATTCAATGTATTAAAATTAGGCCAAAATGCTCCATAGTACCACACGCTTTGGTGACCTTTTATCTACTGCTTTCTAAAAAAAGAAACGTTAACATCTATGACCAGTCTCTTGAAGGAGTAACAGGATCGATGTTGGGTCAGCATCACGGGCCACCGGTCTCCAAGGGAGTAAAAGAAGTATTAGCCGAGACTGTCGGCATGATGCTAAAGGTTGCAGACTTGAATCAGGACAAGTGTGCAAAACAAATGAGGAAACTTCTAGTCTGCTAGTGAAATATATTAGATTTCAAACGACTTGCAAATGACAGGCAGCGAAGGAGGTCCACTTGCGATTTTTTTATCCGTATGGCGAGCCAACACTTTTTGGATTTTTATTTGTCTTGCTGGGTTGTCAATTACGTAAGAGATTGCCGCTGTGAAGGTCCCTATACGATTACATAAACAGTTTTTAGTTGACGAGCATGTCTTTACTTTCCACTTGATTAAGGGCTATGCCGACACTTGTCGCACTCTAGTTCTTCCAAGAAGTGACTAGTGGAAAACCACACAATATATTATGTCCATAACAGAGTTTGCTGAAAAGAATCAAATACATTGACCAGACCGCCTGCATACACAAACTCTGGGTGCGGTAAGCGGTGATGTGGTTTGTGGTACTGATGAAGTTTAATTATTTTGATTTGAATCCTGCCCACTCACTGGCTGCATACAAAGAATTGTTTCTATTTTTATGTATGATGTTATAGAAACTAAAGATTACTAGTTAATAAACATGTATAATATCTGAGAGACATGTTCTCCATCTATAGTAGACTAAAGAGATGATCCTGCATGCATATTGGCTAATTTTCTTGATATTGCGAGCTAGGAATTCTTGCTGTTAGAAAAAGTGCAGAACGTCCTGGCCCCCAAAATGTTCCAGATCAGCACAAGCCCTCAGTAAATTCACCCAATTTCAGTCCCTGCTAATTCACCAGTAGATCTACCAACACCCAGAAACCAACCGCTCTACTTGAAATTACTTTACCACACGCAGGCAACACATGCACGAGCGGAAACAGGGAAAACATGGAGCTTGGGGGAATGGAACGAATCCAACGGCGGAGCCAGCCATGGAAACAGACCTCGGGAAGTTGGAGTTGGAGAGCTTCTTCTCGCCGTACTTCCTCCACTGGTGCCCGTCGTCGTACGGCGCGTAGGTGTCCGCCGTCCACGTGCGCTCCTCCTTCCTAGCGTTGCGACGCACAGCAACGGCAAGAGCAGAAAAAGGAAAATCAAGAAACTGAAGCGGCAAAGCATCGACCTTTCGCTGCGAGAAATTAGCAGGGCAAACTGCGGGAGCGTACCGGATTCTTTGCTGGGGCCTGGTTGCCCTGCTGCTGCTGGATCCCAGGTCGCTGGGGTAGGAAGGGACGGAGTCCAGGGCCATGGAGGTCGGTCGGTCGGTCGGAGAAGGAGAAGGGAAGCGAGAGATGAGAGAGGCCTTGGGATTTTGTGGGCCGGCGGTGGAGAAGAGGCGACGTTTCTGCTGGGGCCTTCCTCGGTCTCTCTGACTAGCTTTATTTATAGCATTAAACAACGACGGCGCGGGGAGGGGCATTCTTCAACGTTAACACGCGTCGCCCCCTCTTCCATGCTTCCGTTAACGGCGCTTATTACCCCCACCCCCCTCCGTGTATTTCCTCCGGCATTTTGAACCTTTCCTTCCGAAAAAATGTATTTTTTGTGGGGAATAGTATTTTTGTTAAAGATTATTCAGTTCAAAAGTATTTAAAAATATGTTGATAAGTTGTCTTTTGGGGCGGCGCCTGCGCCAGTGGTTGTGACGGCCAATGTCCGGCGCGGCGCAACCCGCGCCAATGGTTTGTGATGTTAACTAGTCTTTCAATGCGACGCAGCCCCGCGCCCATGGTTTGTGACGTTAGCGGATCTTTTGACGCGTCGCAACCCTTATCAATGGTTGCGAAATCTATCGGTCTTTCGGTGCGGCGCAGCCCATGCCAATAATTATGACGTCAACTGGTTTTCGATGCGGCGTAGCCCGTGCCAATGGTTGCGACATCAATCGGTCTTTCGACGCGGGGCAGCCTGCACCAATGGTTATGACGTCAACTAGTCTTTCGGTGTTATTATGTTTTTATATACAACAGAATATCATTTAAGTCATGTAGGATTTTTAAAAGCAAAACATGACAATCTTATAGAAAATACTTATGCATTATGAAGATCTTACAAACTAAGGAGGCTTGGAGACGACTGGTTTGAATTTTTACGGTTATCTATGGTTCAGTGTGACAAGGAAATTCAATCTAACCCAAATTGTCTCAATGCCACAAATATGTGGTTTGATGGATATATTGACAATAATAAATGATAACCGTGTGCATCTTACTCCATAAAAAAACAGAAATTGTTCCTCTCCATTGCCAATCAATCTTTTTTCTACGAATAATTTCTCTTGATTTGAACCTATTCTTCTAGGAGTATAATTTTTTACTGACGTGAAAAATGTTGAGCGGTGCACGTTATAATAACCATGTCATAGTTTAAAGCCAACATTATTATGTTTTTTCATGCAAAATGGGGCATCGAATAAGTTATGTAGGACATTTAGAACCATACCACTGCAATCCTGTGTTATTTTTATACTTATGCATTATGGAAATTTACAAATTAAATAGGCTCTGAGTTCTACAAATTAAATAGGTTCGAATTTTGATGCTTATCTTTGGTTCAATGTGACATTTTTTTAATCTAACCATGGTTGTCACCTTGCCACAAATATGTGGTTCAAAGGACATTGACAATAAATGACAACCGTGTGCATCTTACCCCACAGAAAAACCAGAAGGATGTTCCTCTCCATTACCAATATTTCCTTTGTATCTACAACAAACAATCAGCTAACGGCATGAGTCGTCATGACAGAGCCCGGCACATGGATCCTGAATTCTGAGAAAAACTATATGGAAATGTCAATGCAGCCCCATGTGCAGGGGGGACAGCTCATGCCCCGCCATACATATTTTTCTTTCCATCTCATGCAGTTTGGTCTTATGTTAGTTGTTAATTAAGTAGAAGAAAGGTTTAGCTTTGTGAGCACAAAATCTTGGGTTTGGTGGATCAATCCTACCGACACAGGCTAGCACAGGAATCAATCAACAAATTTTAATAGCGCCTTATGTACCCTAATCTTTCAGAGTAATAGTCTTTTTTAAGCAGTTCTGTGGCAGGGATATGATGTATAGAAAGAAAGGTGAAGGGTAGGAAGAACACGTCTAGTTAATGACTCCTAATTTAGTGGTACTCCTACTGGTTTACAGTGGCCACTAATGACAACATGGTAGCAAAAATATGTGCCCTTGTAATAAGTATCATGAACCTTGTGAAAATGGCATAATTCACTAGTGCAAATGAACGTTAGAAAAGGTAACAAAGAGTAAATTAAAAAAAAATCCATGATCGCTTGCAGCGTGGAAAATGAGCTAACATATGATGTGACAGAATTATTAGCTGTTTTCTTCTACACTTGTACCAGAGATAATGGCCATCAGCTTTCTAAAGAAACTCATCAACTTAACCATTTCACTTTCAAGGACCAGTGGACCGCAGAAATCAAGAGAAGCGATCGGGTCATCTAAGAATTGCATGAGATATATTCTAGCTATTTGAGATTGTGGCTCTAGTTGTAGCCGCATCACTCCAATGTATTTTTATTGTTTCGTTGCGGCCGATAGAGTAGTCATCAAGAACTTCTGGTGCTACACTCAAACAGTGTCAGGATTAGTTTATTTGGATTGTTGGGACCAGATCGATTGCTTCTTGCAGTTTTCTTCCTTCCAAGATTTGTCAAACTTTTTATGACGAACTTAGCAAAACAACAAGCAACCAATAATTGACTTTTTTAGGAACAGTTTGGTTCCGTGGAAAACTAAAAACATTTAACTCGTGCTCTAAAAAGAGCATTGAGAAGATTTTTTGCAAGACAAGGCATTTCTTGTATTGCTTTCTTATCCTGGATAAAAAAAATGCACAACCAAAGAAAACCACCTTGTCACTTCCATGAGATTACAAGGAGTACCAATAAATCTCTTCAAAAAGTTGCCAAAAAAATATTGGTTACGGATGGGCCCATTGAGGAACCATATTTTTAGTCGAGTTTATCAATTTCTTCATACATATTAAGCAAATAATCATAGTGTTGTAATAACTTCTTCATGTAATTAAAAAATTATAGAAGTGTTTGTTTACATTTGAGTTGAGTGAAAAAACCCACTTCTCGGGAGACTTCAAAGATCTGCACATATAAAGTTAGAAAATGCTCTAATTTTATAATGATTTGTTCGTTTTGTACGAAACGAAAAAGTGTTCTCATGGTAAAAAAAAAGGGAATCTTACACAGATCTACGACACCTTGACGTGATGCTCCACCGCCTACTCCATCGCCTACACCGGCCGATGACAGAATCCGGACAGACATGCCTACTGCTTGTTGGGAGTGTTTTGGTGAGATCAGAGGTTGTTCTTCGCAAATTTCAGGTTGTGTGGTTTCTCCCCTTGTGCCAGACCATGCACGCCATCACTGCATGTGGTGTCAGTTGGCTCTCAGAGTGAGGTCCTTGCCAAGGTTGCGGCTGCAGTGTTGCAGATTATGCCTGAGATGCAAGAGCATTGTGTTTGTGCGCGTGTGTGGGGGCGAGGGCACTTCACTTGCGCTGACGGTGCTTACGAAGGAGAGGGGCTCGCTAGGGGCCTTAGTGGTGGGCGCAACCCCCTTCCTACCATTGTCGGAGCACAACCAACCACTATGTGTCGGAGGGATTACCCCGGGGTAGGCTCAAGGAGACGACTCAACATTTTAAAACATCGGGGGACCCACCCCCGGTATGCGAAGCCCCATGAATCAACAAGACAAACGAAGAAGTGAGCTGACGACACTGTAGACTACGACACTGTAGATGTTCGGCTCCCCCTGTCCGGCTCCTACTGTCCGGCTCCTCCCGTCCGGCTCGACAGCCTCCACCCGTCTGGCTCGGCAGCCTCCACCTGTCCGGCTCCCCCTGTTCGGCTCCTCCTGTCCGGCTCCTCCCATCCGGCTCGGCAGCCTCCACCCGTCCGGCTCCTCCAGTCCAGCTCCTCCTGTCCGGCTCCCCCTATCCGGCTCCTTCCGTCCGGCTCCTCCTGTCCGGCTGCGGCCTGACGAAGTCAGCTCCTGACATCCCATCAGACACACGCGGACCAGACGGCCATATCTCAGGGCGGTGTGCTATTGGCAAGCAGGAACACACTATACGCGCATCATGTAGTACTCTCTACAGTGTAACCTGCCCCCTGGACACTGATGTATAAAGGGCACCAGGGGACAAACATAGCTTAGTCCACAAGTGGTAGCTTACACCTCAAGCTGCTTGGGATGTAAGCTACCCACTATGGCTTACATCCCAAGCTACTCATCCATGCCTATATAAAGGCCCCCTCTCACTCTCTCAAGGGGGTTAGCTCCCCTCACATTCTCTCATCCCCACTCTCACACTCATGTATGAGGCAAGAAGCCTCATGGCTCTCCTCCCCAAACAGCTCCAGGAGCAACCATGTACCGAATGTACCTCAGTTATACAGATATGCAGGAGTAGGGGTATTATCTCTCCAAAGAGCCCCGAACCTGGGTAAACCAATGCATGATATTCGCATACCCGTCCCGGATCATCCACGACAGCCTTGCCCTCACCTCGATAAGCCACCCTATGGCATCTGCCGTCTCGCTTGACCCCCGTGAGAAAACGACGACAGTTGGCGCCCACCGTGGGGCTCGCTGCCGCTGGAACCGCGGTCCGGGCGGACCCTCTTCGTCACGACCACCGCGGCGTCGCCGCTATCTTTTTGGGGGCTCGACTTCAACACACCCCCGGGGCGAATGCATGCGACGTCGCGTCCTCACTGCCGGTCTCGTCACCGCCACCATGGCGTTGCCGCTATCTTTCCGGGGGCTCGACTTCAACACGCCCCCGGGGCGAATGCGTGCGACGCCGCGTCCTCGCTGCCGGTCTCGTCGCCGCCACCGCTGCATCGCCGCTATCTTTCCGGGGGCTCGACTTCAACACGCCCCCGAGGCGAATGCGTGCGACGTCGCGTCCTCGCTGCCGGTCTCGTCGCCACCACCACGGCGTCGCTGCTATCTTTCCGAGGGCTCGACTTCAACACGCCCCCGGGGCGAATGCATGTGACGCCGCGTCCTCGCTGCCGGTCTTGTCACCGTCATCGCGGCGTCGCTGCTATCTTTCCGGGGGCTCGACTTCAACACGCCCCCAGGGCAAATGTGTGCGACGCCGCGTCCTCGCTGCCGGTCTCGTCGCCGTCACCGCTATCTTTTCAGGGGCTCGACTTCAACACGCCCCCGGGGCGAATGCGTGCGACGCCGCGTCCTCGCTACCGGAGTCGTCACCGCCACCGCGGCGTCGCCGCTATCTTTCCGGGGGCTCGACTTCAACGTGTCCCCGGGGCGAATGCACGCGACGTCACGTTCTCGCCACAGGTCTGGTCTTCGCCGACCGCTCCTCCAACCCTGCACGCCGCCTTTCACGGCTCCCACCCGCCGTGGCTCCTCCTTGTGTCGGCGTTGTTCCCAGTCGTTGCGCTCACGCTGGCACCGTTCGCGTCCCGCCGGCCGGGCTGCCTGTGTCGTTGTCGCCGCGTCGTTCGTGCGCCGGCACCGACGCACCTCTACCAAGCGCGCCCGCCCGCACTTACCTGTTTCGGCCTCCGCGCGTCCATCTCCGGACGCGCGCCGACGATGCCTCGTCACCACCCTTGTGTCGTCCCAGCCTTACGCGTGCGGTCGTCTCACGCCCGCGCATCCGTGCCTCCTCGCGCAACACCGCTGTCGCCTTCACCTCGGTCGGCCGTAGCCTGCGCTCCGGCCACCCCCACGGACCCGCGCCGTTGCGTGACTTACCGACTCCGCTGCGCGCCCGCACGGCTCGGGCGCGCCTGGTCCGACCGTCCGGGCTTCGTGCGGCCCGCACCTTCCCGACTCCGCCTGCGCGTGCCGGCCACGCCCGCTCTGTGTACCCAGGCCGCCTCCGCCCGGCCCGTGGCCGGCTTCCTCCGCTTCGTGTGCTGGTCAGCTCCTCACCCCCGTCGCGTCGCTCGGACCTCCACGCGCCAAACCACGGCCTCACTCCCTGCGGCTGCGGCTGCGGCTCCCCTCCGCCTGAGGCCTCCCTGCTCCCGCCTCTGAGCGCCCGGCGGGGCTCCTCTCCGCCAAACGCACCAGCGTCGCGCCTGGCCATCCGCCACCTCTCCCTCTGCACGCGCTGGCACATGGGGGGCAGTCCCCTGCTCTCTGCCCGTCTCTGGACCTCCCACGTGTCGGCTGCTCCTCCGCCCATCGCCGGCTGCCCCGCGCCCGGCTTCGCCCCGCGCTGGCCCGGACACGTGCGTTCGCGACACTCCGCCTCCACCCGGCCACGGGGCCGTGTCGCCCGCTGTGCCGGCTGCGGCTCCCTGCCGCCTTCCCGCGTCGGCGCGGCCACGCCTGTCTGCACTCGGGCCTCGTCCGCGTCCTGATGCCGGCTAGGCGCGCTTGTCGGCTGCGCCGGCCTCCCTCGCGCCCTCGACCCCGCGCGCCGGCTGCCCCTCCGCCCGTCTCCGAACCTCCCACGCGTCGGCTGCTCCTCCACCCGTTGCCGGCTGCCCCGCGCCCGGTTCCACCCATCGCTGGCTGCCTCGCGCCCGGCTTCGCCCATCGCTGGCTCGGCCACACGCGTCCGCAACGCTCCGCCTCCACCCGGCCACACGGCCGCGTCGCCCGATGTGCCGGCTGCGGCTCCTCAACGCCTCCCCTTGCCGGCGCGGCCACGCTCGTCCGCGCCGCTCTGGCCCGGTCCACGTCCTGCCCACCGGCTGGGCGCGCTTGCCGGTTGCGCCGGCCTTCCGCCCGACTCCGGACCTCCTACACGCTGGCCTCCTCCGGGCTGCCTTGCTCAGCCGGCTTTTCGCACGCCTGCTGGTCGGCTCGCTGCCCTACGCGCCAGCCCAGCCCGCTCGCGACCCTCGCACGCCTGTGCCACCCAGGGCCGACTGCCGCATGGCGGCTCCGCCCGTGGCCGGCTCCTCACCCCCGCCCGGCCTTCGCATGCGCGGCCGGCTCCGCGCCTCCCGCTGGCTCCGGTCTGGCCCTCGCGCCGGCCCGTGCGTCCACGCGGCCCCGCCTGCCGGCTGCCTCGCCCGACCCGGCCCGCCGCTGCCGCTCCGGCTGCGCCCCGTAGCCAGGCGTGCCTGGCGTCTGGCTGCGCCACACCTTTGACCATGGTCCGGTTGCAAAAAAAGAGTAAAAAGGGGGCCGACTTTGCGGAAAAAAGGGAAAGAAAATAAAAACTTCGGCATGCCCGTCCGCCTGCCTCACCAATCGGAGGGCCAGCCGCGACCCGTCCCTTCTGGCCGTCCGGTCTGCCTGCCGCCTCCGACGCCTGGCCGGCTGAGGAGCCAACCCGGCCGCCCGTCCGCCTTGACGCACGTTCGGTCGGATCCGATCGGTTGGAACCCCCTTCGAGCACCCGGAGGCTCGAAGGCTACACCCAGCGGGTGTGCCGGCACGCTCCGCAAGCGCCAAGCCGCGCCGGCTTTCGTCAACAACAATCGTCTCGCCTACGTGCAAATCAATGAGTCTCCCCGCCCGGAGGCGCGGAGGCTACTTCTGGCAGCGACTCGCGCTCATCAGCCGACGGACCCCGCGTCCGCCCTCGGTAGCGCCCCGTGCTCATCAGCCGGCGGACCCCGCGTTCGCCCTCGGCAGCGCCCTGCGCTCATTAGCCGGTAGACCCCGCGTTCGCCCTCAGCAGCGCCCCCCGCATATTAGCCAAGCGGACCCTGCGTCTGCCTCGGCAGCGCCTCGCACGCGTCAGCCGCCGGACCCCGCGTCCGCCTTCGGCAGGGCTCCGCGCCCATCAGCCAGGGGACCCCGCGTCCACCCTCGGCAACACCTCGCGCAAATCAGCCGGCGGACCCCGCGTCCGCGCCCGACAGCGCCTCACGCCCATCAGCCAGCGGACCCCAAGTCCGCGCCCGGCAGCGCCTCGCGTGCATCAGCAGGACCATGTCGGCTACAAACCACGCTGACCATCTTCGACAAAACCACCTCACCGGCACCCAAAAGCAATGTGAGATCTCCACGTGCATACCCTTGCACCGTGCACACAAAACAAATAACCCCGAGCGACCCTCGGGGGCCATCTCCGCACTTATTCTGTTGCCCGACTGTTCGCCCCGACGCCAGCTAGTCTTGGCCCGGGGCTGGCCGCTTGGCCCCATACGTTTGTTCCTATAGGATGGCTTAGTAGCGTGCACGAGATCGAAGGCCTACTCTTTGTCTCAGCTACAGACCGCACCGCGGCTGTCCAGCTAGCGAGAGCAAACGCTTGAGCTCACCACACGCGAAATGCGTCCAGGGAGAAAACGGCTTGGACGATCCGGTCGTTTTCATTTATGAGTATCTGCTCGGTCGAGTCTTCTCCTAGAGTCCGAGTACTGTATGCTCCATTTCGCGGCCCACTCTTCGTCTCAGCTACAGACCGGTTCCCGGCTGTCTAGCTAGCAAGAGCAAAAGCCAAAGAGCGAAGAGAACATGAAAAAGAGTTAAGGGGACTCGGAAGAAACCGAGTCGGCACCCTCTGCACCAACTTGCACTTCCAAAATCAAATATTTGATATATCTGTGTCGACTTAACCTTGTCTTTTGCATGATCATTTCCATGAGGAACCTCCTCGCTCGGAGGCTCGGAGGCTACTCCTGGCAGGGCACCGCGCTCGACAGCCGGCGGACCCCGCGTCCGTCTGCGGCAGGGCTCCACGCCCATCAGTCGGCGGACCCTCCGTCCTCGCCCGGCAGCGCCTCGCGCTCGATAGCCGACGGACCCCGCGTCCGCCTTTGGCAAGGCTCCACGCCCATCAGCCAGCGGACCCTCCGTCCGCGCCCGGCAACGCCTCACACTCGGCAGCCGGCGGACCTCGCGTCCGCCTTCGGCAGGACTCCACGTCCATCAGCCGGCAGACCCTCCGTCCGCGTCCGGCAGCGCCCCGCGCTCGACAGCCAGCGGACCTCGCGTCCGCCTTCGGCAGGGCTCCACGCCCACCAGCCCGCGGACCCTCCGTCCGTGCCCGGCAGCGTCCCTCGCTCGATAGCCGGTGGACCCCGCGTCCGCCTTCGGCAGGGCTCCATGCCCATCAGCCGGTGGACCCCGCGTCCGCCTTCGGCAGGGCTCCATGCCCATCAGCCGGCGGACCCTGCGTTCACGCCCAGCAGCGCCTCGCGCTCAACAGCCCGCGGACCCCGCGTCCGCCTTTGGCAGGGCTCCACGCCCACCAGCCGGCGGACCCTGCGTCCACGCCCGGTAGTGACTCGCGCTCGATAGCTGGCGGACCCCGCATCCGTCTTTGGCAGGGATCCATGCCCATCAGCCGGCGGACCCTGCATCCATGCCCGGCAGCGCCTCGCGCTCAATAGCCGGCGGACCCCGCGTTCGCCTTGGCAGGGCTCAACGCCCACTAGTCGGCGGACCCTCCGTCCGCGCCCGGCAGCGCCTCATGCTCAATAGCCAGCGGACCTCGCGTCCACCCTCGCCAGGGCTCCACGCCCATCAGTCGGCGAACCCCGCGTCCGCCTTAAGCAGCACCTCGCGCCCTTCAGTCGGCGGACCCCGCATCTATGCTCGACATCTTCGACACCATCGCCTGCTTCAGCAACAGCAAAGACCCTCCGTCCGACTCCTCGAGTCGCCCGGAGGCTACACCCAGCGGGTGCGCTGGCGCGCCCCCGCTGGAAACCACCAGCCGGTTGACTCTGTGTTTGCCCTCGGCAGTGCCTCACGCCTTTCGACCGACGGACTCCGCGTCCGCGCCCGACATCCTCGACGCCCCCGTCTACTTCAGCAACAGCAAAGACCCTCCGCCCGACTCGTCGAGTCGCCCGGAGGCTCGGAGGCTACACCTAGCGGGTGCGCTGGCGCGCCCCCACTAGAGGCAAGCCGCGTCGTCCCCGACCTGTAATCGACCATCATCAACGACTTCTGCAACAAACAACTCCACCGGCATAAACCCTCCGCCCGACTTTGTCAGTTTTTTGTTAATTAACTGGGCAATTTTTTTCTACTTAATTAATCACTGAAACAAATCTTTTGCCTCTGAGATTGATAATTCTTAGCATCGACCGAGAAGTAAAAATGTAAAAGAGAAATTCATTCAGTTGAGTATTAGCAAAAGCTAAAACAAACTCTAAATATGATTATACTAGCCCAGATGCTCTGGATTTGTGTGACTTAATTAAACTCAATCATGGGGCTAATAATAAGAGAAAACAAAGACGAATGCTGGTGGATTCGGTATCTGCAAGCATGTGTAGCTGCGTTGTTCCAAGTGTGCAAATTGATCACTCTTCATCGATCCAGGAGAAGAACGATCTGTCCATCATAATCTTGATTATCCTGTCTATGCCGGTGGCGGTGGGATGGTTCATGGAAGATCACTTCCAGACCCTTAGCTACTTGACTTGTTTTATGTACCACTTTAGCTTTCTTAATCTGATGTAGGACTCGATACACAACCATAATTTAATATGGCACGACAAACAGAAAACTATATTATAAAAATTGGAAGTAACATGGCAGAGCCAAGCAAGCAAATCCCCTACAGATGTTACTAATGTGTAATGTCATTATGGTGTTTGAAGCCTATGATTCTTTTGGTTCCTGGATGCTAGAGCTCTTGGCAAAATTGCAGAAATCATGAAAACGGAAATATTTGAACAAAGCACATTTAAAATTACGTTGTCTTAAATGAACAATTAGGTGAAGTCGACATACAGTAGGCATGATAAGCTATATATCTCACAAAACAAATACTAGGCGAGATTGAAGTAAAATCGCTTATATAAAACAACTGGTTGGATGACGATGAAGATGGATGTACTTCAACACATGATAATAAGCACTAGGTTTATCTTTACATTCATCTTGTTAGTGGGAATTCTTGTATCAGTGGAAGATAATGTTTATATCGAGAAATGAAATGTTTATGGTGAAATTTATTGATCTTAAAATTCTTGTGTGTGTGAGTACATGTGGTATTTTGTTTGTGTGTGTGTGAGTGAGAGAGAGAGAGAGAGATTTTGGTTTGTTGATTGCATCGTATGAAAACAAAGGATTCTTTCAAAAAGGTTTAAGTGGATGCCAGAAGTCCTATGAAAACGTAGTAAATGTAAATCTTTAGAAAAAAAATCCTATAGGATAAAATCATATGAATCAAACAACCAACATTAGAAAATATTCGTAAGGATTCTAATCTTCTAAAATCCTATGAAAATTCATTGAATGAAAGGATCTCTAAGAGTCCCTTAGAGGAGATCGATAAAAAACAATAGATACGTGCAAAGGAGTCGAGTGGGGGCGTTTTGGTGACCGGGTTCCATGGAGCCCTTTATTGTTGAAAAATTTAAAATCCAAACTTGTTGGTTTAAAAAATATCTAAAAAGATGCAAGTATACAAGGATGAGACATGTATGAGTGTGAAAATTTAGAATGAAAACACCTTGAAATGCGACTTGTATAAAATAATTAAATTCATGAACTTTAAGAATGAATAGTATCATGTGCTGAAAAGCCCCATTTTTTTACAGCTTCCATTTCAACGTATTTCGTTCTAGAAATTTACACACATATACGTTATGCCTCTATGTATATCTGTATTTTCTAGAATTTTTTAAAATATAAAAATATAATTTTAAATTTTGAAAATAAAGGCCTTCATGAAGCTTGGCCTCTAAAATAATTTTCGAAAAGGAGCCTTAAGAGTTAGTTTTTCAGGGTGCAACATCTACCTGGAATGCAACAAGGTCGTTCATATTTCCCTCGTGTGTAGAAAAAAGCGAGATCTTGCCTTCATGTCCTCTGAACATTTCGACCCAAAAATCATAGATGGTTACTTCAGAGTAACAATTCCTGTGGCCAACATAACAATAGTATATAATTCAAACCATTTTCATAACACCGGCCCGTACATGGATCTCGTGGTAATGCCAGTAGCATAGCCAGCCATGTGAGGGATGAAGGTGGCTGTGAGGAGATTCATTGTTAATGGTTCAGGATTTGAGGTCAAGTTTTTTGTAGCTTAATTACGCAGCCAGCAGCAGCCACCTAGAAAGTCCAGAGGAAGCAGCCTAGCTAGCTAGAGAAACGGCAGTCTTGACATACTTTTTTATTCCATAATTCTGCGGATGTTGCTGCAGTCCAGCTAGTGATCATATTTAAATATTTAATTTCCACACTTGCGGTTGCAATGGGGTACCGAAAATGACGATCAACTTTAGCTCCTCTTCATCCAAGGTCTCGTTGATGAGATAGTTTTCTTTTCTTTTCGCCAAAACGACCCTGCATTATATTCAATCCGCATTACATGTGAGAGACATAACTACCTGTTTTGTTACAACCACGAAGAAACAAAGTATTACTGACAAGTCCAAAAGAGAGGCGCTGACCGCTCGCCTATGAAGGCCGCGCCCCATATCCTCTGCTAGCTTTTGGCTTGCGTCGTCTTCGACAATAGCTACCATGTGTCGTCTATGCTGAGTGGGGTTTGACGCCGTTGACACCTCGACACATGATTAGGGATGACAATTTTATTCATAGATCTGGATACTTACGGATATTTGATCCGATTGGACAAGAGTATGAAGCATATTTCTATCAATGGATCTGTGGATCTTGATACCCACGAACAATATGGTTGTAACTTTTGCTTCATGGATATCCAACGAATACTCGTATGACAAGTAAGCCCCTATGACAATGAAATATTAAACTAAGCAAATGTATAACTCCGAGTCACCCGTAGTTACAGAAGGTCAAAATCTGACCAATGTTCCCTAATGCCCCACAACTTCACTAACATATTTATTAAACCTAATATTAGTTAATGAACGATGATGAGTTAATTTGATCTTTGGGAAAGCTTCATGCTGATTTTTTATGCCCATGGAGCTCCATGGGTATTTGGATATTCAATGGTTTTGGGCATGGACACAATTTGTATCCATGGATGCTTTGATGGATGGATAGAGGGTAGAAAGATGGATCATGGGTTGGATTTGGACCAGCTCCATCCGCCCCAAACCCGACCCATTGCCATCCCTATACACGACTGCCTTATGTGAGGTAATGTTGTTGAGCTCCTGCTCACCTCGCAAACGACTTGTGATCGTCCATGCATCAAACAAACTTGTTGCTGCAAGCAACTAAGCAACAAGAACAAAAGTCTGACAGACAAGAACTTTCTACTAACACCTACAAAAATGATGGCCTTTCTCAAGTGCAAACGAAGTATGGGGAACACATCACTCATGTTGGCAACAACTCAATGTCTCCGTTGGAGTTGTTTGAGCACTTAGCTCTGAAGTCACTTCAACTCCACGTTCATTTCCTTGAGCTAGGTTCACTTACAACTCACATAATCACTCGTGGTGGATCTTGAGGTGATCTCCAAACCAAGGCAAACTTTGCTTGAGGAGAATCTACATATGGAAGGTCTCAACTACCCCACCGGCTAGGAGATACCAAATCTCCAAGAGTAACAAATAAAGATTACTAGGCTCCAAGGTCAATTCCGGAAGAAACAAATTCGGTTGGTGTGAAATCTATACCTACTAATAAAGGAGTTAATGCTTCTGTCTGTCTGTCATAAGATTATTCCTGAACTTGCCATCAATTACTCACCATGCCATCTCTAAATGAAAAAAAAAACGTTTCATTTTTTCTTCACAAGTCGCAGCAGCGGAGAATGTTTATTAAGAAGTGGCCCACAAAAATATAGATGACAGGTGAGTAGCCCATCGGCTTGAGCCTTTGCATTCCACCAGGGACACCCGGGTTCGAATCTAGCATAACACAATTTTCTTTCTTTTTGTTTATTTATTTTTCTATCGGACATATTCAAATAGTTTTCAAAATATTCGTATCTTTTAAATCCTAACTCGAAATCTAACATGTTATATATAAAAATTCAACAGAAAAATGTGTATATTTCAAATATGCTATTAATTTGCATGTTAATCATCTATAAAACTAGGTTTAGGATGTAACCTTAATTGATACCTTTTTTATATGGGTTGTTTTGGTAATGCCTATTATATATGTTCTACACCATTTAAATTGAGTACATATGATAGTTTGATGCTTTTTTTTGAGAAAAATGATAGTTTGATGCTTTTACAAAAGCTATTATTGACACCACAGGGGATGTTGATTCCTACCGGCTACCATATGTCAAAGGTTATAACAGGTATATGATAATCCAGAATTAGTGCATATAAAGATTTATTTTTCTATCGGACATATTCAAATAGTTTCCAAAATATTCGTATCTTTTAAATCCTAACTCGAAATCTAACATGTTATATATAAAAATTCAACAGAAAAATGTGTATATTGCAAATATGCTATTAATTTGCATGTTAATCATCTATAAAATTAGGTTTAGGATGTAACCTTAATTGATACCTTTTTTATATGGGCTGTTTTGGTAATGCCTATTATATATGTTCCTACACCATTTAAATTGAGTACATATGATAGTTTGATGCTTTTTTTTGAAAAAAATGATAGTTTGATGCTTTTACAAAAGCTATTATTGACACCACAGGGGACGTTGATTCCTACCGACTACCATATGCCAAAGGTTATAACAGATATATGATAATCCGGAATTAGTGCCTATAAAGATTTATTTTACAATATCGATGTTAATATACAACCTTAAACATTTGGTATGAATGTCCTTACATATTGATTGGTTTCGGTGAAGTTATATAATATGTTTGCAACTAAATTATATCCTAACTTGGATTATAGTTGCAAACACATATATCAGCAAGACAAAAATAATGCTCATATACACAAGTTATCGTTGGATACTAAAATGTACTTCTCAATTTTCATCCTAATATAATATTTGTTGGGGATCCTTAAGGAGGAATGACAACAAGCACGTAAATAGATAGAGGCAACTAGATACATACTTTTTGTTGTCTAATAAATAGAAAACATCTCGAGTACACTTTAAAAATCACCTCATCTTTATGTTTTACGCAACACCATTTATCATGTTATTTGTCGTGCTGCACCGTGAAATTTTTTCAAGGGATTTGTCGATGTCGTCGATTGTATGTATGAGGGATGATTTTCTTCTTCCGGTGCAACGCACGGGCATGCTAAACATCGCAACAAAGGTTAAAATAGTCATTTCGTTCTCGAAGAGAAGTGTGCAACGGGCGCATACCCCTCCCACTGTTCATTCCTTTTCCGTGAGCCAGCCTATGTGGCTTTCTTCAATAGGTTTTGGGATGCTTCTAGAAGCTTATGGCCAGGATACCTTTTCCTTTTCTATGTCTTTACTCGTTTTTTTTTGTTCTTTTCCTTAAACAACAATATTTCTTTTTCAAAATAATTCCTTTTCAAATTCACGAGCATTTCTAAAAAAATTACCCTTTTGTAATTCGTGAACATTTTTAAATCTGCAAATATTTTTCAGATTGATGAGCATTTTTTTTGAATTCCCAAACATTTTTTAAAAATTAAATATTTTCCCAAATTCAGCAATATTTTCAAAATTCATGGACATTTTAAATTTAACCAAAAAAATAAATCCGCAAAAAATTGTTTTTCAATTTTTCTCAAACTTTTTAGTTAAAAAAATCAAATACATGAACATGTTTTGAATTATGATTTTAAATTTTGCAAATATCCTTTTTTTACATGACAAACTCTTTCAAAGAATGAGTGCAGAAAACTAATAAGCAGAGGAAGGAGCAACGGACGAACCAAAAGCAAACGAGAGAGGAGAGCAACCAGCTAGGAAAATCCTATCTTGGCTGTGAATCGTGGAAGCACGCATGAGCGTTGTTGCGCCAACCGACGCATAGAGCACTAAATATCGTCCCTTATCGTAGGGAGTGTCGAATAGAGGGTTTCCTTTTTATAGTTCATTTGGTCGTATCGAAAGTATACTAGTACAAATGCCCGTGCGTTGCAACGGTTATGAAAATCACGAAACCTGCTCCACGTGCCACGTATCATTCATTATATCCAATTTTGATAAACGTTGTTAATAAGGTTACATTGATTATCACTTTTCAAAGCATGAAGTCTCGACGTGAAGAGCCACCCTAGCGTCCTTCATCCGGCGGCTGCACCACAGGTAAAGCAATAGGAACATGGATCCCCTTTCATCCTAATATTACTTAGTATAAGAGCAAAAAAATTAAGATGCTTCCATGATGATCTTCTAACAATTAGAGGCATAAAATCAATGTAAGTTACTGCAAAAAAAAAATTCTATGAACAAACAATTTCATCATTGTTGTTTACAAACCTTGACAAGTAAATTAAGCAAAAAAAAAAAACTCTATGTAATACTTGATGCCGCAAGCATGGGTTCAGGAAGTTAAGCCATATGTGCAGAATAGAAACTACAGAGCATGTAAACAACTAGCCGAGCTAGGCTCCTCGACACTCAAGTTGGTTTCATGAGGTTGCACGGGGTCTGAGGAGGGCACGGTGAGTTAAAAAAAATTATGATGTGAAAATCCACTTTATTCCAGCCCCTTCGTTTGCACATTTAAAATATATACATTGACATACATCGATTAAATGTTCATTCCATGTTGTCACAAACACACAGTTGGTTCCTTGTGACCACTACAAGCTCCGGTTCCTTCCTTTCTGTTAATATTTATTTTCATACAATCAGTACCCATACTTACGCTCTCTCCCAGCCCTAGCCGTCCCCAAGCCTCACTCCCTCCCCCTCCCTTCCTCGTCGCCGCCTGAGGCAGTCGCCGGGCAAGCCCGGGGCGTCAAGGATGGTGGCGACGAGGGCCTCGGCTGTCCTGCCTCTGCATGGGGAACCCCGGATCTAGAGCGGCGGCTCCATTGGCGAGGCATGGCAGACTAGCAGCCGTGCGGACGGTGGATCTGACGTCTCGGCCACACGGGAGGCGGGACCCGATGGTCGTTGGCGGCCGGCGGCGACTTCTGCGATGGCCGGTGCGCGCGATCTGGTGCCTCTCCTCCTCCCTCGTTCGGCGTGTGGGCTAGTCTGGTCACGCCGCACTTCCTTGGGTCGCCGGTTCTGTACAGGAGGCGCTGCTGTTGGCGGGGATCTAGTTCAGGCGAAATCCCTGTCCGGCCATGGCCGGCCGCGTCAACGGCGACGTCTGAGGGCGTCGTTCCCCTCCTTGGAGGCGTGAGTATGGACTAATCCCCTCACTTCCCCTTTCCCTGGGTCTCCCGAGCGAAAGCCCTAACTTTGTTGGGCGGCGGCAGCGCTCACGACATCGTTCCCTTCCTGAAGGCACCGCTTTGGAAACCTTGGGGCTGAGTGGCGTTTGTGGGTGATGGGCGACGGCGGTGGTGCGGCCCTATCCTAGCATGAATCTGCGTCCGCTGCTTGGAGATGGACTCGCGTAGATAAAGGTTGTCGTTTAGCGTCAAGGTGACGTCGATGATGAAGGCACCTGCCAAAGCTGGCACCTCAATCTGCTCTGAAGATGAACAAGTGAAAGATGATGGCGGCGACACATGTGAATACGTCAGACCGGTTTGTGTCCCGAACCCGGTATGTGGCTCGGTCGGGGCCTCCGGCTTTAGATGTTAGGCTTAGGCGAGAGGTCTGGGTATTTGACCCAACTTGCACCCCTTCATCATATGGATAGGAATAACGACAGATGTTGCCAAGATGACGAATTCAGTCATATTGTTGTACTATTTTGTAAGGTCATCGGTAATAATCAATAAAATGACCACATGCATCTTGCATCTATGCAGAGGCCGGGGTCATCCTCATTTTTTTTAAAGGTACCCATACTTACTTACTGGTTGTTTAGCATGTTTTGCATAATTGATACTTACTGGTTGGTCCGGAAATTCTGGTTCCCATAAACAGTTCTGAATGGGAATGTCTCATTTGTTTCCCGCTCCATCAGAAATACAGTGGAAAATGCAGTCAATACACATGCATGTTTTGTTAATGCAAGCGTAGCATGTGAAATATCACTACAACTTACCTCCCTGTAGTTAACTGTGATCTATAGACCTTAATAGAAATGCCCTGATTCTAATTACGATTTCCAGCTATTGACTGGTTCAATCTATCCAAGTTGTGTATATTGTACAAACTCCAAGTAAATGTGTGAGCAAAGCTTGTCACCAATCCAAGTCCGGGTCCCTATGTAAACAAATCCTTGAAATGTGTGAACAAACTGATGAGAGCTAAAAAAGAACAGTGGCTAATTTTATTTGGAAAATAAGTTCTTGGCCCCATATTCCCCTCTATCTTTTTTTACCTTGCTTCCACTAATAAAAAGCCACTCTATGTATTCCCAAATGGTTGTCACCACGTAAACAGTTCAACTGTGCACTCTGATCTTTTCTTAAAACATCGCCTAATGGCAAAAGGATTGCATTCAGAGATATCACATTCACAACACCCTGATTAAACAATCATCTCCATCAATGTAGACCAACCATCATGCAAGGCACCTACAATTTACTCTCTCATTATCAGAACATAAAAAATTATGCTCGTGCAAAGAATATTATACATGCAGATAATAAGCAGAGTAAGCACATAGAAAATGACAGTCATCCACACTCCCCAAAGTAAGCAGGCAGTTAGCATAATTTATGTAATCTAGGCACCATAAGTGAGAACAATATTCTTCCGCGATAACAACACAAACTCAATTGCAACTAAATCAGAGCCCACACAACACGGGCCAGATCAAATAATTTCATGGTGACGTTGTTTAGAGCGAGTGTTTTTTCAGTTGAATAAATGAGTCATCCGCAGCAAAATTTTGGGATGCGTGCACACTGTACTATTTTAGGATATATATGCAACATTTTGAATATATGCAGGCACCCCAAAATTTCTCTCCAGACGCCTGCAAATGTAGCTTTCCTATCATCTGGAGCCGACTCAATTGCAAAATTTGAATATATGCAACACTTGCATGGCCTACACTATCACAAGGACCGCAGAAATACAGTGTTGTATTATAAAGCATTTCATCAACCATTCTTGTTCAGGTGCTAAGTATTGTAAAATCACTTCTTGTCATGTATTCCTTTATATATACAGCCTAAAATGCAGTAGTTAACAAAAGTCGAGACAGAAAAGGAAGTTAAAAACTTCATCAAAATAGTTTGGGTATTCAATTACTACCTTTTGAAGACATCTGGGTCATTGTATGTTGAAATCGCAAACTGACAATAATTACACCATATGTCCACTGAATAAGTAACTGCAAGAACTGCCCTTTCATAGACCTCAAAAACTTTATTGACACCATCTAGACGGCCTTCATGATCGGCATATTTCTTCCAATAGCCAAAGCACAGAGAGAACCCCGCAAGGAATGCATCATTCACTTTCCATATTTTCAGTATGTTGCTCTGAGCAGGAATACACACAAATATGGCATTAGCATAAACTTATTTATCATTAAAAATCCATTTCACTTTATTAGCCAAACATATCGAATTTATATCTAGTGTTGTTCATTAAAACACGAATAAGGACAGATTGATAAGGCTACAGTAAGACAATGATGAAACTACTACAGGGAACAAGGCCCATGAAGTCAAACAGAAAATATACTGGGATCCTACAAGAGAGAGGAATTTAGAAAGAAAATGTGCTAATCAAAACAAGGGAGCGAGTGACCATCCATGCATAACAAAGATTGGCATAACTTTGTGGTCCACAAGATAGAGATCGATTGCATATGACCAAAGGAATATGAAACACATGTGGGAACAAAAAGAGGATAAGCTGCTGAAAATTATGACACATGCATACAACAAGTTGCAAAAAGGAGAACAATGCACTGCCTGGTAAGGCAACAGATTCAATTTCACCTCAGCAATCCTCTCCGTCTCTTCAATAAGTGCGGTCCAAGCATCGAAGTCTAAGAAGTCCACGGTGAAAACATCCCATCCACTGAAGCCACAGCTGCGGAAGAGCAAGCAACAACATATTAGGAACAAAGTAGCAGACAGGCAACGAAATCAGATAGAGAAGGCTTCTGGCCCGTCAGCATTACCATGTTCGTAGGACTGCTCGGGGACCATGGGCTCGGCCATCTCGGCGGCGGTGTCGCCGTTCTCCGTGGCCCCCGCAGCCTTGTAGCCCGCCGCCTCGCCGGAGGTCCCGTTCAGCGAGGCGTGCTCGTCCGGGTACGCGAATCCATCCGCTGCCTGCGCCCCATCGTATAGGGAGCCCTCGGGAGATGCGGGGGTGGCGGTGGGAGAACCTCGGTCGGGTCGCTGCCCAGACCCGCCCCCGTGGCGTCCAACGGCCCGGACGGGTCGCTGCCCCCAGACCCGCCCCCACGTCAGGTCCCGCTTGCCCGTCGGGGGTTCTCCATCCCCGCGCGCCCGCGGGAAGTGGTTCGGGCTGGTGTGGTTGAGGCCGAAGTGGGTGGCGTCATTGACCCGCTGGTCCTCGGCGTCCGGCAAGGCCCAGTACGCCGTCCCGGCATGCCGGTGGAGCGGCAGGGGAGGAGTCGCGTGGTGGCTCGGCGTCGCGTGCGGCAAACGGACGGAGAAGAAGACCGGCCGCGCGTGGTAGCGGCGGCGCCGACGCCGTACCTGTAGGCATCGAGGAGGAGATCCTGTGCTGGTGTATTTCTTTTTATAGATTTGCTTCTTCGTGCGTCATCCCGGCGCGCCAGTGACCCCTCCGCCGCCGGATCCGTGCGGGGGCTTTGCCCGGAGGACGCAAACAGTCGGCGACGAGGGAGGAGGAGAAGGAGGGAGGAGCTGACGCTGCCGCGCATGCGAGATGCGCCGGAGTGGCCGGGTCGGAGTGACGCTGTCCAGGGGCTTTATTTATAAAAAACGACATGTTTTGTCCACTTATTAGAGGACTGCGGGTTGATTTTGATAAAATACAGGGGTCTTTTTGCAAAACTGGCGACGACGTGCGACCAGCAAGTACTGGCTCTTTATTATAGGTAATAATAAAAGATAAAGAGGTAAAGATAAAAATAAATATATGGGTTTTGCTACAACAAGCGTAATGCAGCTTGGAGCCCGCCAAGGCTATGGGCCTGTTCTTTTCACCTCATAATTTTGGAGAATCATAATTCTAGAAAACTGTTCACATAATTGTCTGGCCACAGAATTGTCTGTCCAGTTCTTTTCTGTAATTGTAGCATGTAATTGTTGTATGAGTTGTGTGTTGAAATGTCTGAAACGCCCCTAGATTGAAATGATTGATGAATTGCAAACACTTGATTATTTGTAACAATTTATGTCTAATATGAAAACCAAAACGAGCTCCAAATCTAATAAAGTATATAATACTATAATACAAAAGCGAGTTGCAACTATCATAAAGTGCTTAATATTACAATTTAGAACCATCGTTGGAAATGTCATTGCTTAATATTACAAGTTAAAAGTGAGTTGCAAACTACAAATAGATGGAGGATCTCAAGGTACAAGACCGACAACAATAGCCTCACGTGTAGTGGCCATGGTACCGTCATCTTCAGGTGGTAAAGCGTTGGCACCTGTAAACGACTGTGGAGGTTGCACGCACGCATCATTGTCAAACTTGTCAAAATGCTCATCACATAACTTGCTATTGAGGGATCACTAGAAGAGTGTCTAGAGGGGGGGGGGTGTGAATAGACTACTAGTAGAAAATTAAAACCTAACCTTTTCCCCAGTTAATTGGTTGGCAGATTTTAACAGTTTTAGCAAGACTAGCAAGTCTATATACCCTATACATGCATGTCAACAAATATAGCAGCGGAAAGTAAAGACATTGCACATGAAGTAAAGAGTTAAGATATGGAGATCAAACGCATTTGGAGACGCAAGAATTTTCCCCGTGGTTCTGATAGGTGGTGCTATCGTACGTCCACGTTTATGGAGTCTTCAACCCACAGAGGGTAACAGTCGCAAGAGTTCACGGAGGGCTCCACCCATAAGGGTCCACGAAGTAGCAACCTTGACTATTTCATAACGGCTTCCGTCCACGAAGGACTAGCCTCACTATGGGTAGATCTTCATGAAGTAGGCGATCTCCTTGCCCTTACAAACTTCTTGGTTCACTCCACAACATGAAGTAGGAGGCTCCCAAGCGATACATAACCAGTCTAGGAGGCACCACCCTCCAAAAGGTAATAGGCTCGGTAATGTCGAGGAACTCCTTGCTCTTGTGCTTCAAGATGATAGACTCCTCAACACACAATCACTCTCACACAGATATGGCTTGGTAGAAGAGATAGGATTGGTGGAAAGCAACTTGGGGAGGCTAGAAATCAAGATCCATATGGTTGGAGTGGAAGATCTTGACCTCAACACAAGCGTAGATGGTTCTCTCTCTCAGAAAACTGATAGGATAGATATGGGATAGTCCTGAGTGCTTATCTTTCGAGTAGGTGGTGGTGGAGGGGTATATATAGGCATCCCCAAAAATCCAACCGTTACACACAATAAGTCAGTCTCGGTGTCATCGATGTGTTAATCTCGATGGTACCGAAGTGACTAAAAGGTGGCAACTTTTGAATCTCGGTGAGACCGATATAGGAATCTCGGTTGCACCGGTAAGGTGACCAACGGTCAGAATGCCCATTCTCGGTGACGCCGATTCAACAATATCAAAGGGACCAAAACTGTGAACTTGCGTAACAGAAAGTTGGCAGACTGAACTCGGTGGCATCGGTATGGAATCGGTTGCACCGAAGTGGCTAGGGTTTGGCTGAGTCTGTCTAGGGTTTGGAATCGGTGGCACCGAATGTGGAATGTTGGTTGCACCGATTTTGAGTGATTGTCTTAGGACTGTTGGGAACGTCGCATGGGAAACAAAAAATTTCCTACGCTCACGCAAGACCTATCCATGGTGATGAGCATCTATGAGAGGGAGAGTGGATCTACATACCCTTCTAGATCGCTAAGAGGGAAGCGTTAAGAAACACGGTTGGTGTAGTCGAACGTCTCCGCGATCCAAATCGCCGAGCGTCCCGCGATCCAATCACGATCCGTCCTAATCAAGCACCGAACAGACGGCACCTCCGCGTTCAGCACACGTACAACTTGATGACGATCTCCGCCTTCTTGATCCAGCAAGAGGGAGCGGAGAGCTAGAAAAGTTCTCCGGCAGCGTGACAGCGCCACGGCGATGGTGGTGGAGCAATTCTGGCAGGGCTTCGTCTAAGCACTGCAGAAAACCGATCTAGAGGAGAAACTATGCACTAGAGGAACGGGTAGCACGTGGCTGAAAATTCAAATGCAAAAACCCTAAAACCTCTAGTATATATAAGAGGAATAGAGGAGGAGGCTTGGCCCAAGGGCCAAGCCATCTAGGCGTCGGCCGAACCAAGAGGAGAGGAGGATTCCTCCTCCAATCCTAGTAGGACTAGGACTCCTCCTTATTTTGGCCTTTTTGCCTTTTTCCACCTTTTTCTCTTTGGGCTTTCTTCCCAGACGCATGGGCCTTGTGTGGGACTTTCACCAGCCCACTAAGGGCTGGTATTCACTCTCCCACAGCCCATGTAGACTCTTGGGTCGAAATACCCCTCCCGATGGTCTCCCGGTACACTACCGGCACTCTCGGTACACTACTGATGAGCCCGAAACTTTTCCTGTGACCAAAATAGGACTTCCTATATATCAATCTTTACCTCCGGACCATTCCGGAGCTCCTCGTGACATCCGGGATCTCATCCGAGACTCCGAACAACCTTAGGTCACCACCATGCATAACTCTATACTACCGAAATGTCACCAAACCTTAAGTGTGCAGACCCTGCGGGTTCGAGAACTATGTAGACATGACCGAGACACCTCTACGGTCAATAACCAATAGTGGGACATGGATGCCCATATTGGTTCCTACACATTCTACGAAGATCTTTATCGGTCAAATCTCTATGTCAAGGATTGAGTTAATCTCGTATGATGTTCCCTTTGTTCTTCGGTATGTTACTTGCCCGAGATTCGATCGTCGGTATCTCCATACCTAGTTCAACCTCGTTACCGGCAAGTCTCTTTACTCGTTCCGTAATACAAGATCCCATGACTAACACTTAGTCACATTGCTTGCAAGGCTTATTATGATGTATTATTATCGAGTGGGCCCTGAGATACCTCTCCATCACACGGAGTAACAAATCCCAGTCTTGATCCATGCCAACCCAAAAAACACCCTTGGAGATACCTGTAGAGCACCTTTATAGTCACCCAGTTACATTGTGACGTTAGATACACACAAGGCACTCTTCCGTTGTCCGTGAGTTGCATGATCTCATGGTCATAGAAACATATACTTGACATTCAGAAAACAGTAGCAATAAACTAACACGATCATATGCTACGTTTGTAGTTTGGGTCTTGTCCATCACATCATTCTCCTAATGATGTGATCCCATTATCAAATGACATCACATGTCAATGGCTAGGAAACCTTAACCATCTTTGACCAACGAGCTAGTTCACTAGAGGCATACTAGGGACAAAGTGTTGTCTATTTACCCACACATGTATTGTGTTTCCAATCAATACAATCATAGCATGGATAATAAAAGATTATCATGAACAAGGAAATATAAGAATAAACACTTTATTTATTGCCTCTAGGGCATATTTCCAACAGCCTCCCACTTGCACTAGAGTCAATAATCTAGTTCACATCACTATGTGATTTACATTGTAATGAATCGAACACCCATGCAGTTCTGGTGTTGATCATGTTTAGCCCTTGGAAGAGGTTTAGTCAACGGGTCTGCAACATTCAGATCCGTGTGCACTTTGCAAATATTTATGTCCTTTTCCTCGATGTAATTGTGGATGGAGTTGAAGCGTCGCTTTATGTGTCTGGTCCTCTTGTGAAACCTTGGTTCCTTGGCCAGGGCAATGGCACCAGTGTTATCACAGAACAAATCAAATGGATTCAATGCGCTAGGCACTACTCCAAGATCTATCATGAACTGCTTCATCCAGACACCTTCCTTCGCTGCCTCCGAGGCTGTGATGTACTCCGCTTCGCATGTAGAATCGGCTCCCACGCTTTGCTTGGAACTGCACCAGCTTACCGCTCCCCCGTTGAGAATAAATACGTATCCGGTTTGTGACTTAGAGTCATCCGGATCAGTGTGAAAGCTTGCATCGACATAACCCTTTACGACGAGCTCTTCATCACCTCCATAAACGAGAAACATTTCCTTAGTCCTTTTCAGGTACTTAAGGATATTCTTGACCGCTGCCCAGTGCTCCATTCCAGGATCACTTTGAAACCTTCCGGCCATACTTATGGCAAGGCTGACATCGGGTCTTGTGCACAGCATTGCATACATGATAGAGCCTATGGCTGAAGCATAGGGGATGACACTCATATTTTCTCTATCTTCTGCAGTCACTGGGCATTGAGTCTTACTAAACTTCACACCTTGTAACACAGGCAAGAACCCCTTCTTGGACTGATCCATTTTGAACTTCTTTAAAACTTTATCAAGGTATGTGCTTTGTGAAAGTGCTATTAAGCATCTCGATCTATGCCTATAGATCTTAATGCCTAATATGAAAGCAACTTCTCCTAGGTCCTTCATTGAAAAACTCTTGTTCAAATATTCCTTCACGCTTTCCAGCATTTCTATATTGTTTCCAATCAGCAATATGTCATCCACATATAATATTAGAAATGCTATAGAGTTCCCACTCACTTTCTTGTAAATACAAGCTTCTCCATAAACTTGTATAAACTCAAACGCTTTGATCACCTCATCAAAGCGCTTATTCCAACTCTGAGATGCTTGCACCAGCCCATAAATGGATCGCTGGAGTTTGCAAACTTTGTCAGCATTCTCTGGATCGACAAAACCTTCTGGTTGCATCATATACAACTCTTCCTCAAGTAAATCGTTGAGGAACGCTGTTTTGACATCCATCTGCCAAATTTCATAGTCGAAATAAGCAACTATTGCCAACATGATTCTGACAGACTTAAGCATCGCTACGGGTGAGAAGGTCTCATCGTAGTCAACTCCTTGAACTTGTGAAAAACCCTTTGCCACAAGTCGAGCTTTATAGACGGTGACATTACCGTCCGCGTCTGTCTTCTTCTTAAAGATCCATTTATTCTGAATGGCCTTTCACCCTTCAGGTAATACTTCCAAAGTCCATACTTTGTTTTCATACATGGATCCCATCTCGGATTTCATGGCCTCTAACCATTTCTCGGAATCCGAGCCCATCACCGCTCCTCCATAGCTCGTAGGTTCATTGTTTTCCAACAACATGACCTCCAAGACAGGGTTGTCATACCACTCAGGAGTAGTACGCGCCCTTGTCGATCTACGAGGTTCAATAGCAGCTTGATCCGAAGCTACATGATCATGATCATTAACTTCCTCTTCAATCGTTGTAGGTTCCACAGAAACATCTTTCTGCGTTGCGCTACTTTCTGGTTGAAGCAAAGGTTCAATAACCTCATCAAGCTCTATTTTCGTCCCACTCAAATTCTATCGAGAGAAACTCTTTTTCAAGAAATGTTCCGTTCTTAGCGACAAACACTTTGCCTTTGGATCTGAGATAGAAGGTATACCCGACTGTCTCTTTCGGGTATCCTATGAAGACGCATTTCTCCACTTTGGGTTCCAGCTTTTCAGGCTGAAGCTTTTTGACATAAGCATCACATCCCCAAACTTTAAGAAACGACAATTTTGGCCTCTTGCCAAACCATAGTTCATATGGCGTCGTCTCAACGGATTTCGATGGTGCCCTATTTAAAGTGAATGCAGCTGTCTCTAATGCATAACCCCAAAACGATAGTGGCAAATCAGCAAGAGACATCATAGAACGCACCATATATAATAAGGTTCGATTACGACATTCGGACACACCATTACGCTGTGGTGTTCCGAGCGGTGTCAACTGTGAAACAATTCCACACTGTCTTAAGTGACTGCCAAACTCATAACTCAGATATTCACCTCCTCGATCAGACCGCAGGAATTTAATCTTCTTGTTACGATGATTCTCAACTTCACTCTGAAATTGCTTGAACTTTTCAAACGTTTCAGACTTGTGTTTCATTAAGTAAATATACCCATATCTACTTAAGTCATCAGTGAAGGTGAGAAAATAACGATATCCACCACGCGCTGTAACATTCATTGGACCGCACACATCAGTATGTATGATTTCCAATAAGTCACTTGCCCGTTCCATTGTTCCAGAGAACGGCATTTTAGTCATCTTGCCCATGAGGCATGGTTCACATGTGTCAAGTGATTCAAAATCAAGTGACTCCAAAAGTCCATCAGCATGGAGCTTCCTCATGCGTTTTACACCAATATGACCTAAACGGCAATGCCACAAGAAAGTGGTACTATCATTATCAACTCTACATCTTTTGGCATCAATGTTATGAACATGTGTATCATCACTATCAAGATTCAATATGAATAAACCCCTCACATTGGGTGCATGACCATAAAAGATATTACTCATATAAATAGAACAACCTTTATTCTCTGATTTAAATGAGTAACCGTCTCGCAATAAACAAGATCTAGATATAATGTTCATGCTTAACGCAGGCACTAAATAACAATTATTCAGGTTCATCACTAATCCCGATGGTAATCGAAGAGAGAGCGTGCCGACGGCGATCACATCAACCTTGGAACCATTTCCCACGCGCATCGTCACTTCATCCTTTGCCAGCCTTCGTCTATTCCATAGTTCCTGTTTTGAGTTGCAAATGTGAGCAACCGAACCGGTATCAAATACCCATGCACTACAACGAGAGCTAGTAAGGTACACATCAATAACATGTATATCATATATACCTTGTTTGTTGTTGGCCGCCTTCTTGTCAGCCAGGTACTTGGGGCAGTTCGCTTCCAGTGACCAGTTCCCTTGCAATGAAAGCACTCAGTTTCTGGCTTGGGTCCATTCTTGGGCTTCTTTACAGGAGTAGCAACTGCTTTGCCATCCTTCTTGGTTTTACCCTTCTTGCCCTTGCCCTTGCCATTCTTCTTGAAACTAGTGGTTTTATTGACCACCAACACTTGATGTTCTTTCTGGATTTCAGACTCAGTGACTTTTAGCATCGCAAGCAGCTCGGCAACTGACTTGTTCATCCCATGCATGTTATAGTTCATCACAAAGCTCTTGTAACTAGGTGGCAGTGATAGAAGAACTGTGTCAGTGATCGCCTGTGGCGGAAGGGCAATTCCCAACTCCGCTAGACGAGTTGAATACCCAGACATTCTGAGTATATGTTCACTGATAGACCCGTTCTCCTCCATCTTGCAAGCATAGAACTTATCGGAGGTCTCATACCTCTCGATTCGGGCATTCTTCTAAAAGATAAACTTCAACTCCTGGAACATCTCATATGCTCCATGACGTTCAAAACGTCTTTGAAGTCTCGGTTTTAAGCCGTAAAATATTGCACACTAAACTATTGAGTAATGTCCAGAACGTGCCTCCCAAGCGTTCTTAACGTCTTCGAATGACATGTCTTCTGGTTGGTCACCAAGCGGTGCATCAAGGACATATGATTTCTGGAAAGCCGTGAGGATAATCCTCAGATTACGGGCCCAGTCAACAAAGTTACTTCCATCATATTTCAACTTAGCTTTCTTTAGGAACGCATTAAAATTCAGGGGTGCTACTGCGCGAGCCATTGATCTACAACATAAATATGCAAAGGTTACTTAGACTATTGTTCAAGATAATGAGTTTAGTTAATCAAATTACTAAAGCTCCCACTCAAATTGACATCCCTCAGGTCATCTGAGTGTCACATGATCCAAATTCACCAACTCAAGTCCAATCGTCACGCGAGTTGAGGTGGTTTCAGTGGTGAACATCATCATGTTGATCATATCTACTATATGACTCATGTTCGACGTTTCGGTCTCTTGTGTTCCGAGGCCATGTCTGTACATGCTAGGCTCGCCAAGTTTAACCCGAGTGTTTTGCATGTGCAACACTGGCTTGCACCCGTTGTATGTGAACGCAGAGTCTATCACACCCGATCATCACGTGGTGTCTCGACACGACGAACTTTTGCAACGGTGCACACTCGGGGAGAACACAATTCATCTTGAAATTTAAGTGAGGGATCACCTTATAATGCTATCGTCGTCCTAAGAAAAACAAGGTGCATAAAAGGATTAACATCACATGCAAATCATAAGTGACATGATATGGCCATGAACTTGTGCTTTTGATCTCCATCTTGAAAGCACCGGCATGATCTCTATCGTCACCGGCACGACACCATGATCTCCATCATCTTGATATCCATCAACGTGTCGCCATTGGGGTTGTCGCGCCCATCATGCTTGTACTACTATTGATACCGTTTAGCGATAAAGTAAAGCATTACATAGTGCTTAATGATTGACACGCAGGTCATACAATAATTAAAGACAACCCTATGGCTCCTGTCGGTTGCCGTACTCATCGACATGCAAGTCGTGATATTCTATTCAACACATGATTATCTCATACATCACATATATCACATCATGTAATTGGCCATATCACATCACAACATACCCTGCAAAAACAAGTTAGACGTCCTCTAATTGTTGTTGCATGTTTTACTTGGCTGCTACGGGTATCTAGCAAGAACAATTCTCACCTACGCATAAACCACAACGGTGATACATAAGTTGCTTTTCAACCTTCTAAAGGACCGCCTTTGTCGAATCCGATCCAACTAAAGTAGGAGAAACTGCCACCCGCCAGCCATCTTTTGCAACAAGTTGCAGTTGAGGGAACCGGTCTCTCGTAAGCGTACGAGTAATGTTGGTCCGGGCCGCTTCATCTCACAATACCGCTGAGCCAAAACACGACCAAGGGAGGAAGCAATCTAAGCATCAACATGCACAAACTCTTTGTGTTCTACTCAAGATCTCATCTACACATAGACTTAGCTCATGATGCCACCGTTGGGGAACGTCGCATGGGAAACAAAAAAATTCCTACGCTCACGCAAGACCTATCCATGGTGATGAGCATCTACGAGAGGGAGAGTGGATCTACATACCCTTGTAGATCGCTAAGCGAGAAGCGTTAAGAAACACGGTTGGTGTAGTCGAACGTCTTCGCAATCCAAATCGCCGAGCGTCTCGCGATCCAATCGCGATCCGTCCCGATCAAGCACCGAACGGACGACACCTCCGCGTTCAGCACACGTACAACTTGAAGACGATCTCTGCCTTCTTGATCTAGCAAGAGGGAGTAGAGAGGTAGACGAGTTCTCCGACAACGTGACGGTGCCGCAGCGATGGTGGTGGAGCAATTCCGGCAGGGCTTCGCCTAAGCACTGCAGAAAACCGATCTAGAGGAGAAACTATGCACTAGAGGAACGGGTAGCACGTGGCTGAAAATTCAAATGCAAAAACCCTAAAACCTCTAGTATATATAAGAGGAAGAGAGGAAGAGGCTTGTCCCAAGGGCCAAGCCATCTAGGCATCGGCCGAACCAAGAGGAGAGGAGGATTCCTCCTCCAATCCTAGTAGGACTAGGACTCCTCCTTATTTTAGCCTTTTTGCCCTTTTCCACCTTTTTCTCTTTGGGCTTTTCTTCCCAGCCACATGGGCCTTGTGTGGGACTTACACCAGCCCATTAAGGTCTGGTATTCACTCTTCCATAGCCCATGTAGACTCTTGGGTCGAAATACCCCTCCCGATGGTCTCCCGGTACACTCCCGGCACTCCCGGTACACTACCGATGAGCCCGAAACTTTTCCGGTGACCAAAATATGACTTCCTAGATATCAATCTTTACCTCCGGACCATTCCGAAGCTCCTCGTGAAATCCGAGATCTCATCCGGGACTCCGAACAACCTTCAGTCACCACCATGCATAACTCTATACTACCGAAATGTCACCAAACCTTAAGTGTGCAGACCCTGCGGGTTCGAGAACTATGTAGACATGACCGAGACACCTCTACGGTCAATAAACAATAGCGGGACCTGGATGCCCATATTGGTTCCTACACATTCTACGAAGATCTTTATCGTTCGAACCTCTATGTCAAGGATTTAGTTAATCTCGTATGATGTTCCCTTTGTTCTTCGGTATGTTACTTTCCCGAGATTCGATCGTCGGTATCTCCGTACCTAGTTCAACCTCGTTACCGGCAAGTCTCTTTACTCGTTCCGTAATACAAGATCCTATGACTAAAACTTAGTCACATTGCTTGCAAGGCTTATTGTGATGTTGTATTTCCGAGTGGGCCCTGCGATACCTCTCCGTCACACGAAGTAACAAATCCCAGTCTTGATCCATGTTAACCCAACAGACACCCTCGGAGATACCTGTAGACACCTTTATAGTCACCCAGTTATGTTGCGACGTTTGATACACACAAGGCACTCTTCCGGTGTCCGTGAGTTGCATGATCTCATGGTCATAGAAACATATACTTGACATTCAGAAAACAGTAGCAATAAACTGACACGATCATATGCTACGTTTGTAGTTTGGGCCTTGTCCATCACATCATTCTCCTAATGATGTGATCCCGTTGTCAAATGACATCACATGTCAATGGCTAGGAAACCTTGACCATCTTTGACCAACGAGCTAGTTCACTAGAGGCATACTAGGGACAAAGTGTTGTCTATTTACCCACACATGTAATGTGTTTCCAATCAATACAATTATAGCATGGATAATAAACGATTATCATGAACAAGGAAATATAATAATAAACACTTTATTTATTGCCTCTAGGGCATATTTCCAACAAGGGCAGACTTTGGTGGGAGAGTTTGTGGGTGTCTTTGGTTACTATCACTTGTGCATGTATGAGCATTTTGTTCCCAACAAAACCTTACCCCCTTTTAATATTATTGGATTTCCTATGGACTCAAGGTGATTTCTCACAAATATAAAATGTAGAGTCCTCTTGCTTGAAGCTTTGCCAACATATTCCTTTGCATCTTGGGGTATTCCACAATCTCTTTGCCAACCCAACTCTCCATGGACTATTATCTGAAACACACTAGATAAAAGTATTAGTCCAAGAGACTATGTATGTTGTCATGAATTATCAAAACCACCAAGGGAGCATGTTGTGCTTTCAATCTCCCCCTTTTTGGTAATTGATGACAACATACAATCAAAGCTTCAAATAAAGATATGCATGAATATAATGAAGACTTTGAGAGACACATGACTTAGATTTGTTCCCCCTAAATGTTTGCAGTCCTTTAAAGGATAGTTGCTTTGGAATGCATGGACACACATATGGATGAAGGGATATAAGGAGTCCCGTGTATCTTGGCTATATGCATCAAAATATATGAATGAGATGTATCCTCGTTCAAGACTTCACTCTTGCAAACAGTATGTGCAAGAAGCAAGAGATCATCTTGATCAAAGATATGATGCATATACTTACCTTGAGTTCTTGAGCATTCTAGTAGTAGAGGCACACTTGAGAAAACAATGTTAGAAAACACAAGAGTATTCTACTAATCAAAAGCAATAGAACTCAAAAGATACCAAGATATAGAACATATAAAATATGATAATCCTTAAGATTAATATGTCTCCCCCTTTTGACATAAATTCTTTAGAGCTTTCTCCCCTTAGATATGAAAGAGGTAGTTCATCATCTCCTCGTGAATCTCGACATGTAGATATTGGGATTGGATAGGGTGAGAAAAGTCTAAAGTGAACATTCGAATAAAATAGGCAAGAATATTGTTGAGAGCTTAGAATTTTCTCCCCTTACTTTGGTACTCTCCCCTTGTTTATATAAGTGTGAACTTTTGATATTCTCCTCCCCCCTAAATCATATCTCCCCCTTTGCATAAGCATGTAACTCTCCCTTTAGCATGAAGCTTTGTTCTTCTCCCCATTTGGCATTAATTTCCAAAAAGGTCAAAGTTAGGAGTGGGTACATGGATCATTGACAAGGAAGGGATCCTTGAGAACAAGGATCATTGAAAGTAAGGTTCATAGAAAAGAACTGAGGGAATCATTGAATGTAACTTCTCTCCCTGTGTCAAATATTAGTCTTATCCTCCTTTGAGCTAGGGATCCTTGAATAAAGAATTCCTCCCCCTAAGCTTTGCTTGTTATTCTCCCCCTAATGTTTTAAGAGGGATCATCGATGTAATAGAAGAAGGACAGACAAGATAAGAAAAACAAATCGGTGACTCCGACACAGATAGATCGGTGGTACCGAGATTTTGTAGTGCAGCTTGTCTGCAATTTTGGTAGAACCGAGATATCTGAGTCGGTGACTCCGAGGCTAAATCAGAAAGAAAAGAATAAGGGGCCAAGCTTCAGTTTTTCAAAGTGTTAAAGGAAAATATTTTCAAATGAAAGAGAAAAAGGCATCATCTAGAAAAGATTTGAGTGGTTACTAGAGATCATGCAAATAGAGAACAAACAGCACAAGAATCTTAACTAGTGATGGGCGGTGACGAGGTCACCTATATTAGAGTATATTGACTTAGGATCCAAGTAAGAATACTTGATCATAGGTCATACTCTACGTTAAGCTCAAAATGGGGTTACCATTTTTCGATTAGGCATTTTAATGTCTTCATATCACTTGAGTTGCTTTAGCTCATGACTTGAAGTAAAGCCTTTTCAAGGATATGAGTGCATACCTTTGAGTGATGTTGATGACGTTGCTCGTAGGTGAACTTGTTGAGGATGCTCGAGGTTGATGAAGAACATCTTGAGTTGGGAGCTATTCTTCTTGTTCTAGTACACTTGTTACCTACAAGGGTTAGTAATGCAAGTAAGAACAATAGGTATATCCATTTGACATGATACCAACTGAGATTTTGCAGTAAATGGATATATGTCAAGGATATGTTTTTGTTATCTTCTTCCTTCCATCATCAAGAGGAGTTGTGGATACTTGGTCAAGACAAGATTGCTTAGGATTGGAGTTGGTTGCAATCTCGTGGAATGAAGTTCTTCCAAGTACCTACAAACGGTTAGATGCAATGCAAGGGATCATAGAATTCCATGACATAAGATAACACGTTAGCAATATCATGGAAGTATCAAGAAAGCTCATGCCCTTGCAAGCATCCGAGTGAGTCTAGCTCAAATTTGAAGCATTAATGATGTTCAACTCACTCCTCAACTGACAAAAAGTTTTCTCATCAACTGGCTTAGTAAAGATATCGGCCAATTGCTTGTTAGTGCAAACATGCTTAAGATTAATATCTCCTTTGGCAACATGATCACAAATGAAATGATGTCGAACTTGAATATGCTTAGTTCGAGAATGTTGCACATGATTATGACCAATCTTAATAGAACTTTCATTGCCACAAAGCAATGGAACATTTTAAACATGGATTACATAATCCTTAAGTGTTTGTGTCATCCATAGTAACTGTGCACAACAAGATCCAACAGCAATATACTCAGCTTCGGCAGTAGATAGAGATACCGACTTTTGTTTCTTGGAGGACCAAGACACAAGAGATATACCTAAAAATTGACAAGTACCCTAGGTGGATTTTCTATCAACCTTGTCTCCGGGATAGTACGAATCAGAATAGCCAACAAGGTTAAAAGAAGATCCCTTGGGATACCAAATGCCAAAGTTTGGTGTTTGTATCAAGTATCTCACAATACGTTTCACGGCCAAAAGATGACACTCCTTAGTTGCAGCTTGATATCTAGCACACATGAAAACACTAAGCATAATATCGGGACGAGATGCACAAAGATATAGCAATGAACCAATCATGGATCGATAAACCTTTTGATCAACCAGTTCATCTTCCTTTGTTAGATCAACATGTCCACTAGTTGGCATGGGAGTTTTCATACCTTTGCACTCTTGAATGTTGAACCTCTTGATCAAGTCCTTGGTGTACTTAGTTTGAGATATGAAAGTTCCTTCTCTTGATTGCTTGATTTGCAATCCAAGGAAGAATTTCATCTCACACATCATAGACATCTCATACTTCTCACACATCAACCTTCCAAATCTTTCACTAAATTGAGGGTTAGTGGAACCACAGATAATATCATCCACATAGATTTGGCACACAAATAATTCTCCATCAACTCTCTTATTGAACAAGGTTGCATCAATTTTACCAATTTCAAAGCCTTTTTCAATGAGAAACTTTGTTAAGTATTTGTACCAAGCACGAGGGGCTTGCCTAAGACCATAAAGGGCTTTACGAAGCTTGTAAACATGATTAGGTTTCTTAGGATTCACAAAACCAGGTGGTTGCTTAACATAAACCTCTTCTTCAATTTCACCATTTAAAAATGAACTTTTAATGTCCATTTGATAAAGCGTGATATCATGGTGATTAACATAGGCACGAAGAATTCGAATAGCTTCTAGTCTAGCAACGGGGGCATAAGTCTCACCGTAGTCCATACCTTTGACTTGAGTATATCCTTGGGCCACGAGACGTGCCTTGTTGCGTATGACTTGACCGTCTTCGTCTTGCTTGTTCCGAAACACCCATTTGGTCTCGATGATGTTGTGCTCATCCTCGGGCTTCTCCACAACTGTCCACACTTCATTCCTTTCGAAATTCTGAAGCTCTTCGTGCATAGCGTTCACCCAATCTGCGTCTTCAAGAGCTTGTTCTACCTTCAAAGGCTCAATGCTAGATATGAATGAATAGTGCTTAGAAAAGTTAGCTAGACGAGTTTTAGAGCAAGTGATTCTCTCGGTTTGGATATCTCCGAAGATTTGGTTTAGGGGATGGTTCTTGGTCACTTGTGCTCGAACTCGGGTCAGCTTCCGATTGTTGGATGGTGGAGCTTCTTCTTCATCATCATTTCCTTTGTATTCGTTGTTGTCAACGTGATCATCTTCTTGAGGTGGTGGTGAAGGAGGTTGTGTTGGATCTTCATGATGTAGTTCCTCCTCCTCTTCATCTTGTCGTGTACCGCTTGTGGATGCCTCCATGTCATGTTGTGGTTCACCTTGTCGTGAAGTAGGGGCTTCCACTTGAGTTGATGAAGTACTTTCTTTCACCTCCATGGGACGAATCTTGCCGATGGGTAAATCTAGGATAGCTCCCGAAGGGTCCTTATCACCTACATCATTTGGCAATTGTTCGACTTGCGAACCATTAGATTCATCAAACTTCACATCTACCGTCTCTTCAACTTTTCGAGTGAAGTTTTTGTAGACATGGTAAGTGTGAGAGTTCGATCCATAACCAAGTAGGAATCCTTCATGAGATTTAGAAGCAAATTTAGTACAACGATGCTTGTCAAGAATATAGCACTTGGAGCCGAATACCCGAAAGTATCCAACTTGGGGTTTGTTACCGGTGAGTACTCGTATGCCGTTTTACCGAGAAGCTTGTGCAAGTAAATGTTGGAAATATGCCATAGAGGCAATAATAAAATAGTTATTATTATTATATTTCCTTGTTCATGATAATTGTTTATTATCCATGCTATAATTTTATTGATTGGAAACACATTGCATGTGTGGATATATAGACAACACTTTAAATTTGTCCCTAGTGTGCCTCTAGTAAACTAGCTCGTTGATCAAAGATGGTCAAGGTTTCCTAGCCATTGACATGAGATGTCATTTGATAACGGGATCACATCATTAGGAGAATGATGTGATGGACAAGACCCAAACTATAAACGTAGCATATGACCGTGTCAGTTTATTGCTACAGTTTTCTGCATGTCAAGTATATGTTCCTATGACCATGAGATCATGCAACTCACTAACACCGGAGGAGTGCCTTGTGTGTATCAAACATCGCAACATAACTGGGTGACTATAAAGGTGCTCTACAGGTATCTTCGAGGGTGTCTGTTGGGTTGGCATGGATCAAGACTGGGATTTGTTACTCCGTGTGACGGAGAGGTATCTCAGGGCCCACTCGGTAATACAACATCACGATAAGCCTTGCAAGCAATGTGAATAAGTGTTAGTCACGGGATCTTGTATTACGGAACGAGTAAAGAGACTTGCCGGTAACGAGGTTGAACTAGGTATGGAGATACCGACGATCGAATCTCGGGCAAGTAACATACCGAAGAAAAAAGGGAACATCATACGGGATTAACTGAATCCTTGACATAGAGGTTCGATCGATAAAGATCTTCGTAGAATATGTAGGAATCAATATGGGCATCCAGGCCCCGCTATTGGTTATTGACCGTAGAGGTGTCTCGATCATGTCTACATAGTTCTCGAACCCACAGGGTCTGCACACTTAAGGTTCAGTGACGTTTTTGTATACATGAGTTGTGTGTGTTGGTGATCGAAGGTTGTTCGGAGTCCCGGGTGAGACCCCGGACATGACGAGGAGCTCCAGAATGGTCCGGAGGTAAAGATTCATATATAGGATGTTCTGTGTTGGTCATCGGGAAAAGTTCAGGCATCACCGGTAACGTACCGGGGGTGTCAAAAGGGTCCCAGGGGTCCACCGGAAGGGCCCACCAGTCCCGAAGGGCCACATGGGCTGTGAGAGAGGGTGCACTAGCTCCTGGTGGGTTGGACACACCTCCCACAAGGGCCCATGTGGCTGGGGGTTGGTGGGGGGGCCAACCCTAGGGCTGGCACCACCTTGCCTTCGGTGGCAAGCCACCCTAGGGCTCCTCCACCCTTGGCCGCCGCTCCAAGGGGGAAACCCTAGGGGTTGGGCGCACCACCCCTCCCCTATATATATGTGAGAGGGAGGAGGGCAGATAGACCTTAAGCCACGGGGCAACCCTTCCTCCCTCTCCGATAGCCTCTCCTCTAGATTGATTTGGCGACGCTTAGCGAAGCTCTGCTGGATCAGCTCCACCAACACCGCCGCCACGCCGTCGTGCTACCGGCGAACCCATCTACCTCTCCGCTCCCTCTTGCTAGATCAAGAAGGCGGAGATCTTCATTGAGCTGCACGTGTTCTGAACGCGGAGGTGCCGTCCGTTCGGCACTAGATCGGGAGTTCGTGGGATGGCTTATGATTTGGATCACTGAGACGTAAGACTACTTCAACCGCGTTCTTTAACGCTTCCGCTTAGCGATCTACAAGGGTATGTGGATCCAATCTCTCCTCTCATATATGCTCATCTCCTATATTGATCTTCGTGAAGCGTAGGAATTTTTTTGTTTCCCATGCAACGTTCCCCAACAGTGGCATTAGAGCTAGGTCTATGCGTAGATGAGATCTTGAGTAGAACACAAAGGACTTTATGGGTGTTGATATTCAGATTGCTTCCTCCCTTAATATTTTCTTGGTTCAGCAGTATTGTGGGATGAAGCGGCTCAGACCGACTTTACTCGTACGCTTATGAGAGACCGTGTTCCATCGACTCACATGTGACTTTGTTGCATAAAGATGGCCGGTGGGTGTCTGTCTCTCCCACTTTAGTTGGACCGAATTTTATTAAGGCGGTCCTTGTAAAGGTTGAAAAGCAATCTTCATATCACCGTTGTGGTTTTGCGTAGGTAATAATCGTTCTTGCTAGATACCCATAACAACCATGTAAAACATGCAACAACAATTAGAGGACGTCTAACTTGTTTTTGCAGGGTATGTTATGATGTGATATGGCCAATTACATGATGAGATATATGTGATGTATGAGATGATCATGTTTTGTATAGAATATCATGACTTGCATGTCGATGAGTACGACAACCGGCAGGAGCCATAGGGTTGTCTTTGATTTTTGTATGACCTACGTGTCAATCTTTAAGCACTATGTAATGCTTTACTTTATCGCTAAGCGGTAGCAATAGTAGTATGAGCATGGTGGGCGCGACAACCCCGATGGCGACACAATGATGGAGATCATGATGATAGAGATCATGCCAGTGCTTTGGAGATGGAGATCAAAAGCACAAGTTCATGGCCATATCATGTCACTTATGATTTGCATGTGATGTTAATCATTTTATGCACCTTGTTTTTCTTAGGACGACGGTAGAATTATAAGGTGATCCCTCACCTAAATTTCAAGATGAATTGTGTTCTCCATGTGTGTGCACCATTGCGAAAGTTCATCGTGTCGAGACACCACATGATGATCGGGTGTGATAGACTCTACGTTCGCATACAACGGGTGCAGGCCAGTGTTGCACATGTGGAACACTCGGGTTAAACTTGACGAGCCTAGCATGTATAGACATGGCCTCGGAACACAAGAGGCCGAAAGGTCAAGCATGAGTCATATAGTAGATATGATCAACATGATGATGTTCACCATTGAAACCACCTTAACTCACATGATGATCGGACTTGAGTTGGTGAATATGGATCCTGTATCACTCATATGACCTGAGGGATGTCAATTTTAGTGGGAGCTTTAGTAATTTGATTAACTGAAATCATTATCTTGAACAATAGTCTTAGTAACCTTTGCTTATTTATGTTGTAGATCAATGGCTCGCGCAGTAGCACCCCTGAATTTTAATGAGTTCCTAGAGAAAGCTAAGTTGAAAGATGATGGAAGTAAATTTGTGGACTAGGCCCGTAATTTGAGGATTATCCTCATGGCTTCCCAGAAGGCATATGTCCTTAATGCACCGCTTGGTAACCAACCCGCAGACATGTCATCCGAAGACGTTAAGAACGCTTGGGAGGCACGTTCTGGAGATTACTCAATAGTTTAGTGTGTAATATTGTATGTCTTAGAACTGGGACTTCAAAGACATTTTGAACGTCATGGAGCATATGCGATGTTCCAGGAGTTGGAGTTTATCTTTAAGAAGAATGCCCGGATCGAGAGGTATGAGACCTCCAATAAGTTCTATGCTTGCAAAATGGAGGAGAACGGGTCTATCAGTGAACATATACTCAGAATGTCTGGGTATTCGACCCATCTGGCGGAGTTGGGTATGCCCCTTCCGCCAGAGGCGATCATTAACAAAGTTCTTCAATCATTGCCACCTAGCTACAAGAGCTTCCTGATGAACTATAACATGCACGAGATGACCAAGTCAGTCGCCGAGCTGTTTGCGATGCTGAAAGTCATTGAGTCTGAAATCTAGAAAGAACATCAAGTGTTGATGGTCAATAAAACCACTAGTTTCAACAATCATGGCAAGGGCAAGAAGGGTAACTACAATAAGGGTGGCAAAGCAGTTGCTCCTCCCGTGAAGAAACCCAAGGCTGGACCCAAGCCAAAAACTGAGTGCTTTCATTGCAAGGGAACTAGTCACTGGAAGCGGAACTGCCCCAAGTATTTGGCTGACAAGAAGGCGGCCAACAACAAACAAGGTATATATGATATACATGTTATTGATGTGTACCTTACTAGCTCTCATTGTAGTGCTTGGGTATTTGATACCGGTTCGGTTGCTCACATTTGCAACTCAAAGCAGGACCTATGGAATAGACGGAGGCTGGCTAAGGACTAAGTGACGATGAGCGTGGGAAATGGTTCCAAGGTTGATGTGATCGCCGTCGGCACGCTCTCTCTTCAATTACCATCGAGATTAGTGATGAACCTGAATAATTGTTATTTAGTGCCTGCGTTAAGCATGAACATTATATCTGGATCTTGTTTATTGCGAGACGGTTACTCATTTAAATCAGAGAATAATGGTTGTCCTATTTATATGAGTAATATCTTTTATATTCATGCACCCAATGTGAGGGGTTTATTCATGTTGAATCTTGATAGTGATGATACACATGTTCATAACATTGTTGCTAAAAGATGTAGAGGTGATAATGAAAGTACCACTTTCTTGTGGCACTGTCATTTGGGTCATCTTGGTGTAAAACGCATGAGGAAGCTCCATGTGATGGACTTTTGGAGTCACTTGATTTTGAATCACTTGACACATGTGAACCATGCCTCATGGGCAAGATGACTAAAACGCCGTTCTCTGGAACAATGGAACGGGTGAGTGATTTGTTGGAAATCATACATACTGATGTGTGCGTTCTGATGAACATTGAGGCACGCGGTGGATATCGTTATTTTCTCACCTTCACTGATGACTTAAGTATATATGGGTATATTTACTTAATGAAACACAAGTCTTAAACGTTTGAAAAGTTCAAGCAATTTTACAGTGAAGTTGAGAATCATCATAACAAGAAGATTAAATTCGTGCGATCTGATCAAGGAGGTGAATATCTGAGTTATGAGTTTGGCAGTCACTTAAGACAGTGTGGAATTGTTTCATAATTGACACCGCCTGGAACACCACGGCGTAATGGTGTGTCCGAACGTCGTAATCGAACCTTATTAGATATGGTGCATTCTATGATGTCTATTGCCGATTTGCCACTATCATTTTGGGGTTATGCATTAGAGACAGCTGCATTCACTTTAAATAGGGCACCATCTAAATCCGTTGAGACGACCCCATATGAACTGTGGTTTCGCGAGAAGCCAAAATTGTCGTTTCTTAATGTTTGGGGATGTGATGCTTATGTCAAAAAGCTTCAGCCTGAAAAGCTGGAACCCAAAGCGGAGAAATGCGTCTTCATAGGATACCCAAAAGAGACAGTTGGGTATACCTTCTATCTGAGATCCAAAGGCAAAGTGTTTGTCGCTAAGAACGGAACATTTCTTGAGAAAGAGTTTCTCTCAAAATAGTGGAGTGGGAGGAAAATAGAACTTGATGAGGTTATTGAACCTTTACTTCAACCAGAGAGTAGCGCATCGCAGAAAGATGTTTCTGTGGAGCCAACGACGGTTGAAGAGGAAGTTAATGATGATGATCATGACAATTCAGATCAAGTTACTATTAAACCTCGTAGGTCGACAAGGGCGCGTACTGCTCCTGAGTGGTACGACAACCCTGTCTTGGAGGTCATGTCATTAGACAACGATGAACCTATGAGCTATGGAGGAGAGATGATGGGCCCGAATTCTGAGAAATGGTTAGTGGCCATGAAATTCGAGATGGGATCCATGTATGAAAACAAAGTATGGACTTTGGAAGTATTAACTAAAGGGCAAAATGCCATTAAGAACAAATTGATCTTTAAGAAGAAGACGGACGCGGACGGTAATGTCACCATCTATAAAGATCAACTTGTGGCAAAGGGTTTTTCACAAGTTCAAGGAGTTGACTACGATGAGACCTTCTCACCCGTAGCGATGCTTAAGTCCATCAGAATCATGTTAGCAATAGCTGCATATTTCGACTATGAAATTTGGCAGATGGATGTCAAAACAGCGTTCCTTAACGGTTTCCTTGAGGAAGAGTTTTATATGATGCAACCGGAAGGTTTTGTCAATCCAGAGAATGCTGACAAAGTTTGCAAACTCCAGCGATCCATTTATGGACTGGTGCAAGCATCTCGGAGTTGGAATAAGCGCTTTGATGAGGTGATCAAAGCGTTTGGGTTTATACAAGTTTATGGAGAAGCTTGTATTTACAAGAAAGTGAGTGGGAGCTCTATAGCGTTTCTAATATTATATGTGGATGACATATTGCTTATTGGAAACAATATAGAAATGCTGGAAAGCGTGAAGGAATATTTGAACAAGAGTTTCTCAATGAAGGACCTGGGATAAGCTGCTTTCATATTAGGCATTAAGATCTATAGAGATAGATCGAGACGCTTGATAGCACTTTCACAAAGCACATACCTTGATAAAGTTTTGAAGAAGTTCAAAATGGATCAGTCCAAGAAGGGGTTCTTGCCTGTGTTACAAGGTGTGAAGTTGAGTAAGACTCAATGCCTAGTGACTGCAGAAGATAGAGAGAAGATGAGTGTCATCCCCTATGCTTCAGCCATAGGCTCTATCATGTATGCAATGATGTGCACAAGACCCGATGTCAGCCTTGCCATTAGTATGGCCGGAAGGTTTCAAAGTGATCCTGGAATGGAGCACTGGACGGAGGTCAAGAATATCCTTAAGTACCTGAAAAGGACTAAGGAAATGTTTCTCTTTTATGGAGGAGATCAAGAGCTCATCATAAAGGGTTACATCGATGCAAGCTTTGACACTGATCCGGATGACTCTAAGTCGCAAACCGGATACGTATTTATTCTCAATGGGGGAGCGGTAAGCTGGTGCAGTTCCAAGCAAAGCGTGGTGGCCGATTCTACATGCAGAGTGGAGTACATTGCAGCCTCGGAGGCAGCGAAGGAAGGTGTCTGGATGAAGGAGTTCATGAAAGATCTTGGAGTAGTGCCTAGCGCACTGAATCCATTTGATTTGTTCTGTGATAACACTAGTGCCATTGCCCTGGCCAAGGAACCAAGGTTTCACAAGAGGACCAGACACATAAAGCGACGCTTTAATTCCATCCGCGAGTACATCAAGGAGGAGGAATGAATATTTGCAAAGTGCACATGGATCTGAATGTTGCAGACCCTTGACTAAACCTCTTCCAAGGGCTAAACATGATCAACACCATAAATGTATGGGTGTTCGATTCATTACAATGTAAATCGCATAGTGATGTGAGCTAGATTATTGACTCTAGTGCAAGTGGGAGATTGTTGCAAATATGCCCTAGAGGCAATAATAAAATAGTTATTATTATATTTCCTTGTTCATGATAATTGTTTATATCCATGCTATAATTGTATTGATTGGAAACACATTGCATTGTGTGGATATATAGACAACACTTTGTTCCTAGTGTGCCTCTAGTAAACTAGCTCGTTGATCAAAGATGGTCAAGGTTTCGTAGCCATTGACAGGAGATGTCATTTGATAACGGGATCACATCATTTGGGGAATGATGTGATGGACAAGACCCAAACTATAAACGTAGCATATGATCGTGTCAGTTTATTGCTGCAGTTTTCTGCATGTCAAGTATATGTTCCTATGACCATGAGATCATGCAACTCACTGACACCGGAGGAGTGCCTTGTGTGTGTCAAACGTCGCAACATAACTGGGTGACTATAAAGGTGCTCTAAGGTATCTCTGAGGGTGTCTGCTGGGTTGGCATGGATCAAGACTGGGATTTGTTACTCCGTGTGCCGGAGAGGTATCTCAGGGCTCACTCGGTAATACAACATCACAATAAGCCTTGCAAGCAATGTGACTAAGTGTTAGCCACGAAATCTTGTATTACGGAATGAGTAAAGAGACTTGCTGGTAACGAGATTGAACTAGGTATGGAGATACCGGCGATCGAATCTCGAGCACGTAACATACCGAAGAACAAAGGGAACATCATACGGGATTAACTAAATCCTTGACATAGAGGTTCAACCGGTAAAGATCTTCATAGAATATGTAGGAATGAATATGGGCATCCAGGTCCCGCTATTGTTTATTGACCGTAGAGGTGTCTCGGTCATGTCTACATAGTTCTCGAACCCACAGGGTCTGCACACTTAAGGTTCGGTGATGTTTCGGTATAGATGAGTTATGTGTGTTGGTGACCAAAGGTTGTTCAGAGTCCCGGATGAGACCCCGGATGTGATGAGGAGCTCCGGAATGGTCCGGAGATGAAGATTTATATATAGGATGTAACGTGTTGGTCACCGGGAAAAGTTCGGGTGTCACCGGTAACGTACCGGGGGTGTTGGAAGGGTCCCGGGGGGTCCACCGGAAGGGGCCACCAGCCCCGAAGGGCCACATGGGCTGTGATAGAGGGCACACCAGCCCCTGGTGGGCTGGCCGCACCTCCCACAAGGTCCATGCGGTTGGGGGTTGGTGGGAGGGCCAACCCTAGGGCTGGCGCCACCTTGCCTTGGGTGGCAAGCCTCCCTAGGGCGCCTCCACCCTTGGCCGCCGCTGCAAGGGGGAAACCCTAGGGGTTGGGCGCACCACCCCTCCCCCTATATATATGAGAGGGAGGAGGGTAGCCGCACCTTAAGCCACAACGCAGCCCTTCCTCCCTCTCCGACAGTGTCTCCTCTAGATTGATTTGGCGACGCTTAGCGAAGCTCTGTCGGATCAGCTCCACCACCACCGTCGCCACACCGTCGTGCTACCGGCGAACCCATCTACCTCTTCGCTCCCTATTGATGGATCTAGAAGGCGGAGATTGTCATCGAGCTGCACATGTGCTGAACGCGGAGGTGCCGTCCGTTCGGCACTAGATCGGGAGTTCGTGGGACGACTTGCGATTTGGATCGTGGAGACGTACGACTACTTCAACCGTGTTCTTTAATGCTTCCGCTTAGCAATCTACAAGGGTATTTGGATCCAATCTCTCCTCTCATAGATGCTCATCTCCTAGACTAATCTTGGTGAAGCGTAGGATTTTTTTTGTTTCCCGTGCAATGTTCCCCAACAGTAAAGTCGGTTTATGGCATGACATCCTATTTCAACGGCCTCTGCCCAAAAGTGTCTTGGCATCTTATATTTATCAAGAATCATTCTTACCATCTCAATAAGCATATGGTTCTTCCTCTAAACAACTCCATTTTGTTGAGGCGTGCACGTAGCCGAGAATTCATGTGAGACACCTTCTTTGTCAAGAAAGGTATCCACATGGGTGTTCTTGAACTCCGATCTGTTATCGCTTTGAACTTTCTTGATCTTCACTTCAAACCGATTTTGCACTTTGCGAACGAAGTTCTTGAAGATCTTTTGAACTTTCGACTTATCATGAAGGAAAAATACCCACGTAAATCTGGAAAAATCATCAACTATAACTAGACCATAGGAATTTCCATCGAGACTCTTGTAAGCATTGGGACCGAAAAGATCCATGTGAAGTAACTTGAGTGGTCTCCTAGTAGTCATGATAGTCTTAACGGGATGACTTCCGCCTACTTGTTTTCCAGCTTGACAAGCACTACAAAGTCTATCTTTGTTAAAGATAACATCTTTAACACCAAGTATATGATCACCTTTGATTAGCTTATCTAGATTGTGCATGCCTACATGTCCAAGTCTTCTATGCCATAGCCAACCTTTAGAGGATTTAGCAATTAAACAAGTGCGAGGTTTGGATCTCGTAGTGAAATCAACAATGTATAGATCACCTCTATGGAAACTGATAAAGACCATTTTATGATTATCTTGACGAAACACTTGGCAATATACTTTTGTGAATAACACATTGAAACTGAAATCGGCAAGTCTAGACACGGAAAGAAGATTGTAGCCAAGGGATTCAACAAGCATAACATTTTTAATAGAGCTATCATGGGATATGGCCACCTTACCAAGGCCAAGTACCTTACCCTTAGAGTTGTCTCCAAAGGTCACGTACCTTCGAGGACCTTGATTAGGCGTGATCTCTTGGAACATGTCTTTATCACCAGTCATATGATCCGTACATCCACTGTCAAGAATCCACTCTTTTCCTTCGGACATATAATCCTTGAAGTTTGCCATGATACTTAGATACTTCATGATCTTCTCATATTCGATGTCGAACAGTTCATCTTCATCATAGTAGTCATGTTCCACATTGTCATCATCAAGTGAGAAATCCTCGTCATAAAGAACAATAGATTCGTTAGAATTGCGATCATGACAATGTTCAAGTTTATGAATGTGAATGGCTTCAAAGATAATGTTGTTGATAGTGATGACATCTCCTTTAGCACGCATGAGATCACATAGCTCAAATAGGCATTTATCAAAGTTTGGATCACTAGGCTTCATTTTGTGAAAAGCAATAATTTTATGAAAAATTTCATTAAGACTTCCTAATGAAAGATTTGGATATCGTAACTCCAAATCAGGCCACAAGGTATAGGCACATGCAAAGTTCTTCAATTGAGAAAGCACGAATCTTGCTAAGCCTCTAATAATAAGATTGATAGTTCTTAGGTTACCAAGCATGTTAATTTCGTCTTCATGTGTGGGATGCAATTCATCAATAGGAGGCTCATAGGGGCGCATAACATATTTTCTCAATTGAAATTCATTAAACAGCTCAAGCATAAAAGTTTTCCATTGACTATAATACTCTCCATCAAGAATAGGCACTCTACAACTCAAACTCCCTATACTAGACACATCCATCTTCCTCCTCGGTGATTAAACCGATGCAATGGAGACCAAAGCTCTGATACCAATTGAGGGATCACTAGAAGAGTGTCTAATGGGGGGGTGAATAGACTACTAGCAGAAAATTAAAACCTAACCTTTTCCCAAGTTATTTGGTTGGCAGATTTTAACAGTTTTAGCAAGACTAGCAAGTCTATATACCCTACACATGCATGTCAATAAATATAGCAGCATAAAGTAAAGACATTGTACATGAAGTAAAGAGTTAAGATATGGAGATCAAACACATTTGGAGACACAAGGATTTTCCCCATGGTTCCGATAGGTGGTGCTATCGTACGTCCATGTTTATGGAGTCTTCAACCCACGGAGGGTAACGGTCGTGAGAGTCCATGGAGGGCTCCACCCATAAGGGTCCACGAAGTAGCAACCTTGACTATTCCATAACGGCTTCCGTCCACGAAGGACTAGCCTCACTATGGGTAGATCTTCACGAAGTAGGCGATATCCTTGCCCTTACAAACTTCTTGGTTCACTCCACAACACGAAGTAGGAGGCTCCCAAGCGACACTTAACCAATCTAGGAGGCACCACTCTAAAAAAGGTAATAGGCTCGGTAATGTCGATGAACTCCTTGCTCTTGTGCTTCAAGATGATAGACTCCTCAACACACAATCACTCTCTCACAGATATGGCTTGGTAGAAGAGATGGGATTGGTGGAAAGCAACTTGGGGAGGCTAGAAATCAAGATCCATATGGTTGGAGTGGAAGATCTTGACCTCAACACAAGGGTAGGTGGTTCTCTCTCTCTCTCGGAAAATTGATAGGATAGATATGGAATAGTCCCGAGTGCTTATCTTTCGAGTAGGTGGTGGTGGAGGGGTATATATAGGCATCCCCAAAAATCCAACCGTTACACACAATAAGTTAGTCTCGGTGACACCGATGTGTTAATCTCGATGATACCGAAGTGACTAAAAGGTGGCAACTTTTGAATCTCGGTGAGACCGATATAGGAATCTCGGTTGCACCGATAAGGTGACCAACGGTCAGAATGCCCATTCTCGGTGATGCCGATACAACAATCTCGGAGGGACCAAAACTGTGAACTTGCGTAACAGAAAGTTGGCAGACTGAACTCGGTGGCACCAGTATGGAATTGGTTGCACCGAAGTGGCTAGGGTTTGACCGAGTCTGTCTAGGGTTTGGAATCGGTGGCACCGAATATGGAATGTTGGTTGCACCGATTTTGAGTGATTGGCTTAGGACAGACTTTGGTGGGAGAGTTTGTGGGTGTCTTTGGCGACCATCACTTGTGCATGTATGAGCATTTTTTCCCCAACAAAACCTTACCCCCTTTTAATAGTATTGGCTTTCCTATAGACTCAAGGTGATTTCTCACAAATATAAAATGTACAGTCCTCTTGCTTGAAGCTTTGCCAACCTATTTTTTTGCATCTTGGGGTATTCTACAATCTCTTTGCCAACCCAATTCTCCATGGACTATTATCTGAAACACACTAGATAAAAGTATTAGTCCAAGAGACAATGTATGTTGTCATGAATTATCAAAATCACCAACCGAGAATGTTGTGCATTCAGCTATCATGAATGTAGTTGTGAAGACACATGCATGCAGTGATGATTATCTTTTGTGTCTACGGTTTATATCGCGGTATGCCTTGAAGAATACGCCATTTCATTTTGAGAGCACCAAATGATCTTTCGACAACATTTCGCAAAGAAGAATGACGATGGTTGAATATCTCATACCTCCTCATGGGAGGGTGTTGTTGGAAATCTGGTACATGATACCGTTGCCCTTTGTATGGTGCTAGATATCCAACTCCATTGGGATATCCGGAGTCGACAAGGTAGTATTTATTTACAATGAGACATCATGTATATAAGAATATGCATGCATACACTTACATAATAATATTCGTTTGTACATACAAATTAATAGCACATATTGCAGCACATATAGCACATTTATCTGAAAGCAATTTGGCAGGGGGTGAATAGCTTGGCATAGCCGGAAATTCCTCAGATAGCCACAATACCAAACCGGCCCAGAACTGTAATACTAATTCACTTGCCTTCCACTGTTTTGCATAGTTTTTGTCTTCTGCATTTTTCGTTTTTTGTTTTTTTCTTTCAGCTTCTTTTCGTTTTTATTTTTCATTTATTTCTTTTGTTCTTTCCCCAATTTTATTGTTTTTTATTTAAAATAATATTTATTTATTTTTCTTCAATTTTCTTTGTTTTTCTTGTTTCTTTTGGTTTCCATTGCTTCCATTGTTTTGCATTGGTTTTTCTTTTTCTTTTTTGTGGTATGTTTTTTCAGAATTCATTGTTTCTTCAGTCGATTTTCATCGTTTTCTTTGTTTCCGACACATGCAACCATTTTTCATTACACATTCTACAGTTTTTGTAAACATTTAAATATATGATAGTTTTTTGAAAACAAATATTTTTTATACTCATTGTTCATTTATGATATATCAAATAATTTTAATATACACGTTTAAAATTTTACATATACAATAAAAACATTTTTTGACTACATTATCAACATCTTTTAATACACGGAGAACATTTTTAATGGCAATAAACATTTTTTCTTCACACACATTGTAGGACATGTTTATACACAATATACACTTTTGTACACATTTAACATTTTCTAAACATGATCAACATTTTTTCATCCACATTCTATTTGTTTTGTATATATTTTCTGTATACATGACAACATTTTATATACGCATCTAAATAAATTCAAATAATTGATTAACATTTTTAAAAACAATAATATTTTGTGATCAGTATTTTTCATATACACTGTATATTATTTGTATAAATACTTCGTATACATGAGAAACACTTTCTGTCTACATATTTAACATTTTTTAAACACATGATCAACAATTTTTCATAAATATTATTTTTATATTTTTCTTATACATGACATGTTTTTTAGAGACACTTAACTTTTTTCAGATGCTTGATTATATTTTTGAAAATACTTTATTAAAATTATCTTCAAGTGCTTGATTAACATTTTCTAAAAATGCGATGAACACTTTTATACACATTGTATATTCATTGAATATATTTTCTTATACGTGAGAAACATTTTTTCTATACACATAAACCATTTTTAAATGTTTGGCTAACATTTTTACAAAATGATTTATGTAAAGTGTTTTCTGTAATACATATATTCAGAATATTTGGAAGTTTAGACAAAAATAAACAAAGAAAGAAAAAACGAAAACCATGAAGAAACATATTTTTTGAGGCAGTGGCCTGTGACCTCCCATCTGTGACCGGCCCATTTGGTCAGGCAGCCGACGCGAGTGCAACCTACACCTCGCGGTAAGCGAGACATAGGTACGCCCCTTGAAACCTAGAGTTTATGTCTCAGTTTTGGTGGTGTGCATTTAACATTTCTCGTCATGTTTAGATCTAGTTAGCTTGATTAGGCATCTAGATTCTTTGATTGAAATAGATGATGTGACCAAGTTGAGCTACATGCATTATAAATGCATAGGCCACACAATATTCCCGAAAGACCCTCTTAAAACCTGGGTTGTGGTTGCCGCATTACTCAAGATCAATTGTAACAAAATAGCTTGAAAAGCAAAAAAACATGGTTAAGTAAACATAACAAAGATAGGCCTGGTTCAAAATCTCGATAACTAATTATGTGACTACTTATGCAAAAAAGGTTAAAAGTCTGACTTCCCAATTTGTCATACAAAATAAGATAAAATTGTCATGAAGTGTACAGAATCAAGAAAAATGGCATGCTGCAATGATTAATTGCGATGAGTTCTATCGGGACATGACGTACGTGAGTGTGTCAGATTTTTGACCATCAAAATCAGACGTTATATTTATAATGAAGTCAAAAAAAGTAACTTATCATTACCTAGGAGTATATTAGTTGTGCGGGGCAGATTTTCCGAGTGGCCCACATTCCTGATGGCATCTTTAAACATGCTTGGCCCCTTTGTCAAGTCCTCATCTTCGATGCCTTGAGCGCCACTCGGCGAATCTAGTGCCAATGGCGTCGCCCATGTCTGGCCCAACAACGCCACATGCTCACTAGCTTGTTTTTTCTTATCTATTTTGCTACAGTATGTACCGTTGTTCATAGAAAAAAACCCAGTCAGTTTGCCATAGTATGAACTGCTGTTCTTACGAAACACCGCCCAATTTTAAGTTCATTAATTTTTAAAAACTTCATAAATCCCCCCCCAAATGACCGTGAATTTGAAAAAGTTCATGAATTTTGGGAAAAAAGTTACGAATTTGGACAAAGTTCATGGTTCCAAAAAAAATCATGAATCTAAAAAATGTGGACTTTCAAAAAAAGTTTAACAATTTTGAGAAAACTTCACGAATTTGGAAAAGAATGTTCATGGATTTGTAAAAGTTACATGAATTGGAAAAAATAGTAAACAACAAAAAACTTCACAAATTTGAGAAACCTTTTCACTAGTTTGCAAAAAGTTTTTGAATTCAAAGAAGTTCATGTATTTTAGAAAAAGAAAAGGGAAAATAAAAAGGAAACAAAAAAATGAAAAAAGTGAAAGAAAATAAAAATAAAAAGGAAAATAATAAGAGAGTAAATAGACAAAAGATAAGAAAACCAACCCCGAAAGCTTTCATGCGAGTTTTGGGATTCGCAAAACTAAGGAATGAACTACCCTTGGAACCTCTTAATGGATCGACCCACAAAACATCGATCGATGGAGGGAGGGTGTGTGCGGTGTACGGTAACACCGTTAACCAACGAAACTTGTGCCAAATAGGATTCAACTATAAGCAGATCTATACCATGGTAGGGGCAACGCGGGTGACTCTACACCATAAGAGAGGTTCTATTCAATGCTTCAGGTTCCACTTTGCCAAGTAGCGCGTGAAGCCGCTGATTTGGACCGACTCATCGAGCCACTAGTTGTTGTTTTCTCGTCTATTTTTTTACTTCACCTATTGATTAGTTGACCACCAAAAATAAAAACTTCATAAATTTTGAAAAGAAGCTTAAAATGAGAAAATAAATTTTTGAAAAAGGTTATGAGATTGAAAAAGTTCGTGAATTTGAAAAAAAGTCTCCAAATTTGAAAATAAGTTCATGAATTAGAAAAGGTTTATCAAATTTTAAAACAAAACGTCATGAATTTGAAATGTTCATGCATTTAAGAAATGTTCATAAATTTGAATATAGTTGGCGCATTTGAAAGAGTTCACAAAATTGAAAAAGTTCATGAATATAAAAAAATCATACCTTTGGAAAAAATGGAAAATGGAAAAGAACCTAGACAGAAAACGGATGACAAAATAAAACTAAAGAAAACACACGGCCCGCAATAACCAGTGGGAACAAGTGGGGGGAGGTAATATGGGTCAGTGCCCCTCGTGGCACCTTGGGTTGGGGCGGGGGGGGGGGGCTTGTGTGCCCCATACCAATCGTCCCTCATTTGGCGCTACAAGCGTCAAATTAGAATTGACTTGTTCTCTCTTGGACAAGAAAACATAAACCACCAAATTTGCTACACTGGTTGCTACAGGCGAAGGATTGACCTCATGCCCAGGCCATGGCCTTGTCTGCGTGGCCTGTCTCCGTCATTGTATATATTGTACTAAAATTGGCTTGTGATAATCTCAGAATAAGAGGTCCGGCTAAACCTCCGAAATGTAAACATTGCACTCATATGAGTGTGTGTAATTTATTCTTTAAATGCATTGTGGCAAGGTTAGCATGGAAGATTATGGAGAAAATCATAAATGTTAACATTGTGAACTTTGTCTCTCTCTCTCTCTCTCTCGCTAAACATTGGCTTTATGACAAGAAATCATTCACTTGAATATTATCTCTTATGCAGTCCCTTAGGGGATCTAGAACGTAGACGTGCTTTAGTTTTGAATAGGTGCTCTTGGATTTCTATCAACAAGTCCACCACTTGATAGTGAATTAACTAAAATATTAGGCCAAACCGAGAAGGTTCCACTTGCGCGGGGGTTGTTCAGGACGTGGTTCTCAAGAAGCTTTTCTCGACAGTGTGGATTTTATTTGCTTAAGGAATCTCCACCGGTATACCTCCAATCACCCCTAAATGTCTGGGTCGCAGTTTTCAGACGTTTTTAGCTAACGTCATGTCACAAACGTCTCCAGAAGCGTCCGGGTCTACGAAATCCCACAAACTAGCATCAAACGGAGGGGAGGTTTGCGGGCATCCCAACCTCCACCACGTACGCATCTGACAAAGCGGTGCCACACAAAACCCTCTCACGCGCGTTCGCTTCAACCGTGCCTCCGCTCTGGGACATTCATGTTGGTCTAGAGTGAACCTGACTGACCGCTGCAACATCCTAGCCCAAAGGCGCGTCATTCAACCAACACGACGATTGAGAGTGTCGCCCATGCCACTTCCGCTCTCCCTCCATGCTGCGTAACGCCAGGTCAGAGCAACGCGATGGGACATGGCGATGAGACAGATTTCTACTGCATCAAAGTTGACCGCCTATACATCCATCCCCCCGACATTGAACATGCACGTCTGTCGACAAACTCACTCTGGGCGCCAACATTCAAACCATCGCTTGGCATGCCCGACACCGACTATATATACACGGCCACAGACAACACAAACTGGCGGTACAGAAACCGTGAGATCCCTCATAAGGGTAACAAGCATAGGCAGATGTACCAGAGGGGAGTTCACATAGGGGGTCCACCCAGGTTCAGGCCCTCATGGTGAGGTAATACCTTATGTCATTCTTTGTTTTTGATTGATGTGGGAGCACCTCATGTGAGGGGGTTACAAGAGGATGAAGATGACGACTACCGAAGTATGTATCTAGTGGAATGGATGCTCATGCTAAACCTAGCCTCACCTTATAAAGGGGATGAGAGCTATTGTTTAAAGGGTTCCTAACCAACCACATCATCGAGGGTTCCTTGACTTGCATGCCAAGATAATGGTTACCTTCGAGCCGATATGGTACGTAAAACCGTCAATACCCTCGGTAGGGTGGCAAACGCGGATGGAAGTACCAAAATGGAGGCCACACGAGGAAGTTACCCAGGTTCGGCCCCCCTTGGAGGGGTAAAACCCTATGTTCTGCTTCTGGTTTGTATACATGGTGGAGTATCGTGTGAGGGTTACAATGGGGGATGATGTATGGCCACCAAGAGTATGTTTATATGAGAGTAGATGGCTCTAGCTAACCACCGCACTGTCCTTATATAGATGACAAGGGATAGGGTTATCTAAATGACCTTCAACCACCCTCCTACTTGGCTTGCACTCCAAGATGATCGTCGAGCCCTTGCTGGGCCACCGGACTCCCTCCTCTCATCGAGCTCTCTTCAGGATGTGTGTGCCCTACAATGGGCCCGCTGTTGGGCTTGCATTGAGCGAGCCACCCCTGGTGTATTGGACGTCACTAGCCCTCGAAAGTGTCTTGTCTTGGTCTTTGTGAATGAGAACCTAGACGGTCTCTTTTTACCTTCTTGAAAATCAATGTGTGCCTGGCTTCAGGCATTCCCGAGGCTCAGTGGATGCGTGACTTCCTGGTCCAATCCTCATAATTCTCGGGCTTCACATGTCTGCAACTCGGAGCCCTCGGGTCCATGGCTTTCATCGTGCTTAGGCTTGAGGCCATGGGATCTTGTTTTCATGACTTTTGAAGAATGTTCCTGGACCAAAGAAAGGCCAAGGCTGGAGCCCTATAGTTGGGCCAAACTATGCTTTATTAGGGGTCATTGAAGAGGTTTTATGCTTTGGGCCAAGGCCCGAATTGAGTGACAATGATAGGCTTTCACATGCTCCCTGGGTAGTGCTTCACGTGTCACTCCTTGTCCGATGCAATCTTTGTGAGTCGTGCCGCCGTTTTGCATCCCACACACGCCTTTATAAATAAGGGGAGTTGAGAGCAAATAGCGCATCTTCTTCTTCTGATCCATTACTATTGGCGGGAGAGCACAAATTTGGAGCGACCATGGTAAGTGTAAGTGGTGTGGCGGCCAGTCGTGGGAGCGCCATGATGGAGGAATCTACAAGTTCCCAGCCTTCTCCACCTGAGGCGGTCGCTCTGTTCAAGGGACTGGGGAGCTGAAGGTCCTCCACGACCACCTTCAATCATCTCCAAGGCTTGGTTGCATAGGGGTTTCTTATCGAGCAACACATTCTTTTGTGGCATGTTGTGCAATCAGTGAACATGATCCCTAGGCCTATGAGTTGGAACCTAGTTATTGACACGTCTTTCATCTATCGTGGCCTATCACTCCCGCTACATTGATTCTTCTGAGGGATTCTGACTTACTATGGGTGCCAACTTCATCATCTTACACCGAACGAGATTCCACATCTTGCGTGCTTCATCATGCTATGTGAGTGCTTTCTTGGAACAACAAAGCATTTTGGCCTCTAGCATTAGTTCTTGGAAGTGAAGCCGCATAAGGAGAATGACATGATACTAGACTGTGGTGGAGCCATCATTTATTGTCACATGGTACTTTGAGCTTCTGAAGCCATAGTGTTAGAGGTGTGGCAACGAGACTAGTTTTACGCCCCGGATATCCCGAAGACCTACGAGGAAAAGGGTGACAGTGTGGACCAAGGGATGCTAATCACATCGATATGCCAATCATGGGCTGGGACGAGGACCCTCGGATAACCGAAGAACGGGCCATGTTTACCATGACCCCAACATACTCAAGATGGAATCCTTTGAAGACTTCGCACACTTCAAGACATGTTTAAATCACTGACAAGCTTATCATTAGATGTAACCAACATACATGTAACCCTAGGTACCTCTGGTCCCTATATAAGCTGAGGGGTTTAGTCCGTAGGGTTAACTTAGAATCATAAACATATGATCTCGAGGTAGATCATCCTATAATCTCTACTACATCATAATCAATACAGTAACATTAGGACATAGGGTTTTACCTCTTAGAGAGGGACTGAACCTAGGTAAACATCATGTCTCTTGTTTGTCATGTTACCATCTAGCCAGGATCACCATCTCGGGACCCCCTATCCGAGATCTTCCAGATTTAGCTCTAACATTGGTGGGCCATACAGGTTGCGTCGTGTGGTTGAAATGGTTTGATGGCATCATCGCTTGACAACCAAATTAGTTCTGACATAGTTCTATGCCGGAACATCTAAACCTCGGTTCAACCAGAGCACTAAAGAAAGTTGAAGCTCCAATCTCTTTTTGAAACTTTGATCCTGACAACCCAAACTATGCAGATGCTTCATGTGCCATGACACTAGATCTCACCGAGGAACCGCAAATGACCATCACCGCATCACCGATTTCACACCAGCTACAAAGTGATAAGTACGTTTTATCAGACCAAGCCTGGTGGTTGGATCCAACGGCTTACAATAGGGGCCACAATAGCCAGGCCGTGCATGCGATTCCGAGGTCCACGCTCGATCTACCTTCAGAAGCCTTTCTAGGAAGGCCGATGTTAGATTAGTTTGGGGTAAAATTTTGTCTTCACCCACTCCCATGTCACCTATTAACTTGATAACCTAGGGGTAGCCTACATTTGGGATCTAGCCCTCATCATACAAAAGACAAAGAAATAGTACAAGAATTCTGGACAAGATTCTAGTTCGTAAAATACAAAATCCCAAACAGTAGGATATACCCCCACCGTTCCAGAATATAAGGTGTATTGTTTTCCGTGCAAGTCAACCGATTGAATGTTTGACCAAGACTATAGAATAAACTAACAACATCTGCAATACAAAATAGATAAAATATGGAACTACTTTTCATGATGGATCCAATGATATAAATTATGTATTGTGGATATTAATATATTTATCTAAAAAATCGGTCAAACATGGCCTCGTTTGACTTTTGAAAAAACAAATACACCTTATATAAAGGAACATAGAGAGTATGCCCTAGAGGTAATAATAATAGCTATTATTAATCTCCAAGTTCGAGATTACATATTATATTCCGTGCTATAACTTCTTTGACATAAAGTCTTAGAGGGAAACCCATCTGGATGTGTGGAATAATAAATGGTAAAATGTATTCCTACTCGTGCTTCTAATACTATCTCAAGTGCTGCATGACGGTTACGTTTTCATGATCATGGGCATGACTATGCTCGCAACTTTGAGAACACAATTTTAGAAGAACACTTGTGTTGAATCGACATAATTGGTGTTATGCTATGATATACATTCGCCACGAGTTAATGGTTTTATAACACAGAGAAAGTTAGCGTTTGCATAATTCCTTATACCATGAGAGTATGAAGTTCCTTCATACTTGCTTCATGAATTTTGGTGTTAGTTAAACATCATCCATAAAAGGGTGGTTATAGTGGCTTTTGGGTTCATAGAAAAGTATGACAACGTACTTGATAGTTCAAGATTGGGATTTGCTCCCCTGACGATAGAAAAATATTATTTGGGTCCTCTTGGTGTTATAGTATCTATCATCGCCTGGCCAGACATAACGTGATTTGATCACGGGATGCCAGAATGCGGGAACAAGAAAAGAGAACAAAATCGGTAAAGAGGAAAATGGCATAGTGAACTAGTTGTTGCTTCACTGAATTGCCATAAATCTCACCTCATGTATTTGTAACATATCATGAAGCAAAAGGAACAATATTCGGTAGTTATAGGTTCACTCGAATATTCATTTCTGTGGGTATAGGTATCAATATGGATGTCCATCCCTCTATTGATAATTGATCACAAAAGTTCTATTCATGTATATACTTCACTGTAGGCCACACACTTAAGGGTCATCTATCTGCTAAGTAATAGATAGGGAGTCCGAGAGATTGTTTCCGCAAGAGTTTCAGAGACAATAGAAAAGTTTTAGAAAGAAAATCCAGAAATGTTTCGGAGACAAACTACATACCGGAAATGTTCCGCACGTGACAAAAAATATTTTAGGGAGTGCTTGAAATGTTCTGGACCTTTGGGATATTTCTTAGATTAAACACGTGTTGAAAATATTTCATGAAAAGTTGTGTGGTACACTATTAGGAAAAATATCTCATGATAGTGGAAACACTATTATGAATGGTGGAAACATTATTGTTAATGGTGGAAACACTATTCTAAATACTAGGAGCACTATGATGAATAGTGGAAACACTGTTATGAGGGCATTTTGGTATTTTACCCATAGCCTCCCACCTATAAATAGAGGTGGAGAGAGATCTCAAGATTCACTCTTTATATCTCAAAGACAAGGCATGCATGATCTTCCATCTCTCTCTCCCTCACACGGAATAGTTTCGTAGAGCCGAAAGGCTATCTAGTCTTTGGTAGGGCCAAGTTCTCGACGGCGAAGCCTTGCCGGATATTTTACACCGGATGTGTGAAACCTGTTAGAGTGGTCATAGTTTCGATCTTAGTTTAACGGATACATTGGGATGTTGTCCGAGTGAATGATTGAGTTTCTGTCCGGGTTCCTCCTAGAGGGCTATCCGAGTGACTGATCGATTTTTTGCTCGACAGCCACCCCAAAGGCCTACCCATGGTTTCTTGAAGCCTCCCGAAGGGCTGTCCGAGGAACTGTATAAGGGAGTACATCCTCGCGGTTGGGAGGTTGCAAAATCCTAGTTGGGGGGATTTGCACCAGGATCTCCACCGACTCTTCTTCCGTTGTGCTACGAGTCGGTAATGATAAGATCAACCTTTGTATGCATTTTCATAGTGATCCTGGGCGTGTACGTGGTACGGATTGTTTTGTTTTCTATTGTGTTACCCTATAGTGGCATCAGGAGTCATGCTATGCGTAGATGCATATTGATCTAGAGTACATGATATGTATGGGTGTTGCACAATATAATTTTGTACTAGATGAGTTCTATTGCTGAAAATTATTTGTGCGGGTAGTAGATGAAATCTATTACCTTATGTTCTTGTTGCTTCCCTCGAATTTGTGTAGTCCTGATCTTGACAACATGGTGGAATCTTCTACAAAGTTCTGGAAATCTTTGATCCTTCCATGCTGCTCCTGAGTACATTCGTTGATATATCAACGAAGTGGTTCAATTCTTTGGGTTCCACCATAATCAAGAAAGATGGATGTTTCACAGACTAAACATATATCATCTGCATATGATTCTTGCGTATGATAATGTTCAATATGGGGCTCGCGATTTTTTACCTCGTGTTCAATTGATCTAGCGATTTAAATAATCATACTTGATGATGAATATTGGTAGATGTGGTTTGTTTTAAAACCTTGGAAGCCACGGAAAATAAAATCTGCACAGACTGATTAGAGGTGTCTAACTTGGTTTTCTAGGAAAGCGTGTGATGTGGTATAGTCTTCGTCATATTTAATGAGATTATGTATGAGATGGCTATATATTTAAATTAATTAACATTACATGTGTGTCATGATTCGGCATGATGGCTGGAGCCAAATGGCTGCCACTTTAATGACCTACATGCCAACCTTATTGTAATGCATTAATTTATTATCTATGGTGATAGAAAGATTATCGGATGCATCGTCAAAGTGATGAAAAGTTTGCGAAGATGGACACCGACGCAAATGCCAAAGACGAATAATATGAAGACTTCTCCACCAGTAAGGGCTATACCATATCATGCTATTATGAATTGTCTAAGATGTTTATTTGAAAGTGCATTATATCGGTTAGAGGGGGGGGGGGTGAATAGGCGATTTTACAAATTCATCACTAAGGAATTTCAACTTGAGGAATTTGAAATGTGATGAATAACTAGCAGCAGAATGAGTACTCAAGTGCATGAGAAACATAGCAGTAGCATGGTTATCATGATGAAATAAAGCATGCACAGATTACATGTAGCGTGATGGACGAAAATTTTCTCCCACTTTGTCATTCAAGACCAAAATGGACGAAAATTGAGGACTAACACCCCTGAAGAATTTCATCTTGAAGGAGAAGGAGGAGCGCCGGCGTTGTCGGGGTCGTTTTTCGATGCAGGGCTTGCCGTAGTGTCGTCAATATCCTCGGCTTCATCCACCTCGTGCGATGAAGAATATGAGCTTGTAACTAGTCGAGGAACTTGAAATTTTCTGAATTTCTTCTGAGGAGGATGAGACCAGTCAAAGTTTTGCTGAAAGTCCATTGCCTTGAGTTCCTCAGGAGTCTTGAGATGTGCGACAATGGCCCATGCGTGATCGAAGATTTCATGCACATAGTAGTGATTTTTCCTCATAGAGTTCTGCGTCATAGACATGTTCTCAAGAATTGAAGCAAACTGACGCTTTACCCACTTGTAATTGCGATCAACCTTCTGATGAAGACTTAGGAGAAGCTCTCAATCGGTCATCACACGAGGGGCAACTTCTTGAGGATTTTGTGTTGAGGCTTTTTGTCGTGGTTTTATCACGGCAGATGTCCGAGTGAATGGACTATGGTTTGGGGCGAAGACGCAACTACATGGCGGCTTGAAGGGGTTGATCGGAATCGAGAGACACGGAGTTTACCCAGGTTCGGCCCCTCTGATGGAGGTAAGAGCCTACGTCCTGCTTGTCTAGTATTGATGATGAAGGAGATCTCTCGGTTACAAGGGTGCTGTTTGCTACCTCTAATCCCGAGAGACTCTAATATGTCTAAACTTGTGGACTTGTCTCTCTATGTCCGTCCCTCTTGGGGCGCCTTACCCCTCCTTATATAAGTGGAGAGGGTAGGTTTACAAATAGAGTCCTACTAGGAGTAGGATTAGGACTAGTTTCTCTAGAATCCTATTCTGGGTCTTGTAACCTTCGGCAGGGAGTCTTTCTCTCTTTGAGCCTTCTCTCGTGAGCCGCCTGACGCCGGCTTACACGCTGGGTCTTGGGCCTGGTCGTCCTGTGGTCCGCCTGCCGGGTCATTAATAGAATGCCATGTCTTTTCGGGTCTCCTGTGAGTCGCCAGGCTGGGTCATACCACGGGGGTATATCCCCGACATTAGCCCCCAGATTAGTTTGAATTTGTTCATGATAAGCTCCTTAAATAAGAATAACAAATATGTTAAGTAGCCGGCTTGCTCCTTTGGCCGGCTTATGAAATGGCTCCTCAGAAACCCGGGTCTTTTCTGCATATGAAACAGTCGTCTTTGATAATCATATTACTTGTCAATGTCCTTTGAAAAATATTTAAAATAGAACACCCATATGCCATTGAGTCAGCTTCCAATACTCTTGGCGGGTCATTTCCGCCGGGTCATAATCATTGATGATGTCGGGTCATTATCGTTGGTGACGCCGGGTCAAATAACTAGAATCCAGCTGACTTGATAAAAATATTGGGATGAAAATGCATCTGATGTAAAACCGGACTTCCATTGTTGTGAAGCAGGGCGGCTTATATAAAATCCGGTGGGTTATGATCTTTTGATAACACCGGGTCATAAATGTTTGGTGACGTCGGGTCTAACAACTGAACTCCATGATTAACATCTTGAAAATTCTCCTCAAAGTTTTTGATATGTCCATATTACCTGTAGCCCCCAAGCTTCGAGATTATCCATGATAACTTGGTGCTTTGAAATAATATTTTGAACTGTGTAGCCCCCAAGTGCCGGGTTGTCCTACCTACAGCAGCCTGGGACTTATAACTGCCTTATACCTTTATAAAGCTTCGGCGGGTGTAGCCCCCAAGGGCCGGCTCATCAGAACGTGATGTGCCGGGTCTTCAATTTGAATCTCTTAATCTGTTTGAACAACTGACTACTGTAGCCCCAAGTGCCAGGTCAGTAAGAATTATTGGGTTGGGACATGTAATTGCCTTATACTTTATGAAGCTTCGGCGGGTGTAGCCCCCAAGGGCTGGCTCATCAGTATGTGATGGGTCGGGTCTTCAATTTGTACCTCATAATCTGTTAAACAACTGAATACTGTAGCCCCCAAGTGCCGGGTCGCATGCCTGCGACGACTTGGGACTTTAGAAAATTTGATATGAGTGGTGTAGCCCCCAAATGCCGGGTCAGTAAGAATTACTGGGCTGGGACTTAGAAAGATATAGAAAGGCCGGCTCATCTCCTTGAGATAATAGCGTATTGTCGACAATGTAATGATTTGAAAACCGGCTTGCATTAGCCCCCAAGTGTCGTGGTGCGTGCTTGCAGCGACATGGGACTTGCATATTTTGATATAAACTTGACTTAAATAGTGTAGCCTCCAAGTGCCGGGTTGTCTGCTTGCGGCGACTTGGGACTATTAAGAATGATATGACTCACCACAATTTGTTGAATGAATCCTTGACCGTGGTTGTAATATAACCCGGAATGAATATCCTGAAATAATTCCTTTGTCTTTGACATGAAATCCCTGCTCGTGGTTGCGGTGCAACCTGGCAAATATGTGTTGGAGAAATCCATGAGTGTTGTAGATTACTATAGAGCACAATTGAAGAAATCCGAGAACCAGTCAATTAGATGACACAGTATTATATCTGATAGGGCGGCTCTTGAAAAATAATGAATTCTCCGAGCTGGTTTGAAAACCCCAATCATTTAGTACTGGTTATGATAAACCATGAAAGTCCAGCCAGGTTGTCTATTAAAGATCCATTTGCTCTTGTAGAGTAGTTAATGGCGGCTCATCTTAAGAGATAAGACCTGCAAAAAGAAACAAGACAGAATATATTCTGCATTGTTGTATGGGCGGCTTGAAAAAGCACAACCCGGAGATGTTTAGATCTTTCATAACATTGCTCCTTGCTTCATAATATTGCTTTGTCCTGGCTTGATAAGCCGGATGACATGTAAATATGATGCAGAGTATGACGTAATGTTAACTTGTCAACATTTTTGGCGCGAACGCCGGTTGTTTTAGGGTTAGATAAGCTACATCCAGAGGCGAGAAGCCCCCTTTTACAACTGTGGCTAATAATGTTAGCCGGAGATGGCATAAAGCCGTCCGATAAGGTGTTAGAAGCGATACCTGGAGGTAAGAAGCCACCCTCAGCAATATGGCACGAACGCCGGTTGTTAGGGTTAGATAAGCTACACCCGGAGGTGGGAAGCCCCCTTAGACAACCATGGCTAATCGTGTTAGCCAGAGATGGCATAAAGCCTGGCCGATAAGGCATTAGAAGTGATACCCGGAGGTAATAAGCCGCCCCCCGCCGGTTGTTAGGGTGTTAGATACCCGTCGGTAAGAACCCCCTACAACCGCGGCTAATCCTGTTAGCCGGAGATTTGGCATAAAGCCGGTCGATAGGGTGTTAGAAGCGATACCTGTTGGTAAGAAGCCCCCTTCAGCAATTTGGCGTAAACGCCGACCGATAAGGCATTAGAAGCGATACCCAAAGGTGTTAGTGCATCTAGTGCCCCTTAGTGATTTTGGTGTATTGAAGACTTATAGGTTAAGGCACTAATGTGTTTGTGAGTGTACACATGCTCTATAAGTCGATGAGGAGTTTGAGATATTCGGAGATTATCTACCCCTAAAAATGAATGTCTTCAAGTGAAGACTTTGGTGAAGACTTTCTGAAGACTTTGAAAATGAAGAAGTTGGTGTGACCTTGAAGATATGAATGAGGAATATGAAGCGTGAAGACTTCGTTTACGTAGTTTCATTTCCTTTATTTGAGTCATAGGAAACACCGTACTGTTAAAGGGGGTCGAGGTAATACTAAGGAAAATTTCCAACTAATGCTCAACTCAAAGATCCTCAACCCATACAATCCTTCGAGTGAAGCCTTTGGAAATCTCTTACAATTCAGACACGTTTTTCAAAGACAGAGACGAAGTTCTTCTGGTCTCTGAGGAAATTGATCTGACTGAGGAGTTAGGATTTCGCCAGTGCGAATTGCCTACAAGTGAGTATTATGATAAGCTGAGGACTTTCATAGTTTGAAATTCTGACCGTTGCTGTGCTTAGTGCCAGCTGTCCCCAATCGTTCTTACCCACATAACGGTCATATCATTGGGGGCATTTATGACTTATCATGTCAGGTTGCACCCTGGCTATAAATAGCCAACCCCCACAACCACTAGCTGGTTGGCTGCTCTGAGAGAGAACTGACACTTGTCATTTGAGAGCAACCCATCCTCTGAGGACTCTGTGAGAAAATCATCAGTGAGGAAAAACCCACAAACCAAACCATAAAACCCATTGTGATTGAGCATCACTGAAGAAATTCCTGTGTGGAACCGACGCTTGTTACCTTTGAGGACTGTGTATCCTCCAGACGGTTAGGCATCATGGTCTAGTGCTCCTGCAGTCAATTGGGGACCATGAAGTGACCTTGGTCTAGAGCATCCAGCAGTAAATTGTGGATCGCCAGGTGACCAGTTTGTGAGGGTTTTGGAAGTCTACCCTGAAGACTTACCACGATTGTTGGGCGAGGACTGTGTGACCTTAGCTCAAGGAGAATACGGTAAGGACTATGTGTCCTGGGACTGTGTGTCCTCTGGTTTAAATACTAGGCCGCTCCAAACCAGACGTATGACTGTCACAGCAGTTGGAACTGGGTCATCAAACCATTGTCTTCATCAAGCTATCTGGTTCTATTTCCTCAACCCCTCTATTCCTCATATATCTGTTGATGAAATTGATTGTTACAGTTGGAAGAATTTGATTGAAGACTTTCACAAATTCCTCACCTCAAATTCTTCAAGTTACCTTGTTCATCACTGCTTATCCTGTATCACGCTACTCTCTATTTGTGCATGTTTCATTTAATCATGAATACTATGCTGTCACTATGTTCCTCATGCACTTGAGTACTTATTTCGTTGCTAGTTATTCATCACATTTCAAATTCCTCAAAGTTGAAATTCCTCAAATGATGAATTTGTAAAAATCGCCTATTCACCCCCCTCTAGCCGTTATAACGCACTTTCAGAAGGTAAGAAGCCACCCTCCGCCGCGGCTAATCGTGTTAGCCAAAAATTTGGCATAAAGCCGACTGATAAGGCATTAGAAGCGATACCCGAAGGTAAGAAGCCGCCCTCCGCCGCGGCTAATTGTGTTAGCCGGAAATTTGGCATAAAGCTGGCTGATAAGGCACTAGAAGAGATACCCGAAGGTAAGAAGCCGCCCTCCGTCGCGGCTAATCGTGTTAGTCGGAAATTTGGCATAAAGTCGGCCGATAAGGCATTAGAAGCGATACCCGAAGGTAAGAAGCCGCCCTCCGCCGTGGCTAATCATGTTAGCCGGAAATTTGGCATAAAGCCGTCCGATAAGGCATTAGAAGCGATACCCGAAGGTAAGAAGCCGCCCTCTGCCGTGGCTAATCGTGTTAGCCGGAAATTTGGCATAAAGCCGGCCGATAAGGCATTAGAAGCGATACCCGAAGGTAAGAAGCCACCCTCCGCCGCGGCTAATCGTGTTAGCCGGAAATTTGGCATAAAGCCGGCCGATAAGGCATTAGAAGCGATACCCGAAGGTAAGAAGCCGCCCTTAGTAGTCGCAGTTGATATATCAACTGGAATGTTTGTGAATACTTCTTGTAAGTCGCCATCTTGTAAGCCGCCATCTTGTATGAAGGAACGGCAGAAGCTCCAAATAAATTGAGGCACCTATGTTTGAATGGTGCATCACGACGGTTCGTCCTCTTGGGCAACTTTTAATCATCCCCCAATAATGTAATAGCCCCCAGGATTGGGTTTTCTCTTGCAAAGACCTGGGGTTCTCGTTGAAAACGAACAAATGTGTCTCGCCATGTTTGTAGCCCCCGAGTCTTAAGTTGACTCGAAGAGGCGGCTTTGAGAGTCTCCACTGATGGTTGAGGTTGACTGTGGTGAGTTATAGATGATCCCGTATGAATTGTTTGAATGATCCGGTCGATGGTTCGTCCCGGCTGGTTGTTGAAGTGAACCAAACTGTAATGGCGGCGACTTGCGTGCTTGTCTGTCGGGCGGCTCGTATCGACGAGCATTGCACCGATATGTTGATGTAGATCAAACTGTGGGCGGCGGCTTGCGCGCATCAATTGGGCGGCTCGTACTGGTGTATGCGGTCGCTGGCATGTTGATGTAGACGTCGAAGTCAGCTGCGACATGATCGCGAGAAACGGCCACGACACTGTAAGCCGGCGCGGTCGCGAGAGATGGCCACGGCGTTGCAAGCCGGGCGGTCGGTGAGTTGCGGCGTTGTTGGTGAAGACCATATCGCGAATGCGGCGGCTTATCGCGTCCATTGGGCGGCTCATAATTCCGGGTTAGCACGAGTGGTACCGGCGCGTTGATGTAGACGTAGAAACCAGCCGTGGCATTGTAAGCCGGTGTTGTTGTGGAAGACGCCACGACGTTGTAAGCCGGCGCGGATGGCGAGAGATGGCCATGATGTTGTAAGCCGGAGCGGTGGCGAGAGACGGCCATGGCGTTGTAGGCCAGCACGGACGTGCGAGTCGCCGCTGGTGTTGTAAGCGCGGACTGGAGAATCAGCCATGGGCATTGTAAGCCGGCGCAAACGGGTGACTCGGCCGCGGGTATTGTAAGTCGGCGCGGATAGATGACTCAGCCGCGGACGTTGCGAGCCAGCGCGGCCGCGAGAGACGGTTGTGGCGCTGTAAGCCAGTATGGACGCCGGTGCCAAATGATGCTGGTGTGCCTCCATCTCCGTGATATGATGCCACTTTGGTAATGAATAATTTGCCCTGTGTAAAAAAAATATTACAAAGACGAAGTAATTGTTATTTGAAGGAATCAAAATGTATAGATAAAATAAATTGGGTGGATAGCACTTGTGACCCGCCGACACGGGTGGTAGTGCGAACCATGGTGGAGGCGGCTCGTGCGTGAGGAAATCGGTGTCTCACGACAATAGAACCGGCGGCGGCTCGACAGCGCAGGCCCGTAGTGGAACCGGAATGAGGTGGAGGCGGCTCACGGCAGCAGCCGGCGGCGGCTCACATCAACAGGGGCGGCGGCTCGGTCCTGTCATTTTTGAAATGGCGGGTTGTAGCAACAGGGGAGACCGGCCCCGAGGTGGCTCGCGGTGCAGCTGGCAGCTTGGGGAGCTCGGAGCAAAGGCAGTCGGAGGCGTAGGCCAGCGGTAGCTCAAAGTGCACCCCGGCGAGTTGAGCGTGCGATGGAGGCGAGAGACGGCCGGGGCCGCGGTGCACAGAGGTGGAGCAGCATGCGGCGACACGAGCGGATGAGGGCAGTTCGGATGAGGCATGATCTCAAACTGGCATCGGCTCTTCTTTATCCGAAAAATTGTGTGCTTCTTGATCCTTGGGAGAGATCCCTTCAAGAACACAAACCACCGTGCGTGGCCCCACGGTGGGCGCCAACTGTCGTGATTTTATGACGGCAGATGTCCGGGTGAACAGACTTAGGTTCGGGGCGAAGACGCAACTACGTGGCGGCTTGAAGGGGTTGATCGGAATCGAGAGACACGGAGTTTACCCAGGTTCAGCCCCTCCGATGGAGGTAAAAGCCTACGTCCTGCTTGGCTAGTATTGATGATGAAGGAGATCACTCAGTTACAAGGGTGCTGTTTGCTACCTCTAATCTCGAGAGCCTCTAATCTGTCTAAACTTGTGGACTTGTCTCTCTGTGTTCGTCCCTCTTGGGGCGCCTTACCCCTCCTTATATAAGTGGAGAGGGTAGGTTTACAAATAGAGTCCTACTAGGAGTAGGATTAGGACTAGTTTCTCTAGAATCCTATTCCGGGTCTTGTAACCTTTGGCATGGAGTCTTTCTCTCTTTAAGCCTTCTCTCGTGAGCCGCTTGACGCCGACTTACACGCCAGGTCTTGGGCCTGGTCGTCCTGTGGTCCGCCTGCTGGGTCATTAATAGAATGTCATGTCTTTTCCGGGTCTCCTATGAGTCGCCAGGCCGGGTCATACCGTGGGGTATATCCCCGACACTTTTGTAGCAGAATCTTGGGTAACGGTGTCATCATTGGTGGAATAAGATGCAGCTTTGCGAAACTGGCCATCCAATGGACGAGTACCTTCATCAATGGCAACTTTGCCTTTTCCCTCAACTGAAGAAAATGTGTTTTTGAGGACTTCTATTGGAGGTAGATTCAAATCATCAATCGGAGTGTTTGGGTCCTAGTGCCAAATGTTGATGAAGTTGAGCACAGTCTTTGGGCCATCATCAGAGGAATTTGGGTGCCCTTAGCTTGAGCCACTCTTTCTTGCTTATTTCTGATGATTTCCTCAAGTTCCTCATCATCAACTTCATCATCTGAAGAATTTGATGGAACCTGGAACACAACTTTCTTTGCTTGAGGACTTGGTCGAGCTCCTCGTCCAGCTGTAGCTTTCACCTTCAGCAGAGAAGGACTAGTTGAGGAATGTGCTTGGGCTAATGAACTTGAAGAAGCCCCTGAAGCAATAGCAAAACCTGTTGTCCTCTGACAAGTTGCAAGATGCACTGGAGTTGAGGACTTTGTGGTTGCAGCTAAGGATTGTACAACTATTGAATTCATTGCAGCAGCCTGTGAAGATCTTGCTTGAGGATTTTGTAGTGAGGGCTTGGTAGTTGAGGACTTTGGCTTCACTGCAGACTTCTTCACTATGGATTCCTTCAGAGCAGTAGCAGAGGCTCCAACAGAGGCAGCAACAGCAAAGTCTTCATTGAATTTCCTCACGGCCTCTTTTTCCTTCTTTGACAGCTTGGCTTGTTGTCTTTCCCATTCTTGACGAAAGTCTTCACCAGTTTTGAGACTGGTGGGATCAACAGGTTGGTTTGGAGCCAAAGGTGGCCTACTGCAAGGGGGTTTAACAGCGAATTTCTTCATGTACTTTGGAGTGACATATCGATATTTGTAACATCCAAAATTTTGGAATGTTATAATAAATATTAGAATGATTGTTTGTTTGATTGAGTGATTGAAATTGAGTGAAAAATTTGAAACTTTTTGAAAACTTTTGAATGAGAGGGAATGACATGACTTTCCCATATGCTTTTGGAATTCAAAATTCCTACATTTCAAATCAGTGAGAGAAGATGACATGACTTCTTCAATATAAAAAGATTTGAAGAGTGAATTTGAAAGCATTTGAAATTTTCTGATATGGAATTCATTTCATATTTGGTTCCATTTTAAATTTGAAAGAATTCAAATACCCTTGACAAGATTTTGAGAGGAGTAACATGACACTCCACACCAGGGTCATTTTGTGAAGTATTTGAACCATAAAACCCAGGGGTTTATTTGAAAATTATTTGCAAAAAGAATTAAAATCAATTTAGGCATTTTCTGAAAATAAATTTTTTAAAGTATTTATTTTGGCCGTCGAAAAATGTTCATTAAATAGCATTTATTCCCCTGGTCAATTTGATATATATATCTTCAATTTTCGGAAGTGTTTTGAATGCCATAAATGACTTTTCATTTCAATGGTAATTAAAAAAACGAATTAACGTGTATTAAAACCAGCCGGCCCACCTGCCCTAAACTCTCTCCCGAATTTACTCCGAATCGGCCACCGACGCCGCGCCCTCTCTCTCTCTCTCGCTGACCGTGCAACCCCACCGACCGCTCGTGCCATCACCGTGGTCGCCTCCCTCCTCTGTCTCCTCCCCTTTCCACGCCGGCGTCCACCGGATCCGTCGCGGTCTCCCCTCTCCTTCCTTTTAGACGACACCGAGGCCACCTATAAAACCCCACCCATGCCCGCATCCGTTCCCCTCCAAACCCCCAACTCCCGTGTGCTGCCCTCGCCACAATCGCTCGCCGGAGCCCGAGCGCCGCCGCCTCGCCATTGCCCCACCCTGCTCGCTCACGACGCCTGTGACCACCATCGCCACCACCAACCAGTTCACCTCACTCTCCTGCACCTCCCTGTGTATTCGCTCGTGCTCTAGAGCCACCGGAGACACCCCTACGTCGACCACCCGAAGACCTCCTCCGCTCACGAGCTCGCCGTCATCGCCACCGTCATCCCCGAGCTCCTTCACGAGCATCAGAAGCCTCGCCGCGCTCGTCCGCATCGCCTGGTGCCGTCGCCGTAGCCGGAGGACCACCGGAGCAACGTCTCTGTTGACCTCGCCGCCTCGAACGTCGCTGGAGCTCCCCTCCTCCTCTGTAAGTCACCGGAGCCGTTTCCCTCCGTTAGATCTCATTTGAACGACATAGATTAGAAACAATATAACCTTTCGATTTATTTAAAAGAATCGGCCGGTTTTCAGTTAAGTTATTATTAACTGAACCTTTTTCTTTAAATATCGGCCGTCCGCTCAAATCGTTAGATCGTGCACACCCTTTAGCCAATCAGAAGCCGCCACGTCACCCCCTGTCCGTTAGATTAGTTTTTTTTCCTTTTTCTATTTTAGTTTCTTTTACATATTTAGTTCTGTTGTTTTATTCATATATTTTATGTTTGGAACTATTTTAATTTGATTCTTTTTGAATCATATCACAAATTTTATCTAGTTTCTGTAGATATAAAGTTTGACCATATTTGAATAATTTAAAATTGATTTCAAACAGATTTGTTTCAAATCTTATTTTCTGAATATCTTGAGTTTAAAAATAGATTTTTGGATGATTATTTTTGCTACTGGTCACTAGTGATGTTATTTATCAGTAGGTAAAATTTTAGAATTTTTAGAATATTTTAAATTAGTATTTTTAACAAAACAGATTCTGTTTTAGTTCTTTTTAGGTTTATTTCTATTTCTCTTGTTTTAAATTTTTTTAATTTTTTTCTTTTATATTAGTTGATAAATTCTACTTTGTTTTCTGTTAGTTAGTAGTAGTATTTTCAACCAAGTTTATTTTTATGTCATTTATTATTTTTATAGCATGAAATCAATTCTAGTTTCATAATAACTTGCAAATTGATTTCATTGCTAGTTGGATTTCCTATTTGAAATTATTTTCATAATTTTTTTATAAAGTTTCACTTCCTGTTAACTTTATGTTAGATAATAAAAAATTTGTATTAAATTTGAAATTGTTTGTGGTTAATTCAAGGTTAACATTGTTGATGTCATAAGATGAGTTTTGATAAAAGCTTTTGATTAGTTCTTAAGTTGTTCTTCAAAAGTAATTCTTTTTGCTAGTAAAATATTTACTAAAATAATTTTGTTATATTTTACTTTGTTTTTGTGTTTTACCTTTGAAAATAGGATTTACTTGTAGAGAAAACCAACCTTAGTTGTGTTGCGGAAACTTTGTTGTTTTGAGTTTTGTCTTAAGTATTTCCTTCATCACAACCTTGTTGCTTTTGGTTTTGTGTTACGTTTTGATTGTTAGAATTGATTGCTAGTATGATTGCTTATATGAATGCAATGTTTTATTATTATAGATTTTTCATCGGAGAGTGACGAATAGTTCTAACAAGTATTTCTCAGAGCGATATTATTCTTCATCAACAGTACAGGCAAGTTCACTTTGACCATTTTGTTCATACCTATGTTTTATTGCATGTAGTGATATAATTCAACAAATCCCTCCAGTAGTGTTATTGAAAATTCTTGTAGTCAAGTAGAATGCATGAGGTAGGAACCCACCACTTATTACTAAAGCCCCGGGAACGTTAGTTATTTTTATGCTATGCTAAAGTAGACGGGGTTTGGTATGAGTGTTCGTGAGTGGTGTGAAGACCTCAAGACGACAACTCCATGAAGGCAACTTCAAGTCCTGCATCTTCAAGACCTCAAGACTTCGAGACTCGAGAAAAAAGTTTACAATACACACTATTGGGTGAAGGATGGTTGATTGGGCATCCCTGGAGTAACTAGTGGATGGCTGGGATGCATGGAGAAGCGCCATGACATCTTGCGGAAAGCTTCACCTAGACTCAAAGAGACGGATGAATACTTCATGCCCGGAAGCTTACCTGTTTAGCCACAAGTCATTATGGGCTCTGGCTTGGTTGATCTTTGTTGTGACTCTGGCTGGGCAGTGCTACGAGATGTAGTCGACGTTAGGATTGGATGGGCACTGACAGTAGTCAGGGAAACACTCTGAAAGACCATGTTTCGTTCATCCTGTTCTCAAACACCCGGCAGTGCGAGGACTTACCAGGAGGGAACGGATCTTGTGGGTAAAGTACACAACACTCTGCAGAGTTAAACCTAATCGATTAGCCGTGTCCCCGGTTACGGACAATTTGAGCCTCTAGACTTGGATCTATCTCTGAACTCTCAACACTGGACTGATAAGTAATTGTGGGTAACTTATGATACTTGTGGGCATTAAGACATCGGTTGGCGGAGCCATGTCATGTTAGGTAACTCTATAGTGAAAATTCCTGATATTCCTTTGTTGTAGGAAAAGAAATAAAATAAGCTTTTTTGCAAAAACTCAGACACAGAGCCACAAAGCCTTACTGCATATAGAATAGTTTTTATCTTCTGTTCTACTATGGTGATCTTGCCGGTACATTCAATGTACAGACCTACACGTCTGCAATGTCACATGTTGCAGATACTCTTCTTCGACAAGTAAGAGTACGATTCAGGGTTACGGTCTACACTCAACCTGCCGTTGGTGTTTATTGGGACTCCACTCCCGTTGACTGTTTCCGCTGAGATTTTAAGGTATATATCAGTTTTACGTTATTACATGTGATTGCACTTTGATATATACATTGATGTACTGTGTCTGCCAGCATACTGATCCAGGGATGGCACAGAACACACAGAGGCTTGACCTTTCTAGGTCGGGTCGCTACAGAAATGGTATCAAAGCCAGGTTTCGATCCTGGGACTTGTGTATGCAAATCTTTCGCCGCTTTTTGGTTTCCTTGCCATGAATTTCTTCATCAGGTGTGCAATATTCCTCATACATTTCATCAGGGATCTCAAATGCGGTTTGCACTTCAGGTTTCTTTCCACCTTTTTGTGGCTTTTTTCCCGTCAACCATTTTCTTCACTTGATGACTTTGAACTTTTGATGATTTTGAAGAAGTATACAATTTTTCCTCAAGGAACGCTGCAAATGAGTTAAGTTGATGAGAACCTAGTGATTCATCAGCAGTCATTTTATACCTGTGAACAGAGTATAGGTGCGAGGAATTTGAAGAGGTCATATGCATTCTCAGAAGTTTTTCAAACTACATCAAGTTGAGGATTTTGACCATAGGTGTCTTGAGGAATTTCACTAAGTGTTCTTGACTTAGGTTCCAGAGTTGTGCAGATTTGTGGATCCACACAGTTGAGGAATCTTAAAGAAAATCATAACTTAGAGAAACACATCAAGGGAAATAAGGTTATAGGGTGTTTAATAAGATGATACTTGAAGAATAAACACCTTTGAGGAATTTGTGTAAGAACATGAAGATCAAAATAGGACAGTAAAATTAGATTTTAATTACCCTTGTGAGGAACACGACAAAGAGTGAGAGGAAGTGGAGAAGCTCGCCAGTTCATATCTCCCACGCCCTAGCTTGGCAGAGGGAGACAACTACAACGGCGGCAGGGTGAAGATTTCTGCGGCCGATGCAAATATGATGACGGCGAGGTTGAGGCAGTGAAGCTCTTCCTTTCCGGTGGCGATGATTTTAGTGGCGGTGCTAGGTCTGAGCTCGTGAGAGAGAGGTAAGTGGGGAGTAACTCGAGCATAGTGAAAGGGAAGGGGTATTTATAGGGGAGGTGAAAACTGACTAGTCCAAAGATTTTTGACTAGTTTTCCATGACCCTTGCTCTCCACGCGACATGTGTCACCCAAGTACTGTGTAGTTGAGATAGTGGGGGATCGTGGGTTATCCAGTAATGGGAGTCGGAACAATTTGAGCGGGAAGCACCGAAAATTTTGATAGTGAAAATTTTAAAGTTTCCTTCGCAAATTCTTCAGCTGTCAAGGACATAGTGAAGACTTTGAACGAGTTTCAAAGTATAATGCATATGAGAAATTTGTGAATAGACTGGGTTGAGTTTAGCATAGAGGGGGAACGGGTTCGATCACATTCACTTAGATGAAAATCAACTTGAAGAATTAGCAATAAATTGATGTTGAGGACATTGAAAACTCAAATACATATGTATCTAGTCAATGAAGAACATCAGTTTCGTAGTTTAAATTTTGAAAATTTGAGGAATTTGCAAACTTGAGGAATTTCAAAATTTGAAGAATTTGAAAAATGACGAAAAACTCAACTTTGAAGAATTTCAACTATGGTTGGTGGCATGACCCACCGTATAAGAATGATGATTTCAAACACCGCGTACAATTATCGTAGGGTTTTGAGAATCAAATACTTCATTAATTTCTTCACACTTAGAGGGTTATTCTTCATTGATTGAATAAAAACGTTACTTCATGTGTTGCGCATCTAAGTCATCAATTTTGCATAAGTGTTAGGATGTGTGTCTTTTCAAAGAACATTCAAAGATTCTAAGATATTTGGCTCACACTGCAACTTGCAAAATCTCTTTTCATCCAAGGGCTTAGTGAAGATATCAGCCGATTTTTCTTCAGTGGGGATGTGGTCGATGGAGATGTTTCCCTTGAGTACATGATCTTGAAGAAAATGATGACGAATCTGGATGTGCTTGGTCTTGGAGTGCCGAACTGAATTGTAAGAAATCTTGATAGCGCTCTCATTTCGCAGAACAGAAGCACATTCTTCACCTTGTTGCCATAGTCCTTGAGGGTTTGCTTCATCCACAGCAACTGAGCGCAACATGAATCAACAACAATATACTCAGCTTTAGCAGTAGATAGTGACACGCAGTTCTGCTTCTTCGAGGACCAACAGACTAAGGACCGTCCGAGGAAATGACAAGTGCCTGAGGTTGACTTGCGATCAACACGATCTCCAGCATATTCAGCATCTGAGTATCCTAAGAGGTGAAGATTTGAGCCCTTGGGATACCACAATCCAAGCGTTGGTGTGTGTGCTAAGTATCGAAGAATATGTTTCACAGCCTTATGGTGCGATTCCTTTGGTGTTGCTTGGAATCGAGCACACATGCAAACACTCAGCATAATATCTGGCCTAGATGCACATATATACAATAAAGAGCCAATCATGGAGCGATATACCTTCTGATCGAAATCTTTACCATTTTTGTTAGTGCAGAGGCGGCCTTTTGAAGGCATTGGAGTTTTGACGCCTTTACAGTCTTGCATGTTTAATTTCCTTAGAACATCCTTGAGGTATTTCTCTTCAGAGATGAAGATGCCATTGTGTTGACGAATTTGAAGACCTAAGAAGAATTTCAACTCCCCCATCATAGACATTTGATATTATTCACTCATCATATAGGAAAATTCATCACTGTAACATTTGTTAGTACAACCAAAGATAATATCGTCTACGTATATTTGGCACACGAATAATTCATTGTCATAGGATTTAGTGAAAAGAGTTGGGTCGAGGGAAACGGGTTTGAAGCCTTTCGTCATGAGGAATTCCTTCAGAGTGTCGTACCACGCTCGAGGGCCCTACTTGAGGCCATAGAGGGCCTTGTTGAGTCTGAAGACTTTGTTAGGATGCTTAGGGTCTTCAAAACCTGGGGGTTGAGCAACACATACTTCTTCCTCAAGCTTACCATTGAGTAATGTACTTTTCACATCCATTTGATACAAGATGATATCATGATGGTTAGCATAAGCAAGCAATATGCGAATAGCTTCAAGTCTAGCAACAGGTGCAAAAGTCTCATCAAAGTTAATTTCTTCAACCTGTGTGTAGCCTTGAGCTACAAGACGAGACTTATTCCTTACCACAAGGCCATTTTCATCCTGCTTGTTGCGGTAGATCCACTTGGTACCTATGATGTTGTGCTTGCGAGGATCTGGCCGCTTGACAAGTTCCCACACGTTGTTGAGCTTGAATTGATGTATTTCCTCTTGCATAGCTTGAATCCACACAGGCTCCTTGAATGCTTCATTAACTTTGGTGGGCTCTATGATAGACAAAAAAGCAAAGTTCGCACAAAATTTAGTCAAATGTGAGTCTCTTGAGCGAGTGAGGGGACCTGGTGCATTGATGTCATAGATGATTTTGTCAATCTGCACTTCATTTGCAACTCTTGGATGAGAAGGTTGACATGGGTGAGGATTTTCTTCAGCACCATTTTCTTCAGGTGTATCAACATGAATGTCTTCATTGGTTGGAATGACTTCCTCAGTAGGTTGAGGTTCTACAGTGGGTATGACATCTTCAATAGCCTTCAACTTAATGGATTCCTTAGGAGACTTTTCATCTAGCACAGGAGGCAGGTGCTCTCTTTGCGAGCCGTTAGTTTCATCGAACTGCACATCTATAGTTTCAACAACCTTTTGATGGCAGGTGTTGAAGACTCTGTAGGTGTGCGAGTCCTTTTTGTAACCAAGCATAAAACCTTCATGTGCTTTCGGTGCAAATTTAGAACTGTGGCGAGGATCTCTAATCCAACATTTTGCACCAAAGACTTTGAGATAGCTTACATCGGGTTCTTGCCAGTCATGAGTTCATATGAAATATTCTTGAAGAATTTATGAAGATATACCCTGTTGATAATCTGGCAAGCTATATCAGTTGCCTCAGGCTAGAAGCGATGAGGAGTCTTGTATTCATTAAGCATGGCGCGAGCCATCTCAACAAGAGTCATGTTTTTGCGCTCCACGACACCGTTCTGCTGAGGAGTATATGGGGAAGATAACTCATGAGTAATACCAAGTTCATCAAGATATTCATCAAGATTCGTGTTCTTGAACTCAATCCCATTATCACTCCTGATATGCTTGATCTTGACGCCGAAGTTTGTTGTGGCCCTTGAAGCAAATCGTCTGAAGACATCATGCACTTCATTTTTGTACAGAATATTATGCACCCAAGTATAATGAGAGTAATCAGCAACAATGACAAAGGCATACAAACTTGAGGAATTTGTTAGTGTGGATTAATGAGTGGGGCCAAAGAGATCCATGTGAAGCAATTCAAAAGGTCGAGCAGTGGTCATGATTGTCTTTGAGGGATGTTTGGATCTGGTCATCTTCCCAGACTCACAAGCACCATAGAGGTGGTCCTTGAGGAATCTTACACCTTTAATGCCAATGATGTGCTTTTTCTTCATGAGCGTGTGCAAGTTCCTCATACGAGCATGTCCAAGTCGTCGATGCCACAACCAGCCTTCTGAGGACTTTGCAAGTAGGCACGTGGAAGACTGTGGACCTATAGAGAAATCAACAATATACAAGTCTCCTCTCGCAAAGACTTCGAAGACTTTGGAATTGTCAGCTTCCATGATGACAACACAATGATATTTTCCAAAGATGACAACCATACCAAGATCACAAAGCATAGAGACAGACATGAGGTCGAACCCAAGGGATTCAACAAGCATCACCTTATCCATGTGTTGGTCCTTTGAGATTGCAACCTTACCTAGACCCAATACCTTGCTTTTTTTCCTTTGTCAGCATAGGTGATATGCTTCCGATGAGATGGGGCAAGTGGTATATTCATCAGTAGATTCTTGTCACCAATCATGTGGTTGGTGCATCCACTGTCAAGGACCCACTCAGTAGCTTTTGGAGTTTCATCCTGTAGATGAATTAGTACAACTTACGAACTCATATACTTCAGAGTGAAGAATATGACACCAATTTCATTAGACAAAATTTCATCAGACATCATAGTAAGTAAAGCAGCGTGAGGACATGAGAAATGAGGAATTAATTTCTGCATGATTAGCTTGCGTCCTTTCAAGCATTTCCTCAGGTCTCCAGAAAATTCATCAGACGTTCAAGTTCGTCTAGAGACTTGACCCTGCATAGGAAATTAGTTCAATTTCTTCACCACCCACATCTGGAGGGGTGGCAAAGAGTTCATCATTCTGCGAGCTCCATATGAGAAAGGAGGCATTGCAGCTAGTGCGCTTCGTTTCACAGGGCAGGGTTAGAGTACTCATATGAATAAGCCGAGAAATTCCTCGAGGACTTATGAACATAATGATTTGAAGAATAATGCACATATTCAGAACTCTTAGATTTTCCCTGCAAAACAGATGCATTAGAACGAGAATGATACTTTTGACCATTTGAGGAATTTGGTCCAAGTGAAGACTTTAGTCCATATGAGGAATTTGATCTGGGGTTCCTTTTCTTCATAGGTGGTGTCGTGAGGAACTTCACTTGAATATTTTCCAAGTAGCTCTTGGGAACCCAGATTTCCTCATAGGTGAACCGCTCCTGCAGTTAGTTCCAACAAATCTGGCAAATACTTCACCTTTATGATTTTTGAGGAATTTGTAGTTGGAGTCAAGTGACTCATTAGAGGAATATGAAGTTTCGCATGTAAAGCAAGATAGAGTGGATGGATCTACATGAGGTCCTTTTGTAGCAACCCATGAGGTTTTGGGGTACTGCTCAGGTGTCCAGTAGGATCCATCAGCATTGAGTTTCCTCTCAAATGCAACACCCTCTTTCCTAGGGTTCCTGTTTAGGGTCAACTTTTTGAGCACATTGCAAAGGGTTTGATGCCCTTTGAGACTCTTGTACATGCCTGTCACACACAATTCCTTCAACCCTGCATTTTTGTCAGTGATACTTGTGGTATCCTCAGATGAGGGATTTGTGACCACGGGGATAGTTGAAGAATTTTCAACAATAGAAGCATTTGAACATTCAGGTGAAGAAGTAGCAGTTTCACGTTCGATGCATTTCAAACAAGGTGGAACAAATTCTTCCTGAGCGGTACTGATCTATTGAGCCAGTAAGGATTCGTTTTCCCTTTGGAGATCCTCATGAGACACTCTTAGTTTCTCAAGATCTTGCTTTCTTTGAAGAAATTGATAGGAAAGATTCTCATGATCGACTAAGAGAGCATTGTGATGACTCTAAAGATTATCATACTTTAACTGAAGACTTTTGAGATCATCAGTCAGAGTTTGAGTTTTACCCACTTCCTCATTCAACAGATCATTGCTTTTGTCTAACAGATTCTGAAGCTTTTCAAGTGCACTTTGTTGTTTAGTGGCAATATTAGCAAGTTTGGAATAGCTAGGTTTCACATATTCATCAGATTCACCATCACTTGATTCAGAGGAGGAGTGATGCTTGTGTACCTTGGAACCTTTAGCCATGAAGCAATAGGTGGGAGCATAATCATCATTGCTAATGTCAAAGTCGTTGGAGTAGTTATTTTCTTCATCATTGAAGATGGACTTGCTGACGAAAGCAGTAGCGAGTGCAAGGCTAGCAACACCAGATTCTGATTCCACCTCAGATTCTTCCTCTTTTTCATATTCTTCATATTCTTCTTCAGAATCCATTTCCTTGACAATGAAATCCCGATCCTTTCTAGAACCATTCTTCTTGTGTGATGAGGACTTTGAAGATTTCTTGTTTTTCTTTGAGTCATCAGAACTGTTGTCCTTGTACTTCTTCTTCTTTGATTCTTTTTCCTAGAGAGGACAGTCAGAGATAAAGTGACCAGATTTCTTGCATTTGTGACAAGTTCTCTTCTTCTAGTCGCTTGAGAAATCTGATTTCCTCAATCCACTTTTTGATGACTTTCCAAATTGGCCTCTCCTTGAGAACTTCTGTAATTTCCTCACGAGCATTGCGAGATCCTCACTCAGTTCTTCAGGATCACCAAGGCTACTATCAAAATATTTGCCTTCGGATGAGGAAATTGCTTTTGCCTTCAGAGCACGAGATGTTCCATAGCTTGGCCCATAGAGGTGTCTCTTCTCAACTTGTTGGAATTCATGAGTATTGAGTCTCTCAAGTATATCAGAAGGATCAAGTGACTTGTAGTCTCCATGCTCTTGAATCATCAAAGCCAGAGTATCGAGTGAGGATCAAGAGATCTCAACAGTTTCTTCACCACCTTGTGGTCGGTGATGTTAGTGGCACCCAGTGCTTGAAGCTCGTTGGAGATATCAGTGAGACGATCAAAAGTTTGCTGAACATTCTCATTATCGAGTCTTTTGAAGCGGTTGAAGAGATTGCGAAGAACATCAATACGGGAGTCATGTTGAGTAGAAACACCTTCGTTGACTTTGGACAACCTATCCTAGATAAGATTAGCAGACTCCAAAGCACTCACTCTGCCATACTGACCTTTGCTCAGATGACCATAGATGATATTCTTCGCTTGTGAATCAAGTTGCTTGAATCTCTTCACGTCAGCATCGTTGACCGTGGGAGAAACAGAGGGAACACCATTTTCCACAACGTACCAGAGATCATTGTCAATTGCCTCAAGATGCATGCGCATATTTTTCTTCCAGTAGGGACAATCCGACCCATCAAAGGTAGGACAACCTGTGGAATCCTTGATCACAACTCTAGTCGACATAACTAGAACTCCAGGTGGTTAAACCAAAATCACACAGAACAAGGGAGTACCTTGCTGTGATACCAATTGAAAGTGCGTTCGGCTAGAGGGCGGGGGGGGGGGGGGATAGGCGATTTTTACAAATTCATTACTAAGGAATTTCAACTTGAGGAATTTGAAACGTGATAAATAACTAGCAACGGAATAAGTACTCAAATGCATGAGAAACATAGTAGTAGCATGGTCATAATGATGAAATAAAGCATGCACAGATTACACGTAGCATGATACAACATAAGCAGGTGAGGAACAAGGTAACTTGAAGAATTTGAATTGAGGAAATTGAGAAAGTCTTCAGTCAAATTCTTAAAAAAGCAACAATCAATTTCATCAACAAGTATATGAGGAAACGAAAGGGTTGAGGAAATAGAACCAGGTGGCTCGATGTCGACAATGGTTTGATGACCCAGTTCCAACTGTTGTGACAGTCGTACGTCTAGTTCAAAGTGGCCTGATATTTAAACCAGATGACACACAATCCCAGGACACACAGTCCTTACCATATTCTCCTTAAGCTAAGGTCACACAGTCCTTGCCCAACACTCATGGTAAGTCTACAAGGTAGACTTCCAAAACCCTCACAAATTGGTCACCCGACGATCCACAATTGACTGATGGATGCTATAGACCAAGGTCACTCAGTGATCCCCAATTGACTGCAGGATGCACTAGACCATGATGCCTAACCGTCTAGAAGATACACAATCTTCAAAGGTAACAAGTGTCGGGTCCACACAGGAACAATCTCTTAGTGATGCTCAATCACTATGGGTTTGGTGGTTCGAATTTGGTTTTTCCTCACTGATGATTTTCTCTCAAATTCTTTGGAGGATGGGTTGCTCTAAAATGTCAAGTGTCAGTTCTCTCTCGGAGCAGACAACCAACTAGTGGTTGTGTGTGTGTGTGGGGGGGGGTGGCTATTTATAGCCAGGGTGCAACCTGACATGATAAGACATAAATGCACCCAATGATTTGACCATTATGTGGATACGATGATTGGGGACAGCTGGCACTAAGCACAACAATGGCCAGATTTTTGAACTATGAAAGTCCTCACGCTTATCGTATTCCTCACTTGTAGGAAATTTGCACTGGCAAAATCCTAACTCCCCAGTCAGACCAATTTCATCAGAGACCAGAAGAACTTCGTCTCTGTCGCTGAAGAACTTGACTGAACTGTAAGAGACTTCCAAAGGCTTCACTCGAAGGATTGGATAGGTTGAGGCTTTTGAGTTGAGCATCGGTTGGAAAATTTCCTTAGTATTACCTCGGCCCCCTTTAACAGTACGGTGTTTCCTATGATTCAAAGAAAGGAAATGAAACTAAGAAAACAAAAGTCTTCATGCTTCATAGTCCTCATTCATATCTTCAAGGTCACACCAACTTCTTCATGTTCAAAGTCTTCAGGGAATACCAAAGTCTTCAGGAAAGTCTTCACCAAAGCCTTCACCAAAGTCTTCAGTTGAAGACATACATTTTTAGGGGTCGATAACCTCCGAATATATCAAACTCCTCATTGACTTATAGAGCATGTGTACACTTACAAATGCATCAATCTCTTAACCTATAAGTCTTCAATACACCAAAATCACTAAGGGGCACTAGATGCACTTACATTATCCCTTTTAATGCACCCTTTTGATTGCCCGGTAGTCACTTTTATTACGATGATCTCTCACTTAAATATATCAACTAGTTAGTGTTCTCCCAAGATTAACACCGTCTAAAATATGTATCTTTTGAGGGTGTTCCATGTTCGCATGGGTACGAACGAATCAAGAGTATGAGGCGGGTGAGGTCAGACGTCATAGCGAGATCACTTGGTTGTCCTGAACATTCAGGAAGGATAGTCCCGAGCTAGGAACACGCCCATCGAAAGATGAATAAGAGTCACAAAGAGATGTCATCGACAAGTTGGCCTACCAATTGATATTTTCATCATCAGTGATTTCCTCATCAATGTTTTTTGCACGAATTAGTGAAGAGTTTACTATGCGTTAGACTAGCAAGATGTGATCTAGAAGAACAACAATCATGTGATGTTGGTGAATATAACAAAAGAGAAAGGACACATTCAAAGGGTATTAATGAGACTTACATGCCCAAGATGTATGAGGCTAATGCCGCTCTGAAAATAGGTGCTTCTTCTAAGAACAGGAAAAATATTGGAAGTAAAACTATTGGAAGTATTAAAGTCAATAGGAAACATGTCTAGAAGGTCTAGCTCAGTATGAATATCATACAAGTTATAGATGTATAAGAGGCTAGTCAAAGAAGAAATTCTTGGGAATTATGATGAAATTATTAGCCACTGATTCTTTGGCATTAATATTAAAAGTTAATCACAAGGACACCCAATCGATTGCATTCCATTGCAACTCGATGCAAGAACTGCTAAGGCATGAGAGACTAGCCAATAAGGTTCTGGATACACGCGAGGAACATGGTAATAGTACTATACTTTCCATCAGAATATTACCTCTCCATTTATTTTCTTCAGCCATTTTAGAGTTTCGCACACTCTAGCCCATTGCATAATGTTCAATGCAAGAAGGTTGTTCATAAAAGAACAATTGTTCTTCGGTGTTATGAATAACATAAGAGCCATACTCACATTGTAAATGAGTTTTATGTCATGAATATTGATGACAATATATTACCTTTTTATTTATTTTCATAAATTCATTTTAGAGCTTTATACACTCTAGCCAATTGCATAATGTTTAACGCAAGAAGTTTGTTCATAAAATAATAACTATTGTTCGGTGTTATGAATGACATAAGGGACACTCATGTTGTAAATGAGATGTATGTCATGAATATTGATGATAATATATTACCTCTATATTTATTTTCATAAATTCATTCTAGAGTTTTCTACACTCTAGCCCATTACATAATGTTATGAATATCGATAATAATATAGTACGTCCATAACAATGACGCTAAATTTTGTAAGGCTAAAAGTATACCACATATGTGTGGCACTACATTTGGTCACATTGGAGAAACCTGCATGGAGAACTTCCATAATTTATGGATTTTTAAGTCACTTGATTATGAATCATCTTGCACTTGCAACTGTCATCCGAAAGTATAAATTAAGTAATAAGATACTATGTTTCTGTAATTAGATTGCAAAAAGAAATATTTGAGTTACAAGTTTAGTGAATCTCTCATGAGTTGTGAAAATGTTTCATAACTTACATCTCCAGGAACACCACTATGAGTGGAATGTCCGAAAAGATGTATTGAACTATATATGAAATGGTAAGATCAAATATGACATAAATTAATTTGACATTATCATTTTTAAAGTAACGCTTTAGGGACGACGACTTTTACACTAAAAAGAGCGCCATCATGTTTGTTGATATAATGCCATGGTATGGTATGCCATGCCATGCTATGTGTTTTCTTAAACATTTAGAATATGGGGTCTGTGTAAAATGTTTGCAAACCTATTCCAAATCAGATAAATACTACTTTGCAGGTTATACCAAATTGTTGGGCATTCCTCCATCACTATGTCAACTCAAAATGTTTGCCAAATAGAGCGGCATGATTTTCGAAGAAAATATCTCTTGCAAAAGAGTGAGTGGGAAGGCAGTGCAACTCGACAAGATAACAATATCTTCGTCCCTAGGTCAAAGGAAGGAAACCTTGGAAGTAATTCCAGAGTTCCCTAGTATGCCTGATATGGAAGACTCTACATGCAATATATGGACTTTGGTTGAACTTACATATGAACAACACAGGAAAAACTCATGCAAACCTCTCAGGTGGGCAGAGGATATATTGTTGTTAGAAAATAGTATACGTATAATATCCAAGGAAGCGTTGATGGGTCCTAACTCTAGAATTGGGTAAATGAAAAAATAACTCCATATAAATGATTGAAGATTAGATCTTGATAAACCATCTAGAAGTCTTAAAGTCTATCGAATATTAATGGAACTATAAATTGATACGGATAAAAAAATCCATAAAGCTTGACCTGTTACTTGGAACAAATTCAAGGAGTTGACTACGATGAGATTGTCTTGTCATAGCAATGCTAAAAATTGGTTTGGAATATACTAGCAATTAATACATATTTAAGTTATGAGATATGATAGATGGATGCCAAAAGGATTTCCCTGATATGGAAATACAACCAAGGACATGTATGTGATATAGTCCAAAGTATTTTGTTGATCCAGAGGATGTTAGTGAGTGTGCAAACTTCAGAGTTCCAGTAATGCACGGAAGCGAGCAAAATGGAGTTGGAATATTTATTTTGATAAAATAATCAAATAATTCGATTTCATCAGGGATAACAAATATGCTTGTGTTTACAAGAAAGTAAGTGGGAGCATAACAATGCGTCTAAAACTTTGTGTGCATGACACATTATTGATTGGAGATAATATATATTTCTTAACACAAATTAGGACTTCACCAAAAAACAGTTTTTCAACAGAAGTACTAAGGTCTAGGTAGCCTAGATGTTAGTCATAATTATCTATGGAGATTAAACTACCTAATAGGGCTAAGCCAAAATAGATATTGACAAAATGCAAAAATGATCTAGCATGCGAACGCTAAGAAGAGTTTCTTTTTGAAGTCACATGGAAGAGGTTTAGCGAATGCTAAATTGATCTAGCATGCGAATGCTAAAATGAATTAGCGAAGTCACATCTAAGCCAAAATAGATATTGAAAAAGTAAATGACTGAGGATCCACACACTCTTATGTTGGGATCAATCATGTATTCCATGGTATGTATACCAACCAGATATGTCCAATACTCCAAATTAGTTGCGAGTAAGATACCAAAGTGATAAAACTGTTGATCATGGGACAACCGTGAAAAATGTCATTGAGTACTATAGTAGCGTTGTTGAAATTTCCCGCAAGCTGGCATTATGAAGAGTTCATTGTAAGAAGTTACATCGATACAGTCTTCATCTATTCTCTAAGCGATTTTTGATTTAAATTTAGGGATTTGTGTAATACACAAAATGATGGCACAGTCAGTTAGAATTGTTCCAAACCAGTTATTGTGGCAAATTCTATAACGAAGGCAAAGTGTGTTGGCGCTTAGGAAGCGACAAAAGAGGGTGTTGGGTCATAAGTTTCTATGGTTCCAAGATGGCTTTGGTAAATCGAATATGATACTTGTGATCTGCATTGGGTTTTTTGTGATGAGGAGTGGATGATGCAACACAATATAGATAAGTATTTCCCTAATTAGAGAACCAAGGTTTATCGAACCAATAGGAGTAGCACGCTATTGGGGAACGTTGCATGAGAAACAAAATAATTCCTACACACACAAGACCTATCCATGGAGATGAGCATCTATGAGAGGAGAGATCGGATCCACATACCCTTGTAGGTCACTAAGAGGGAAGCATTAAGAAACACGGTTGATGTACTCGAATGTCTTTGCCATATAAACTGCAAGTCCTCCCACGATCCAATCACCATCTAGCACCGAACGGATGACACCTCCACGTTCAGCAAACGTACAACTCAATGACGATCTCCACCTTCTTGATCCAGCAAGCTAGGGTGGAGAGGTAAATGAGTTCTCCGGCAGCACGAAGGCATGGTGGCGGCGGTGGTGGTGCTATCCCGGCAGGGCTATGCCTAGCGCTACAAAACCGCGAACGGAGGAGAAAACGATCTAGCGAGAGAGAGGGGCGCCAAGGGCTTCGCGTGTCCTCTTGGGGCGCCCCTCCCTTCTATATATAGGTGGAGGGGCATGGAGATTAGCCCCTCCAAGCCCTAGGGCGCATCCAAGGGGGAGGAGTTGGACTCCTAGTCCAATTCCCTCCCTTTCCAAAAACAGGTGGACTTTCCACCTCTCCCAAGCCACATGGGCCTTGAGGGACTTATGCGCCTGGCCCAATAAGGCCAGGGCGCCTCCCCTCAGCCCATGCAAACCCTTGGGACATGGTGAAACCCTTGGTGGACTTCCGAACTCCTTTGGAAGTTTCCGGAATCGTCTAGAAGCTTCCCGATACAATACCGGAAAAACCCGAAACTTTTCCGGTAGCCAAAATATGACTTATCATATATAAATCTTTACCTCCGAACCATTCCGGAACTCCTCATGACGTCTGGGATCTCATCCGGGACTCTGAACAACCTTCGGTCACCAACATATATAACTCAACAATACTATATCATCACCGAACGCTAAGTGTGCAGACCCTGCGGGTTCGAGAACTATGTAGACATGACCGAGACATTCTCCGGTCAATAACCAATAGCGGGATCTTGATGCCCATATTGGTTCCTACATATTCTATGAAGATCTTTATCAGTCGAACCATGATGTAAAGGATTCAGTTAATCCCGTATGTAGTTCCCTCTGTTCATCGGTATGTTACTTGCCCGGGATTCGATCGTCAGTAACACTATACCTAGTTTAATCTCGTTCCCAGCAAGTCTCTTTACTCATTCCATAATACAAGATCCCATGGCTAACTCTTTATTTAGTTTTCTTGCAAGGCTCATTGTGATGTTGTATTACCAAGTGGGCCCTAAGATACCTCTCCGTCACATGGAGTAACAAATCCCGGTCTTAATCCATGTCAGCTCAATAGACACCCTCGGAGATACCTATAGAGCACCATTATAGTCACCCAGTTACGTGATATGCCTCCAACGTATCTATAATTTTTGAAGTATTCATGCCATGTTTATAATAGTTTTATATGATTTTGGAATGATTTTATTAAAACTAACCCAAAGTGATGCTGTTTTCAGCGGAACTACTATGGTGTTGCTTTTGTGCAGAAATAAAAGTTCTCGAAATGAGCACAAAATTTACGGAGAATATTTTTGGAAAATATAAAAAATATTGGAGCGAAGAGTCAAAGGAGAGAAAGGCCGAGGAAGCCACAAGCCACAGGGGCGCGCCCACCCCCCTAGGGCGCACCCCCTGGCTTGTGACTTCCTCGTGGACCCCCTTGGACTTGTTTCCGCCGCCACAAACTCTTATAAATATAGAAACCCCCAAAAATAAACCTAGATCGAGAGTTCCACTGCCGTAAGTCTCCAGAGCCACGAAAAACCAATCGGGAGCCCGTTCTGGCACCCTGTCGGAGGGGGAAACCATCACCGGAGGCCATCTTCATCATCCCGACGCTCTCCATGACGAGGAGGGAGTAGTTCACCCTCGGGGATGAGGGTATGCACCAGTAGCTATATGTTTGATGTCTATCTCATGTTCTTGAGATGACACGATCTAGATGTACCACGAGCTTTATTGATATAGATTGAATCATATGGAGTTTTCCCCTCTCTATCTTCTTGTGATGAACTGAGTTTTCCCTTTGAAATTTTCTTATCGGATTGAGTCTTTAAGGATTTGAGAACACTTGATGTATGTCTTGCGATGGGATATTCGTGGTGATAATGGGATGTTCTGTTGATCCACTTGATGTATGTTTTGGTGATCAACTTGCGGGTTCCGTGACCTTGGTAATCTATGCATAAGGGTTGGCACACGTTTTTGTCTTGACTTTCCAGTAGAAACTTTGGGGAACTCTTTGAAGTTCTTTGTGTTGGATTGAACATGAGGAATCTGAAATTATGTGATGCATATCGTATAATCAAGCCCATGGTTACTTGTGGTGACATTGGAGTATCTAGGTGACATTAGAGTTTTTGTTGATGTGTATCTTAAGGTGTTATTTTAGTACGAACTCTAGGGATGTTTGTGACACTTACAGGGATAGCTCATAAGATTGATCGGAAAAGATAACTTTGAGGTGGTTCGTACCATATAATAATTTCTTCATTAGTTCTCCACTATTTGTGACTTTGGAGTGAACTCTTTGTCGCACGAGAGGTATTTACATCTGAGTAAACTATGTTAATATTGTTGAGAGAAATTGCACTAGTGAAAGTATGGACCCTAGGCCTTGTTTACAAGCATTTATACAACGTTTTTCTCGCTGTTTACTATTTGTTACCTTGCTGTTTTTATATTTTCAGATTACGAAAACCTATATCTACCATCCATATTGCACTTGTATCACCATCTCTTCGCCAAACTAGTGCGCCTATACAATTTGCCATTGTATGGGGTGTGTTGGGGACACAAGAGATTTCTTGTATTTGATTGCAGGGTTGTTTGAGAGAGACCATCTTCATCCTACACCTCCCACAGATTGATAAACCTTAGGTCATCCACTTGAGGGAAAATTGCTACTGTCCTGCAAAACTCTATGCTTGGAGGCCCAACACGTGTCTATAAGAAGAAGGTTGTGTAGTAGACATCAAGCTCTTTTCTAGCGCCGTTGCCGGGGAGGTGAGTGCTTGAAGGTATATTTTTAGATCTTGCAATCAAATCTTTTAGTTTCTTGTTTTTCACTAGTTTGGTTTTATTAAACAAAACTACAAAAAAAGGAATTGAGGTTGCCTCATATGCTTCATCTTTTTAATGTGTTTCGTGAAAATGATGGAAAGGAAAATTGTGCTCATGTGTTAGAAGAAGAAGTTATTAAAATGTTTGGTACTAAATCCTTGAATGATGAGCATGATTTCAATATTGTTAGTAAGAATTCTCTTAATATTCATGATGCTAATGATATACAAAGCCACAAGCTGGGGGGTGCTATTTTTGATGAAGGTGATATTTTTAGTCCCTCAAGTTTTGATGAGCAAAACTGTTATGATTATGACATGCCTCCTATCTATGATTATTATCGTGATGAGACGTATGCTATAAAGAGTAATGACAACCATGAAACTTGTCATCATGATTTTAATATTCAATGTGGTTATGTCAATCAAGTATCTCATGATTGTTATTTTGTTGAGTTTGCTCCCACTATTATGAATGAGAAGAAAATTGCTAATGGGGAGAGTAGTAAAATTTCTATGCTTGTAGATCATGAAAAGAATGCTTTATGTGCTAGTTATATTGTGGAATTTCTTCATGATGCTACTGAAAATTATTATGAGGGAGGAACATATGCTTGTAGGAATTGCAATAATATCAAGTTTCCTCTCTATGTGTTCAAAGTTTTGAAGTTGTGCTTGTTTTGCCTTCCTATGCAAGTTGATTCTTGTTCCCATGATTTGTTTGCTCACAAAATCCCTATGCATAGAAAGTGGGTCAGACTTAAATGTGCTTGTCATGAGATTCATGATGCTCTTTTGCATGTTTCAACTATGGGACAATTGCATTTTTGCCCCTAGTTGGAACTTACCCACGGGTTTTGCCCTTACTTTTCGACTCTGCTTAGTTTTGACCTTAGATTTACCTCCGAGGTCTCTCAAGTGCCCTTTGACAATTTGACCAATACTTTGAAAATTCATAACAAATTCATACGAACTCGAAAAAATGCAAACAAGATATCAAAATGTTGAGAAAAACATTACCTTTATGTACATGTCATTTTCATTCAGGAAAAAGTACCATTTAAACTACCCATGGTTATGAGTGTTATTAACATTATTAAAAATAAAAAAAGGTATAAACAATAGTGTTTTAATGAGTAAAAATTACTTGCAAATGTAGGTGATGTTCTCCAAACATACTGATATCTTATTTACAATTTTATGAGTTCATATCAACTCGATATGAAGTTTCAAAATAATGGTCAAAGTTGCTTGAACCTTCATAACAAGTTGATATGAACTCAGAAAAATGTAAATAAGTTATCAACGTGTTCAGAAAACATTACCTACATTTGCATGTAATTTTTATTCACAAAAAAGTATTGTTTATACCTTTTTATTTTAAAAAATGTTAATAACATTAATAACCATGTGTAGTTTAATTGGTACTTTTTTCCTGAATGAAAATGACATGTACTTAAAGTTAATGTTTTTCTGAACATTTTGAGATCTTGTTTGCATTTTTTTGAGTTCATATGAATTTGTTGTGAATTTTCAAAGTATTGGTCAAATGGTCAAATGGCATTTGGGTGACCTCGGAGGCAAATCTAAGGGCAAAACTGAGTAGATTCGAAAAGTAAGGGCAAAACCCGTGGGTAGGTTCCAACTAGGGGCAAAAATGTATTTGTCCCTTCATCTATTATTCCTATATGACCATCATTGAAATCATCATGCCTAGCTAAAAGGCATTAAAGAAAAGCGCTTGTTGGGAGACAACCCAACACTTTTACTTTCTATTTTCTTTGTTCACATGATTAATCTACTGTATTAATCATGTTTTTTGTCTTTTATTTCAATTAAGTGCCAAGTAAAGCCTTTGGGATAGTGTGGATACTTGCTTGTTTGAGTCTGTGCAAAAACAGAAAGTTTTGCGTCCAGTGTATGAGTTATAGTATTTCACTGGTGTATCAAAGAATTCTGAATTTTTTACAAATTTTTTTTATGAAAATTCCTTGAGTTTTCCTAATTTTTCAGAATTTTTAGAGTCAGGGAAGTATGGTTATCATTCAGATCTTTACATACTGTTCTGTTTTTGATAGATTCTGTTTTGCACGCATAGTTTGCTTGTTTCAAGTCTTCCTATAGCTTATATTGAGTAATATAAATTGTGGGAATGATTTAATATAGTAGGTATCATGTGGGAATAATTACTAATCTTGTCTTGACAGTACCTAAGTGAATGATCTTTATTTATTACACTAACCCTTCTCACAAAGTTCTGTTAAGTTTTGTGTGATTGAAGTTTTCAAGTTTTGGGTGAGATACTGATATGACAAGAATAATAGGTGACAAGAACAGAAGTTTGGGGATTCCCAAGGAACCCTCAAGGTAATATCCAAGGAATACTCAAGCGTCTAAGCTTGGGGATGCACCGGAAGGCATCCCCTCTTTCGTCTTCAACACTATCGTATATCTCACTTGGAGCTATATTTTTATTCGTCACATAATATGAATTTTTCTTGGAGCGTCATTTTATTTTGTTTTTATATGTTATGTGTTATGTATAATCTTTTTTTCAGTAAAAAGTTCCAAGAATTGCCTTAGGATGCTCGCATTGTATGTTTTGATGAGTGCTGTGTAAAAACAGAAACTTTGGCTGTAGTGTTGGAATTTTCATATTTTACTGGACCATGGAAAGATTCTGAAATGTCGACACAGTGTTTTAATATAAATTTTATAGGATATCCTAAATTTTTATAATTTTTTGAGTTACATAAGTACACTGTTTTCATAAATTTCTACAGACTGTTCTGTTTGGGCAGATTGCTGTCATAGTTTTGTTATCTAATTATCCTATAGTTTCCATAGCATATATTGGTAGATATAAATTGTGGAAATGATAGTATACAGTACCTAATGTTTGAAAATTATGATTCAACTTGTCTTTTCAGTACATGAAGTGTGGATTTATTCTTATGTGTACTAACCTATCTCACGAGTTCTTTTCAAGTTTTGTGTGGAAGATGTTTTTGAGACTAGATGAAACCGGGATATGAGAGGATTGAACGAGATACAAAACCTCATGCTTGGGGATTCCCAAGGCACCCCAAGTAAATATTTCAAGAATCTCAAGCATCTAAGCTTGGGTATGTTATGCATTACACATCTCTTCATCAACAATTTTCGGTTAGCCTATGTTGAGCCTAAATTTTTATTCGTTCACATGATATGTGCTATTCTTGGAGTGCTATTTTTGTTTTGCTTGATGTTTAAATAAAATACGCAGATCCTAAAATATTATTGAGATATAGAGAGAAAGTCCTCACATAGCTACTTAATTGTTTGACTACTCATTGATCTTCACTTATATGTTTTGGAGTAGTTTTGTCTTTTGCTCTAGTGCTTCACTTATACCTTTGTAGAGCACGAAATTGGTTTCATTTTATAGAAATTTTTGAACTCTCATGCTTCACTTATATTATTTTGAGAGTCTCTAAAACAGCATGGTAATTAGCTTAGGTTATGAATATTCCTAATATAATGGGCATCCTAGAGGGATATAATAAAAACTTTCATATGAAGTGCATTGAATACTATGAGAAATTTGATTCCTTGCATAAAGTTTTGAGATATAAAGATGGTGATATTAAAGTCATGCTAGTGAGTAGTTGTGAATTGTAAGAGATACTTGTGTTGAAGTTTGTGATTCCCGTAGCATGCAGGTACGGTGAACCGTTATGTAACGAAGTCGAAGCATGATTTGTTTATTGATTGTCATCCTTTGTGTGGGGGTCGGGAGCGCGCGATGGTTAACTCCTACCAACCACTCCCCTAGGAGCATGCGTCTAAGACTTTGCTTAAATAACTAGTAGACTTTTGCAATAATTATGTGAGTTCTTTATGATTAATGTGAGTCCATGGATTATACGCACTCTCACCCTTCACCTTTGCTGGCCTCTCTAGTACCGCGCAACTTTTGCCGGTGCGATAAACCCACCATATATTATTCCTCAAAACATCCACCATACCTACCTATTATGGCATTTCCATAGCCATTCCAAGATATATTGCCACACAACTTCCACCGCTCCATTTATGACACGCATCATCATTGTCATATTGCTTTGCATGATCATAAGATAGCTAGCATGATGTTTTCATGGCTTGTCCGTTTTTTGATGTCATTTTCTATGCTAGATCATTGCACACCCCGGTACACCGCTGGAGGCATTCATATAGAGTCATATTTTGAGTATCGAGTTGTAATTCTTGAGTTGTAAGTAAATAAAAGTGTGATGATCATCATTATTAGAGCATTGCCCCATGTGAGGAAAGGATGATGGAAGCTAGGATTCCCACACAAGTTGGGATGAGTCTCCGGACTTTACAAAAAAATAGGCCAGAGAAGCCCAAATAAAAAAAGAGGCCATAGATGCCCACCAAAAAAGTATGAAAAAAGAGGGAATAAAAAAAGGATGAGAGAAAAGAGAGAAGGGGCAATGCTACTATCCTTTACCACACTTGTGCTTCAGAGTAGCACCATGTTTTTCATATAGAGAGTCTCCTATATTGTCACTTTCATATACTGGTGGGAATGTTTCATTATAGAACTTGGCTTGTATATTCCAATGATGGGCTTCCTCAAATTGCCCTAGGTCTTCGTGAGCAAGCGAGTTGGATGCACACCCACTTAGTTTATTTTTGAGCTTTCATACACTTCTAGCTCTAGTGCATCCGTTGCATGGCAATCCCTACTCACTCACAATGATATCTATTAATGGTCATGTCCAAGAAAACTTCAAAAGGGAAACTCAATTCATCACAACAAGATAGAGAGGGGAAAACTCCATATGATTCATCTATATTAATGTGTGGCCTCTGGTGATGGTTTCCCCCTCCGACAGGGTGCCGGAACAGGCTCCCGATTGGTTTTTCGTGGTTACAGAGGCTTGCGGCGCGGAACTCTCGGTCTAGGTTTCTTTATGGGGTTACTGGATTTATAGGAGTACTTGGCCTTGGAATCACGTCAAGGGGACTCCCGAGGGGCCCATGAGATAGGGGGCCATGCCCTAGGGGCACTCCCTGGTGGCTTGTGGCTACCTCAGGACTCCTCTCCGGTATCTTTTTGCTCCAGTATTTTTTATATTTTCCAAAAACATTCTCCATAAATTTTCAGCCCATTCCGAGAAATTTTATTTCTGCACAAAAAACGACACCATGGTAGTTCTGCTGAAAACAATGTCAATCCGGGTTAGTTCTAATAAAATCATACCAAAATCATATAGAATTATTGTAAACATGGCATGAATACTTCATAAATTATAGATATGTTGGAGACGTATCATGGAGCAGTCATTTGGAATAGCTTCAAGTGGAGCTGGGGTAATAGCATCTACAATATGACATATAATTTGCAAAGCACACACAAATCTGAATGTTGCAGACCCGTTGACTAAAACCTCTCTCACAAGAAAAACATGATCAAACCCCAGAACTCATTGGGTGCGAATCACATGGCAATGGAACTAGATTATTGACTCTAGAGCAAGTGGGAGACTGTTGGAAATATGCCCTAGAAGCAATAATAAATTGTCCATTATCATATTTCCTTGTTCATTATAATTGTTTATTATCCATGGTAGAATTGTATTGACTGGAAACTTAAGTACATGTGTGGATATATAAGCCACACCATGTCCCTAATGAGCCTCTACTAGACTAGCTTGTTGATCAAACATGGTTAAGGTTTCCTAATCATAGACATGAGTTGTCATTTGATAATGGGATCACATCATTAGGAGAATGATGTGATGGACAAGACCCAAACTGTAAGCATAGCACTTGATCGTATCACTTAGTTTATTGCTACTACTTTCTTCATGTCAAGTATCTGTTCCTAAGACTATGAGATCATGCAAATCCCTGACACTGGAGGAATGCCTTGTGTGTATCAAATGTCACTTTGTAAATGGGTGATCATAATATACTCTATAGTTATCCCCGAGGGTGTCTGTTGGGTTGGCATGGATCAAGACTAGGATTTGTCACTCCATATGACAGATAGGTATCTCTGGCCCCTCTTGGTAATACAACATCACAAGAATCTTGCAAGCAATGTGAATAAGGAGTTAGTAATGGGGTCTTGTATTATGGAAGGAGTAAAGAGACTTGCTCGTAACGATATTGAACTATGTATGAGATACTGAAGATCGAATCACGAGCAAGTAACATATCGCTAGACAAAGGGAATTGCATAGGGGATTAATAGAATCCTTGACATCATGGTTCAACTGATGAATATCTTTGTGGAATATGTAGGAATCAATATGGGCATCTAGGTCCCGTTGATCGTTATAGACCAAAGAGGTTTCTTGGTCATGTCTACATGATTCTTGAACTCGTAGGGTCACACGCTTAACATTCGTTAGCGCTAGGCTAATGTTGAGATATTAATAGTGGAAATTCCAAAAGTTGTTTGGAGTCCCATATGGGATCCGGACGTAAATATTTATATATCGGAATTCATATTCAGGGTTCTGGAAAAGTTCGGGAATTTTTCCATAGAGTATCGAGAAGGTTCTAGAAGGTTCTGGGGGTTCCACCGTGGGACCCAACGACCCGAGAAGGGCCCACATGGATTGAGGGGTGGGGCTACCCACGAGGGCTTGTTATACCATTCCCCATGTCACATGTCGTTTAAATCTAGAGACAAGATCTTATCTCTAAATTTAAGGGGTTGAATCTAGAGATAAGATGTTATCTTCATGTTTAAAGGGTTTTCTCCCTTGTGGTTGGACCTAGGATGGTTTTTGATGCCCTCCCCTTCCCTCTAGCCTATATATAGATGGGGGATATGCATGGGGGCAGCCAACCCTTCACCCATGGCCATTGGCTCTCCCAACTCCTCCCACGTTTCTCCGGTACACACTTGGCGAAGCCCTGCCGGAATTCTGCTGCCACCACCACCTCCATGCCGTCGTGTTGGTTCAGATCTCATCTACCTATTCTCCCTCTCTTACTAGATCAAGATGAAGTATACATCACTGAGCCAAATGTGTGTTGAACTCGAAGGTGTCGCACATGTGGTGCTGGGATCGGATTGGATCGGGACACGGGTACGACTACACCAACCATGATCTTTAGATTGTTAATGCTTTCGGTCTACAAGGGTATGTAGACACCTCTCACTCTTGTTGCTAGCATCTCCATAGAATAGATCTTTGGTGTTTCGTAGGAAATTTTTTGTTTCCAACACACCATTCCCCAACAATTCAATCTATCAACAATGGCCTCCAAGTTCAGGAAGAAAACTTGCAGCCTTCAAGAATGCGAAGGAAGAGAAAACTATGGATATCGAAAGGAGACTTGATGAACTTGATGTCCTGGGTAGGTACATTGTCAGGGTTGCGGTGTCAGGATGTCGTGAAACTGAGTCATGGGTCTAATTTTATACTATGGCTTGGTACCATGGTTGGTTATTGTAATGTTTGAGACAGACTGTTTGACAGTTTTCAAGTTTGTGGTTTAATAAAAGAAGCGACAACTCAATTTGCTAAAATTCAAATTTTGCACAAATTCATATAAATTGTCAAATATGCTAGCCAATTTCTAGAATATAAAACAAATTGACTTACCCATAAATTGTGTTGGTTATGGACGACATCACTGCGTACGGTCCCACATGTAACTGGCCACGTCACCCACATATGGATCCACCTTCAAGCATCCATATCAGCACAACAGTGGCCCCACATATCAGAACCGTTGACCGGTCAGCCGACACATAGTCACCAAGAAACAATGTTTGGTCCACTAAGCAGCCATATAAGCATCTTCTGTGCCCATATGTCAGCAGCATTACCCAATCAAAACTGATGACGAGTTATTACTGATGGGATCGTTAGCGATAAAACCCACGACGGACTCACATGGAATAAGCCACATCAATAATTGCTGGTCCCACCTGTCAGAATCTTTGACCGGTCAAACCCATGGAACAATAACTAGTGTCAGATTATCAACGTGAAATAGATCTCAGGTGACAAATTGGGCTATCATAGGTGACATTCTGAACCGTCACTAAAAACAGCCACTAGTGACATTTTTTGGTTCGTCGCCTAAAATGCGATCTTGCATGATGAATAAAGTGGTATCACCAAAATGTTGTTTTCTATGATGGTGCTTTGGTGACGATGGGGGTGAAGGATGAAAAATGTCACATGTGTATTTTCCGTGATGAAAAATGGTTATACGTGACACAAGTGAAGCCTCGCAAAATAGAACAAATTTTGTAGTGTTGAAAGCCTTCAAGGCCCAACATGGGGACACGCCATTCACCCTCACCCATTGTTGGACGATCATGTGACAGCCCGGGACCGACGCTCCAGAAGATTCCAGAAGATTCCCCTTTTATTTCCGTTCCCGGTTGTGTTTCGTTTGGTTGTTTCATTCATCATCGCATCATTCGCATCATCTGCATTGCATCGTCACTCGTTTTCAAACTTGCATCCGTTGGTAGTTTTCGGTTCTCTCCGTTCTTGCCGTTGCCTATTTTGAGCCCAACCACACATGCACGTGCCCGCGGCATCATTTAAAATAAAACCGTTTTAAGGCACGCTAAAAATATTCTTGGATTGGGTCGAAACTTGGCGTGCGGTCTTGTTATATTGTAGGTAGACCGCCTGTCGAATTTCGTCGCGTTTCGAGTTCGTTTGATATTCCGTCGGTCAGTCGTAGCAGTGAGGTTATCGGTTTTTCGTCGAACGTTTGTCGGTGTTTTAAAACCTTCGTGCCACGGGTCACCATTCTCTCTCTCTCTTCCCCACCTAGTCCATCTACACAGCCATCCGTAGCCCCTCCGCTTTCGGGCCGTCCGATCGAGATCGAACGGTCTGAAAACGGACAGAGACCGTCAACCCTAGCCCGAAAACCTATATATAGCCCCCTCCCCTTCCTAATTGGGCAGCCAACCCTAATTCCCCTCGTATCCCGTGCCAAACCTCTCCTTCTCCCTCCTCCAGCCATCAGGCCCGCCCGAGCCCATCTGGGCCCGTCCCCGAGGTCCTCCCCATGCCTGCCATGGCCGCTCCTCCCGAGCTCCTCCCGTGGCCTCCCATGGCTGCAAGGGGCGCCGCGCCCGACCCTGCTGCCGTTCTCCTCCCCCGCCGGCCTCGCCGCAGACGTCGCCGCCGTTCCTCTCCCTTCCTCCCATCTCCTTCCTTTCTCTCCTCTTTCCTCTAAGCTCCCTCTCTCTCCCGTAGGTGCTACGCTGCCATGGCACTGCTGCCGGAGCTCCGCCGCCGTGCCGTCGCCAGGAACGGCCCTGTCGCCGTCGGATCTGGCCCCGCCGCCGCCGGATCCGCCCTCTCCCGCGCCGTCCCTCGCTGTGGCGTCGCCGCTCCCTGCCATGGCCGCCGCCGTTGCCTCTGCTTCATGCAGGAGGAGCAGCGAGCGCGCTGCGCTCGCGTTGACAAGCGCAGCTCCTCCAGCGCCCGCTCGCCCCAGCCGACCCATGTTGGCCAGGGTGAGCCCAGCAGCCCCCTTTTGCGTTTTTTTATTTTCAGGCCCAATGCGATTTTATAAAACGTCATAATTAATAAACCGTGCGCCGGATTAAAATGTTTTATATTGTAAATTGGTTAGAAAAGCATGTAGATTAATATTATGCCATTTGCATTCATGCCTAAAATGTTTAACATGCCATTTTCTATGATTTTGCATAATTGCCATTAAATTGCATTGTCATAATTATTTAACTATGCATTGGAATTAAACCATATATTAAAACTGTTCATATTATCGACATCGCATTTTCATGCATGATAAAAATGTTGACATGAGGTTTGCATTTTTTATTTGCATTAATGAATTGCTATAAGTTGATTAGGCCATAACTCGCATAATTAATTGTGATTAGTTTTTCACATGAACCTATTCATATTATATATGTTTTCGGGGTAGAAAAATCCATAGGAATTATCTGTGCATTTAGTTTTGTCTTTTGAGCATTTTGCTATGATGCCCTTTTGTCTTTTTCGTGTGATTTAATAGAGGCAAGATATGTAATAATTTTGAACATGAAAAATGCTCTTTGATATGTGTCCTAGCCCTTGGACATTTTGCTTGCCATAGAAATGCATGTTTAGGTGTTACTTTGTTGTTGTCAACATGCTATAAAATTCTGCTATTTTGAGGGTCCAAAACATTTCTAAGTCTGGAATCTGTAAATTTTTGTTGTTGTCTTGCCATGTGATTTGCTAGTCTTCTAGAACCCTTTTGTGGTAGATTTAATGGAGTTATTTATAGTTGATCTTGCCCTTTAGTATGCGGTTAAGTTTCATGCCATAATATGCCCTGTAGAATATAGTTTCACTGCTGTCAATATGCCTTCGTGATAAAAACCGCACTGTCAAAAACTGCTATTTTCACCAAGTCTGAAACTGTTTTCAAGTAGCCTTCTTGTGAGCTTCCTACCAAGTGATCCATGCATGTTTTGAATATGATATGTGCAGATGAAATGAAGTGGATGTTGTATGCTATAGCCCCATGCTTAGTTTGTGCATTTTAGGATCTTGTAACTTGTTGTTTTCATGTGTGCCAAATGCCATCTTGCTGTTTTGGGCAGATTTCAACTAAAACTTGTTTTGTTGATTGTGGTTGAACCGTAGCTCCGTTGTGGGCATGTTGCATATGAAACTTGCTTAGAATCTCATGTAGTTTCATAATAACTTTCTGCATTCATGATTTGAGGTGTTTGTGATTGTATTTTCCATGCATTTGCATTCATGACATGTGCATCTTGTTTTGCTCATATCTTTTAGACCGTAGCTCCGTTTGAGATGTTCCATATATGTAAATCGGCTAGAATGACGTGTAGAATAACATGGTGACATTTATTTCGCTTTCTAATAAATATAAAATGTGATTAGTTCAGCTCTGGACCAATTTCCAAATTAACATATGGGGTCATTTCAGAGATGCTATAAGTTGTTTCTGGCCTCATTTAAAATGCCTAGGTAGATATTTTACTTATGCTTCACCTCTTGCCATGTTCAGTAACATTTAATATTGATGAGTACCTAAACGAGAGCAAACTAAATAATTCCAAACGTGGTGTTTCGTCAATATGCAACCCGTTGCATATTGAGCTTCACTTTAATGTGTAGTAGTTGTTTGATGTGAATTGCCATGCCTTGCATAGTTAAACCAGACATGCATCATATTGTTTGCGCATCGTGCCATGCATATGTTGTGGTGATCTTGTGTTGATTGTTTGTTTTGGGTTGCTTCTTCTCAATAGAGTTCCGAAAGCGTTCGGAGTGTGAGGATTCGTTCGACTTCGTTGGCTCATCTTCTTCATAGACTCGGTCTTCTTCCGAGCGGGATCTCGGGCAAGATGACTCATTTCCTTGGATACCATTACTATCATTGCCATGCTAGATGTCTCGTTTTCTATCACTATGTCACGCTACCTACCACTGTTTGATAAGCCTCTCAACATTGCCATGAAAAGCCTCTAACCCCTCCACATCCCAGCAAACCTTTGTTTGGCTATGTTACTGCTTGCTCAGCCCTTCATATAGTGTTTCTAGCTGCAGGTGCAATTGCTTCCATGTGTCAACATAGACATTCTTTTGTTATATCACAATATTGCTGCTATTTAATTTAATGCACACATATACTTGGTAAAGGGTGGAAGGCTTGGCCTTTTGCTTGGTGTTTGGTTCCGCTCTTGCCGCCCTAGTTACTTGTGAACCGGTGTTATGGTACATAAATGAGTGCTCCTAACATGCTCGGGGTTGTTATGGGGACCCCCTTGATTTTCGGGTTAGAATAAAACTTGTCTAGCAAGGCCCAACATTGGTACTACATTTGCCTAATAACTAATGAATTTGCATAGGGGCTTTCCGGACCCCGTGGATAATTAATCTACCCTCGGGCCAGTGCTCCTCATGAGTGTTGGCCCAAACTAGAGCACTGTGCGGGGCCAACCTAGGGCAACTTGGGAGATTTCTATTAGGCCACTGTACGCGTCGCTCATCTGTTGTGCCCTAAGAACGAGATACGCGGCTCCTATCGGGATTGTCGGCACGTCGGGCGGCCTTGCTGGATTTGTTTTACCTTTCTCGAACGTCTTGAGTGAGGAATTCTGATCTTCTTAGGGCTATCTCGAGGTGTTGGATTTCCTTTGGAATTGCCTAGGAAGATCACGAGATCCGTGGTTGAGGTTATTCCCGCTGCGTGTTGTTAATTTGTGATGGATGAGGTGGAGCACCCTTGCAGGGTTAAATCTTTTCGAGAAGCCATGCCCGCGGTTATGTGGCAAACTTGGATACTTTGTTTAATACCCGGTCATAGCAAACTTGAAGTAAACTCTAATAAAATACACCAATTGTGTGCGTAACCGTGACTGACTCTTCTCGTGAGTCCTTATCCGAAAGAGAACACGGTGGGGTTATGTTTGACGTAAGTAGGTGTTCAGGATCAGTTAGTGATCATTAGTAGTATACGTCCGTTAAGCGTATACCACCATACTTTACTTTCTATACTCGTAAGTTAGCCACTCAAATAAATGCTTAGTCGCTTGCTGCAGCCTCACCACTTAACCATACCTCACCTATTAAGCTTTAATAGTCTTGATACCCTTGGAAATGAGATTGCTGAGTCCCCATGGCTCACAGATTACTACAAAAACAGTTGCAGGTACAGGTAATGCGATGATTTGACGTGAGTGTGTTTCTTTATTTGATTTGGAGTTCTTCTTCTCCTTCTTCATCAATCTTGGATGGGTTCCAGGCGGCAGCCTGGGATAGCAAGGATGGATGTCATTTTTTCGTTTGATTTCGTCCGTAGACGGGCCCTGCTCTTCTGTATGATGTTTGCTCTGATGTAGCTTGTGGCGAGTGTAAGCCAATTCCATATACTCATCTCTTCTGTACATGTACTTGTAATGATATCCATTCTTGCGAACGCATTGAGATGCGCTTCTATCCCCGTCGAGGCCCTCGTGCCAAAATAAGGATAGGACCGCATCTTGGGCGTGATAGATCATTTGTGATTTCCTAAAGTTTAGGGAGCAATACGCTTCCAAAATAAAAATGGAGGGACGACGGCCTTCGCTGAGTATGGTGAACGAGAGAAGCTGGCAAGGGGGAAGACCAACTCCAAGTTGCATGAGAAGCGTGATATGGAAACATTTGCCTTGCAAGAAAATTTGCAAAGTATTCATGGCCCAAAAGGAAGAAAGGCAGGAGAGGAAGCTCCAAGAGAAAGAGGAGCAAATAAAGCCTACATCAAGATACAAAATAAGAAGCTTGAGATCAAGGAGAATGTTCAAACAAAGAAGCTTGAGATCAAGGCGACTAATGTGAAGACAAAAGCAAAACAGGTGGCGTTCGCACTAATGGTGAAGGTGGTGGATATCATGATGGTCAACTTGAGCAAAGTTTCCCTGAGGAGAAGGGTTTTGTTCAAGAAGAGGAAAAAGAAGATTGTTGACCTCGATGGTTGAACTATGGCCGAAAGCGCCATCATTTTTGTATGCCGGCATGGAGATGCACAAACTATGGCCTTTTTTGTACCGACAAATGTGCCAAGATGAACTATGACAGGGTTTTTCTGTAGACTCACATGTATGTCGGTCATTTGCATAAACTATGTCCGTTTCTATTAACTTCGGTTGCCAAAAATTCATACGTGTGAACGAAGTGTGTCGGCATGAACTATAGGCGCTTGCATGAATATGGTCATTTAGATTAAATTTCCTTCCCAAAAAAGGACGAGCAGGCGAAATACGTTGGTTGGTTGAGCACACGTCCATTTGTGTCAGCCGGTTGGAGTTGCCCTTAGTTTTAGCTTTCTATTTTCTGGAACTATAGTTTGCTTGGAGGATTTGTTGATGAGTTAAATACACTCATGGTACATGTATGCTCGATATAAACTTAGTTTGGTTGCCGTATTCTGTCAACCTCAAATTACGTTCATTATGTTAATGTTTGTCATGCATCATACGGTCATGCGGGTCGAATATGGACGTATTGGCATAGCTGGCGCTTCTTGACTGCTTTGACCAGACATGTGCACATTGAATTTTGCATTTAGGTCCCTCACCAACTACTACCAGCACATTAGCCACGTCATTTCGTTCTGCACGGAGAGGAAAGAGAAAAGGGGGAGGAGAGAGCAGAGGCGATCACGATCGTGTTGGGTCCGCTAGGGTTTCCCGTTCCGGAGCTACCATGACCGGCGGAGGTGGTTGTTGGAAATATGCCCTAGAGGCAATAATAAATTGGTTATTATCATATTTCCTTGTTCATGATAATCGTTTATTATCCATGCTATAATTGTGTTGATCGGAAACTCAAATACATGTGTGGATACATAGACAACACCATGTCCCTAGTATGCCTCTAATAGACTAGCTCGTTGATCAAAGATGGATATGGTTTCCTAGTCATGGACATGAGATGTCATTTGATAACGGGATCACATCATTAGGAGAATGATGTGATGGACAAGACCCAAACTTCAAACGTAGCATATGACCGTGTCAGTTTATTGCTACTGTTTTCTGCATGGCAAGTATCTGTTCCTATGACCATGAGATCATACAACTCACTGACACTGGAGGAGTACCTTGTGTGTATCAAATCTCACTACAGGTATCTCCGAGGGTGTCTGTTGGGTTGGCATGGATCAAGACTGGGATTTGTTACTCCGTGTGACGGAGAGGTATCTCAGGGCCCACTCGGTAATACAACATCACAATAAGCCTTGCAAGCAATGTGACTAAGTGTTAGCCACGGGATATTGTATTACGAAATGAGTAAAGAGACTTGTCGGTAACGAGTTAGAACTAGGTATGGAGATGCTGACGATCGAATCTCGGGCAAGTAACATACCGAAGAACAAAGGGAACAACATACGTGATTAACTGAATCCTTGACATAGAGGTTCAACCGGCAAATATCTTCATAGAATATGTAGGATCCAATATGGGCATCCAGTTCCCGCTATTGGTTATTGACCGTAGAGGTGTGTCGGTCATGTCTACATAGTTCTCGAACCTGCAGGGTCTGCACACTTAAGGTTCGGTGACGTTTCGGTAGTATAGAGTTATGTATGGTGGTGACCTAAGGTTGTTCGGAGTCTCGGATGAGATCCCGGACGTCACGAGGAGCTCCGGAATGGTCCGGAGGTAAAGATTGATATATAGGAAGTCCTGTTTTGGTCACCAGAAAAGTTTCGGGCTCACCGGGAGTGTCGGTAGTGTACCGGGGGACCATCGGGATAGGTATTTCGACCCAAGAGGCTACATGGGCTATGGGAGGAGGTAAACCAGCCCCTGGTGGGCTTGCCGAAGCCTCCTCTAAGGGCCCATACGGCTAGAGTGGTTTCAGAAGGAAAAAAAAATCCAAAGGTGGAGAGGTGGAAAGAGTTTCCAAGTGGAAAGGAGGAATCCTACTCCTAATAGGATTGGAGTAGGACTCCTCCACCTCCAATTTTGACCAAACCTTGAGGGTTTGAGGCTGCCTCCTCGCCTCCCTTCCTCCTATATATACTAGAGGATTTAGAGGAAAAATTTAACCATAATAGCCATGTGCTACCTCTCCTCTAGATCGCAGTTTCTCCTCTAGATCGGTTTTAGCGGTGCTTAGGCGAAGCCCTGCTGGAATAGCTACACCACCATCACCGCAACGCTGTCGTGCTACCGGAGAACTCATCTACCTCTCTGCTCCCTCTTGCTGGATCAAGAAGGCAGAGATCATCATCGAGTTGTACGTGTGCTGAACGCGGAGGTGCCGTCCGTTCGGTGCTAGATCGGAAGGACCGTGATCAAGATCGCGAGATGGATCGTGATGAGATCACGGGACGGATCGTGATTGGATCGCGGGACAGATCGTGATGAGATCGCGGGATGCTCGGTGATTTGGATTGCGAAGACGTTCGACTACACCAACCGTGTTTCTTAAAGCTTCCCGCTTAGCGATCTACAAGGGTATGGAGATCCACTCTCCCACTCGTAGATGCTCATCATCATGGATAGATCTTGTGTGTGCGTAGGAAATTTTTTGTTTCCCATGCAACATTCCCCAATAGTGGCATCATGAGCTAGGTCTATGTGTAGATGAGATCTCGAGTAGAACACAAAGAGTTTGTGGGCGTTGATGCTTAGATTGCGTCCTCCCTTGGTCGTGTTTTGGTTCAGAGGTATTGTGGGATGAAGCGGCCCGGACCAACCTTACTCGTACGCATACGAGAGACCGGTTCCATTAACTAACGTGTAACTTTGTTGCACAAAGATGGTTGGTGGGTGTCTGTTTCTCCTACTTTAGTTGGATCGGATTCGACAAAGGCGGTCCTTGAGAAGGTTGAAAAGCAACTTAAGTATCACCGTTGTGGTTTTGCGTAGGTGAGAATTGTTCTTGCTAGATACCCGTAGCAGCCACATAAAACATGCAACAACAATTAGAGGATGTCTAACTTGTTTTTGCAAGGCATGTTGTGATGTGATATGGCCAATTACATGATGAGATATATGTGATGTATGAGATGATCATGTGTTGTATAGAATATCATGACTTGCATGTCGATGAGTACGGCAACCGGCAGGAGCCATAGGGTTGTCTTTAATTATTGTATGGCCTGCGTGTCAATCATTAAGTGCTATGTAATGCTTTACTTTGTCGCTAAACGATAGCAATAGTAGTAGAAGCATGATGGGCGCGACAACCCCAACGACGACACGTTGATGGAGATCAAGATGATGGAGATCATGGTGTCATGCCGGTGACGATGGAGATCATGCCGGTGCTTTCAAGATGGAGATCTTGTCGGTGCTTTCAAGATGGAGATCAAAAGCACAAGTTCATGGCCATATCATGTCACTTATGATTTGCATGTGATGTTAATCCTTTTATGCACCTTGTTTTGATTAGGATGATGGTAGCATTATAAGGTGATCCCTCACTTAAATTTCAAGATAAATTGTGTTCTCCCCGAGTGTTCACCATTGCAAAAGTTCGTCGTGTTGAGACACCACGTGATGATCGGGTGTGATAGACTCTACGTTCACATACAACGGGTGCAAGCCAGTGTTGCACATGCGGAACACTCAGGTTAAACTTGACGAGCCTACCATGTACAGACATGGCCTTGGAACACAAGAGACCAAAAGGTCAAACATGAGTCATATAGTAGATATGATCAACATGATGATGTTCACCATTGAAACCACCTCAACTCACGTGATGATCGGACTTCAGTTGGTGAATTTGGATCATGTATCACTCGAATGACCGGAGGGATGTCAATTTGAGTGGGAGTTCTTAAGTAATATGATTAATTGAACTCATTATCATGAACATAGTCAGTAGTGTCTTTGCAAAATTATGTTGTAGATTACTAGCTCACGCTGTAGCTCTCTTGAATTTCTATTTGTTCCTAGAGAAATAGAGTTGAAAGATGATGGTAAAAATATTGCGGACTGGGTCCGTGATATGAGGATTGTCCTCATTGCTGCACAGAAGGCTTATGTCCTTAATGCACTGCTCGGTGCTCCACCCCCTCTAGCATCGTCTGTAGATGTTGTGAACATCTGACAGGCACGTTCCGATGACTACTTGATAGTTTAGTGCATCATGCATTACAGCTTAGAATTGAGGCTCCAAAACGTTTTGAACATCACGGAACATATGGGATGTTCTAAGAGCTGAAATTGGGATCTCAGGCTCGTGTCCATGTTGTGAGATATGAGATCTCCAACAAGATTCTTTGCCTGCAAGATGAAGGAGAATAGCTCAATCGTTAAGCATGTGCTTAGATTTTCTGGGTGCTACAATCGCTTGAATCGAGTGGGAGTTGATCTTTCAGATAAGATAGTGATTGATATAGTTCTCCAAGTCAATGTCACTAAGGTACTAGAACTTGGTGATGAACTATGAAATGCCAGGGATAGAAATAATGATTCTTGAGCTGTTCGCAATGTTTGACACCGTGAAGGTAGAAATCAAGAAGGACCGTCAAGTGTTGATGGTTAGTAAAACCACTAGTTTCGAGAAGGGCAAGGGCAAGGAGGGAAACTTCATGGATGGCAAGTTAGTTGCTGCTCCAGTGAAGCAACCCAAAGTTCAACCCAAACCCAAGACTACGTGCTTTGATTATGAGGAGAGCAGTCGCTGAAGCGGAACAACCCTAGATACTTGGTAGATAAGAAGGCTGGCAACATCGACAGAAATATATTTGATATACGTGTTATTAATGTGTACCTTGCTAGTACTCCTAGTAGCACCTGGGTACTGGATACCAGTTCGGTTGCTAAATGTTAGTAACTCGAAATAAAAGCTATAGAATAAACGGAGACTAGCTAAGGGTGAGGTGATGATGTGTGTTGGAAATGTTTCCAAGGTTGATGTGATCGACATCGCACGCTCTCTCTACCTTCCGGATTAGTGACGAACCTAAATAAATGTTATTTGGTGTTTTGCATTGAGCATGAACATGATTAGATCGTGTTTATTGCAACACGGTTATTCATTTAAGTTAGAGAATAATTGTTATTCTGTTTACATGAATAATATCTTCAGTGGTCATGCATCGAGTGAGAATGGTTTGTTCAATCTTGATCATAGTAATACACATGTTCAGAACAATGATGCCAAAAGATACAACGTTAATAATGATAGTACCACATACTTGTGGCACTACCGCTAAATGTCATATTGGTATAAAGCGCATGAAGAAACTCCATGTTGATGGATCTTTGGACTCATTCGATTTCGAATCGGTTGAGACATGCGAACCATGCCTCTTGGGCAAGATGACTAAGGACCCCGTTTTCCGGATTGATGGAGTGGGCAAGTGATTTATTGGAAATGATACATGTTGATGTATGAAATCCAATGAGTCTTGTAGCGCATGGTGGATATCGTTATTTTCTTACCTTCACTGATGATTTTAGTAGATATAGTGTATTTTTACTTAATGAAACACAAGTCTGAATCGTTTGAAAAGTTCAAGCAAATTCAGAGTGAAGTTTAAGATCATCGTGACAAGAAGATAAAAATGTCTGCGATATGATCGTGGAGGTGAATATCTGAGTTACGAGTTTTGCATACAACTTTAGACAATGTGAAAGTTGTTTCACAACTCATGCCACCTGGAACACCATAGTGTGATGGTGTGTCCAAATGTCATAGTCGTACTCTATTGGATATGGTGCGGGCTATGATGTCTCTTATCGTTTTTCTACTATAGTTTTGAGGTTATACATTAGAGACACCTACATTCACTTTAAATAGGGCACCATCTAAATCCATTGAGATGACATCGTGTGAATTATGGTTTGATAGAAACCTAAGCTGTCACTTCTTAATGTTTGGGGCTGCGACGCTTGTGTGGAAAAATGTTTTCACCTAATGAGCTCAAACCCAAAGCGGACAAATGCATCTTCATCGATTACCCTAAGAACAGTTGGGTGAACCTTCTATCTCAGATCCAAGCATAAAATGTTTGTTGCTAAAACGGGTCCTTTCTCGAGAAAAAGTTTCTCTCGAAAGAATTGAGTGGTTGGAAGATAGAACTTGATGAGGTTGTTGAACCTTTGTTTTAACCAGAGAGTAGCGCAACGCAGAAAGATGTTTTTGTGGAACCTACGTCAGTTGAAGAGGAAGTAAATGACGATGATCATGAAGCTTCAAATCAAGTTACTATCAATCCTCATAGATCGACAAGGATGCGTACTGCTCCTGAGTGGTACGAAAACCCTGTCTTGGAGGTCATGTTGTTGGACAACGATGAACCTACAAGATATGAAGAAGCGATGATGGGCCCGGATTCCAACAAATGGTTAGAGGCCATGAAATCTGAGAAAGGATCCATGTATGAAAACCAAGTATAGACTTTGGTAGACTTGCTCGTTGGACGGCAGGTCGTCGAGTACAAATGGACCTTTGAGATGAAGACAGACGCTAATGGTAAATGTCACCATTTATAAAGCTTGACATGTCGCCAAGAAGTTTCTGACAAGTTCAAGGAGTTCACTGCGATGAGACTTTCTCACTCGTAGCGATGCTAAAGTCTGTTGGAATTATGTTAGCAGTTGTTGCTTTTTTCAATTATGAAATCTGGCAGATGGATGTCAAAACATCATTTCCTTCCTTAAGGAAACGTTGTATGAGATACAACCAGAAGGTTTTGTCAGTCCTAAGGATGCTAAAAGGTGTGCAATCTTGAGCGATCCTTCTATGAACTGAAGCAAGCATCTCGGAGTTGGAATATATACTTTGATGAGGTGATCAAAGTTTTTGAGTCTATACAAAGTTTATGAGAAACTCGTATTTACAATAAAGTGAGTGGGAGCACTATAGAGTTTCTGGTAAGCATATGTGGATGACATATTGTTGATCGGAAATGATGTAGAATTTTTGGAAAGCATAAATAGTTGTTTGAAAAGAGTTTTTCAAAGGAAGAACTGGATAATGCTACCTAATTGTTGAGCATCAAGATCTATAGAGATAGATCAAGATGCTTGATGAGACTTTGAATGAGTACATACCTTGACAAGATTTTGAAAGAGTTCAAAATGGATTAGTCAGAGAGAAGTGTTCTTGCCTGCTTTGTAAGGTGTGAAGTTGAGTGAGACTCATAGCTTGACCACGACAGAAGAAAGAGAAAGGACGAATGTCGTCCCCTATGCCTTAGCCATAGGCTCTGTATATTATGACATGCTGTGTACCGCACCTGTGTGTGCCTTGCCATGAGTCCGTCAAGGGGTACAAGAGTGATCCAGGAGTGGATCACTGGATAGCGGTCAAGATCATCCTTAGTAACTAAAAGACTAAGGAAATGTTTCTCGATTATGGAGGTAAGAAAGAGTTCATCATAAAGAGTGACGTCGATGCAAGCTTTGACACCAATCCGGATGACTCTTAGTAGCAATGTGGATACGTATAGTAGAGCAGCCATTTGGAGTAGCTCCAAGTGGAGTGTGGTAGCAGTGTTTACAGTTTGACATAGAGATTTGCAAAGTACACATGGATCTAAATGTCGCAGACCCGTTGACTATACGACCTCTCTCACATGCAAAGCATGCTCGAGCCCCAAAACTCATAGGGTGTTAGATTCATAACAATGCGAATCACATGGTGATGTGAACTAGATTATTGACTCTACTACAAGTGGGAAACTGTTGGAAATATGCCCTAGAGGCAATAATAAATTGGTTATTATCATATTTCCTTGTTCATGATCATTGTTTATTATCCATGCTATAATTGTGTTGATCAGAAACTCAGATACATGTGTGGATACATAGACAACACCATGTCCCTAGTATGCCTCTAGTAAACTAGCTCGTTGATCAAATATGGCTATGGTTTCCTATTCATGGACACGAGATGTCATTTGATAATGGGATCACGTCATTAGGAGAATGATGTGATGGACAAGACCCAACCTACAAACGTAGCATATGATCATGTCAGTTTATTGCTATTGTTTCTGCATGTCAAGTATTTGTTCCTATGACCATGAGATCATGCAACTCGCTGACACCAGAGGAGTACCTTGTGTGTATCAAATGTTGCAACATAACTGGGTGACTATAAAGATGCTCTACAGGTATCTCCGAGGGTGTTTGTTGGGTTGGCATGGATCAAGACTGGGATTTGTTACTCCGTGTGACGGAGAGGTATCTCAGGGCCCACCCGGTAATACAACATCACAATAAGCCTTGCAAGCAATGTGACTAAGTGTTAGTCATGTGATCTTGTATTACGGAATGAGTAAAGAGACTTGCCAGTAACGAGGTTGAACTAGGTATGAAGATACCGACGATCGAATCTCGGGCAAGTAACATACCGAAGAACAAAGGGAACATCATACGGGATTAACTGAATCCTTGACATAGAGGTTCGACCGATAAAGATCTTCGTAGAATATGTAGGAACCAATGAGGGCATCTAGGTTCCTCTATTGGTTATTGATCGTAGAGGTGTCTCGGTCATGTCTACATAGTTCTCGAACCCGCAGGGTCTGCACACTTAAGGTCTGGTGACGTTTCGGTACTATAGAGTTATGTATGGTGGTGACCTAAGGTTGTTCGGAGTCCCGGATGATATCTCGGACATCATGAGGAGCTCTGGAATGGTCCGAAGGTAAAATTGATATATAGGAAGTCCTGTTTTGGTCACTAGAAAAGTTTCGGGCTCATCGGTAGTGTACCGGGAGTGTACCGGGGGACCATCGAGAGAGGTATTTAGACCGAGGGGCCTCATGGGCTGTGGGAGGAGGTAAACCATCCCCTTGTGGGATGGACGAAGCCTCCTCTAAGGGCCCATGCGACTGGAGTGGTTTGAGAAGGAAAAAAAATCCAAAGGTGGAGAGGTGAAAAGAGTTTCCAAGTGGAAAGGAGGAATCCTACTCCTAATAGGATTGGAGTAGGACTCATCCACCTCCAATTTCGACCAAACCTTGAGGGTTTGAGGCTGCCTCCTACCCTCCCTTCCTCCTATATATACTAGAGGATTTAGAGGAAAAAGTTAACCCTAATATCCACGTGCTACCTCTCCTCTAGATTGCAGTTTCTACTCTAGATCGGTTTTCAGCGGTGCTTAGGCGAAGCCCTGCTGGAATAGCTCCACCACCATCGCCGCAACGCCGTCGCACTGCCAGAGAACTCATCTACCTCTCCGCTCCCTCTTGCTGGATCAAGAAGGCGGAGATCATCATCGAGTTGTACGTGTGTTGAATGCGGAGGTGCCGTCCGTTCGGCGCTAGATCGGAAGGACTGTGATCAAGCTCGTGAGACGGATCGTGATGAGATCGCTGGACGGATCGTGATGAGTTCGTGGGACGGATCATGATTGGATCGTGGGACGGATCGTGATGAGATCGCGGAATGCTCGGCGAGTTGGATCGCGAAGATGTCCGACTACACCAACCGCGTTTCTTAACGTTTCCCGCTTAGCGATTTACAAGGGTATGTAGATCCACTCTCCCTCTAGTAGATGCTCATCACCATGGATAGATCTTGCGTGTGCGTAGGAATTTTTTTGTTTCCCATGCAACGTTCCCCAACAGTGGTCTCCCGACCAAAGCAAAAGATGTCACCAACGCGTTGGATGCTGGAAGAAGGAGCAATGAACAGAAGCCCTTCGTCTGTCGATCTGATCGTGCGCGAATGCCAGTATGCGGTGGGCAATTCCGAATTTTTCGTAATGTTCAATAATTCGCCGTTATTTGTACAAGTCTTGATTTATAGTGCGTCCAATTTGTCGATTTTTCTCTATTAGGTTTAGATGACCGATTTTGCCCTGTTGCTGTGAAATAAAAGAGGGTTTTTGCTCTATTTTTTGAATTTGCACATGAATACAATGATGTGAACGTGGAGCACCCCTCATGCATTTCAATGGCTTGGAGGTGTTTCATTACCTCTGGAAGGTAGGGGTTCATGACCTTCTCGTAGAACTTGTCCTTGGAGGAGCTTGACGGCGTCATGGCGATCTAGCTAGTTTTGTTATAAAAACATCATGAAACAAGAACTCGGGAGAAACTTGTGATGCGGTGGTCAAAACAGGCGGGAGTATATAAATTAATTTTTTATTTTTTCTAGGTCAGAATGTGTGTCCAAGAAGAAAACGAGGTATGGGAGGCACATGAGGGCTCCCCAAGCTATCAGGGCGCGCTTTGGGGGTGGGCGTGCTCTGATGCCTTATGGCTCTCTCGTGCGTCCCCCTGACTCGTTTCTATTTTTGGGTTTTTTCTAAAATACCAAAACCAACATAAATTATTTTTATGGAATTTTTGGAGTCGGTTTACTCACCGTATCACATACCTACCCCTTTTGAACCTTCTGGAGTTTTTTGGAGGGTCTCTGTTATGTGTTCTTATGGTGTCATTACTTGAATAATATTAGTTTAAAAACTGAGGAGTGTACCTGGGATGTAGTGTTTAATTCTTTGCTTATTTACCACTCTCGGGTTTTCCCCTCAAAGTTGTTGATCTTGATAGCATCGAAGCGATAGACCTCCTCGACGACATAAGGTCCTTCCCATTTGGATTGTTAGTGCATCTAGTGCCCCTTAGTGATTTTGGTGTATTGAAGACTTATAGGTTAAGGTACTAATGAGTTTGTGAGTATACACAGGTTCTATAAGTCGATGAGGAGTTTGATATAATCGGAGATTATCGACCCCTAAAAATGTATGTCTTCAAGTGAAGACTTTGCTGAAGACTTTCTCAAGACGTTGGTGAAGACTTTGTGAAGACTTTGAAAATGAAGAAGTTGGTGTGACCTTGAATATATGAACGAGGAATATGAAGCGTGAAGACTTTTGTTTTCGTAGTTTTGTTTCCTTTATTTGTGTCATGGGAAACACCGTACTGTTAAAGGGGCCCGAGGTAATACTAAGGAAAATTTCCAACTGATGCTCAACTCCAAAATCCTCAACCCATACAATCCTTCGAGTGAAGCCTTTGGAAATCTCTTACGGTTCAGACAAGTTCTTCAGTGACAGAGACGAAGTTCTTTTGGTCTTTGAGGAAATTGATCTGACTGAGGAGTTAGGATTTCGCCAGTGTGAATTGCCTACAAGTGAGGAACATGATAAGCTGAGGACTTTCATAGTTCAAAATTCCGACCGTTGCTGTGCTTAGCGCCAGTTGTCCCCAATCATTCTTATCCACATAACGGTCATATCATTGGGGGCATTTATGTCTTATCATGTCAGGTTGTATCCTGGCTATAAATAGCCACCCCCCACAACCACTAGCTGGTTGGCTGCTCCGAGAGAGAACTGACACTTGTCATTTGAGAGCAACCCATCCTCCGAGGACTTTGAGAGAAAATCATCAGTGAGGAAAAACCCACAACCAAACCACAAAACCCATAGTGATTGAGCATCACTCAAGAAATTCATGTGTGGAACCGACGCTTGTTACCTTTGCGGACTATGCATCCTCCAAACGGTTAGGCATCATGGTCTAGTGCTCCTGCAATCAATTGGGGACCACAAAGTGACCTTGGTCTGCTGCATCCAGCAATAAATTATGGATCGCCGGGTGACCAGTTTGTGAGGGTTTTGGAAGTCTACCCTGGAAGACTTACCACGAGTGTTGGGCAAGGACTGTGTGACCTTAGCTCAAGGAGAATACGGTAAGGACTATGTGTCCTAGGACTGTGTGTCCTCTGGTTTAAATACCAGGCCGCTCCGAACCAGACGTACAACTGTCACAACAGTTGGAACTAGGTCAGCAAACCATTGTCTTCATCGTACTATCTGGTTCTATTTCCTCAACCCCTCTATTCCTCATATACCTTTTGATGAAATTGATTGTTACTGTTTGAAGAATTTGACTGAAGACTTTCACAAATTCCTCACCTCAAATTCTTCAAGTTACCTTGTTCATCACTGCATATCTTGTATGACGCTACTCTCTATTTGTGCATGTTTTATTTCATCATGAAGACTATGATGTTACTATGTTCCTCATGCACTTGAGTACTTATTCCGCTCCTAGTTATTCATCACATTTGAAATTCCTCAAAGTTGAAATTCCTCAAGTGATGAATTTGTAAAAATTGCCTATTCACCCCCCTCTAGTCGATATAACGCACTTTCAATTGGTATCAGAGAAGGTACTCCCTCGCTCTGTGTGATTTTGGTTTAACCACCTGGAGTCTAGTTATGTCGACTGCAGGTATGATCAAGGTTTCCATGGGGTGTCCTACCTTCGATGGGAGAGACTACCCCTACTGGAAGAAGAAGATGCATATGCACCTAGAAGCTATTGATAACGATCTCTGGTATGTTGTGGAAAATGGTGTGCCCTCTGTCACTCCCACTGTTACTACTGCTGGTGTGAAGAGATTCAAGCAACTCGATTCTCAAGCGAACAATATCATCTGTGGCCATCTGAGCAAAGGTCAGTATGGCAGAGTGAGCGCTTTGGAGTCTGCTAAACTTATCTGGGATAGGCTGTCCAAAGTCAACGAAGGTGTTTCAACTCAACGTGACTCTCGTGTTGATGTTCTTCGCAATCTCTTCAACCGCTTCAAGAGACTTGTAAATGAAAATGTTCAGCAAACATTTGATTGCCTCACTGATATATCCAATGAACTTCAAGCACTGGGTGCCACTGATATCACTGACCATGAAGTGGTGAAGAAACTGCTACGATCTCTCGATTCCTCATTTGATACTCTGGCTTTGATGATCCAAGAACGTGGAGATTATGAAGCTCTTGATCCTGCTGATATTCTTGAGAGACTCAATACTCATGAATTCCAACAAGCTGAAAAGAGAGACCTCTGCGGGCCAAGCTATGGAAGATCTCATGCTCTGAAGACAAAAGCAATTTCCTCATCTGAAGAAGAAGATTCTGACAGCAGCCTTGGTGATCCTGAAGAACTAAGTCTGGAACTAGCAATGCTTGTGAGGAAATTCCAGAAGTTCTCAAGAAGAGGTGGATTTGGAAAGTCATCAAAAAGTGGCTTGAGGAAATCAGATTCCTCAGAAGATTACAAGAAAAGAACCTGTCATCGTTGCAAGAAGCATGGTCCCTTTATCTCTGACTGTCCTCTCTGGGAAAAAGACTCAAAGAAGAAGAAGAAATTCAAGGATGATAGTTCTGATGACTCGAAGAAAAAGAAGAAATCTTCAAAGTCCTCATCTGCAAAATCCTCATCTTCAAAGTCCTCAAAGCACAAGAAGAATGGTTCTAGAAAGGCTCGAGCATTCATCGGCAAGGAAATGGATTCTGAGGAAGAATCTGAAGAATATGAAGAAGAGGAAGAATCTGAGGAGGAATCAGAATCTGGTGTCGCTAGCCTTGCTCTCGCTACTGCTTTCGTCAACAAGTCCATCTTCAACGATAAAGAATATGATTACTCCAACGACTTTGACGCTAGCAATGACGATTATGCTCCCACTTATTGCTTCATGGCAAAAGGCTCAAAGGTACACAAACATCATTCCTCATATGAATCAAGTGAAGGTGAATCTGATGAATATGTGAAACCTAGCTTTGCTAAACTTGTTAAAATTGCCACTAAGCAACAAAGTGCACTTTAAAAGCTTCAGAAAATGCTAGACAAAAGTGATGATTTGTTGAACCATGAAGTGGATCGGACTCAAACTTTGTCAGTCGATCTCAAAAGTCTTCAGACGAAGTATGATAACCTACAGAGTCATCATAACGACCTCTTAGCAGATCATGAGAAGCTTTCTTATGAATTTCTTCAAGGAAAGCATGATCTTGAGAAACTGAGGGTGTCACATGAGGATCTCCAAAGGGAAAATGATTCCTTACTGGCTCAACAGATCAGTACCTCTCAGGAAGATTTCATTCCACCTTGTTTGAAATGCATTGAACGTGAAACTGCTAATTCTTCACCTGAATGTTCAAATGCATCTATTGCTGCAATTTCTTCAACTATTCCCGTGGTCTTAAATTCCTCATTTGAGGATACCACTACTATCACTGATGACAATGCAGGGTTGAAGGAATTGTATGTGACAGGCATGTACAAAAGTCTCAAAGGGCATCAAACCCTTTGCGATGTCCTCAAAAAGCAGATACTAAATAGGAACCCCAAGATAGAGGGTATTGCCATTGTAAGGAAACTCAATGCTGATGGATCCTACTGGACATTTGAGTAGTACCCCAAAACCTCATGGGTTGCTGCAAAAGGATCTCCTGTAGATCCATCCACTTTATCTGGATTTACTTGTGAAACTTCATATTCCTCCGATGAATCACTTGACTCGAACTACAAATTCTTCAAAAATCAGAAAAGTGAAGTATTTGCTAGATATGTTGGAACTAACTGTAGGAACGGTTCTCCTATTAAGAAAATCTGGGTTCCCAAGAGCTACCTACAAAATCTTCAAGTGAATGTCCTCACGACACCACTCATGAACCAGATCAAATTCCTCATATGGACCAAAGTCCTCACTTGGACCAAATTCCTGAAATGGTCAAAATCATCATTCTCGTGCTAATGCCTCTGTTTTGCAGGGAAAACCTAAGAGTTATGAATATGTGAATTATTCTTCAAACCATTATGTTCATAAGTCCTCGAAGAATTTCTCTGCTTATTCATTTGAATACTCTAACCCTCGCCCTATGAAACGAAACGCACTTGCTTCTATGACTCCCTTCTCATATGGTACTCGCAGAAAGATGAATTCTTTGCCACCCCTCCAGATGTGGGTGGTGAAGAAATCAAACTGACATCTTATGCAGGGTCAGGTCTCCAGATGAATTTGAACATCTGATGAATTTGCTGGAGACCTGAGGAAATGCTTGAAAGGACGCAAACTAACCATGATGAAATGAATCCTTCATTTCTCACGTCCTCACTCTACATGCTTACTATCTTATGTGATGAAATTCTGTCTGATGAAATTGATATCATATTCTTCATTCTAAAGCATATGAGTTCGTAAGTTGCACTAATTCATCTGTAGGATGATACTCTAAAAGCTACTGAGTGGGTTCTCGATAGTGGATGCACAAACCACATGACGGGTGACAAGAATCTACTGATGAATTTGCCACTCACTCCATCTCCTCTAAAGCATATCACCTACGCAGACAAAGGAAAAAAATCAAGGTATTGGGACTGGGTAAGGTTGCTATCTCAAAGGACCGAACCATGGATAAGGTGATGCTTGTTGAATCTCTCGGGTTCAACCTTATGTCTGTCTCAATGCTTTGTGATCTTGATATGGTTGTCGTGTTTGGAAAATTTCGTTGTGTTGTCATCATGGAATCTGACAATTCCAAAGTCTTTGAAGGCTTTAGGAGAGGAGACTTGTATATTGTTGATTTCTCTACAGGTCCTCAACCTGCCACTTGCTTACTTGCAAAGTCTTCAGAAGGCTGGCTGTGGCATCGACGACTTGGACATGCTGGTATGAGGAACCTGCACAAACTCATGAAGAAAAAGCACGTCATTGGCATCGAGGGTGTCAAATTCCTCAAGGACCACCTCTGCGGTGCATGTGAATCTGGGAAGATGACCAGATCCAAGCATCCCTCAAAGACAATCATGACCACGACTCGACCCTTTGAATTGCTTCATATGGATCTATTTGGCCCCACTCATTACTCCGTACTAACAAACACATCAAGTTTGTATGGCTTTGTCATTGTTGATGATTACTCTCGTTACACTTGGGTGCATTTTATTCTGTACAAAAATGAAGTACAGGACGTCTTCAGACGATTTGCTTCAAGAGCCTCCACCAACTTCGGCGTCAAGATCAAGCATATCAGGAGTGATAATGGGACTGAGTTCAAGAACACTAATCTTGATGAATATCTTGATGAACTGGGTATTACTCATGAGTTATCTGCCCCTTATACTCCTCAGCAGAATGGCATCATGGAGCGCAAAAACAGGACACTTGTTGAGATGGCTCGCACCAAGCTTGACAAATACAAAACCCCTCGTCGCTTCTGGCCTGAAGCAATTGATACTGCATGCCACATCATCAACAGGGTATATCTTCACAAATTCTTCAAGAAGACTTAATATGAGCTCATGATAGGCAAGAAACCCAATGTAAGTTAACTCAAAGTCTTCGGGTGCAAAATGTTGGATCAGAGATCCTCACCACAGTTCTAAGTTTGCACCGAAAGCACATGAGGTTTTATGCTTGGTTATGGAAAGGACTCACACACCTACAAAGTTTTCAACACCTACCATCACAAGGTGGTTGAAACTATAGATGTGCGGTTCCATGAAACTATTGTCTCACAAAGAAAGCACCTGCCTTCTGTGTTAGATGAACAATCTCCTGAGGAATCCATCAAGTTGAGGCAACAGAAGATGTCATACCCACTGAGGAAATCATTCCAACAAATGAAGACTCTCATGCTGATATACCTGAAGAAAATGGTGCTGATGAAAATCCTCAGCCTCATCAACCTGCTCATCCAAGAGTAGCAAATGAAGTGCAGATTGACAAAATCATCGATGACATCAATGCACCAGGTCCTCTCGCCCGCTCAAAAGCTTCACATCTAACTAACTTTTGTGGGCATTTTGCCTTTGTCTCTATCATAGAGCCCACCAAAGTTGATGAAGCATTCAAGGAGCCCGAGTGGATTCAAGCTATGCAAGAGGAATTGCATCAGTTCAAGCTCAATAACGTGTGGGAACTTGTCAAGCGACCAGATCCTCGCAAACATAACATCATAGGTACCAGGTGGATCTATCGCAACAAGCAAGATGAAAATGGCCTCGTGGTGAGGAATAAGGCTCGCCTTGTAGCCCAAGGCTATACACATGTTGAAGGAATTGACTTTGATGAAACGTTTGCACCTATTGCTAGACTTGAGGCTATTCGCATATTACTGGCTTACGCTAACCATCATAACATCATCTTATATCAAATGGATGTGAAAAGTACATTCCTCAATGGTAAGCTTGAGGAAGAAGTATATGTTGCTCAACCCCCAGGTTTTGAAGACCCTAAGCATCCTGACAAAGTCTTCAGACTAAACAAGGCCCTCTATGGCCTCAAGCAGGCCCCTCGGGCGTGGTACGACACTCTGAAGGAATTCCTCATGAAGAAAGGCTTCAAACCCGGTTCACTTGACCCTACTCTTTTCATAAAATCCTATGATAATGAACTGTTCATATGCCAAATATATGTTGATGATATTATCTTTGGCTGTACTAACAAACGTTACAGTGATGAATTTGCCTATATGATGAGTGAAGAATATCAAATGTCTATGATGGGAGAGTTGAATTCTTCCTAGGTCTTCAAATTCGTCAGCCAGACAATGACATCTTCATCTCACAAGAGAAATACCTCAAAGATGTTCTGAGGAAATTCGACATGCAAGATTACAAAGGCGTCAAAACTCCAATGCCTTCGAAAGGCCACCTCTGCATTGATGAAAATGGTAAAGATTTCGATCAGAAGGTATACCGCTCCATGATTGGCTCCTTATTGTACCTATGTGCATATAGGCCTAATATAATGCTAAGTGTTTGAATGTGTGCTCGATTCCAAGCAACACCGAAGGAATCACACCATAAGGCTGTGAAACATATTCTTCGATACTTAGCTCACACACCAATACTTGGATTGTGGTATCCCAAGGGCTCAAATCTTCACCTCGTCGGATACTCTGATGCTGACTATGCTGGAGATCGCATGGATCGCAAGCCAACCTTAGGCACATGTCATTTCCTCGGACGATCCTTAGTTTGTTGGTCCTCAAAGAAGCAGATCTGCATTTCACTCTCTACTGCAGAAGCTGAGTACATTGCTGTTGGCTCGTGTTGTGCTCAGTTACTATGGATGAAGCAAACCCTCAAGGACTATGGCATCAAGTTGAAGAATGTGCCTCTCTACTATGACAACGAGAGTGCCATCAAGATTGCGTACAACCCAGTTCAGCACTCCAAGACCAAGCACATCCAGATTCGTCATCACTTTCTTCGAGATCATGTACTCAAGGGCGACATCTCCATTAATCACATTCCCACTGAAGAACAACTGGCCGATATCTTCACAAAGCCCTTGGATGAAAAGAGATTTTGCAAGTTGCGGTGTGATCTAAATATCATAGAATCTTCGAATGTTCTTTGATGAAGAACACGCATCCTAACACTTAAGCAAAATTGATGACTTAGATGTGCAACACACGAAGTAGCGTTTTCTTCAATCGATGAAGAATAACTCTCTAAGTGTGAAGAAATTAACGAAGAATTTGATTCTCAGAACTCTACGACAATTGTACGCGGTGTCTGAAATCATCATTCTTATATGGTGGGTTACGCCACCAACCAAAAGTTGAAATTCCTCAAAATTGAGCATTTCATTGTTTTTGCAAATTCTTCAAAACTATCAAATTCCTCATATTTGCAAATTCCTCAAGTTTTTCAAATTCCTCAACTTTTCAATTTCTTCAAACTTAGAAACTCATGTTCTTCATTGACTATACATGTATATTTATATTTGAGTTTTCATGTCCTCAACAACATTCACTTATTGCTAATTCTTCAAGTTGATTTTCATCTAAGTGAACATGATCGGACCCCCTTTCCCCTCTATGCTAAACTCAACCAAGTCTGTTCACAAATTCTTCATATGCGTTCTACTTTGAAACTCGTTCAAAGTCTTCACTGTGTCCTTGACAGCTGAAGAATTTGCGAACGAAAACTTTGAAATCTTCACTACCAAAATTTTCAGCGGTTCCCGCTCAAACTGTTCCTATTCCCGCGCCTAGATAACCCACGACCCCCCACTATCGGCACCGCTAAGTACGTGGGTGACACCTGTCATGTGGAGAGCAAGGGTCAGGGGCAATCCTGTCCAAAATCTTCGGGCGGATCGGTTTTCACTTCCTCTATAAATGCCCACTTCCCATCAACTGTGCCAAGTTACTCCGCATCTCATCCCTCTCCCGAGCTCCAACCTAGCGCTGCCGCTAAAGTCATTGTCGCCGGTGAGGAAGAGCTTCACTGCCTCAACCTCGTCGTCGTCATACTCACACCGGCCACGGAAATCCTCATCCCACCGCTGTTGTAGCTGTCTCCCTCTACCAAGCTAGGGCGTGGGAGATCTGAACACACGAACTTCCCAATCTCATCTTTGAGTTCGTCGTGTTCTTCACCAGGGTAAATAAAATTTACTTTTACTGCCCTTGTTTGATCCTCAAATGCTCTTCATATTCCTCAAAAGGTGTTTGTTCTTCATGAACCTTATTTTAAAGCACCTTACATCTCCTCATACTTGATGATTTTATCTAAGTAATAATTTTATTCAAGATTCCTCAATTGTGCAAATCGTCAAAATTTGTACAACTCAGGAACCTGAGACAAAGAACACTTTGTAAAATTCCTCAAGACATCCATGGTCAAATTCCTCACACCTAATTTTTCTTCAAAATTTCTGAGAACGCATATGACCTCTTCAAATTCCTCGCACCTATACTCTGTTAACAGGTACAACATGTCCGCTGATGAATCACTAGGTTCTCATCAACTTAACTCATTTGCAGTGCTTCTTGAAGAAAAATTGTGCACCTCTTCAGAATCTTCAAGAGTTCACATTCCTCAAGTGAAGAAAATGGCTGACGGAAAGAAACCTCATAAAGGAGGAAACAAGCCAGATGTGCACACTGCCTTTGAGATTCCAGATGATGTATATGATGAATATTGCACACCAGATGAAGAAAAACATGGAAAAGAGACGACCAAGCAGAGAAAGATTCGTCTGCAAAAGATTGAGAGGAGATGGGCAAGAGAATGGAAAGAATATCGTTATGTAACCCCAAAGTACATGATGAAATTTGCAGTGAAACCACCTTGCTGTAGGCCTCCTCTAGCTCAGAACCAAATCGCTGATCCCACAAGCCTAAAGACTGGTGAGGACTTTCCTCATCTATGGGAGAAGCAGCAAACCAAGCTGGCTAGGAAAGCCAAAGAAGCAGTGAAGAAATTCATTGAAGATTCTACTGCTGCTGCCTCTGCCGGAGCTTCTGCAAGTGCTCCGAAGAAAATCATGAAGAAATCTGCTTTGAAGATAGGTTCTTCAACATCAAGACTCTCACAGTAGATTCCTCAAGGTCAAAGGTCTCAGCCTTCAAAGTCCTCAGCACCTGGAACTGTTGTTGCTCAGTCTTCTGTAGCAGTTACAAAATCCTCAAAACTAGTGCATCTGGCTACATGCAAGAGGACTGAGGGTTTCACCATAGCCCCAAAGATCACTGCTAGCTCCTCCAACACAGCAAAGTCTTCAACCAGCCCCTCTGCGTTGAAGCTGAAGAAAACTGCGGGACGAGGTCAAAGACCAAGTCCTCACACTAGCAAGGATGTGATGACCATACCCTCACGTTCTGAGGATAATGATAGTGACGATGATGAAGCTGATGATGAGGAATTGCTAGAAATCGTCAGACAAAGTCAGCACAGGGCTGCTAGAGCAAAGGGTAGCTCTGTTCCTCCCATGCTGGATCCCAAGATGATCCTCAACTTCATCGATATATGGCATGAAGACCCAAGCACCCCACTTTCTTCACTAAATCTTCCACCTGAAGTGGATCATGTCCTCACCCACTTCATCTCTGAAGAACAATGGAAGAGAGAGCAAGATCTGAGAGCTAAGAGGAACAAGACTCGCAAAGAAAAGTTTTTGCATGAAAATGTGATGAATTTGACCCCGAATCAACTCGTCACAGTTCAGTCCGAGATTCGCACTCTCTCTTTGGATCAACAGAAATATGATGCTGAATGGAAGGGCACCAAGGTCAGACTCATCAGGGCTGCTCAAGTAGCTGTAAAGGATCACAACACCAGGGTTGCAGCTCGATCGCAACCACAAAAGCCTCAGTCTAAAGAAATTGCTCAGACTGCAGATGAAACTCCTCAGGCAGCTGATGAAAATGCTCAGTCTGATGAAACTGCTTTAGGAAATACTTCTGCATCAGAAGCAACTGCCAGTGCTGCTGAGGAAACTCAGACCACTAATGAACATCCCAGGGAAACCTCCAATGTTGTGCTTGAAGAAACTGCTATGCCAACAGGTATTTCTGTTGTACCTGAAGAATCTGATAGGCCAGCTGAAGAATCTGCTGTGCCTGAAGAAACTGAAGCACCCAGGGCGGCTGCATCAGTCGTTCCTGAAGAAACCGCTACTGTTTAGGAAAATCCACTCAAGAGAAAAGCGTCAACTTCTGATGCCCCTGTGTTCAAGAAGTTGAAAACTTCATCAAGCTACTCAGCAACTCCAATTGATGCAACTCCAATTTCCTCAGCACCATCCTATGCTATTGTACCATTCAGGAAGGAGTATGTCATCCCTGAAGAAAAGGAAAATCATTCGGCTGCTTCCTCAGAGCCTCTTGATGAGGAAATTGTCATCGATGACACTGCATCAACCCCCAAGGTATCATCGCTCTAGCTTCTGGTAACTGCTGAGGAAGCTGGCGTAGAAGACATTGATGAACATGTTGACATTGCTGACACCACTCCAGTCGTCAATAATGAATATTGGGAATCTGCACATCCCAATTCACCAATGGCAACTCCTCTGATGTTGATTCCTCAGTCACCTGCACAGACTGAAGAAATCCCAGAAGACTCTGAACATCTATACCTTCCAGACAGTGAAGAAATTCCAGCTGCAACAGCTGAGGAAAATGATGCTCCGGCCACTGTCGAGGAACCAGTTCTTCAAATCACTCAGTTTGATGTTCCTCCAATGCCAACGGAGATCAAGGGGCGCACACGAACAAATCTTCAACCCAAGCCAAGACTGCCCTTCAAAGGCACTGTTCGTCCCAAATTCCTCAAAAGGAATTTGTTCAATGAACACTCATTCTTCTCTGGACCAAACCCCTATGACTCTGCAAGGGATGGTCACAACAGATTCTGGACTGCCTCTCAACTCAACTACTATGCGTCAGTCCTATATGAGAAGAAGAAAGTCTTCGAGCACCATCAGATTCCTCATGCTGATATGGAGAGTCTTCCATCATTCACTCTAGTGCTCCAAGTTCTTTATGAAGTAGGCCTTCTTCCATTCTGTGTCGACATCTGCGACTGGAATGAAGAAATCATCATTCAGTTCTATGCCATGCTGCATATTAGCGGCAATTCCTCAGATATCAACTCATGGATATTGGATTGGATGACTGGCACGTCCCACTTCACTGCTCAAGTCTCTGAATTGCTTCAGTGTGTCCCTGTTCCAATTCCCTCAGATGAAGCCTGCAAACTGTATAATGAGCCTGCACTTCCAAATTAGCTGATGCAAGTGTTGATGAAGCCTTTGCCTCCTGGAACGCCTCAACCAAACACCTTTCTTGTGAAGAATCTGCTATATGTGCCCAGGACTGTTTACCGTATCCTCACAAACACACTATGTCCTCAGAAAGGCCACGATTCTGAAGAAGAAGAAGTGGAAGGAATCATGAAGAATATGCTCTTCAACATCATTCATGGGATTCCCATCGACTTGCATGCTTTCTTCTTGAGGACATTGGCCAGTGCTGCCTTAGCTCCATTTGAACAGAAGCCCTATGCGCCATGGATCATGAAATTCATCAGGGCAAAGACCTCAGTTCCCTTCAAGGCTGATTTTCAGAATCACTTTAGCTTTTTGCCTCCAATAGAAGTCATCAAGATCTCAATTGCCTCAGCTGAAGGAAAAGGCAAATCTGTCATTGATGAAGGCACTCGTCCTTTGGATGGATAGTTCCGCAAAGCCGCCTCCTTCTCCACCAATGATTACATAGCCACTCAAGACTCCGGTGAGAAAGCCTCACCTCAACAACCTCAAGAGTCTGCCCCTCGTGTGATGACTGATCGCGAGCTTCTAATAAGTCTTCATCAGAAGGTCGATCGCAATCACAAGTGGGTGAAGCGTCAACTTGGATACATTGTGCAGAATATGACTGTGACCCAGAACACTGTCAAGAGGAACCACTATTATGCACATGAAAACCTCAGATGCTCTTGGGCTGTACTATCTCACATCATGCCTTCTGAAGAACTGGACGAGCTGGATATTGAGGAACATCCCGATTGGGCTCGACGACCTCAGAAGAAATTCAAGAAAGTTCAAGTTCCTCTGATGGTAGCAAGTTCATTTTATTCATCTCGCGAGCGTGATGACGATGAATACATTGACGACACTGCTATAGGCCCTGCATCAACAAACAACCCTGACAACACTGGCGCTCCTTCCTCACCAACACGATGAAATTCTTCAAAGGGGCGTTAGTCATCACTTTTTCTTCCCTTTTGGTCTTCGATGACAAAGGGGGAGAAAATTTGAGTTAGTCTTCAAGCAGGTCTCTATAAATGGGCTATTTTGGTTTAAGTTACAACTCTCGCTCTTCCGAAACTTTTGTTGATTGAGTTGTAAACTTAAGTCCAATGGTGATCTGACACGTTTGAACTATTTCCTCGCATGTTTATTTCCTCAAATACCTTAATGCATGCATGCTGAATTTCGTCAGACACCATTTTCCTCACGCATTTCAAATTCTTCATATCATATGTTCAAAAGCGTGTATAAATTACAAGATATAGGGGGAGTTCTCCATGTTTGAACCTGCCATGTGCATTTGCAGTCCAAAGCAAATTCCTCAAATATGCACATCTTCAGGGGGAGTTCTCCTATATCTTGCAATCAAATTCCTCAGTATCTGTACTTTCACTTCATATGTTTATCCCCGTTGAAAACTTAACCTATTTGTCATCAATCACCAAAAAGGGGGAGATTGTTAGTGCATCTAGTGCCCCTTAGTGATTTCGGTGTATTGAAGACTTATAGGTTAAGGTACTAATGAGTTTGTGAGTATACACAGGTTCTATAAGTCGATGAGGAGTTTGATATAATTGGAGATTATCAACCCCTAAAAATGTATGTCTTCAAGTGAAGACTTTGCTGAAGACTTTCTAAAGACGTTGGTGAAGACATTGTGAAGACTTTGAAAATGAAGAAGTTGGTGTGACCTTGAAGATATGAACGTGGAATATGAAGCGTGAAGACTTTTGTTTTCATAGTTTCGTTTCCTTTATTTGTGTCATAGGAAACACCGTACTGTTAAAGGGGGCCGAGGTAATACTAAGGAAAATTTCCAACTGATGCTCAACTCCAAAATCCTCAACCCATACAATCCTTCGAGTGAAGCCTTTGGAAATCTCTTACGGTTCAGACAAGTTCTTCAGTGACAGAGACGAAGTTCTTCTGGTCTCTGAGGAAATTGATCTGACTGAGGAGTTAGGATTTTGCCAGTGCGAATTGCCTACAAGTGAGGAACATGATAAGCTGAGGACTTTCATAGTTCTAAATTCCGACCGTTGCTGTGCTTAGCACCAGCTGTCCCCAATCATTCTTATCCACATAACGGTCATATCATTGGGGGCATTTATGTCTTATCATGTCAGGTTGCATCCTCGCTATAAATAGCCACCCCCACAACCACTAGCTGGTTGGATGCTCCAAGAGAGAAATGGCACTTGTCATTTGAGAGCAACCCATCCTCAAAGGACTTTGAGAGAAAATCATCAGTGAGGAAAACCCCACAACCAAACCACAAAACCCATAGCGATTGAGCATCACTGAAGAAATTCCTGTGTGGAACCGACGCTTGTTACCTTTGAGGACTGTGCATCCTCCAGACGGTTAGGCGTCATGGTCTAGTGCTCCTGTAGTCAATTGGGGACCACGAAGTGACCTTGGTCTAGAGCATCCAGCAGTAAATTGTGGATCGCCGGGTGACCAGTTTGTGAGGGTTTTGGAAGTCTACCTTGAAGACTTACCACGAGTGTTGGGCGAGGACTGTGTGACCTTAGCTCAAGGAGAATACGGTAAGGACTGTGTGTCCTAGGACTTTGTGTCCTCTGATTTAAATACCAGGCCGCTCCGAACCAAACGTACAATTGTCACAACAGTTGTAACTGGGTCATCAAACCATTATCTTCATCGAGCTATATGGTTCTATTTCCTCAACCCCTCTATTCCTCATATACCTGTTGATGAAATTGATTGTTACTGTTTGAAGGGTTTGACTAAAGACTTTCACAAATTCCTCACCTCAAATTCTTCAAGTTACCTTGTTCATCACTTCATATCCTGTATCACGCTACTCTCTATTTGTGCATGTTTCATTTCATCATGAAGACTATGTTGTTACTATGTTCCTCATGCACTTGAGTACTTATTCCGGTGCTAGTTATTCATCACATTTCAAATTCCTCAAAGTTGAAATTCATCAAGTGATGAATTTGTAAACATCGCCTATTCACCCCCCTCTAGTCGATATAACGCACTTTCAGAGGAGCTTGCCGAAATCTGAAAAGATAATTGTACAAAATAACTAGGTCTCTTACATTGAATTCCTGTTTTTGGATTCTCTTGTCATGTCATATTTTAACTTTTTCTTTAAGCAACTTAGCATTTTCGTAACCTTGTGTCCTGTATTCATCTAACGAGCTAATATCAAATAACCTCTTCTCACCGGCAAGTTTAAAATCGTAGTTGAGTTTTTTATTGCCCAATAAGCTTTGTGTTCTAACTCAAGAGGTAAATGACATGTTTTCCATATACCATTTTATAAGGATTCATTCCCATAGGGTTTTTATAAGAAGTTCTATAATCCCATAGAGCATCATTAAATTTCGTAGACCAATTCTTTCTAGATCTATTAATAGTCTTTTGCAAGATTAATTTTATTTCTCGATTGCTAAATTCAACTTGACCACTAGACTCAGGATGATAAGTTGGTGAAATTCTATGGTTAAAATCGTATTTAGCTAAGAGTTTACGGAAAGCACCATGAATAAAATGTGAACCACCATCATTCATTAAGTATCTATGGACTCCAAACCTCGGGACGATAATATCTTTATGAATTTTAATAGAGGTGTTATGACCAGCACTACTAGTTGGAATAGCTTCTACGCATTTAGTAACTTAATCAACAACAACTAATATATGAGTGTATCCATTAGAGAAACGAAAAGGTCCCATATAATCAAAACCCCAGACATCAAATGGTTCCATAGCAAGTGAATAATTTATAGGCATTTCTTGACGTCTACCAATATTATTGATTGTTTGACATTCATCACAAGAAAGGACATACTTACGAGCATATTTGAAAAGAGTAGGCCAATAGAAACCAGATTGTAATACCTTGTGTGCAGTTCTATCACCAGCATGGTGTCCTCCATAAGCCTGGGAGTGACACTTCAAACGGATTTGTCCATGTTCATTCTCAGGTACACAACGTCTAACAACACCATCTACTCCTTCTTTATAAAGTTGTGGGTCATCCCACAAGTAGTGTCTCAAATCATAAAAGCAATTTTTCTTTCGTTGATAGGTGAAGCTAGGTGGTATGTATTTAGCAACTATATAATTAGCATAATCATCATACCAAGGAGTATTACGAGAAGCATTTATAACAGCAAGTTGTTCATCAGGAACATTATCATCAATAGGTAGTGGGTCATCAAGCACATTTTCCATTCTAGACAAATTATCTGCTACAAGGTTTTCGGATTCCTTTCTATCAACAATGTGCAAGTCAAAATCTTGAAGTAAAAGTACCCACCTAATAAGTCTAGGCTTAGCATCTTTATTTTCTTAGTTATTTAATAGAAACATGATCAGTGTGAATAGTAACTTTGGAACCAACAATATAAGGTCCAAACTTATGAAAGCACATTTGCTCCCTTGGTGGTTTTGGTAATTAATAACAACATATATGTCATTGAACTAATGTTTCCACTAAGAATGTTTCAGGAAAATTTCAGTGACGGGTTGGCAAAAAGATTGTGGAATACCCCAAGATGGAAGCAAATAGGTTGGCAAATCTTCAAGAAAGAGGACCCTACATTTTACATTTGTGAGAAATCACTTTGAGTCCATAGGAAAGACAATACTATTAAAAGGGGGTAAGGTTTTGTTGGTGAACAAAATGCTCATACGTGCACAAGTGATAGTCACCAAAGACACCTACAAACTCTCCCGCCAAAGTCTGTCCAAAGCCAAATACTCAAAATCGATGCAACCAACATTTCCATTCCGGTGCCACCGATCCAAACCCTAGATAGACTCAGCCAAACCCTAGATTTTCAGTACAACCGATACTGCATTCGGTGCCACCGAGTTGGGATGCCAACTTTCTATTACGCAAGTTCACAAATTCGGTCCCTCTGAGATTGTTGAATCGGCGTCATTGAGATTGGACATTCTGACCGTTGGTAGCATTATCGGTTCAACCGAGATTCCTATATTGGTCTCACCGAGATTCAAAAGTTGCTAACTTTAAGTCACTTCGGTACAGCCGAGATTTACACATCGGTTCCACCGAGTCTGACTTATTGTGTGTAACGGTTGGATTTTTGGAGATGTCTACATATACCCCTCCACCACCACCTACTCGAAAGAGAAGCACTCAAAACTATTCCATACCTATCATATCAGTTTTCTGAGAGAGAACCACATATCCTTGTGTTGAGGTCAAGATCTTCCACTCCAATCATATGGATCTTGATTTCTAGCCTCCCCAAGTTGCTTTCCACTAATCCCATCTCTTCTACCAAGCCATATCCGTGAGAGAGTGATTGTGTTGAGGATTCTATCATCTCGACGCACAAGAGCAAGGAGTTCATCGTCATTACCGAGCGTATTACCTTTTGGAGGGTGGTGCCTCCTAGATTGGTTAGGTGTCGCTTGGGAGCCTCCTACTTCGTGTTGTGGAGTGAACCAAGAAGTTTGTACGGGCAAGGATATCGCCTACTTCGTGAAGATCTAACCATAGTGATGCTATTCCTTCATGGACGGAAGCCGTTATGGAATAGTCAAGGTTGCTACTTCGTGGACCCTTATGGGTGGAGCCCTCCGTGGACTCTCGTGACCGTTACCCTTCGTGGGTTGAAGACTCCATAAACATGGACATACGATAGCACCACCTATCGGAATCACGGGAAAGATCCGTGCGTCTCCAATTGCGTTTGATCTCCATATCTCAACTCTTTACTTCTTATGCAATGTCTTTACTTTCCGCTGCCATATTTGTTGACAAGCATGTGTAGGGTATATAGACTTGCTAGTCTCGCTAAAATTGTTAAAATCTACCAACCAATTAACTTGGGAAAAGGTTAGGTTTTAATTTACTGCTAGTAGTCTATTTACCCCCTCCCTCTAGACACTCTACTAGTGATCCCTCAATTGGTATCAGAGCTTTAGTCTCCATTGTTTTGGTTTAATCACCGAGGAGGAAGATGGATGTGTCTAGTATAGGGAGTTTGAGTTGTAGAGTGCCTATTCTTGATGGAGAGTATTATAGTCAATGGAAAACTTTGATGGTTGAGATATTTAATGAATTTAAATTGAGAAAATATGCTATGCGCCCCTATGAGCCTCCTATTGATCCCTTGCATCCCACACACGAAGAGGAAGAGGAGGAACCTGCTGCTCAGGCCCCGCCTAAGAAGAAAGCCAAGAAACTTTTGGCTGATGCTATGCCCAAGCCAGGCACCTCCAAGAGCACCAAGGCAACTTCAAAGAAAGTTGCGGCACAGAAGTCCAAGAGGACTACTAGAGACATACCTGCTGCTGAGAAGAACAAGAAGTCCACTTTCAGAGAAGTTGATGATGATGATGATGCTATGACTGTTCTGATGGAGCTCAGACCTCACCTTCCAGTTCATGATGCTAGCTAGCTAGTAGGTGAGGATATGAAGAAGAGGAAGCATTCAGGCTTGAGGGCATGGAGATCTATTGATCCATATGCCTAGAGGAGAAAAACTACTATGGACTATAGGTTTTACACCAAAGAGCAGCAAGACTTCTATGAGACAATTTTGCTTTACAAGAGCCCTGCAGTCAGTGAATGAGATATGTTGATTGTAAGTACATCAAAGATAATGAGGATTACTTTCCATGTGTCCAAGACAACTTCCATTGCATTGGCCTTGATCAATTTGTTGGGAAGGAGTTCACTGCTTGGAACGATGAGATGATCATGCAATTCTACTCCACTTCACATTTCTATGGAGATGGTAGGATTGTATGGATGATTGAAGGAGCAAGATATGAATCTTCTGTTGATGAGTGGGCTACCATCTTAGGAGTCCCAAAGGTTCAGGATGGAGATTTGGATGTCTACACAGAATCCAAGGAGAGCCACAATGCTACGGAGGATATGTATAATCCTATCCCTGCAGATAAAGTGCAATCTCACAAGCTTGGTTCTATCTACTTTCTCCAGCTAGGCCTCCGTACCATGAACACTATCCTAAGGCATACCTTGATGCCCAAGTCTGGAGATGAGAAGATGATTTGTGGATACTCCATCAACATGCTCATCCATCTTGATTGTCACACCAGGATTCGAGTGATGGGCTTGATAGTAGAGACTGTGAAGAGGGTTGCTGCTGATCAGAAGCGATCATGTTGCTACGCACCCTATATCTAGATGCTCATCAATTCTCAGCTTGAGAAGCACATCTTTGCTCTGGACAGTCCCCATTTGCCACTTCAGTGGGACTTTGAGGATAACGTTGTGGTAATGGACCCAGACCATCCCACATCAGTTGCAGCTCAGGCACATGCTGAGGCAGAAGCGGAGGCAGCTGGAGCCACTAGTACTCGGGTTCCCAGGTCTAGGAACGAGCAGATGGACCTTTTGATCACTACTGTCCTAGAGATGAAGAAGGACATCAAGACCATCATGGGTACTCAGGAGAGCCTTGCAAACATCATTGATGATAGAGTGAAAACTATAAATGACAAGGTTGATGGGCTGACGAAGACAGTCAACGAGCTCAAGAAGGAGGTTGATGAAGCCCCAATCCATCGCACCTCTTCAGAGTCTGAGTCTTTTGATGATGAGGAGGATAGTGCATGTGTCAGAACGACTGCCCAGTTCATGACTAAGGCCAGGACTCCTACAGTACCAGCTCGAGAGACGAGGCCTTCATCTTCTGCTCCAGCCATAATATCTTTAGCACCATTAGCTCCAGTGCCTCCAGTATCTACTCCAGCTCCATCCAGGACTTCAGCAGAAGTCTTCGCTGACGCAGTTCTCTCGACTCCGTCATCGACGACCGGAGGAGATCAGCCACAGAATGATTAGTTGTATCTCTTTGAACTTTTTGGTAACTTGTTGCCAAAGGGGGAGAAGTTCTATATAGATCTTAGGCTTCGAGTGAGAGAGCGTCTGTTTTTATTTGCTGGTTTTACAAAACATTTGGTTCGTTTGGTTTGATGTGAGATACTTTTGTGTTTGTGTGTGATCATACAATGTTATGTGTGTTGCCACTATTTCCTAGCATTTGATGATTATGTGATGATCACTCACTTTGCTTGTTGTGTTGTGCTATGTTGATTAACTATTATTACTCTTGCACACCACCAAGTTGTATGTGACATGGAAGAAGTGCCCCATGTGCCTAATCGATTGAGCATTTGCATTCAAACGCAAATTTAAAATAATGCACAAATTTAGGGGGGGGCTCTTGCTTATCACATACTTCTCAAAGCGACAATTATATTCATTGATTATATCATATGTCGAAGCTTTGATCTATATGTTGTCATCAATTGCCAAAAAGGGGGAGACTGAAAGCACATTTGCTCCCTTGGTGGTTTTGGTAATTAATAACAACATATATGTCATTAAACTAATGTTTCCACTAAGAATGTTTCAGGAAAAATTCAATGATGGGTTGGCAAAAAGATTGTGGAATACCCCAAGATGCAAGGAAATATGTGAGAGAGTGATTGTGTGTTGAGGAGTCTATCATCTTGAAGCACAAGAGCAAGGAGTTCATCGTCATTACCGAGCCTATTACCTTTTGGAGGGTGGTGCCTCCTAGATTGGTTAGGTGTCGCTTGGGAGCCTCCTACTTCGTGTTGTGGAATGAACCAAGAAGTTTGTACGGGCAAGGAGATCGCCTACTTCGTGAAGATCTACCCATAGTAAGGCTAGTCCTTCGTGGGCGGAAGCCATTATGGAATAGTCAAGGTTGCTACTTCGTGGACCCTTGTGGGTGGATCCCTTCGTGGACTCTTGCGACCGTTACCCTCCGTGGGTTGAAGACTCCATAAACGTGGACATACGATAGCACCACCTATCGGAACCACGGGAAAAATCCTTGCGTCTCCAATTGCGTTTGATCTCCATATCTCAACTCTTTACTTGCTGTGCAATGTCTTTACTTTCTGCTGCCATATATGTTGACATGCATGTGTAGGGTATATAGACTTGATAGTCTTGCTAAAATTGTTAAAATCAGCTAACCAATTAACTTGGGAAAAGGTTAGGTTTTAATATACTGCTAGTAGTTTATTCATTCCCCCTCCTCTAGACACTCTTCTAGTGATCCCTCAACTTATGACATGCAAAGACAACTGCTAAAAAAATTCAAAGGTAGCATAATTTCCTTGGGCATTGTCTAGAGTTTTACTAGCATAATGGATAACATTCAATTTCTTGTACACCATTTGCCCTAGGACAACACCTATAGCATAATCACTAGCATCACACATAATTTCAAATGGTAGATTCCAGTCAGGTGGTTGAACAATAGATGCAAAAATCAAGGCTTTCCTATGTATTTCAAAGGCTTCTACACAATCATCATAAAAAGCAAATGGAATATCTTTTTGAAGAAGATTAGTTAATGGCCTAGAGATCATTGAGAAATCTTTAATAAAATGCCTATAGAAACCAACATGACTAAGGAAACTTCTTATACCTTTAATATCTTTAGGGCATAGAATTTTCTCTATCGCGTCAACTTTAGCTTTGTCTACGTCAAAGCCTCTCTCAGGGATTTTATGCCCAAGTACTATACCTTCATTCACCATAAAGTGTCACTTCTCCCAATTCAAGACAAGATTAGTTTCTTCACGTGTCTGCAAAACTCGATCAAGGTTGCTCAAGCAATCATCAAAAGAAGTTCCATAAATGGAAAAGTCATCCATGAAAACCTCGACAATCTTTTCACAAAAATCAAACAATATAGGAGTCATACATCTTTGAAAGGTAGCACGTGCATTGTATAAACCAAATGGCATACGTCTATAAGCATAAGTTCCAAAAGGGCATGTGAAAGTAGTTTTCTCCTAGTCTTCTTTTGACATGGGTATTTGAGAAAACCCAGAATATACATCAAGAAAACAAATGTGTGTGAGCTTAGATAGTCTTTCTAACATTTGAGCAATAAAAGGTAATGGGTAATGATCTTTTCTAGTAGCTTTGTTTAATTTCCTGAAATCATTTACCATCCTATCACCAGTTACGATCCTTTGTGGGATAAGTTCATTTTTATCATTAGGAACAACAATTATACCTCCTTTATTAGGAACGCAATGAACAGGACTCACCCATCTACTATCAGAAATAAGATAAATTATTCCTGCCTCTAGAAGCTTTAATATTTCAGTTCTCACCACTTGTTTCATCTTAGGGTTTAAGCGCATTGATGATCAACTGCTAGTTTAGCGTCTGGTTCCATATTAATCTTGTGCTGACATGGAGTGGGACTAAAGCCCTTAAGATCATCAAGAGTATATCCAATAGTAGCCTTGTGCTTCTTCATAGATTTAAGTAATCTCTTCTCTTCATGCTCTGAAAGGTTAGCACTAATAATAACAGGATATATATATATCTTCTTTTCATAAATATAGGCATATCTCAAAGTATCTAGTAATTTCCTTAGCTCAAACATGGGATCTCCCTTGGGTGGAGGAGGATTCCCTAAAATATCAACAGCCAAGTTGTGTTTAAGAATAGGTGTTTGTCTAACAAATATGTCATCTATTTCATTTCTCTCATTCATATGCACATCATTTGCATGGTGTAGCAAATATTGTTCTAATGCATTAGTAGGAGGCACGATAATAGAAGCAAAACCAATTATGTCATCCTTATTAGGTAATTATTTCTCTTGTGGTTGTCTACTAAACTTAGAGAAATTAAATTCATGAGACACATCACCAAAACTTACTTTGACCTTCTCGGTAAAAATAAATTTCAGCAGTAACATTATTCAAGAAAGGTCTACTGAAGATAATGGGACAAAAGTTATCTTGTTCAGATCTAAGTACTAAGAAATCAGTACGGTACTTAGTTTTTCCACACAAGACTTCAACATCTCTAACAATCCCGAGTGGTGTAATGGTGTCTCTGTTTGCTAGTTTAATAGTAACATCATTTTCTTCAATCTCAACAGGTGCTATGTCATTCATAATTTCTTGATATAAGGTAAAAGGTATAGAACTAACACTAGCACCCATATCACATAAGCCATGGTAACAATGATATACAATTTTAACACAAACAATAGGCATGCCAACAACTCGTTTATTCTTATCTAACTTATCCTAAGGATTTGTAGCAGGTTTCGCAATTCTAGCAGCTTCATCACAAAAGTAAATAACTTGACCATCTATACTATCAACTAGAAGATTTGTAATCATAGCAAAATTAGGCTCAACATTTATTTTTTCAGAAGGTTTAGGTGTCCTAACATAGCTTTTGTTAACCACCGTTGTAGCTTTAGCGTGTTCCTTAATCCTAACAGGAAAAGGTGGTTTCTCAATATAAGCAGTAGGCACAACTGGATCAACATGATAAACCATTGTTTCTTCTTTAACTTTAACATGTTCGTCTAATGATTTTTTAATAGGTGGGTGATATTTAAACCACTTCTCCTTAGGGAGATCAACATGAGTGGCAATTGGTTCGCATAAAGAAGCTACAATCTTAGAGTCAAGCCCATATTTATTTCTAAACTTAGGAAAAGTATCAATTTCCATTGAAGATTTAACACAATTAAAATTAAGCTTTATACCTGACTCTTTACCTTTATCGAATTCCCAATCTTTGTAGTTTTGTTTAATTCTTTCCAAAAGATCCCATTTGAATTCAATAGTCCTCTTAATATAGGAACGAGTAGAAGAAGAATCAAGTATTATTTGATCATCATGAGAAAGCCGAGCATAAATTTTTTGTATAATCATTTATACTGAGAGCTCATGGTTAGGGAAAGTCTGCATCATAGATTTACGCCCCCCCGGGATTGAGCAATGCTTTCTACTTCATGAGGCCAACAATTATATATAAGGTTCCAATCATGATGGGCTAGATGCATAGGATAAAATTCTGATGAAATTCCAACTTCAAGTGATTCCAGTCCCATGATCCAATATCATCCAATAGCATGTACCACATTAATGCTTTTCCCTTCAAAGATAAAGGGAAAACTTTCTTCTTAACTTCATATCTAGGTAAACCTGCAAGCTTAAATAATCCACAAATCTCATCAAGATATATCAAATGGAAATCAGGATGAGTTGTACCGTCATAAGGTTAGCTAGCGGGTTCTCTACCATACTCGAAGGAATCTCATAATAAATATTTTCAGTAGGTTGGGAAGCAACTTTTTCAACTTTCATTTGAGGTGGAGATGCCCTGAACAAGCCACTCAATGGGTGACCGTCCATAGGAACAAGCAACAGTAAATTTCAGCATGTATCAAATATGTTTCCTTACCAAATTCCACTTACAAGAGGTGCTTCACTCCTAGGAAATGATGCTATAAAAGAGTCTTGATGACCCACAATTATAGGGTATCAATCATAGTCCTCTTGATAAGTAAGAGTGTCGAACCCAGCAAGGAGCAGAAGGAAATGACAAGCGGTTTCCAGCAAGGTATTCTCTGCAAGTGCTGTAAGTAACAGTGATAGATAGTTTTATAGCAAGATAATTTGTAACAAGTGACAAATAACAATAGTATCAAGTGTGTAGCAAGGTAGCCCAATCCTTTTCATATCAAAGTACAAGCCGTAAAGTACTCTTATATAAAGCAAACGCCCCCGAGGACACATGGGAATTAATGTCTAGTCATGTTCATCATGTTGAGTTGATTCACGTTTGTTACTTTGATAATTTCATATGTGGGTGGACCGGTGCTAAGGTGTGGTTCTTAATTGAACAAGAAACCACTTAGGATTACCCTGTCCTGCTAGCATCTGCAAATACGAAAGAAGAATTAAGATAAATTTAACCATAGCATCAAACGTGTGGATCCAAATCAGCCCTTATGAAGCAACGCATAAACTAGGGTTTACGCTTCTGTCACTCTCGCAACCCATCATCTACTTGTTACTCCATAATGCCTTCCCTTAGGCCCATAACATGGTGAAGTGTCTTGTAGTGGGCGTTCACACGACACCACTAAGAGAAGAAACAACATACATATCATCAAAATATTGAACGAATACCAACTTCACATATTACTAATAACAAGACTTCTCCCATGTCCTCGGTAAAAAAGTAACTACTCACACATCATAAATATGTTCAAGATCAGATGTATAATAATGGTGATCAAGGACCTGAACATAATATCGTTCGCCAAGTAATCCAACAAGCATCAACTACAAGATATAATCAACACTACTAGTAACCCACACGTACCAATATGAGGTTTTGAGACAAAGATTTGAATACAAGAGATGAACGAGGGTTGGAAATGAGATGGTGTTGGTGAAGATGTTGATGAAGATTGGTCCTTTCACGAAGGAGGAAGCATTGGTGATGATGATGGATTTGATCTCCCCCTCTCGGAGGAAAGTTTCCTCGACAGAATCTCTCTGGCAGAGAGTAAAAGGGACTATGGCCAGGTTTCCGCCTCGAGACGGCGGCGCTTCGCCCCGAAAGACGCGCCAAGGGGGTGGGAGCACATTGTAAGCTTGTGGTCAGCAGATGGCCCTACTCTGGTATATTTTTATCCCAATAATTCACATATATTCCAAACAAAATCTCCATGAAGTTTTAGTTCATTTGGGGTCTAGTGAGTTTTCACCCTTTTTCTTGGTTTTCGGGTCCAGAATTCCCGTTTCTCGCAATTTCTCTCTTTGTGGTGTGCCTTGTAAATTCAGAGAGAAAAGGCATAAGAATTGTATCATAATGAGGAATAATGGACAAGAATATCATAAATATCAATAGGAAATCACGATGAAAAATGTACGTATCAGTCCCAAATGAGATCCCCACTACTAGAATCAGCAAATTTGTCGTCAGCCAGTTCTTTGCCGTCAGCTGGCGGACGGCAAAGAAGCTCTTTGCCATCCGTTTAAAGAAAACGAATGGCAAACAACTAGCTGACGGCAAAGAACCTCGTTGCCATCAGCCACTTCTTTGACGTCTGCTAGCGGACGACAAAGAAGCTTTGCCGTCCGCTAGCAGACGGCAAGGAGGGAGGTGGGCCCACTATCGAGAACCAGCTAACGGTCAGATTCTTTGCCGTCTGCTAGCGGATGGCAAAACTTCTTTGCTGTCCGCTAGAAGACGGCAAAGAATCTGACCCTAATAAACGCCGTGACCTCCTCTATCTCTCTCTTCTCTCTCTGCCTCTCTCTCCTCCCCCGACCCCCACCGCACCTGACCCCCACCACCGCCTGCCGCCGCCCCTGCCACCCCCGACCCCCACACCCACCGGCCGCCACCCCTGCCGCCCCCACCGCACCCGTCGGCCGCCATCCCCAACCCCCACAGCCCCTGCCGCTGCACCGCCGCTCGCTGCCGCCCCTGTCACCCCCGACCCCCACCGCCCCTACCGCCGCACCGCCGCCAGCCCTCGCCCCTGCCACCCCCGACCCCCACACCCGCCGGCCGCCGCCCCTGCCCCCTCCCCCACCTCAGCCGCCGGCCGCCATCGCCCCTTCCGCCCCCGACCCCCTCCCCTGCGGCGGTCGCCCAAGCCCCGCCGTGAGGCACGCCGCAACGCCGCCCCCTCCCCTACGGCGGCCCTCCTCCATCGGACCCCTCCTCCCCAAGGTGAGCTTCTTCTCCTTTTTGTTTTTTTAGGTTCAGGTTTAGTTTAGTTTAGATTTAGTTTAGGTTTAGGCTTAGTTTTAGGTTTAGTTTAGGTTTAGTTTAGGTTTAGTTTAGATTAGATTTAGTTTAGGTTTAGTTTAGGTTTAGTTTAGAAGAAGAGGAGGAGGAGAAGAGAAGAAGAAGAAGAAGAAGAAGAAGAAGAAGAAGAAGAGAAGGGCCCCCGATCCCCGACGCCACTAACCCCCAACATCCGACGCCACCGACCCCCAACCCCCGACGCCACCGAACCTCGATGCCTCGGACCCCCAACCCCGACCCCCGACCACTGACGCCATCGCCTCCCGACCACCGAAACCACCAACCCCCGACCATCGACACCACCGACCCTCGACCATCAACGCCATCGCCCCCGACCACCGACACCACCGACCCCCGACCACCGACACCACCAACCCCCGACCATTGACGCCATCAACCCCCGACCACCAACGCCACCGACCCTCGACTCCAGACACCATCGACCCATGACCGCCGACGCCACTGACCCCTGATGCCACTGTCTCCCAATGCCACTGACCCCTGACACCTATTCTGCCTCCTGTTGACCAAAAAGGTGCTCTTCGGCCTTCGTGAGGCCGAGGAGGTCATAGTTTTGTAAATTATGAGCTAGGTCACATATTTTAATATTTTGTTATAAAAAACATCATATTTTGTGTTCATCAGGTGAATTTCAATGTGTAGTTGTTCGATGACCTCCCCGTGCATTTGACGAGCTCCCCTATTGCGTTCGTTCGTGAGAACAAATGACATGTTCTCCCCAGGCACCCTTAAAGAATTTCTTTGTTCTGGTCTCCGTGCCAATGAAACTTGCTAGCTATAGGTGTCTTCAATGATCAGTATGCGTGACCACTATGTGTCTCCCGTTTGAAAGGGTTACATCTATAAATATGCATTCATTCGCATATTTATAACCGTGATTCTTTCGAATTGTCCAACGTTATCCATGCACAGCCCGAGTATGTGTAGATTGGGTTCGTTTTCCCATATGCTTTGCTCCGGATCCGATGCAGAATTTCGTCAGTGCCTCCCTGTTGTTCTCCGAGTACACATCCTCTCTGCTTATTGCCGAGACGTGTATCAGGAGAACAGCGGGGAGGTGCTGCCGAAATTGTGTGTTGGATCCGAAGTGGAGCATGGGAAAACGATCCCAATTTACACATACTAGGGTGGGATTAGGACCTATCTTTACCTACTAGCGTCTAGGTTGCATCGACGTAATAAAACTAACAAACTCTATTAACTGATGAAAATGGTTTGCTGAATTATGTATATATTTTGTGTGTGTCCAGTAGCTAGGCAAGATGAGTGATCGTGGGTGGATGTACACCGGTCACACTAGTTAGAAAGACATGACCCGTGAATGGATAACAAAAACCAAGGAGTTTGTGAGAGTTGCATTTGCAAATGGACAGAAAACAACCTCGTGCCCTTGTGTCGATTGCGACAACTTTAAGAAGAAGTCAGAGTTTGAAATGATCAAACACCTGTAGGGTTGGGGTTTTACGCCTAATTATACGGTCCGGGCATTTCATGGTGAGTTTGCCCAACGTGCTAGAGCTGAGGTGGTTCGTTGTCGCACCGACGAGCATGGTACCGGGATTGAAGACATGGTGCAAGACTTTGATGATGCTTGGGATTCGGATGATGAGATGGAGGAATCTACAAAGGCCTTTCATGAAATGTTGGAGTCTTCAAAACGTCCTCTCCACGAGCACACTGAGCTTTGTCAGTTGGATGCCATCGCACAAGTAATGGCTCTGAAGGCTCAATTCAACCTGGGCAGAGAATGCTATGACGCAATGATGACGATATTTGGACGCTTTCTACCAAAAGGCCATGTATTGCCAGCAAACTTGTACCATTCGGACAAAATCCTACGTGCGATTAAGATGCCCTATGAGAAGATAGATGCCTGTGAGAATGGATGTGCCTTATTTAGGCTTGAGTATGCGGGCTTGAACTATTGCCCCATTTGCAATGCTTCCAGGTATGTTCTGGTAGACAACGGTATGGGTGAGAAGAGTCAGACCAAAATCCCCATTAATGTTCTTCGCTATCTGCCAATCATACCAAGACTTCAACGTCTTTTCATGGTCGAAGAGACGGCCAGACAGATGACGTGGTATAAATTGGGCAAAAGAACAGAACTAGATGCAGATGGGAATCCGATGTTGGGACACACTTCAGACGCTTTTGTGTGGAAGCACTTCGATGCATTACATAAGGATAAAGCGGCAGATCCAAGGCATCCTCGAGTTGCCATAAGCACGGATGGGTTCAATGTGTATGGTATGATGGCAGCACAATATAGTTGTTGGCCTGTATTTGTCATTCCACCCAATCTCCCCCCCGGAGAGATTATGAAAAGAAAGAACATTTTCCTGATGTTGATAATTCCAGGGCCCAAATATCTCGGGAATAATATGAATGTGTACATGCAGCCGCTTAAGGATGAATTGCAAGAAGCCTGGGATAATGGGATCAAGACATACAATGCCGCTACCAAAAAGAACTTCAAAATGCATGTGTGGTACATGTACTCGTCGCATGACTTGTCGGCGTATGCACTATTCGTTGGATGGTGTGTGCATGGAAGGTTTCTGTGCCCCACATGCAAGGCAGATCTTGAGTTCCGTTGGCTGCAGGCGGGTCGCAAGTTTTCTTGCTTCGACATGCATAGACAGTTCCTGGATCCTGACCATAAGTTCAGAAAAGACAAGAAGAATTTCATCAAAGGTAGAGTTGTCAAAAACACTGCACCACCTGCGTTGACAGGCCAACAGATCCTGGATCAGATAAACGCTCTCGAGCCGGATCCAGATCGTCTAGGGTATTTCAAAGGGTATAATACGGAACACGCGTGGACTCACAAGATATGTTTGTGGGATCTGCCTAACTTTAAAGACCTCCTTTAGCCACACAACATCGACATGATGCACACTGAAAAGAATATCGCAGAGGGCCTTTTTGGTACATTGTTCAGCATAGAGGGGAAGTCGAGGGATAATCCTAAGGCTAAAGTTGATCAGGAGGCTCTATGTGATAGACCGTTACAAAACATTCGACAACCGAAAGGAAAGAAGAACTAGAGGAAGCCAAAGGCATGGTTCAATCTTGGAAGGCCATCGATGAGGGAAATGATCTTGTGGGTGAAAACGCAGTTGATGTTCCCCGATGGGTATGCAGCGAAACTAAAGAGGGGAGTGAGTCTTGACAAATTGAAAATATTTGGTCTCAAGAGTCATGATTGGCACATATGGCTTGAGCGGGTAATGCCGGTGATGTTGCGTGGCTATATGCCTGAGGATGAATGGCTACTACTGGCAGAGCTGAGCTATTTATTCCGTGCTCTTTGTGCGAAAGAACTATCGCCTGACGTGCTAGACAAACTGGAAGAGTTGGCGTCGGAGTTGATTTGCAAGTTAGAAAATATCTTTCCACCGGGCTTCTTATCCAATGCAGCATTTGATTTTGCATCTCCAGACCGAGGCAAGATTGGGGGGGCGTGAAAAATTGTTGGTGCTTCGCAACTGAGAGGATGCAGAAGACACTTCGAGCAAAATGTAAAAATAAACATAGAGTTGAAGCATCGATGGCCGAGGCATTCATTAGTAAGGAGGCGGCAAACTTCGTGACAGCACACTACAAAGCCAAGAAGCGTCATTTGCATAATCCGAAGCCTCGGTACAATGATGGCGACCGTGAAAAAGGTCGACCCAACCTCAGCCTATTCAAAGGGAAGCTCGCACCAGCCGCTGCTTCGAAAGCAATAGCGTTGGATGTCTAAGAATGTCGGACCATTTCGTTGTATATCTTCAACAACCTAACAGAAGTGCGGCCATACATCGAGTAATTTCTCGGTACATTGCGTTGGAAATATGCCCTAGAGGCAATAATAAATTGGTTATTATCATATTTCCTTGTTCATGATAATCGTTTATTATCCATGCTATAATTGTATTGATCGGAAACTCAGATACATGTGTGGATACATAGACAACACCATGTCCCAAGTATGCCTCTAAGAGACTAGCTCGTTGATCAAAGATGGCTATGGTTTCCTAGTCATGGACATGAGATGTCATTTAATAATGGCATCACATCATTAGGAGAATGATGTGATGGACAAGACCCAAACTACAAACGTAGCATATGATCGTGTTAGTTTATTGCTACTGTTTTCTGCATGTCAAGTATCTGTTCCTATGACCATGAGATCATACAAATCACTGACATCGGAGGAGTATCTTGTGTGTATCAAACGTCGCAATGTAACTGGGTGACTATAAAGGTGCTCTACAGGTATCTCCGAGGGTGTCTGTTGGGTTGGCATGGATCAAGACTGGGATTTGTTACTCCGTGTGACAGAGAGGTATCTCAGGGCCCACTCGATAATACAACATCACAATAAGCCTTGCAAGCAATGTGACTAAGTGTTAGCCACAGGATATTGTATTACGTAATGAGTAAAGAGACTTGCCGGTAACGAGTTTGAACTAGGTATGGAGATGCCGACGATCGAATCTCGGGCAAGTAACATACCGAAGAACAAAGGGAACAACATACGAGATTAACTGAATCCTTGACATAGAGGTTCGACCGATAAAGATCTTCGTAGAATATGTAGGAACCAATATGGGCATCTAGGTCCCGCTATTGGTTATTGACCGTAGAGGTGTCTTGGTCATGTCTACATAGTTCTCGAACCCGCAGGGTCTGCACACTTAAGGTTCGGTGATGTTTCAGTAGTATCGAGTTATGTATGGTGGTGACCGAAGGTTGTTCGGAGTCCCGGATGAGATCCCAGACGTCACGAGGAGATCCAGAATGGTCTGGAGTTAAAGAATGATATATATAGGAAGTCCTATTTTGGTCACCAGAAAAGTTTCGGGCTCATCGCTAGTGTACCGGGAGTGCCGGGAGGGTGTCGGGGACCATCGGGAGGGGTGTCTCTACCCAAAGGACCTCATGGGCTGTGGGAGGAGTCAAACCAGCCCCTGGTGGGCTGGACAAATCCCCCACTAAGGCCCATGCGGCTAGGGGTGGGAAAACCCCAAAAGGTAGAGAGGTGGAAAGAGTTTCCAAGTGGAAAGGAGGAATCGTACTCCTAATAGGATTGGAGTAGGACTCCTGTCCTGGGAACGAGCCTGATAGTAGATGGTAGGGGTATGAAGGGAGAGGGCAGAGTCCTAGCTATGGCGAGGGTTTACACACGGATGTATGAGTTCAGGCCCCTCTCGTGGAGGTACAGCCCTACGTCTCAGTGCTCGGGAGCTTTACGTCGAGTGGAGTATAGATACTATAATGGTTGCGAACCCTTGTGCATGAGGGGAGGGGCGGCCTATATAGAGTTCGCTGCCCCTCATAATTGCCCCACATCAAAGGGCCTGGTCGTGGGATTAAAGTATGCCATTACAGGTAATGTACGTAATAAAAGGTACTAATGACCATTGAACCAGCGTCTGCCCGTTGGGCTCTTGATGATGGCTCCTGATCTTCTGGCGTCAAGTGAAAGCAAGGTCTTCCGAGTGACACGCGACTGCCGAGTGAGAGCGGGAGTCTCCGAGTGGATTACTGTTGAGTGGCTTTGAACGTCTCCAGGGATCCACTCGGAAGTTCATGCTTGATCTTCAAGTCCTCCCATGCGGTGTCCTTAGGTAGGGCATGTGGGCCGTGCCTAGGACCCTACCCTAGGTACATATCCTTGTCATTAGCCCCCGAATGGATCGGGGTTTGAGTGGTGGAAAGAGGTATCTTCGAGGGCCTTGAGTTAGTGCATCAGATCCTCCGAATGATATTTGGGATTTCCATGAAACTTGTGTCGATTGAACTCTGAGCATTGGCATTCATTCAGGGTCAACACGCAAAATCTTCCGAATGATATTCGGGGCTTCAACAAAACTTGTGTCGATTGAATTCCTCTCTGCTCGCCCGGATCCATTCAGCCTTAAAGGTGTCCGAGTGGATGTTCAGCATTTGTTTTGGTCCGAGTGAGTTGATAGTATCTTGGGAGGCGACAGGTCGATCTGTCAGACCCAGATTTTCCGGGATACGAAAATTTGGGTAGCACGCGCGCTCGCACGAAGATTACGCCATGATCGGGGCAAGTGGGGGCACGACGCCTCGATTTTCGTGCCAATCGTATTGCCATGTACCGAGCACCGTCAGAGGATGGCACGTGCGGTAACCTCGTGGGTCCACTGGTCAGTGAGACACTCGGCAGCGTATAAAGCTGTCTTCGCTACGGTTTGCACAGTACCTCCGCCAGTTCTTTCTCTCTTTTCCTTCGCTTCCTCTGCTCCCCGCGCCCAACTCCGATCTCCCTCGACGAGAGACGCCATGACGAAGATGAAGAATCCGACGAAGAAGCTGGAGCGAGCGAAGAAGGGGAGGCGAAGCTCAAGGGCAAGAAGCCCTTGACCGCCCGATTCACCGCGCCAGCGAGCTGGATGCAGGGGGATTTTCTCCCCTCTGTCGTCATGCACGAAGACATGCAGGGCCTCGTCTCCAACGGGCTCATGGTGGATGGCGCCTGGAAGCTGCTGGGGGAGGAGCGCGAGCCGGAGCCGCGCGACGGGGAGCGGGTCCTCCTTCTCTCCCACGTCGAGCGAGGTTTTTCTCTGCCGCCCCACCCGTTCTTTAGGGGCTTTGTGAATTTTTTCGGTGCCCAACTGCACCACCTCTCCCCCAACACCATAGCCTATCTGTCTGAATTTTTCACTCTGTGCAAATGTTTCCTGGGCTGCTCTCCCCATTGGGGATTGTTCAAACACCTCTTCACGGTCAAATCCCAGACTGTGAAGAAATCCCTCCCCGCTGATGGGAAGACCCACGTGCTCCAACTGTGCGGTGGGTTAGGAGTTCAGAAAAGAGCTCGTAGTTCCTTCCCTGCCATGACCTTTCCTGAGTCTGTAAGAGGTTGGCAGTCGACCTGGTTCTACTGCAAGGATGCACCATCGCCCAATATGTCGACTGGTCTTCCCCCATATACACCCGACCGTCTGGCTGTTCCCAAGTCCCTGAAGGTGACTGAAGAGGAGCACGTCCAAGTAGGCATCTTGGTTAAAGCGGTGGTGCAGCTGATCCGAGGCGGGGTGACCGGCATGGATCCGTTGGAGACGTTTCTCGGTCGACTTATCCAGCCGCTCTAAGCTAGAGACCACACCATGTGGCACTACGCGGGCCCTAAGGACTCGACAAGGATGCATCCTAAGGAAGTTCCTCAGGAAACGGTCGAGCAGTAGCTCCGTAGCATCACCGGGGCCTGCGACAATCCTTTGGGAGCCAAGAGGATCCGACCATATTCGGCCGAAAACCCGCCGAAGAACCTGGTGAGTTGTGTGATGTCGAGTGATATGTTGAACTGACTTCTTTGCTTGAATCATGCGGGAATGGACGCACATGCACTCGCCCATTCCTAATGGGAACCATGTTAAAGACGGCGTGGTGAGCGAGGGCGGCAGTGTGGACGGCGACGGTTCTTCCGACTCCGAGGAAGAATACGAGGACTCCGGCGAGGAGGAAGAAATCGAGTCACCTCCCTGCCGTGAAAGCCGCACCAAGTCCTGCCAACATCCTCGACTGTTGAGGACAGGGCTCCAGGCCCTAGTGAGAAGAACCTGAAGCGCAGTTGCCCCTCGATCGCTGAGCCGAGCGAAAAACTGGCTAAGCAGCCCAAGCAAGCCATCACCAAGCCTCACAAGGCTCTTCCTCGCATGAGGGTGGCAATGCCTGTCGTCTCCACGTAAGAGTTTATTTCTATACTTGTTTTGTCGACTGAAGTCTGGAGTTGTATTTGACCGAATGCCAGTCAATTCGTCAGAGATGCTACATCTGTGTCTTCGCCTCATCGAGATGGAGGGGATGCAATGGATGTCGACACTGCTAACGTGGCCACTTCTCATAGAGGTTAGATAGTTGTTGGTTCGTCCGAATGGGACTCGACATATGCAGATGTTAACACCGTCGGTAGTCGATACAGAGGTCATTCAGGTGGAGGATGACAAGGAGTGACTTGACACTTCGCGCCCTCGCATCCAAGGAGCGTCATCGGCACAAGCACTTCAACGATCGACTGCAAAGTCTTCCCAAGGGGAGGTGGCTCGACACAACCCAGGGTTGAACCTGCAGTACCTCTATCACATGCTCCTCCAACCGTTTCGACCATTGTGGCGTCGACTCCAACTGGCCCCCCTCAGACTGCCTCAGCTGCTCCTACGACCATGCCGACCCCACCTGTAATGGCCTTCTCTCTACATCGCACCCCGGAAGATCAAACCGGGGCTGCGAAGGAAGCCATGATCCAGGTGGAGCAGCTCATGCTGAGGACCAAGGAGGCGTATGAGGCCAGCAAACTAGCTTTTGACGTCAGCGCAGCCCTCCGCACCAATGTCCGAGTAAGTTCGATTGTAAGTCCATTGTCGATTGAATTCTTGTCTTTTCTTGGCTGTTGTACATCCACTGGGTGATTGCCGTGGAACGTTTGAACTTTCTCCACTCGAATAGATCGAATCGTAGTCGAGTAGGATTGGGATTGATAGTACCCGTGGTACTAGTGTCATTCGACATGTCGAGTGTATTTTCTGATGAGTTACTCGACGGATCGAGAATTAACCATCTCAATGGGGGCGCTCTTAGCGCACCCACTATGTGTAGTCCCCGAGACCGCTGTCAAATGCTTGCATCGGCAGGGGTCTTTAGAGTTTATTGTATACGGGATACATTTTGCTTTTGAATCACACCACTCCATAGCTACCTTGTAGGTTTCATGGACATTAGTGTCAAACCATGATATGACGCTGCATAAGGATAGACTGCACTTCGTAGAGTAGGGAGGCATGTCACTCGACGGGTCGAGTGTCGTGACAGGGCTGACCTTGTCGAATGTTTGAATAACCAGTGGGGGCACGCAAAGTGCACCCACTGGATGTAGTCCCCGAGGCTACTGTTCATCGCAGACGATAATCAATAGGCTTGAAAACTTGTCGTACGCATGGTACTGGGGTCATTCGACATGTTAAGTGTTTTTTCTTGACGACTTACTCGACGCATCGAGAGTTAACCGTCTCAATGGGGGCGCTCTTAGCGCACCCACTAGGTGTAGTCCCCGAGACCACTGTCGAGTGCTTGCATTGGCAGGGGTCTTAATAGAGACAGCTTTTGAATTTGTTTATGGTGCGCGGAGCGCCAGAGCCACTCGACATGTCGAGTGGACTTTCTGCTTGAAGTCTTCCAAGATGGTCATTCGCCGGTGTTCATAACTCAGTCGACTGTCCAGGAACTACTTGCTGATTGAACTCCTGTCTTTGTTGGTTCCAGATGGCTTGCGAACTTGGGACGCGGTACAAGGACATGGAGAATGAGAGGAACCGGTTGCAGGTGGATCTGGCGGCCGCCAACAACAGCCTGGAGCGAGCGCGTGCTGAGCTGAAGTCTCTGGGAGGTAATTACTGTCGACTGTCAACATTCTCATCTTCGCTTTTCGAGTTTTGAACCGAGTGCTCTCACTCGAACAGACGTGCGCAATGAAAACCGCCGACTCCAAGCGCGACTCAACAATGTTGTTTCTTTAGATTCCATGAAGAAGGCACTGGAAGAGAAGGACAAAGCACTCGTCGAGGCCCAACGGGTGGCCAGGGACAAAACTGAAGCTGCACATCAGAAGCTGGCGGCCGCCTAGAAGCTGGAAGAGGAGAACACCAAGCGGAAGCAGGAGCATGTGGACCTCGTCAAAAGGGCCGAGCAGCTGAACAAGAGGAGCAATGGCCTGGAGAAGCATTTGGGCGAGTTCTCGAGGAAGATGTATATTCTGCTCGACGGTAAGTATTTTTGTCGACTGAGCTTTGTAAAATCTTTGAGGGTCGCAGTTCACCAATTCTCCTCCCATTCCCCATTCTTCAACAGAATTCTGCCAAGACTTTGAGAAGGAGATGGAGGAGGTTGAACCCAATATGGATCCCACCAAGTCTCCTATCGCAGACGCGGTGGCCATGAACATGCTCCGACTCAATTTCCGGCTCCAGGGCGTCCAGACGTATCTTGTCCGGCTGAAGTATGCGATGGAGAGAATCGACAAAGAGCTATAGCCTGAGGACACCCTTCAGCTCGACCTCAAATCTATGATGGCTCGCCTGGACGAACTTCCAAGTCGAGCGCAGGCCTAGAGGAAATATGTCGCTCGTTGTGGGGCCGACGTGGCGTTATCACTCGTCAGGGTCCATTGCAGGGACGTGAAGGAGGAGAGGCTAAAGGAGCTTCAGCTGGTCAACACGAAGAAACTCTAGTTCGAGGACTTCATGGAGACCTTCATCAAAGCGGCCACCAGAAGCGCCGACGGCATCGACCTAGACACTTTCGTCGAGCCTGCCAGACCGTCTCCTGCTTGAAAAACTTGTCTTTGAAAGAAACAGTTAAATTTGCCTCGGTATGCCGAGTGGATTTGTATCCTTAAAAACTTTGTTCAGGCCTTGGGTTTGAGCACATTTGCTTTCATACGAAACATTTATCCATGGTTTACCCTTTGGATTTTGTTCGTATTTGTCTTTCAATCGTTTGTTCGACTGAGTTTGTTTTTAACTTAGGCGAAGTGTGTTCACAGCTAAGCCCCCGAGTGTGAGGATTGCTCATCACTCAGAGTATTTTCAAACTTAGGCGAATGTCGATTCGCAACTAAGCTGTCGAATGGATGGATTACTATCCACCCGACGAGGTTTTTAACTTAGGCAAAATGTGTTTCGCAGCTAAGCCCTCGAGTGTGAGGATTGCTCATCACTTGAAGTATATTTGAACTTAGGCGGATGTCGATTCATAGCTAGGTTGTCGAGTGAATGGATTATTATCCACTCAACGAGGTTTTTAACTTAGGCGGAACGTGTTCGCAGCTAAGCCCCTGAGTGTGAGGATTGCTCATCACTCGAAGTATATTTGAACTTAGGCGAATGTCGATTCGCAGCTAAGTTGTCGAGTGAATGGATTATTATCCACTCGACGAAGTTTTTAACTTAGGCAAAACGTGTTCGCAGCTAAGCCCCTGAGTGTGAGGATTTCTCATCACTCGAAGTATATTTGAACTTAGGCGAATGTCGATTCACGGATAAGTTGTCAAGTGAATGGATTATTATCCACTCGACGAAGTTTTTAACTTAGGCAAAACGTGTTCGCAGCTAAGCCCCCGAGTGTGAGGATTGCTCATCACTCGAAGTATATTTGAACTTAGGCGAATGTCGATTCATAGCTAAGTTGTCGAGTGAATAGATTATTATCCACTCGACAAAGTTTTTAACTTAGGCGAAACGTGTTCGCAGATAAGCCCCCGAGTGTGAGGATTGCTCATCACTCGAAGTATATCTGAACTTAGGTGAATGTCGATTCACATCTAAGTTGTCAAGTGAATGGATTACCATCATCTCATTCGCAGCTAAGCCCCCGAGTGTGAGGATTGCTCATCACTCGAAGTATATTTGAACTTAGGCGAATGTCAATTCGCAGCTAAGTTGTCGAGTGAATGGATTATTATCCACTCGATGAGGTTTTTAACCCAAGCAAATACAGATTCGCAAATAGGCCGTCGAGTGAATAAACTGCTATCTACCCGACAAGGTTTTTAACTTAGGCGAAACATGTTTCGCAGCTAAGCCCCCGAGTGTGAGGATTGCTCATCACTTGGAGTATCCCCAAGAATGTAACTGCGTGGTTGGAATCGACGAAGTATTAATCGCAGAAACACGAATTGCATTGATGAAGTACTCTTATTACATCAGAAAACTCTTGTCTCAAGTGTAAAAACGTCGGAGTAGGTCTGCATTCCAAGCTCGTGGCTCATCTATCTGTTTCATGAGATTATACAGGTGATAGGCTCCATTTTTTAGCACCTTAGTGACGACAAAAGGACCTTCCCATACAGGAGCAAGCTTATGAGGTCGGTGTTGATTCACTCGGAGCACCAAATCTCCTTCATGGAACGCTCAGCTTTTGACATTCCTTGCATGGAAGCGCCGTAGGTCTTGCTGATAGGCAGTGGTCCAGATCAGAGCCATCTCACACTCCTCCTCCAGAATATCTACCCCATCCTGTCTGGCTTGTTCAGCTTCAGCCTCAAAATATAGCTCCACTCGAGGAGAATTGTGGGCCAAGTCACTCGGCATTATGGCTTCAGCACCATAGACAAGGAAGAAAGGAGTTCGTCCAGTCGACCGATTAAGCATTGTCCTCAATCCCCACAAAACAGACGGTAGCTCAGTTACCATGCACCGACGGCATGATCCGAATCGCACATGAGACGAGGCTTTAGACCTTGCAGAATGAGACCATTAGCCCGCTCAACTTGCCCATTGGTTTGAGGATGTGCAATGGAAGCGTAATCCACTCGGGTGCCTTGGGAGTTACAGAATGTCCTGAATTCTTCCAAGTCAAAATTAGTGTCGTTGTCCGTGATGATGTTGTGCGGAATGCCGTACCGGATAATGATCTCCCTCATGAACATGACCGTCGTGCGGGAATTCAGCTTCTTGATGGGCTTGGCTTCAATCCACTTGGTGAATTTGTTGACTGCTACCAACAGGTGGGTGAATCCTCCTTTTCCAGGTCGGAAGGGACCAACCATGTCAAGTCCCCAAACTGCAAATGGCCAGGCGAGAGTGATTGTCTTCAGAGCAGCCGTCGGCTTGTGTGACAGATTCGCATAGAACTGGCAGCCTTCGCAGTGATCAACGATGTCCTTAGCCATCTCATTAGCTCATGGCCGATAAAAACCAGCTCGGTATGCTTTAGCAACGATCGCCCTTGAAGATGCATGGTGGCCGCAAGTTCCCGACTGGATTTCTTCTAGAATCATCTGACCTTCCTCGGGGGAAATGCAGCGCTGGATGACACCAGACACAGTCTCTCTGAATAGTTGATCTCCCATCACAGTGAAAGCCTTGGACCTGCGCACAATCTGTCGAGCCTCTGCTTCATCTTCAGGGAGCTCTTGTCTGAGGATATAGGTAATATATGGCACAGTCCAGTCGGGTATGATAACTAGCACCTCCATGACCAGGTCAATCACAATAGGAACATCAACTTCAGTCGAGTCAAAGGAGCTTAAGCTTGTGGGGGCTCTTTGGTGAAGGGATCCTCTTGAATTGAAGGAGAGTGCAAATGCTCCAGGAACACCCCGCTGGGGACAGGCCGTCGAGTGGAACCAATCTTGGACAGCTCATCAGCAGCTTGATTTTTCAGTCGAGGAACATGGTGAAGTTCCAGGCCATCAAATTTCTTCTTCAACTTCCGGACTACATTGCAGTATCCAGCTATGGTGGGGTTTCTAACATCCCATTCTTTCATCACTTGATTCACCACCAAATCTGAGTCGCCATAAACCATCAGGCGCTTGACGCCGAGTGAGATAGCCTTGTGCAACCCATACAAAAGTACTCCATACTCTGCCTCATTGTTGGAGGAATCAAAATGAATCTGCAAGACATAGCTGAGCTTGTCGCCCCTGGGGGATATCAAAACAACACCAGCACTGGACCCATTCAACATTTTGGAGCCGTCGAAGAACATTGTCCAAAGCGCCGAGTGAACTTGGATGGGCTGTTGCTGTTCAGTCCACTCGGCCATGAAATCTGCCAATGCTTGGGACTTGATTGCCTTCTTGGCCTCGAATCTGATGTCAAAGTGTCCAAGCTCAATTGCCCATTTAGCCACTCGACCTGATGCGTCGCGATTATTGAAGATCTCGGATAAAGGAGCATCACTGATGACTGAGATCGAATGGTCTTGGAAATAATGCGCCACCTTCTTCACTGACAGGTAAATACCATACACCAGCTTCTGATAGTGTGGATATCTTTGCTTTGAGGGGGACAATACTTTCGAGACATAATAAACTGGCCACTGGACTTTATAGGCTTTACCCTCCTCTTCTCGCTCGACAGTCGGCACTGTACTAATGACCTGATTTGTGGCCGCGATGTACAGGAGCAAGGGCTCTTTGCTGGCAGGAGCAGCAAGCACCGGCTGGGTGGAGAGCAGGGCTTTGAGCTCAACAAACACTACTTCGGCTTCAGGAGTCCAGTCAAATATGTCAGACTTCTTCATCAACTGATATAAGGGCGGAGCCTTCTCACCAAGACGAGAAATGAATCGACTCAATGTTGCCAAGCAACCTGTGAGCTTCTGAACGTCATGCACTCGCACGGGAGTCTTCATACGGGTAATGGCGTTGATCTTCTCGGGATTGACATCAATTCCTTGCTCAGAAACGAGAAAACCGAGCAACTTATCGCCAGGGACACCGAAGGTACATTTGGCCGGATTCAGCTTTATGTCGAATCGCCTCAGATTGGCGAATATCTCGGCCAAGTCAGCCAGCAGGTCGGAACCTTTGCGGGACTTGACCACTATATCGTCCATGTATGCCTCGACATTCCGAGGGATCTGGTCGAGTAAGCATTTCTGAATCATGCGCATAAAAGTAGCGCCAGCATTCTTAAGACCAAAAGGCATGGTGATGTAGCAAAAGCACCCGAAGGGGGTGATGAAGGCTGTGTTTATTTCGTCTGGTCCATACAGACGGATCTGATGGTACCTAGAATAGGCATCAAAAAACGATAAACACTCACACCCCGCTGTCGAGTCAACAATTTGATCTATGTGGGGGAGCGGGAAATGGTCTTTTGGGCTCACCTTATTGAGATGTTTGAAGTCAATGCACATGCGCAATGACTTATCTTTCTTGGGCACCATCACAACATTCGAGAGCCACTCGGAGTGGTAAATCTCCCGAATGAACTTGGCTTGCAAGAGACGGGCCACTTCTTCTCCGATTTCCTTGCGCTTCTCTGTCACGAATCGACGCAAATGCTCCCTGATGGGCTTGGCTTTCGGATCCACTCGCAGACGGTGCTCAGCCAGCTCCCTAGGAATCCCCGGCATGTCAGCAGGCTTCCATGCAAAGGTATCTCAGTTCTCACTGAGGAACTGGATGAGCTCGGCTTCCTATTTACTATCGAGTGTTGTTGAGATATTCATCGGGGTAGTAGTTGGATCCGTCGGGTGGATGTGCACCTTCTTCACTTCCCCTGCCGACTGAAATGCCGACTCGGAAGCCGGCTTTTTTGCACAGAGCAAATCAGCAGGGTCAGCGGTTTTCTTGTACTCCTCCAGCTCGACCATGGCCATTTGTTGATCGGCAATCTTGGATCCTTGCTGGAGACACTCTTTGGCCTGCTGTCGATTGCCAGTGACCATGATCACGCCCTTAGGGCCTGGCATTTTCAACTTGAGATACACATAACAAGGTCGGGCCATGAAACGTGCATAAGCGGGTCGACCCAAGATGGCGTGGTAAGCACTCTTGAAATCCACGACTTCAAATGTCAACTTTTCTTTTCGGAAATTTTTGCTATCTCCGAATGTCACGTCCAATGCTATCTGGCCGAGTGACTTGGCCTTCTTTCCTCGGATGACCCCGTGAAAACACATGCTGTTCTCGCTCAGACGGGACATCGGAATGCCCATCCCTTTCAGGGTATCCTCATACAGGATGTTCAGGCCGCTGCCGCCGTCCATGAGGACCTTTCTGAGTCGCGTCCCCTGCACCACCGGATCAACTACCAGAGCCTGTCGACCGGGAGTGGCCACACGAGCAGGATGGTCTGTCTGGTCGAATGTGATAGCATATTGAGACCATTTGAGGTAGGTGGGGGTGTTTGGCACAGCCATGTTGATTTCTCTATTGATGACTTTCAAACGACTCTTGCTCTCGACATCAGCAAAGATCACCAGTGTAGCAATGACATCCAGGAATGTTTCCTTTTCCTCATCTTGATCTTCTTTTGTAGGAGATTTCGCACTCGACTGGTCTCCCTTGAATTGCTAGATAAGGGTTCGACACTGTCGAGTGGTGTGCTTGGGCAAAATCAGGTTGCCTTCTGCATCTTTCCTTGTGTGAATTACACACGGCTGATCCAAGATATCAGTTCCTGACTGACCCTTCCCCTTCTTGGGGGCATACCGAGCCTTGGCTTTGCCCTTGTTCTTCGACTGAGTCGTCGGTGATGTTGCCTCTGCCGGAGCCGAGTCTTCAGCCTTCCGCTTCTGTTTTCGATTGTTACCGCCACCAGACTCGTTGGCGACTGTTTTTCCTTTGCCGCTATGGAGGTGGTCTTCTTCCTCACCATTGGCGTAGAGAGTGGCAATTTCCATCATCTTGCCGAGTGAAATGTCACCAGTGCGCCCGGACTTCAGGTACAGCTCCCTGTATCGCACACTGGCCTTGAAGGCACAAACAGCCTGGTGTTCCGACACATTCTCCACCGTATGATGTAGGGTGGGCCATCGCTGAATATAATCCCTTAAGGTTTCATTGGGCTTCTGGATGCAATGTTGTAAGTCGACCAGACCCGTGGGGCGCTTGCAAGTGCCCTCAAAGGTCCGGACAAACACTCAGGCAAGATCTTCCCAACAATGTATGCTGGAAGGAGCCAAATGATTCAACCTAGGTCAAGTTGAACCATTCAACATGAGGGGCAGGTGCTTCATTGCAACATTGTCATTTTTCCGCCGCCAATCTGCACAGCCAGTCGGTAATCATCTAACCAAGTCTCTGGTTTTCTTTCACCAGAAAACTTTCCGATCCCGGCCGCCATTCTGAAATTGGGGGGAATCTCTGTAGAACGTATAGCTCTGCTAAAACACTCTGGACCAGACACCATAGCTGAGCTTCCACTCGGAACATCTCTATCGAGTCCCTCTCTGTAGGCTCTGCTCTTGTCGATCCGCTTCTGAACAAGATAGGCGCGGGCGTCAAAGTTCGTGTCCCGCTCATCACCGATGGAGTGCCTGTCGCCCTGGCGCCGCGGCGCGTACAGGCCACTCCGCGGAGGAGTGGGCACTTGATGGTGGTCTTCGCGGTGATGTTGATCTCTGTCTTGCCCTTCACGAAAACTGTCGCCTCGATGACGCAAGGGCGATCCATGGTTGTGTGCCTTGGGTGAATTGTTGTATATCCTGTTACGAGACTGAGAAACTGCTGAATTCTGACGTTGTGTTGCATCCAACAGCGCTCTGATCTGCAACAGCCCTCTACCAGCCTCTGATCGGGATGGCTGAATGGAATCCGCTATCCTAGCAGCAACAACAACATTTAACACAGGAGTTCGGTATACCTCAACGCCATCGTGAGATCCAGTCGAAAACAGCTGTCGATGACGTCGAATGGGGCGCGGCGGGCGCTGGCGAGCGTGCTCGTCAATTTCTACTTGAAGCTCTTCCAGACGAATGCGCGCGGCCTCCAAAGCTTGGGCCTTGGTAGTCGCGCTGACGATGGGGGTATGAAGGACCTCCTCATCACGACGCAGCTGCATGTTCGGCGGACCTCCAGCCTCGCGCTTGACATGGCCGAAGGCGGGCGGTGAACTCTGATAAGAGCCCGCCATCAAAACTTCCACTGCAGGATCGCAGCTTTCGCACTCGAAAGGCACATCGGATGGATCAGAATCTGACTCGAACATGCCGTGAAGGGACTCGGCGGGCTCGAGCGCTGCAACCTACGAAGAAGCTTGACGCGTCGCTGCGTGTTCGACCACCGCTGAAGTCGTGAGCGGCTGGACCGCTTGCGACCGCAAACGGCGAGAGGAGCCGACGCGTAGGGGGTCGACGGCTGTCGCAGCAACACGCCACAGGGACTCGTGCGGAAGTGCGCGGCTCCGTAGACCGGGAGCGCCTCGACATCGACAGGCGTCTCCTGGAGCCATGCCAAATCGTCGGCAATGAAGGTGATCGCTCCGAAACGGATCTCGTGGCCCAGAGCAAAAACACCGCCGGAAGACATGTCGAAGGATGAAAATTGCAACCTTGCCGAAAGTCGCTTAGACGCCTGCCCCACGGTGGGCGCCAACTGTCATGGGAACGAGCCTGAAAGTAGATGGTAGGGGTACGAAGGGAGAGGGCAGAGTCCTAGCTACGGCGAGGGTGTACACACGGATGTATGAGTTCAGGCCCCTCTCGTGGAGGTAACAGCCCTACGTCTCAGTGCTCGGGAGCTTTACGTCGAGTGGAGTATAGATACTACAACGGTTGCAAACCCTTGTGCAGGAGCGGAGGGGCGGCTTATATAGAGTTTGCTGCCCCTCATAATTGCGCCGAATCAAAGGGCCTGGTCATGGGATTAAAGTTTTCCGTTACAGGTAACGTACGTAATAAAAGCTACTAATGACCATTGAACCAGCATCTGCCCGTTGGGCTCTTGATCATGGCTCCTGGTCTTCTGGCGTCGAGTGAAAGTGAGGTCTTCCGAGTGACACGTGACTGCCGAGTGAGAGCGGGAGTCTCCGAGTGGATTACTGTCGAGTGGCTTTGAATGTCTCCAGGGATCCACTCGGAAGTTCATGCTTGATCTTCAAGTCCTCCCATGCGGTGTCCTTAGGTAGGGTATGTGGGCCGTGCCTAGGACCTACCCTAGGTACATATCCTCGTCAACTCCTCCACCTCCAATTTTGACCAAACCTTGAGGATTTGAGGCTGCCTCCTCCCCTCCCTCCCTCCTATATATACTAGAAGATTTAGAGGGAAGAGCTAACCCTAATTGCCACGTGCTGCCCTCACTTCTCTAGATCATAGTTCCTCCTCTAGATTGGTTTCAGTGGTGCTTAGGCGAACCCCTGCTGGAATAGCTCCACCACCATCACCGCAACACCGTCACGCTGCCGGAGAACTCATCTACCTCTCTGCTCCCTCTTGATGGATCAAGAAGGCGGAGATCGTCATCGAGCTATACGTGTGTTGAACGCGGAGGTGTCGTCCGTTCGGCACTAGATCGGAAGGACCATGATCAAGATCGTGAGACGATTCATGATGGGATTGTGGGACGGATCATGATGGGATCACGGGACGGATCGTGATTGGATCGCGAGATGGATCGTGATGGGATTACGGGATGCTTGGCAATTTGGATCGCGAAGATGTTTGACTACATCAACTGCGTCTCTTAACAGTTCCTGCTTAGCGATCTACAAGGGTATATAGATCCACTCTACCTCTCGAAGATGCTCATCACCATGGATAGATCTTGCGTGTGCATAGGAAAAAATGTGTTTCCCATGCAACGTTCCCCAACAGTGGCATTTGAGCTAGGTCTATGTGTAGATAAGATCTCGAGTAGAACACAAAGAGTTTGTGGGCATTGATGCTTAGATTGCTTCCTCCCTTGGTCGTGTTTTGGTTCAGCGGTATTGTGGGATGAAGCGGCCCGGACCAACCTTACTCGTATGCTTACGAGAGACTGGTTCCATCGACTGACATGTAACCTTGTTGCACAAAGATGGCTGGCGGGTGTCTGTTTCTCCTACTCTAGTTGGATCGGATTCGACAAAGGCGGTCCTTGAGAAGGTTGAATAGCAATTTGTGTATCACCATTGTGGTTTTTCTGTAGGTGAGAATTGTTCTTGATAGATACCCATAGCAGCCACGTAAAACATGCAACAACAATTAGAGGACGTCTAACTTGTTTTTGCAGGGTATGTTGTGATGTGATATGGCCAATTACATGATGAGATATATGTGATGTATGAGATGATCATGTGTTTTATAGAATATCACGACTTGCATGTAGATGAGTACGACAACCGGCAGGAGCCATAGGGTTGTCTTTAATTATTGTATGACCTGCGTGTCAATCATTAAGCGCTATGTAATGTTTTACTTTATTGCTAAACGGTAGCTATAGTAGTATGAGCATGGTGGGCGTGACAACCCCGATGGTGACACAATGCTGGAGATCATGATGATGGAGATCATGGTGTTATGCCGGTGAGGATGGAGATCATGCCGGTGCTTTAAAGATGGAGATCAAAAGTACAAATTCATGGTCATATCATGTCACTTATGATTTGCATGTGATATTAATCCTTTTATGCACCTTGCTTTGCTTAGGACGATGGTAGCATTATAAGGTGATTCCTCGCTTAAATTTCAAGGTAAAATTGTGTTCTCCTCGAGTGTGCACCGTTGCGAAAGTTCGTCATGTCGAGACACCACGTGATGATCGGGTGTGATAGACTCTACATTCACATACAATGGGTGCAAGCCAGTGTTGCACGTGCAGAACACTCGTGTTAAACTTGACGAGCCTAGCATGTAAAAACATGGCCTCAGAACACAAGAGATTAAAAGGTCAAACATGAGTCATATAGTAGATATGATCAACATGATGATGTTCACCATTGAAACCAACTCAACTCACGTGATGATCAGACTTGAGTTGGTGAATTTGGATCATGTATCACTCGAATGACCAGAGGAATGTCAATTTCAGTGGGAGTTTTAAAGTAATATGATTAATTGAACTCATTATCATGAACATAGTCAGTAGTGTCTTTGCAAATTATGTTGTAGATTACTAGCTCACGTAGTAGCTCCCTTGAATTTTTATATGTTCCTAGAGAAATAGAGTTGATGATGGTGGCAATATTGCGGACTGGGTCCGTGATCTGAGGATTGTCCTCATTGCTGCACAGAAGGCTTATGTCCTTAATGCACCGCTCGATGCGCCACCCCCTCTAGCGTTGTCTGTAGATGTTGTGAACATATGACAGGCACATTCCGATGACTACTTGATAGTTTACTGTGTCATGCTTTACGGCTTAGAATTGAGGCTCCAAAAACATTTTGAATGTCATGGAATATATGAGATGTTCTAAGAGCTGAAATTGGGATCTCAGGCTAGTGCCCGTGTTGTGAGATATGAGATCTCCCACAAGATTCTTTGCATGTAATATGAAGGAGAATAGCTCAATCGTTGAGCATGTGCTCAGATTGTTTGGGTGCTACAATCGCTTGAATCGAGTGGGAGTTGATCTTCCAGATAAGAAAGTGATTGATATAGTTTTCCAAGTCACTCTCACTAAGCTACTAGAGCTTCATGATGAACTATAAAATGCCAGGGTCAGAAATAATGATCCCTGAGCTATTCGCGATATTTGATGCCGCGAAAGTAAAAATCAAGAAGGAGCATCAGGTGTTGATGGTTAGTAAAACCACTAGTTTCGAGAAGGGCAAGGTCAAGGAGGGAAACTTCATGAATGGCAAGTCAGATGAAGGAGAATAGCTCAATCGTTAAGCATGTGCTCAGATTTTCTGGGTGCTACAATCGCTTGAATCGAGTGGGAGTTGATCTTTCAGATAAGATAGTGATTGATATAGTTCTCCAAGTCAATGTCACTAAGCTACTAGAACTTGGTGATGAACTATGAAATGCCAGGGATAGAAATAATGATTCTGGAGCTGTTCGCAATGTTTGACACCATGAAGGTAGAAATCAAGAAGGACCGTCAAGTGTTGATGGTTAGTAGAACCACTAGTTTCGAGAAGGGCAAGGGCAAGGAGGGAAACTTCATGGATGGCAAGTTAGTTGCTGCTCCAGTGAAGCAACCCAAAGTTGAACCCAAACCCGAGACTAAGTGCTTCTATTATGAGGAGAGCGGTCGCTAAAGTGGAACAACCCTAGATACTTGGTAGATAAGAAGTCTGGCAACGTCGACAGAAGTATATTTTGATATACGTGTTATTGATGTGTACCTTGCTACTACTCCTAGTAGCACCTAGGTATAGGATACCGGTTCGGTTGCTAAATGTTAGTAACTCGAAATAAAAGCTATGGAATAAATGAAGACTAGCTAAGTGTGAGGTGACGATGTATGTTGGAAATGTTTCCAAGGTTGATGTGATCAACATCGCACATTCTCTCTACCTTCGGGATTAGTGACAAACCTAAATAAATATTATTTGTTATTTGCGTTAAGCATGAACATGACTGGATTATGTTTATTACAACACGGTTATTCATTTAAGTTAGAGAATAATGGTTATTCTGTTTACATGAATAATTCCTTCAATAGTCATGCACCCAGTGAGAATGGTTTGTTGAATCTTGATCGTAGTAATACACATGTTCATAACATTGATGCCAAAAGATACAAAGTTAATAATGATAGTACCACATACTTGTGGCACTGCCGCTAAATGTCATATTGGTATAAATCGCATGAAGAAACTCCATGTTGATGGATCATTGGACTCATTCGGTTTCGAATCGGTTGAGACATGCGGACCATGCCTCTTGGGCAAGATGGCTACAGACACCATTTTCAGTATGATGGAGCGGGCTAGTAACTTATTGGAAATGATACATATTGATGTATAAGGTCCAATGAGTGTTGTAGCGTGCGGCGGATATCGTTATTTTCTTACCTTCACTGATGATTTGAGTAGATATAGTGTATATTTACTTAATGAAACACAAGTCTGAAGTGTTTGAAAAGTTCAGCCAGAATCAGAGTGAAGTTTGAGATCATCGTGACAAGAAGATAAAATGTCTACGATATGATCATGGAGGTGAATATCTGAGTTATGAGTTTGGTATACAACTTAAGACAATGTGAAAGTTGTTTCACAACTCACCCCACCTGGAACACCATAGTGTGATGGTGTGTCCATACGTCGCAGTCGTGCTCTACTGGATATGGTGCGAATTATGATGTCTCCTATCGTTTTGATGCTATCATTGTGGGGTTATGCATTAGAGACAACCACATTCACTTTAGGGCACCATCTAAATCCATTGATATGACACCATATGGTTTGGCAAAAACCTAAGCTGTCATTTCTTAGAGTTTGGGAATGCGACACTTATGGCTGATAAGCTCGAACCCAAAGCGGAAAATGCATCTTCATAAGATACCCGAAGAACAGTTGGGTATACCTGCTATCTCAGATCCGAGTACAAAGTGTTTGTTGCTAAAAGTGGGTCCTTTCTCGAGAAAAATTTTATCTCGAAAGAATTGAGTGGGAGGAAGATAGAACTCGGTGAGGTTGTTGAACCTTTGTTTCAACCAGAGAGTAGCGTAGCACAGAAAAATGTTTCTATGGAACCTACGTCAGTTGAAGAGGAAGTAAATGATGATGATCATGAAGCTTCGATTAAGTTACTATCGAACCTCGTAGGTCGACAAGTACGCGTACTGCTCCTTAGTGGTAGGACAACCCTGTCTTGGAGGTCATGTTGTTGGACAACGATGAACCTACGAGCTATGGAGAAGCAATGATGGGACCGGATTCTGACAAATGGTTAGAGGCCATGAAATCCGAGAAAGGATCCATGTATTAAAACCAAGTATAGACTTTCGTAGACTTGCTTGTTGGATGGCAGGTCGTCGAGTACAAATGGACCTTTAAGATGAAGACATACGCTGATGGTAAATGTCACCATTTATAAAGCTCGACTTGTCGCAAAGAAGTTTCCGACAAGTTCAAGGAGTTGACTCGGATGAGACTTTCTCACTCGTAGTGATGCTAAAGTCTATTGGAATTATGTTAGTAGTTGCTGCATTTTTCAACTACGAAATCTGGCAGATGGATGTCAAAACATCGTTTCCTTAATGGTTTACTTGAGGAAAGGTTGTATGTGATAAAACCAGAAGGTTTTGTCAATCCTAAGGACGCTAAAAGGTGTGTGAGCTCCAGCAAGCCTTCTATGGGCTGGAGCAAGCATCTTGGAGTTGAATATACACTTTGATGAGGTGATCAAAGTTTTTGAGTCTATACAAAGTTTATGAGAAACTTGTATTTACAATAAAGTGAGTGGGAGCACTATAGAATTTTTGATAAGCATATGTGGTTGACATATTATTGATTGAAAATGACGTAGAATTTCTGGAAAGCGTAAATGGTTGTTTGAAAAGCGTTTTTCAAAGGAAGACCTGGATAAAGCTACCTAATTGTTGAGCATCAAGATCTATAAAGATAGATCAAGATGCTTGATGAGACTTTCAATGAGTACATACCTTGACAAGATTTTGAAAGAGTTCAAAATGGATCAGTCAGAGAAAGAGTTCTTGCCTGATTTGTAAGGTGTGAAGTTGAGTAAGACTCAAAGCTCGACCACGGCAGAAGAAAGAGAAAGGATGAAGGTCATCCCCTATGCTTTAGCCATAGGCTGTATATAGTATGTCTTGCTGTGTACCGCACCTATGTGTGCCTTGCGATGAGTTCGTCAAGGGGTACAAGAGTGATCCAGGAGTGGATCACTTGATAGCGGTCAAGATTATCCTTAGTAACTAAAAGACTAAGGAAATGTTTCTCGATTATCGAGGTGATAAAGAGTTCGTCATAAAGAGTTACATCGATGCAAGTTTTAACACCAATCCGGATGACTCTTAGTAGCAATCCAGATACGTATAGTGGAGCGGCCATTTGGAATAGCTCCAAGTGGAGTGTGGTAGCAGTGTCTACAGTATGACATAGAGATTTGCAAAGTACACATGGATCTTAATGTCGCAGACCCATTGACTAAAATACCTCTCTCACATGCAAAGCATGATCAAGCCCTAGAACTCATTGGGTGTTAGGTTCATAACAATGAGAATCACATGGTGATGTGAACTAGATTATTGACTCTAACGCAAGTGGGATACTGTTGGAAATATGCCCTAGAGGCAATAATAAATTGGTTATTATCACATTTCCTTGTTCATGATAATCATTTATTATCCATGCTAATAATTGTATTGATCGTAAACTTAGATACATGTGTGGATACAAAGACAACACCATGTCCCTAGTATGCCTCAAATAGACTAGCTCATTGATCAAAGATGGCTATTGTTTCCTAGTCATGGACATGAGATGTCATTTTATAATGGGATCACATCATTAGGAGAATGATGTGATGGACAAGACCCAAACTACAAACATAGCATATGATCGTGTCAGTTTATTGCTACTGTTTTCTGCATTGTCAAGTAACTGTTCCTATGACCATGAGATCTTGCAACTCACTGACACCGGGGGAGTACCTTGTGTGTATCAAACGTTGCAACGTAACTGGGTGACTATAAAGGTGCTCTACAGGTATCTCTGAGGGTGTCTGTTGGGTTGGCATGGATCAAGACTGGGATTTGTTACTCTGTTTGACAGAGAGGTATCTCACGGCCCACTCGGTAATACAACTGTTGGGGAACGTCGCATGGGAAACAAAAAAATTCCTATGCACACGCAGATCTATCCATGGTGATGAGCATCTACGAGAGGGAGAGTGGATCTACGTACCCTTGTAGATCGCTAAGCGGGAAGCGTTAAGAAACGCGGTTGGTGTAGTCGAACGTCTTAGTGATCCAAATCGCCAAGCGTCCCGGGATCTCATCACGATCCGTCCCGCGATCCAATCACGATCCGTCCCGCGAACTCAGCATGATTTGTCCCGCGAACTCATCACGATCCGTCTCGCGATCTCATCATGATCCATCTCGTGATCTTGATCACGATCCTTCTGATCTAGCGCTGAACGGATGGCACCTCCACGTTCAGCACACGTACAGCTCGATGACGATCTCCGCCTTCTTGATCCAGCAAGAGGTAGAAGAGTTCTCCGGCAGTGTGACGGTGCTCCGGAGATGGTGGTGGAGCTATTCCGGTAGGGCTTCGCCTAAGCACTGCAGAAATCCGATCCAGAGGAGAAACTATGCACTAGAGCAACGGGCAGCACGTGGCTAAAAATCAGGTGCCAAAAACCCTAAAACCTCTAGTATATATAAGAGGAAGATAGGAGGAGGATTGGCCCTCAAGGGACAAGCCCTTTGGTTTGGCCGGACTAGGAGAAGAGGTGGAATCCACCTCCAATCCTAGTAGGACTAGGATTCATCCTATTTTTGCCTTTTTTGCCTTTTTCCACCTTTTCTCATTGGGCTTTTCTATCCTAGCCGCATGGGCCTTGTGTGGGACTTCCACCAGCCCACTAAGGGCTGGTATTCACTCTCCCACAACCCATGTAGCCTTTTGGGTCGAAATACCCCTCCCGATGGTCTCCCGGTACACTACCGGCACTCCCGGTACACTACCAATAAGCCCGAAACTTTTTCGTCGACCAAAACAGGACTTCCTATATATCAATCTTTACCTCCGGACCATTACGGAGCTCCTCGTGATGTACGGGATCTAATCTGGGACTCTGAACAACCTTCGGTCACCACCATACATAACTCTATACTACCGAAACGTCACCGAACCTTAAGTGTGCAGACCCTGTGGGTTCGAGAACTATGTAGACATGACCGAGACACCTCTACGGTCAATAACCAATAGCGGGACCTGGATGCCCATATTGGTTCCTACATATTCTATGAAGATCTTTATCGGTCGAACCTTTATGTCAAGGATTCAGTTAATCCCGTATGATGTTCCCTTTGTTCTTCGGTATGTTACTTGCCCGAGATTCGATCGTCGGTATCTCCATACCTAGTTCAACCTTGTTATCGGCAAGTCTCTTTTACTCGTTCCGGAATACAAGATCCCGTGACTAACACTTAGTCACATTGCTTGCAAGGCTTATTGTGATGTTGTATTACCGAGTGGGCCCTGAGATACCTCTCCGTCACACGGAGTAACAAATCCCAATCTTGATCCATGCCAACTCAACAGACACCCTCGGAGATACTTGTAGAGCACCTTTATAGTCACCCAGTTACGTTGCGACATTTGATACACACAAGGCACTCCTCTGATATCCGTGAGTTATATGATCTCATGGTGATAGGAACATATACTTGACATGCAGAAAACAGTAGCAATAAACTGACACGATCATATGCTACATTTGTAGTTTGCGTCTTGTCCATATCATTCTCCTAATGATGTGATCCCATTATCAAATGACATCTCATGTCCATGTCTAGGAAACCTCAACCATCTTTTGATCAACGAGCTAGTCTATTAGAGGCATACTAGGGACACGGTTTTGTCTATGTATCCACACATGCATCTAAGTCTCCGATCAATACAATTATAGCATGGATAATAAACGATTATCATGAACAAGGAAATATGATAATAACTAATTTATTATTGCCTCTAGGGCATATTTCCAACAGTCTCCCACTTGCACTAGAGTCAATAATCTAGTTCACATCACCATGTGATTCGCATTGTTATGAATCTAACACCCAATGAGTTCTGGGGCTCGATCATGCTTTGCATGTGAGAGTGGTCTTATAGTCAACGGGTCTTCGACATTCAGATCCGTTGTGTACTTTGCAAATCTCTATGTCAAATCGTAAACACTGCTACCACACTCCACTTGGTACTATTCCAAATGGTTGCTCCAATATACGTATCCAGATTGCTACTAAGAGTCATCTGGATTGGTGTTAAAGCTTGCATCGACGTAACTCTTTACGACGAACTCTATATCACCTCCATAATCGAGAAACATCTCCTTAGTCTTTTAGTTACTAAGGATAATCTTGACCGTTGTATAGTGATCCACTCCAGGATCACTCTTGTACCCCTTGACAGACTCATGGCAAGGCACACACACAAGTGCGGTACACAGCATGGCATACTATACAGAGCCTATGGCTAAGGCATAGGGGACGACGTTCGTCCTTACTCTTTCTTCTGCCGTTGTCGAGCTTTGAGTCTCACTCAACTTCACACCTTACAAATCAAGCGAGAACTCTTTCTCTGACTGATCCATTTTGAACTCTTTCAAAATCTTGTCAAGGTATGTACTCATTGAAAGTCTCATCAAGCATCTTGATTTATCTCTATAGATCTTGATGCTCAACAATTAGGTAGCTTTTATCCAGGTCTTCCTTTGAAAATCACTTTTCAAACAACCGTTTATGCTTTCTAGAAATTCAACATTATTTCCGATCAACAATATGTCATCCACATATACTTATCAGAAATTCTATAGTGCTCCCACTCACTTTATTGTAAATGCAAGTTTCTCATAAACTTTGTATAGACTCAAAAACTTTGATCACCTCATCAAAGTGTACATTCCAACTCCGAGATGCTTGCTTCAGTCTATAAAAGGATCACTGAAGCTTGCACACCTTTTAGCATCTTTAGGACTGACAAAACCTTCTAGTTGTATCACATACAACCTTTCCTCAAGTAAACCGTTAAGGAAACGATGTTTTGACATCCATTTGCCAGATTTCATAATTGAAAGTGCAGCAACTGCTAACATAATTTCAACAGACTTTAGCATCGCTACGAGTGAGAAAGTCTCATCGCAGTCAACTCCTTGAACTTGTCGTAAACTTCTTTGCAACAAGTCGAGCTTTACAAATGGTGACATTTACCATCAGTGTTTGTCTTTATTTTAAATATCCATTTGTACTTAACGACCTGCCGTCCGACGAGCAAGTCCACCAAAGTCTATACTTGGTTTTCATACATGGATCCTTTCTTGGATTTCATGGCCTCTAACCATTTGTTGGTTTCTGGGCCCATCATCGCTTCTCCATAGTTCGTAGGTTCATCGTTGTCCAACAACATGACCTCTAAGACAGGGTTGCCGCACCACTCAGGAGCAGTACATGTCCTTGTCGACCTACAAGGTTCGATAGTAACTTGATCCGAAGCTTCATGATCATCATCATTAACTTCCTCTTCAACTAACGTAGGCTTCACAGAAACAACTTCCTGTGCTGCGCTACTCTCTGGTTGAAACAGAGGTTTAGTAACCTCATCAAGTTCTATCTTCCTCCCACTCAATTCTTTCAAGAGAAACTTTTTCTCGAGAAAGGACCCAGTTTTAGCAACAAACATTTTATGCTTGGATCTGAGATAGAAGGTTCACCCAATTGTTCTTAGGGTATTCTATGAAGATGCATTTTATCGCTTTGGATTCGAGCTCATTAGGTGAAAACATTTTCCACACAAGCGTCGCAGCCCCAAACATTAAGAAATGACAGCTTAGGTTTCTATCAAACCATAATTCACACGGTGTCATCTCAACGGATTTAGATGGTGCCCTATTTAAAGTGAATGTAGTTGTCTCTAATGCATAACCCCAAAATTATAGTAACAAAACGATAAGAGACATCATAGCACGCACCATATCCAATAGAGCACGACTATGACGTTCGGACACACCATCACACTATGGTGTTCCAGGTGGCGTGAGTTGTGAAACAACTTTCACATTGTCTAAAGTTGTATGCCAAACTCGTAACTCAGATATTCATCTCCACGATCATATCGCAAACATTTTTATCTTCTTGTCATGATGATCTTAAACTTCACTCTGAATTTGCTTGAACCATTCAAATGATTCAGACGTGTGTTTCATTAAGTAAATATACACTATATCTACTCAAATCATTAGTGAAGGTAAGAAAATAACGATATCCACCGCACGCTACAAAACTCATTGGATTGCATACATCAATATGTATCTTTTCCAATAAATCACTTGCCCGCTCCATCAATCCAGAAAACGGGGTCCTTTGTCATCTTGCCCAAGAGGCATGGTTCGCATGTCTCAATCGATTCGAAATCGAATGAGTCAAAAGATCCATCAGTATGGAGGTTCTTCATCCGCTTTATACAAAAAAGACATTTAGCGGCAGTGCCACAAGTATGTGGTACTATCATTATTAACTTTGTATCCTTTAGCATCAATGTTATGAACATGTGTATTACTATGATCAAGATTCAACAAACCATTCTTACTGGGTGTATGACCATTGAAGGTATTATTCATGTAAATAGAATAACCATTATTATCTGACTTAAATTAATAATCGTATTGCAATAAACACGATCTAATCACGTTCATGCTCAACGCAAACACCAAATAACATTTATTTAGGTTCGTCACTAATCCCGAAGGTAGAGAGAGCGTGCGATGTTGATCACATTAACTTTGGAAACATTTCCAACACACATCTTCACCTCACACTTAGCTAGTCTCGGTTTATTCCGTAGATTTTATTTCGAGTTACTAACATTTAGCAACCGAACCGGTATCCAATACCCAGGTGCTACTAGGAGTACTAGCAAGGTACACATAAATAACATGTATATCAAATATACTTATGTCGACATTGCCAACCTTCTTATCTACCAAGTATCTAGGGTTGTTCCGCTTCAGTGACCGCTCTCCTCATAATCGAAGCACTTAGTCTCGTGTTTGGGTTCAACCTTGGGTTGCTTCACTGGAGCAGCAACTGACTTGCCATCCATGAAGTTTCCCTCCTTGCCCTTGCCCTTATCGAAACTAGTGGTTTTACTAACCATCAACACTTGACGCTCCTTCTTGATTTCTACCTTTGCGGTGTCAAACATCGCGAATAGCTCAGGGATTATATCCCTCGCATTTTATAGTTCATCACCAAGTTCTAGTAGCTTAGTGACGGTGACTTGGAGAACTTTATCAATCACTATCTTATCTAGAAGATCAACTCCCACTCGATTCAAGCGATTGTAGCACCCAAACAATGTGAGCACATGCTCAATGCTTGAGCTATTCTCTTTCATCTTACAGGCAAAGAATCTTGTTGGAGATCTCATATCTCGCAACACAGGCACGAGCCTGAGATCCTAATTTCAGCTCTTAGAACATCTCATATGTTCTGTGACGTTCAAAACATTTCGGAGCCTCAATTCTAAGCCGTAATGCATGACGCACTTAACTATCAAGTAGTCATCATAACGTGCCTGTCAGATGTTCACAACATCTACAGACGATGCTAGAGGGGTTGGCACACTAAGCGGTGCATTAAGGACATAAGCCTTCTGTGCAGCAATGAGGACAATCCTCAGATCACGGACCCAGTCCGCAATATTGCTACCATCATCTTTCAACTCTATTTCTCTAGGAACATATAATAATACAAGGGAGCAGCAGTGCAAGCTAGTAATCTACAACATAATTTGCAAAGGCACTACTAACTAAGTTCATGATAATGAGTTCAATTAATCATATTACTTAAGAACTCCCACTCAAATTGACATCCCTCCGGTCATTCGAGTGATACATGATCCAAATTCACCAACTCAAGTCCGATCACCACGTGAGTTGAGGTGGTTTTAATGGTGAACATCATCATGTTGATCATATCTACTATATGACTCATGTTCGACCTTTCGGTCTCTTGTGTTCCAAGGCCATGTCTGTACATGCTAGGCTCGTCAAGTTTAACCCGAGTGTTCTGCATGTGCAACACTGGCTTGCACCCGTTGTATGTGAACGTAGAGTCTATCACACCCGATCATCATGTGGTGTCTTGACACGACGAACTTTCGCAATGGTGCACACTCGGGGAGAACACAATTTATCTTGAAATTAAGTGAGGGATCACCTTATAATGCTACTATCATCCTAAGCAAAACAAGGTGCATAAAAGGATTAACATCACATGCAAATCATAAGTGACATGATATGGCCATGAACTTGTGCTTTTGATCTCCATCATGAAAGCACTGGCATGATCTCCATCGTCACCGGCACGACACCATGATCACCATCATCTTGATCTCCATCAACGTGTCGCCATCGGGGTTGTCGCGCCCATCATGCTTCTACTACTATTGCTACCGTTTAGCGATAAAGTAAAGCATTACATAGCGCTTAATGATTGACACGCATGTCATACAATAATTAAAGACAACCTTATGGCTCCTGCCGGTTGCCGTACTCATCGACATGCAAGTCATGATATTCTATACATCACATGATCATCTCATACATCACATATATCACATCATGTAATTGGCCATATCACATCACAGCATACCCTACAAAAACAAGTTAGACGTCCTCTAATTGTTGTTGCATGTTTTACGTGGATGCTATGGGTATCTAGCAAGAACAATTCTCATCTACGCAAAAACCACAACGGTGATACACTAGTTGCTTTTCAACCTTCTCAAGGACCGCCTTTGTCGAATCCGATCCAACTAAAGTGAGAGAAACTGTCACCCGCAAGCCATCTATGCAACAACTTGCGGTTGAGGGAACCGGTCTTTCTTAAGCGTACGAGTAATGTTGGTCCGAGCCGCTTCATCTCAAAATACCGCTGAACCAAAATACGACCAAGGGAGGAAGCAATCTAAGCATCAACGCCCACAAACCTTTTGTGTTCTACTCGAGATCTCATCTACATATAGACCTAGCTCCGATACCACTGTTGGGGAACGTCGAATGGGAAACAAAAAAATTCCTACGCACACGTAGATCTTTACATGGTGATGAGCATCTACGAGAGGGAGAGCGGATCTACGTACCCTTGTAGATTGCTAAGCGGGAAGTGTTAAGAAACTTAGTTGGTGTAGTCGAACGTCTTCGCGATCCAAATCGCCGAGCGTCCCATGATCTCATCACGATCCGTCCCGCGATCCGATCACGATCCGTCCTGCGAACTCATCATGATCCGTCCTGCGAACTCATCATGATCTGTCCTGCGATCTCATCACGGTCCGTCTCGCGATCTTGATCACGATCCTTCCGATCTAGCGCCGAACGGACGGCACCTCCGCGTTCAGCACACGTACAGCTCGATGACGATCTCCACCTTCTTGATCCAGCAAGAGGGAGCGGAGAGGTAGAAGAGTTCTCCGGCAGTGTGACGGCACTCCGGATATGGTGGTGGAGCTATTCCGGCAGGGCTTCACCTAAGCACTGCAGAAATCCGATCTAGAGGAGAAACTATGCACTAGAGGAACGGGCAGCACGTGGCTAAAAATCAGGTGCCAAAAACCCTAAAACCTCTAGTATATATAAGAGGAAGAGAGGAGGAGGCTTGGCCCTCAAGGGACAAGCCCTTTGGTTCGGCCGAACTAGGAGAAGAGGTGGATCCACCTCCAATCCTACTAGGACTAGGATTCATCCTATTTTTATCCTTTTTTGCCTTTTTCCACCTTTTCTCTTTGGGCTTTTCTCTCCCAGCCGCATGGGCCTTGTGTGGGACTTCCACCAGCCCACTAAGGGCTGGTATTCACTCTCCCACAGCCCATGTAGCCTTTTGGGTCGAAATACCCCTCCCGATGGTCTCCCGGTACACTACCGGCACTCCCAGTACACTACCGATAAGCCCAAAACTTTTCCGGTGACCAAAATAGGACTTCCTATATATCAATATTTACCTCCGGACCATTCTGGAGCTCCTCGTGATGTCCGGGATCTCATCTGGGACTCCGAACAACCTTCGGTCACCACCATACATAACTCTATACTACCGAAATGACACAGAACCTTAAGTGTGCAGACCTTGCGGGTTCGAGAACTATGTAGACATGACCAAGACACCTCTACGGTCAATAACCAATAGCGGGACCTAGATGCCCATATTGTTTCCTACATATTATACGAAGATCTTTATCGGTCAAACCTTTATGTCAAGGATTCAGTTAATCCCGTATGATGTTCCCTTTGTTCTTCGGTATGTTACTTGCCCGAGATTCGATCGTCAGTATCTCCATACCTAGTTCAACCTCGTTACCGGTAAGTCTCTTTTACTCATTCCGTAATACAAGATCCCGTGACTAACACTTAGTCACATTGCTTGCAAGGCTTATTGTGATGTTGTATTACCGAGTGGGCCCTGAGATACCTCTTCGTCACACGGAGTAACAAATCCCAATCTTGATCCATTCCAACTCAACAGACACCCTCAGAGATACCTGTAGAGCACCTTTATAGTCACCCAATTACGTTGCGACGTTTGATACACACAAGGCACTCCTTCGATGTCCGTGAGTTGCATGATCTCATGGTCATAGGAACATATACTTGACATGCAGAAAATAGTAGCAATAAACTGACACGATCATATGCTATATTTGTAGTTTGGGTCTTGTCCATCACATCATTCTCATAATGATGTGATCCTATTATCAAATGACATCTAATGTCCATGGCTAGGAAACCTCAACCATCTTTTGATCAACGAGCTAGTCTATTAGAGGCATACTAGGGACATGGTTTTGTCTATGTATCCACACATGCATCTAAGTCTCCGATCAATACAATTATAGCATGGATAATGAACGATTATCATGAACAAGGAAATATGATAATAACTAATTTATTATTGCCTCTAGGGCATATTTCCAACAACAACATCACAATAAGCCTTGCAAGCAATGTGACTAAGTGTTAGCCACGGGATATTGTATTATGGAACGAGTAAAGAGACTTGCCGGTAACGAGGTTGAACTAGGTATGGAGATGCCGATGATCGAATCTCGGGCAAGTAACATACCGAAGAACAAAGGGAACAACATACGGGATTAACTGAATCCTTGACATAGAGGTTCGACCGATAAAGATCTTCATAGAATATGTAGGAACCAATATGGGCATCCAGGTCCCGCTATTGGTTATTGACCGTAGAGGTGTCTCGGTCATGTCTACATAGTTCTCGAACCCGCAGGGTCTGCACACTTAAGGTTCGGTGACGTTTCAATAGTATAGAGTTATGTATGGTGGTGACCGAAGGTTGTTTGGAGTCTCGGATGAGATCCTAGACATCACGAGGAGATCCGGAATGGTCTGGAGGTAAAGAATGATATATAGGAAGTCCTGTTTTGATCACGGGAAAAGTTTTGGGCTCATCGGTAGTGTACCCAGAGTGCCGAGAGGGTGCCGAGGGACCATCGGGAGGGGTGTCTCGACCCAAAGGATCTCATGGGCTGTGGGAGGAGTCAAACCAGCCCCTAGTGGGCTGTACTAAGCCCCCACTAAGGCTCATGTGGCTAGGGGTGGGAAAAACCCAAAAGGTGGAGAGGTGGAAAGAGTTTCCAAGTGGAAAGAGTTTCCAAGTGGAAAGGAGGAATCGTACTCCTAATAGGATTGGAGTAGGACTCCTCCACCTCCAATTTAAACCAAACCTTGAGGGTTTGAGGCTGCCTCCTCCCCTCCCTCCCTCCTATATATACTAGAGGATTTAGAGGGAAGAGCTAACCCTAATTGCCACGTGCTGCCCTCTTCTTCTCTAGATCGTAGTTTCTCCTCTAGATTGGTTTCAGCGGTGCTTAGGCGAAGCCCTGCTGGAATAGCTCCACCACCATCGCCGCAATGCCATCGCGCTGCCGGAGAACTCATCTACCTCTCCACTCCCTCTTGCTGGATCAAGAAGGCGGAGATCATCATCGAGCTGTACGTGTGTTGAACGCGGAGGTGTCGTTCGTTCAGCACTAGATCGGAAGGACCATGATCAAGATCGCGAGACGATTCATGATGGGATTGCAGGATGGATCGTGATGGGATTGCGGGATGGATCGTGATTGGATCGCGAGATGGATCATGATGGGATCGCGGGACGCTCGGCGATTTGGATCATGAAGACATTCGACTACATCAACCACGTTTCTTAACGCATCCCGCTTAGCAATCTACAAGGGTATGTAGATCCACTCTCCCTCTCGAAGATGCTCATCACCATGGATAGATCTTGCGTGTGCATAGGAAATTTTTTGTTTCCCATGCAACGTTCCCCAACACACTGTTTTGCAACTTCTAATCACTTTGAAATGCTCTTATTCCCGGATATGTGATACAGTCGATACGTCGCCAAATTCTCGGATGGAGCGGTGATCCAAAAGGATTCCATCGAAGAGTATGAACTTCTGGCAAAGAATGGAGGCGGCTATCCAGGTTTCATCACTTGGTTCAAGCAAACGGTAATTTCCATTAGACGATTTCATTTCTTCGCCTAGTTCGCGGCTAATGCAAAAATCCTTTCGTATTAAACTCATAGGCTAATGTAGAGTCTATGGACTCCGAATTGAGACAAGTCGCTAATGGTTTTGACTATGAAGTCCGTTCATTTGAAAATACGACATCAACGGGTATCACTTTCGTACTTTTGGCAAAGAGCTATCTATGGCCGACCGAAAGTCTACAAATTGTTGTGTCTCCGCTATCGGCGAAGGAGGGGTCGAGTATTACGGAAGAGTTGAAGCAATTTATGAACTTACATTCTTTGGTGAAAACCCACCAAATGTCGTAGTCTTCAAATATTATTGGTTCTAGCCGAAGGAGACTAGAAGGACTCATGAACATATAGGGCTAGTCGAAATCAAATAAAGCACCCATTTAGATGTTCCCGATGTCTATATTACGGCTCAACGGGCGACCCAAGTTTTCTATCTATCGTGGGCCTGCCAAACGGATCCAAATCTGAAAGGTTGGGATGTCGTTAATGATGTGCCGCCACATTTTATACCACCTCCCCTCAATGAAGATGATTATGAAACTCACATTAACCCAGACACATATGAAGGACAATTCTTCCAAGAAACACGTGTTTCCAAAAAAAATTCAAGAACCGTCCCAGAACATGGAGATCGACAGCGATAGTGAATCCGACATCACCCCTGAGCCGAAACAATAAGAGACGGAAGAAGAAGAGGTTACTGCTGCGGATGACCTGTCAATGCTTGACCGATTACATAGAGGCCTTCCACATGTTGATGCATTTATTGATGATGTTGATGAGCACGTCATTACTGGTAGTGATGATGATTATGCATTTATTGATCCCGGAGTATATATAGACGATGAAGATTAATATTAGTAATATGAGGTATTCAATTGTTATTATGTACATATATATTATTAATTAGTTCATGTTATTAGGTATTGAATTTTTTATGTTGAACTAATTTCGTTCACTCTTTGTCATTGCAGGTGTTGACAGATGGTGGGCGCGGGTCGAGAGCGCTCTGAGCCTCCTTCCTCGGTGCATGCTGGTAGGGGTGCTATTATTCCACCCCAGCAACTCTGGAGAGCACTGGTACACTATATGCAGACACCAGCGAGCGCTTCTTCTTCGACCGGGAGAGGTCGGGGGAAGATGAAGAGAGGTGGTGGAGGTAGGAAGGCTGCTGCGCCTTCCTCGTTGCCACCCCTAGCTGATTCTCCCGACCACAGGAGTGCTCCATCTCAGGTGGATCCGTCTGACTTGGACCCGTCTTGGACTCCGGTCGCCGAGCCTCGAGTCACCGAGCCTTTGTCCCAGGAGACTCCGGTCCCAGAGTCTTCGTCCCAAGAGACTCCGGTCCCAAAGTCTTCGTCCCATGTGACTCCGAAGGCTAGTGGCCATGTTGATGGTGGTGAGGACAACTTGTCTGAGACACCTATAGCGAGGGTGAGCTGGTTGAGGAGGGCAAGAAGGTCTACCAGCATGGTTGTACAAAGCTCCCGCCCGTGCCGACGACCCGCGATAAGAGGTGGTTGATTGAGCCTAATGCGAAGAAGTAAGTGCATTTACTCTTTTTTAACCTTTTTCCTTCATGTTTCTTCAAATTAATATCTAATGTGTTGGCCTTGTCATATTGCAGGGGTTGGACACATGAGCATGGTGTCCGCAGGCCCAACCAAGTCCTTGGTGTGCTTCTCCGGCACCACTTGACGGGGAAGGTCCAGTTGCCCGGTGAGGGTGAGGTTCCATAGGTAGCACTGACCTGGGAGATGTACATGGCTGCCCCAGGCCCGCCGGAGGAGAGGGTCAACGGTGTCTTGTGCAAGACGGTGGATGACATTGTGATCCGTCGGTTTTGGGTAATTTCTCCTTTATAGAATTAAAAATCAACAACACCTAGTGATTGTACTAATCAGCGTTGTCTTGTTTGATTGCAGACCTTCTACAGGTGTCTTGAGGAACACAAGGCGAAAGCGGCTGTTGTTCTCATAGCCGAGTGCAAGCGCCTACTTTAGAACTTACGACACGAGGCTCGGGTGCAGGCTATTCGAGACTACTACGCCTCAACTAACATTAAGAGGGCCAAGAAGAAGTGCCACAAAAATTATCTGAGTAAGGAGAAGTTAATGAAGGTAATTATCTATTCTTAAGGCCTTGTACTTAGTTTCCTTGATTTGATTCGTAGGCGTAGCGCTGAAATTTCTCTTGTCTAACTTAGGTGCCCCCAAGATGGTGTGCGGATAGGATGGACTGTTGGGAGGCATTGGTGGATGAGTGGTGCTCTCTCGAATGGCTAGCCGACCACAACAAGGCCAAGGATAAGCGTGCCCAAATGAAAGGTGTGCCACACCATCAAGGGAGCTCCAACCTGTTTGACTACGGGGATCACTGGGTATGTGATTTGCTTCATGATTCATGCAATTTCATTATTCATGCTAGCTTGACCCCTTAACTAATATTTTGTTCCTCTCTTTTAGGCGCGCGAAAACAAGGAGGTGCCACCTCTGTTCGACCTCTATGCCATGGCCCATACTGCCTCGTACAAGAAGGCCAAGGCATTCTCTGAGGATGACCTCGATCATCCAGAGAGCTTCAGCAACATCTCCTCCCACAACAAGCTCATGAGGTACAGAGATGAGGGGAAGGCGAGGAAAGGGGAGGACTTCAACCCGAGCCAAAGTCCTTTTGATCCAAAGCTCGTGATGATATCTGGTGGCGGGAGGCCCCATGGCTCGATAGCCATTGGTGATGGAATGATACGCTGTCCTAGAACTCTCCCGGAGATCAAGAAGCGTTAGACGAGCTCTGATCCTAAGATAAGGCCTCATTCACGGCCAATGAAGCTCGCCATTGAGGCTAGGGCCCAGGAGCTTCTAGCGTAGGAAAATAGGCAGGCGGCACAGAGGGAGAGGTACATGGAGGAGAGGACAGCTAGGCTATTGGAGGAGGAGAGGAACCGGAACGACGCGTCTCACCGGGCCCTATACGAGCTCCTCGTGGTAAGTTTCTCCTGCATATTAGCCAAATCATGCACGTAATGTTCATTTCATCACTAACTAATATGAATGACTCGTGAAAACAAAATGTGCAGACCGTGTGCCAGAACAATGGTTAGACCCCTCCGTCGATGCCCCGTATTGCTATAGCACCCACGGTGAGTTTCATTTGAATGGTCATTAGTTACTAGTATTCACATTTGAGTTGCATCATGCTAAGGATACATTGCAAATGATCTTTGGTGCAACGTGTCTCCCGACAAGCATCGACCGATCCTTCTGCGTCTGCCACAACCCCGACCGGTCCTTCTACGTCTCACCCTGGTGCAAACCCGGCCGGTCCTTTACCTCCGTGATGATGGTAAGTTTTGTCAAGTGTTTTGCTTAACAAATGCATACTTAGCTTAAGAAATGACCAATTTAGCTCCAAAATGACCTATACTTAGCTTCTTTAGTTCATTTATGACATACTAAGCATACTTAGGTAAAAATGGCATGATAACCTTGGTTTAGCTCCAAAATGACATAGACTTAGCTTATTTTCCTCCAAAATGACAAAATAACCTTACCTATCTCCAAAATGACCGATTATACCTGGGATAGCTCTAAAATGACCTACACTTGCCATTTTGTCCTCCAAAATGAGTAGATATGATTAGTTAGCTCAAAAATGGCATAACTACCTAGGTTAGCTCATAAATGACCTATACTTAGCTTCTTCAGTTCATTTATGACATACTTAGCATACTTAGCTAAAAAATGGCATGATAACCTTGGTTTAGCACCAAACTGTCATATCATTAGTTTGTTTTCCTCCAAATGACAAAATAACCTTACCTAGCTCCAAAATGACCGATTATAACTAGTATAGCTCAAAAATGACATAATTAGCTTACTTATGTAAAAAATTACGTAATAACCTTACTAACCTCCAAAATGACCTATTTACCTAGCTTAGCTCTAAAATGACCTACACTTAGCATTTTTACCTAGCTTAGCTAAAAAATGGTATTTTTACCTACCTTAGTTAGAAGAAGAAGATAAGGAAGAGGAGAGGAGAAAAAGAAAGAGAAGAAAAATTCTTCTTCTTCTTCTAGCTAGTCTTCTTCTTCTAGTCTTCTTCTTCTTCTTCTAGTTTTATTCTTCTTATTATTCTTCTAACTTTCTTCTTTCCCAATTTGCATATTTGCTTTCGATGAGGAAGCTTGCGTTGATGGAGCCTACTCTTCTTCTTGTGCTTCCTTTTTGTTTTCATTTTGTAGGATGAACAATGTGAAACTTGCTACCTATATATGTATGTATGGATGAAACCATTATATGCTTGTTGTGGGATATGTTGGCTAGCTATATATGTTGCATATGGACTTTTCATTTGGTATGTATATATATGTGTGTTGGATGATCATATCCATATGGCAGGGATATGATTTGGTATGTATATGTGTTGTTATGCTTGTTGCAAAGAATTTTCAAACGTGTATATATGTATATATATGTGAAATTGAATGAATTTAAGAACAAGCAAAAAAACAGGGACTGTATAGGCTCTTTGCCATCCGCTGGCGGACGGCAAAGAGCTTTGCCGTTAGCCAGCAGACGGCACAGCTGCCACGTGGCAGCTACCTCTGCAACCTGGGATAGCACTAGGCTGGCCTATGTGGTTTCTTTGCTATCCGCTGGCAGACGGCAAAGAACCTTATGTCTTTGCCGTCTGTCAGCGGACCGCAAAGAAACCACGTAGGCCAGCAAAGAAACAATTGATTTGTTGTCCGCTGGCAGACGACAAAGATCCTTATGTCTTTGTCGTCTGCCAGCGGACGGCCAAGCACGCCGTTAACCCCTTAACGGCCATAAGCTGACACGTGTGCCATCCATGGTCTTTGTTGTCAGCTGGCGGACGGCAAAGACCTAAGGATCTTTGCCATCTGCCAGCAGACGGCAAAGCGCCCTTTACCGTAGCTTATTCAGCTGGATGGTTGGTCGTCTGCTAGCTGACGGCAAAGCCTTTGCCGTCTGCCATGCATGCCTTTGCCATCAGGGATGGCTGATGGCAAAGTTGTTGATTCCTGTAGTGCCCGGACGTCACTGGGAGTTCCATAATGGTCCGGAGGTAAATATTTATATATGGAAAGTCCTATTTTGGTGGCCGAAAAAGTATCAGGCATCATCGGTAATGTACCAGGGTGCCGAAAGGGTTCCGGGGATCCACCAGTTGGTCCAGCTGTACCGTGGGCCCACATGGGTTGTAGGGGTGGCGCCCTGGCCAGCCTAGGCTTGGGGGCAAGAGTCCCAAAGGGACAAGGCACCCCGGAGGTGCCTTGGAGGAGGGGGACTCCTCCCTAGCCATCGGCCCTCCTTGGAGGAGGGGCAACGGGTTGTGCCCCACCCCTGCCCCTTGCCTCCTATATACAGTGAAGGAGAGGGGAGGGCTGCACACCCACGCCCCGATGGCATCCCTCTCCCTCCCATTACCCATTCCTTCGCATATCGGGTTTTTCAGTAGTGCTTGGCGAAGCCCTGCCGAAACCTGCACCACCACTATCAACACCACCAGTGTGTTGGTCATAATCCCGTCTACTTGTCCTCCCTTGATTGTTGGTTTAAGAAGGAGGAGACGTCATTGAGCCGCACATGTGCTAAACACGGAGAAGCCATCAGTTAGGCGCTTCATCGGATTGGATCGCGATTGGATCATGAAGAGTACGACTACTTCAACCGCATTATATACGCTTCCTCTTAACGGTCTATGAGGGTACATAGACACACTCTCCCCTCTCGTTTCTATGCATCTCCATAGATAGATTTTGGGTGTTCGTAGGAATTTTTTTGTTCCCCATGCAGCGTTCCCCAACAAGGACTTCATGTTCTGAACTTAAAGATGGCATACCACCTTATGTTCCTCCCCCAAAGCAGCAAGTTATGAGAAGGAGAAGGACATCACAAACTACTAAGGAAGAACAAGATGCAGTAGAACATGATGATGAAGAGCAGCCAGAGACAACAGGTAATGCTGAAGAGGAGCAACAAGGAGAACATACACATGATGAGCCAGACATAACACAGGATGACCAAGTTCCTCTGCTATTTACAATCATGATACGCTTAATGAAATGATGTTGCAAGTACATTCCTCTCTCTGTTCCTATACACTAGTGATGTACATATTTTTCATTTACAATCATGATATGCTCAATTGCATTGCACAATTATGCAGAGACCCATGCCAAAAACATCTACTTCTACTCCTAGGCCATTGTCAGATAGCTCCTTTATTAGTGCTGCTAGAGATGCACTAGGTACAGAAAGAGCAAGCAGCCCAATAGCAGCAGGAGATCTTGCTATGAAAGTTGTAGCTATGAGGATTGCAAAATAAAAGGTTTTTGTAGCCCAAAGCGATGCAACACTAGAGAAAAGGTATCGGTCCCATGAGATGCAAGTTGTTGTGCCAGGAGAGAAGCAGAAAAGGCAAAGAAGGACGCAGAGAAGACAAACAAGAAAGAAGAAGCACTGGAAGAAGAGAAGGCAAAGAATAGAGCAGAAGCACTAGGACATAGAGAAGAAGAGAAGGCAAGGAAGAGAGCAGAAGAACTGGCAAAGAAAGAAGAAGAGAAGGCAAGGAAAGCACAAAAAATGGCAGTAGAGATAGAAGAAAGGAGGAAGGCTGCAATTGGCACGAGAGAAGCTCATAAACAGGCAAAGCAGAAGGAGGCAGAGGAGAAGTTGGCAGCTGCACAAGCAAAGAAACAGCAAGCAGTAGCAAAGAGGGTTGCTTCTGCATAAGCAAGAAAGCAACAAGTTGTGGCAAAGAAGCCCAAGAGGGTCAACATGTTTGATGAACTAAGATGAATGTTCATTATCTAATTTAGTTGCTTAAGTATGGTGATCTGTGAACCTATGATCTTCATTTTGTTGCTAAAAAAACTAGTGATGATCTTCATTTTGATGCTCAGATGGAGCATGTAGTTGAGATTCATTCTACTCTTAACCAAATGTAGTATGAATCTCAACTTTGTACTACTGCTTCTGATTTGGATATGTCATGAAGCATGTTGATCATGTTAGAATGTTTATGCTTATGTGTCATATTCTACTTTTAAATGCTTTTGGTTATGATGTTTTGTAGTTGATGATTATGTGGAGTTTATGTATGGTCTTGTTCAATTGTGTTGTTGATGATTCAAAGATTGTTGACGATGAAGGCATCGAGGCTCGAAGGAGAGTCGAAAGATTGATGATGATGAATGCATCGAGGCTCGAAGGCGAGTCGGAAGATTGTTGACGATGAAGGCATCGAGGCTCGAAGGCGAGTCGGAAGATTGTTGACGATGAAGGCATCAAGGATCGAAGGCTAGTAAATGGTTTACAATCAAATAGCATTGTAAAAAAATCATAAATCAACAGATTTATCATTTTGATAATTCACATCCATCTTCCCCAACACTTAATAAACAGTCTCACTTAAATTCATTTATCACTAATAATTAACATGAGAAACAATCTCACATAAAATCATTGAACACTTGATAAATTGCGTCATTTCATTCATCCATGTATATTGCATAAAGAAAGATCACATCTTCAAGACTGCAACATAGAACACAACTAGTGCAAACAGCAAAGCAACTATCATCTTCAAGACAACCACAATCTCATTTCATACTGCAACTACAGACCTTCTCATCACTTTTATCCCTTCTTGATCTTGCACCAAATGGTGGTCATACCCCAGCCCTTCATTTCCTCCCTGATGCTCATCTCCTCACTAATGGCCATGCCCCTGAGCCAGCTGGCCATGTTTCACCAAATGGCCATGTTTCACCAAATGCAGAACATACGAGAGCTCCCAATGCCAGAAATTACAACCTCCTTTCTTTGTCCGTTCCACAAACAATATGAAACCAAACCATGAACAAATGCAGATAATAACACAAATGGATTTGCAGAAGTTGGAAAGCAGCGGGGAAGGACGGGACAGAAAGCAGCGGTGGAGGAGATATCCCGCGTGTCGGCAGCGATGCAGAGCGGCACGAGCATATGCACGGCGACGGCGGTGAAGCCGAGACGGCGAGGGCAGCACGATTTGGCTAGGGATTTGGAGTGAGGAGGGAAGGGGTGGGAACGAAAGCTAGGGATTTGAAGGACAGATTATGAAAAGTAGGGACCTAAGTGCAAAAAAAAGGCCCAAATACAGCCGTGTTCAACTCGAGTGACCGTACAATGTTCATCAAACGTTAACATAATGACCGTAATTTGTGGTCGACAGAATACGGTGACCAAACTGGGTTTATATGGAGTACAGGTACCGTGAGTGTGTTTAACTCTTTGTTGGTACTGGTTTCGTCTCTATATGAAACGGAGCCGGCGTTTAAGCCCCTTTTAACCGGGAAAAAAAGTCAATGCCACATATGGAAATGGGAATAGCAACGCAAGTGGTAACAACTTGACAAAACAGCACACTGGCTGAACCTGGCCATGGTTTTGTCAGATAGCCATCCACAATGCAACATGCCTTTTATATTCTTGAGCACAAACTGAAATTTTATGATATGGAGGTTATTAACACACATCAGTGCCTCTAACCTATGATTAATTAGTTAAACAGTGAGTATGTCTGTCCAATCCATGTCTTAATGGTCAGATTCAGGTTAAATAAATAGTTGCACCAGGAATGGCTACATTAGCCTGCTCAGAGACACCTCCAACACCTAACATTATGATCAGGTGCCAATAGCAACTTGTAACAGGTTTGTCCATTTGCAATCATCAAGAGACAGGATGCATCATGAAAACACAGAGCCACATGGCATGGCCCATCATGCACATCATAACATGCATGGACAACAAAAGATGGTAAACCGTTCACCTAAACACATGCTTTTTATGTAACACGTGGATACTGGGAAATATGCAATTGCAGAAAAAGAAAAAGAAATTGCAGGTAAAAGAAAACAATAATTGCAACATGAAAAGAGGTGAGCATTAATAGGAATAATTTGACAAATGTCAACCTTGCAGCACTTGTCATGTCAGGAATTCATACTCCTGTTTCAAGACGCAGGAGTATATCATATCATTCTACTTGAGCAATAAATGATAATCTCCTGAACTGAAATACTAGTGCAGACGAGTGTAACATCAAAAACCCGTATTATACCCCCCAAATATGGACAACTTTACACCAAGAATAAACAACTTACACCAAGAGTAAACAATATATATATACCAGAAAAAAGAATTTCGACAAACCAAATGACTTCATATAGGCTAGAATTGCCTGGGAAAAATCCATCAAAACTATTTGCAGGACAGCTGCCCGTTCATCTTCAAAACTGTGACCTGTGAGTAGCCAGAGGCTTGACATACCAGTGCAAAACATCACATGTTCTTTCTTCTGGACACTCGGTTGGACACCGGCACCATTGACTCAAAGCTTTCATACCCATCATCAAACACCCTGCTGCGACGCTCAAACGCCCTGCTGTGACGTAACAACTGGCTTGCTGAATCATACCCCATGAGTAGATGAAGTGCCGAGTCTGAAACCTTCTTGCTACTTTGTGTGGCAGCAAGGGATGGTCCAGCTCGAGTAGACAAGCTTCTTGTGAAAGATGCTCCAAATTCTTCACTTACACTGACGGGATAAGAAGCACTCTCAGTTCTAGCAACTTTTCTGTTGTCGGTCTTGCTTGATTTTTGGGTGAGTTCCTTTCTGGTATTTGAATCAGCGTAATTCACAGCAGGAACAGACAATACAATAACCTTGGAGCACTTACCACACTGCATTTTCCCAATCTTTCTTTTTGACATGTAGATATCTGATGGCATTTGAACCAAAAAGAAACAGCTGTTGCAGACGGTATATGGTGAAGCACCTGACAGAGGCCGCAAAATATGCTTTCTCACCACACGTTTCTGTTCCTTGAAGCTTGACTTAAGTGAATCGTGGTCGGGGATTGAGCTACCAGCTTGTGAGGATTGGTAATATGAATTGAACTCCCAAGCATCAAAGCTTTGTGGGATGTGCGCTTGCACATGCCCGAAATGGCAGTGTGCACATGAATGGGGTGGTGAGAAAGGATTTGGCGGGGGGTACCTTGGTGGCTTTCCATGACCATAATAGGAGTCTAGAGTACAAGAACTTGGGATGGAATCAGTATCAACACTTCGAAACTGTTGCTCGACATCATAGGTATTCAGTTGTTGTGGCTGGTATTCCAGGTCTTTCTTCTGATACCTTTTCTCCAATCCCTTGTGGCTAGAAAGCCTATTTAGCTGATCTCTTAGGCCATCCATCTTCTTGAGGCGCTCAAGTTGATCAACAGCCTTGAACTTACTTGATGTTTTTATCATCAAATCCCCCTGACTAGGTGACCCACTTGAGAGAGAACTGGAGGTCCCATCCATTTGTGATTCAATAAAGTTTTGGATTGACCTGAAGTCTTCAGAATCAAGAGAAAGTCCTTGACGAAGTAGACTATCTCTGTACCTGCATGATATCTCTTCTTTTTTCTTAGTGAAGCTGGTTGATTTGCAGTTAATCCTCTCATTTGACAAGCTTGAAAAACCAGCATCAGCTACTGGATTGTCAGCTCGAACATGAATAGTGGTATTGTCATCTTCCATAGAACCCTGCTTCTTTTCTTCAGTGCCATCAGAAGTTACCTCGTGTTGATAAGAAAATTCTCCAGATTTGAGATGTTCATCATTGAATGTAGAGATGTCCGCTTTACATAGATTTGCACTTTCAGTGCCCAGGTACTGTGGATCCTTATCGTGCTCATCCTCATGAATTATTTCTGCAATGTCCTTATCTGTAACCATGACATGCTCATTCGCACGAAAGCAGTTGATCTTATTGTCATCTTCAATAGAACCATCTTCCTTCTCTTTAGGGCCTTCGGTTGTTAGCTCGGTTTGTAGGAAACTTTGTCCAGATTTGAGATGTCTGTCACCAAAGGAAGAGATGCTTCCTTCACATGGATTTACACTTTCAGTGTCCAGGTATTGCACATCCCTATCAATCTCATTCTCATGAATTGTGGCTGAACTGTCTGTGTTTGTAAGCATGAAATGCTCATTCCCATGGACACAGATGATCTTGTTATCATCTCCAGTCCAACCCTCTTCCAATCCTTTAGTGCCATAAGCTGTTAGCTCATTCTTTTCAAAATTTTGTTCAGATTGTACATATTTGCCATCAGCTTCACATGCATTTGCACTTTCATTAACCAGGAATTGTGGATTCTTATCATGCTCCTTCACATGAATTTTCTCTTGAGTGTCTTTATCTGAAACCCCAATATGATGTTCTGACTGTTCAACTGCATCACTGAAAGCATTTGCACTTCCATTAACCAGGAATTGTGGATCCTTATCATGCTCCTTCACATGAATTTTGTCTTGAATGTCTTTGTCTGCAACCACAGTATGATGTTCTAACGGTTCTTCTGGATCACTGAAATACCTCTCCAGCTCTTCAATCAATCGACCATGAGGATCACTTCGAGGGCTATCATCCATTTTGCCCCCTGACAAAAACCTTCGGCTACCAATTTGATTATGCAGAGCATCATTAAGCCCATTATTGTCTGCTACATCCAAAAAGTCTTCCTCATCATCACTTAATGATAAAGACCTCTCCAATTCCTCAATCAGATCTTCAAAAGATTCAATACATAAACCCTCGTAGGGTTGCAACCTCTCCTCTTTCTGAGCAACAATGTTAATGGATTTAGCCCCATCTTCCTCATACGGTTTGTTCGTCTCAGCTGCCTCATGGCAGTTCATATTTTTATTGCCAGCAGAAATTTTTTGCTCAGCCGTGCTCTCTATTTCTCTTATCACATTGTTACTGGAATCATCTCCCAGTTCCTCACCTGTGATGCTATGGACAGCTGCAGCTTCGCTGGCAACACTAGCACTGTTTGCATCATCCATAATGTGACCCTTTTCGCCATCTGCATCTTCACTTATTTCAACACCCTGTACATTTTCTATCAGCTTCATACTAGAATTAGCTGCAGTACTTTTGTCATCAGCCTCTTCGATCATAAACTCAAGGTTTCGGGCATTGCCAACACTTAAGGAACAATTCTCCTCACCGTCAACCTTGCCAGATGCTGCACTCTCTCCAACGGGAATAATCCTTTCTGCAGTTACATCCTCACAGGAGATGGCATGCTTGCCTACAGATGAAATATTTCCCTCAACCACATTTTCACTAGGCTGCATATCAGCAGAGACAACTTTCAGTTCATCTGAACAAATAGACTTGCTGGTCTGAGGGGACCCTTCCGAGCTGCGTGGAAAATTGTTCTGTTCACCGGATACCGAATCGGGCTGAGTTACTGGCGCACCTCGATTTTTTGCTGCATCAAATATTCAATGAATATAAAAAAGTCTGGAAAATAGAGATATTGCCTAGCCAATCAAGGAGGATAGATCATATGATTTATACCTCTAAGAATGGTGCCGCAGCCACCACACTGGTAAACCGGAATGGACGGGTACTCCACGAGAAGCTGGAGGCATTTGGGGCACCTGACAAACCGAAGATTCTGAGCTTCCATGGACATGATCTCCTCACCGGCACAATATCTCGGTTACAGAAGGTGGATGCACTTCAGTGAAAAGGTACCAACATCACCCCCCTGCTGACAAAATAATGAACTTCGCCACAGTTATCCTCCACTACCTGGCATCAAAATAATCTACTATACAAAGAATGGATACACTAATCAATGAATAAGGATAATGCAGCAAGGAGGACCTCCACCACAATATATTTTCTTTCCTAGAAAAATAGACATCAGACGATTGTTTTTAGATAGATTCATTTAGTCAACAACAGCTGGCGCAAGTTCAAGAATATAGATATATGTATAAAGAAAAGAAAAGAAAACGCCACCTATCGCATCAAAAAACATGGCAGCAAGAAATCACATGGGCCACGGATCAACCAAATCGATCAGGGAGCGCTTGCAGATCTAGGAAGGGGAGAAAAATCTACAGCCGTACGCAAGAGAGGACCGGGGGGAGAAAGGGAAAAGAACACGAACCTTGTGCTCGCAAGACCACGGTCCCGGAGAAGATCATCACACACGCCGCAATGTCTCGATGCTCCTCCCGCCTCCCCGGACGAGAGCGAACTCGGAGGGATCGCGAGGGGGGCGGTGAATCTTGGGTCACGGGAGAGGAGAGGGATGGAGCAAAAGCGAAAAGGGGGAGAGAAGGCTATGGCGTCAGTGATGTCCAGCTGAGCTCAGGGTCGGGCTGTCTGGTGAAAGCTGGAGGAGAGAGAAGGGGAGGGAGGAGACCATGGCAGGGGGACCAAGAGAAAAGGGGGAGACGAGGGGGAGGAAATGGTGGTTTGTGATGCTGTGTTTGGGGATGAGACAAGGCACGGCGCTGTCTGCTTGGCGGCATGACCACTTGAGTGACTTGACCACGCCAGTTTACTGGGTGGAAAATGTGTGCGTGTAATTAATTGCACGTGGACAAGTCAAACACCTCCAAAAGACGCTGATTTTTCACTCAAGAAAAAGACGCTGATTTTAAGACTACACGAAATTAACATAGAATAATAAGGACATGTACAATGATTCTATCTTATGAATGCAACTTAAGATAAATGATATGGAAGAGAGATAAGTCATAAGAAACGCCTTCTTCTCTTATTTAAGAAAAGACAGAAGATGATCTCTTATCACAATATGTCTCATCATGTTGTTAGGAATAACCAGTTATTGAAGATAAGGCTAAGAGTTGACTCATTGTAGACATGTTTTTTTGTCACCTCTAAACTACATGCAAGACTTAAAATAAGACTATCTTATCAACCATTGTACATGTCCTAACATGTACTATCTCCGTCTGGGTTTATTAGTCTCCATCGTATTTTGGGTCAAAGTTTGACTATATATTTAACTAGCAAAATGCCAATGCATGTCACAAAAAATTATGTCATTGTATTCGTATTAAAATGTAGTTTCTAATGATATAATTTTTATTACATATGACTTATATTTCATTAGTTAAAATCATGGTCAAAATATGACCCAAAACGCGAGGAGGACTAATAAACCAGGACGGAGGTAGTATATATTACTAGTATAAGTTACTATCTTCATAGTGGGTAGTAACATAGAGGTTTGAGAAGGAGGGGATGGCAGGCGGCCTCACTGGCGACGGGTGAGCGCGCGGCGCTGCGCCGATCTCCCTCCTCCAACCACCACTTCGGCAGCCGGGACCAGATCCGGGATCACCTCGGCGTCCTCTCTTGGCGACCGCTCTTCTCCCGCGGCGGCCCCCTTCGCCATGGCTCCTCGTCCACATCCGAAGCCGGCTTCCGCGTCGTCGCCGCCGGCAGTAGCCGTGGCCTCCCCAGCTCTATCAGCCTCCCATTCGGCCTTTGTGGGTCCTCGTCGCTCGGCATCCGCGTCGCCGTCGGTGTCGGCTGCTGCTCGGACCGCGTTGGGTGCGGTGTCCTTGTCGGCCCCGACGGACGCCCCCCTAGCTCCTCATTCAACTCCTATAGCAGAAGCTCCAGCCGAGCACGACGCTCTGGCTCCTTCTGTCCGTGCCACCAACGCCGTTGCACGTGCCCCGTAATCGCTGATGCCCGTGTCATGGGCCTCCCTTGAGGCTGACGACAACGACATTGACGATGATGACGAGCTTGCCCCGCTGACGCCGTTGGTTGCCAAATGCTCCAGCGGGGTGAGCGGTGTAGTTCCTGCTGCTCCAGATGCGGTAATAGAGCAGCCATGGGTGAAGGTGGGGGTTGCCATCGTCCGCAGCATGAGTCGGCACCCATGCCGCCACGCAAGAAGGAGACTGCTAGCTCCCTCGCCTTCAAGCGAAGAGCCTATGGCCTCTGTTTCCGTTGCTTGGCGCCGGAGCATCTCGTCGCTGACTGTCATGGCCCTACTAGATGCCTGGCATGTGGCTTTCCGAGCCATCATGAACGTGGTTGCCCCTCGCGTCAACCAATGGGGAAAGGTCATTGCCTCCATCCATGCTCGCCTTCGGCTCCCCTGTGTCGTTCGGGGGACCTGTCAAACAGCCAAGCGCCTCGCCACTACAGCCGCTCGACTCATGGATCTTCGCATCTGAATCAATGCACCTGGGCCTCGGTTGTAGCCCCTCCGGCTACGGCGGATCCCTGCAAGTCTGTTGTTGCTGATTTGGGATTGCTCGAGCCTCTCCTTGCTACTCAGCTAGATGTATTGCGTTCTGAGATGCAGACCTTGACAGTCTCTCATTTGGAGGAGGTGGTCCGACCCCTTCACTCCATGATGAGTGCTTTGCAGGGGTGGACGACTCTCGTCTAAGGATTCTTGGAGCGGATGGAGTTTGTTGTTGGCCAGCTGGGCTCGTCACCAGCGTTCCAGTCACCTGAGATAGCTACTGCAAGTTTTGTAGGAAATGTTGTGGGAGCTGACGATTTCATCGACGGCGGTGTGTCTAGTTGTTTGTCTGAGCCACTCTCTTCGGTGGCGCAGCTTGGGAGTGTGACCCCTGTTCTGGTCTCGTTTGTGCCTTTGGAGGAGCAAGCTAAGACCATTGCGACTGGGGCATGCATGAAGGATGCTCTTGGCATGCATGTGCCTCTTGTGTCCCCGTTGCTCGAGTTACAGGTTGGTTTTGTGGATGGGCAGGAAACATGCCTCTATGGATGCTTCTCCCCTCATGCCCCTTTTGCACATCACCACTACCTATCATGCCAAGTGCCTTTGGGAGTGAGGTCGCCATTGAGGGTGTGTCTCCGGTGCTACAGAGTATTCTCGAGCTACAAGTGTCAAGTGTGGAACCCTCTTCGCCTATATCGATGGTGCTCTCGAAGGTGGACTCGCAGGGGGCGATGAGGGTTGGCTCAACACACTCTCCACCTATGTTGGAGTCTAGCCAGCCAGAATGTGCATATGCGGAGAGTGGTGGTCCCAACATGACTGACACGTGCTCGCTTGAACCCTCTAAAGGTGGCGTACCTATGACTAATGAAACTGTTGTGGCCGGAGTATCGGTGCCTAAACCTGGAGTCCTTTTAGCCACCAAGATTTGTGAATTCCTCGCCAACTTGGACTCTGAAAATTCTGGAAAGACGACTGGATGCCTCTTGGAGGAAAAGGCTTCGAGAGAGAAACACAAGAAAGGTGGCTCTAAACGTAGATCTGGCATCCTCAAAGAGAACACTTGCAGGAGCAATAACAAGAAGTATAGCGCTAGAGGGGAGATGCAAATGGTTCCATGATGGATGGTTCTCGGCTTTTTGAGTTACAGATGTGGGCTCAGTCATGTGTGTGGTTGTCATCGATGTGTTTTCCACGAGTTGCTTTGAGTCAATTAGTTTTCTTTTCTAATACCGGGACCCATATGTTGTGCGTTGCGGTCGTAGTGTGTTGGGTGCTTCGGTCCCGTGGCTACACGCATTGGGAGTAGTTCACATGTGGATGGGTTCGTACTTTTAAGCATGGTTGTGATGGTTTTTGCCCGGTTTTCGACAAATTAACTGGACAACTCTCTTCTTCTTTATTAATCGATGAGGCAAAGCTTTTGCCTCCGTTTCAAAAAAAAAGCTAACGCGATCTTAGGTGACATTCAAGTTTTTGCCCCATGGCCCGTTGTTTTTTATGACAGGCACAGGCAGTGGGTTTCCTGATGTTTCCTCGCACTCACTTTTCCCTTTTACCTAGTCTTTCTTCCAGTTCTGAGAACAATGTATTTCCGTTATGAAAGTAATGGAAAGGGGGAAGCCCGGTTCGAAAAAGCTTATAAACTCATCTAGTCTTGATATGTGTGATGTTACTCATATTATGAGTAACTAGCTATGTTACTCAATTTGTGTCTCTCCTTATTAATTAGCTGTCACATCATCTTTTTCGCTAGGTGGCATCCATGTTACTACCTATGTTATTTCCATTGTGGGTAGTCTAAGGGGCAGCTAAGAAGACCTCCTATGCAGCGTTGCAGGCGCCCATTACCAAGTTGGTGCTTGCAGCATCGCTGGCATGGGCCGGCCCACGAGCACGCTCGCTTGCTCAGGAAAATAAAACTAAGTTCGGTTGCTCGCTTCGCTGGATCATGTTAGCAGCCAAGTTTTTTTGCTGTTGATCCGGTAGGAAAATACCTCCCAATTTTTCTATTTCCTGTGATGTGAAATCGAAAAAGGTTTTATAGATTTAAGAAAAAAAGTTCATCCATTGAAAAAATGTTCATTTCATGAAAAAAAGGTTCACTGATTTTTGGAAAAAGTTCATCAAGTTTGAAAAAATGTTCACCGAATTTCAATTTTCAAAAAAGGTTCATCGATTTTGAGAAAAAGTTCAAGAAAACAAAAAAAGTTCATCAAATTTGAAAAATAGGTTCATCAACTTTAAAGAAGGTTCATCAATGTGAAAAAAATCAAGAGTTTCAAAAAAATCATCGGTTTTGAAAAGAAGTTCATCTATTTGAAGAAAACAATTATGAATTTAGAAAAGAAAGAAGAAAAAGACAGGGAAAAAAGGAAAAGAAAAAAGAAAAAGAGGAATGAAGAAATGGATGAAAAATGTGGTCTCGTCCTTAGGTATCTTTGCATATTAGGTATGCTAAGCTGGGTTCAGTCCATGGTGCGATGACTGCCATGATCTTATGTACTGAAGACGTTTCTTCTATTACCGAGCCCCCAATTATCTCCTTGTCTAGCTCGACGGCTAGAACGATGATCACATTGGGGGTCACTTGCTCGACTTTGTGTGCTCCATCCTGCCACACCACTGATGGTTTGAATAGTCACTCAAGAAAGGTGTTCTTTGGCACATGATCACGTTTAGTGCCCATCCTTGCCAGGATATCAGACGGTTGGTTGTTGTCTGGAAGAATGTGATGAAACTCCAGCCCCTCAAAGCGGCCGAGATTGTTAGGACAAATTTAGGATAGGCTGCCATTTTCCGGTCTTTAGAATCAAACTCCCCTTTAACATGGGAGACAACAAGCTTGAATCTCCTCGGACTTTAAGATGCTGGATTCCCATTGAAGTTGCCATCCGAAGACCGTGTAGTAGTGCTTCGTATTCTACAACATTGTTAGAATCAGTGTACATAATTTGATGCACATACCTGATATTGTCACCGGTTGGCGAAGTGAGAACCACCTCTGCTCCTAGTCCGGCGAGCATTTTGGAGCCATCGAAGTACTTGATCCAATGTGAGTACGTAATGTGCTCTCTAGGGAGCTCGGATTTTGTTCATTCGGCCACAAAGTCCGTCAATACATGTGATTTGATAGCTCGGTGCAGTTGGTAAGACATGAAGACTACATAGGCTATCTTCTCGTAGTGTGGATACCTAGTTTTACATGGAGTAGGCACTTTAGAAACATAGTACACATGCACCAGTGCAGCCCAGTCCTATACAAACGGTTTTTACCCCCTTTTTGCGACATAGTTTTAAATCGTCACCTTGCTAGTGTGGGAGATAGGAGGGATATACCACACGACACAGATAAATTGTCGATGATGCCTCCATCCAGGCACACACGGTAAGCAAAATTTGAGCGTGTGCGATTTGAAGGACCATCACAAATAGACATATTGCAAAAGTCGTGTGAGATGTGCTCAGCATTCACACACAGGGAATCCCAAAGATACATCTTCATTCGTATTGCACATCACACACAATTTTCTGCATAACATCATTTGTGATAGGGCTGGCCATCACACACGATAGTTATAATTCTGTCGATTGGGTTATTCAATACATCACTCACGATGTTTAGAAGAAACAGTTTGGCATAAGGTTGTCCATCACACACACTTGTTATGTGAAAAAGTTTGTGATAGGGTGGCCTAACATGCATAGTTGTCGACCGGAAGTCGTGTATGATTGTTCACTGATCCAACACGTCAACTTTTTAGAAACCGTGTGGGTTTGTTGAGGTCATCGCCCACGGTGTTGTCTTAGAAACCGTCTGCAATAGGAACCCCAATAATTAGCCTAATTGCTCTATTATTTATAATCCATTTAGTAATCAAATTAATATTTCATATCAAGCACACAATAAATTTCTTATTTGTGTTACAGCAACCAGGATTTCATAATTGAATTACATCAGGGTACAATATGATATAGGCATATACTACCTAGCTACCCAATTGCACAACAAGACAAAGTTTGAAATGCAACATCTAAAATCTTGGAAATTAAGTATCATTGGACACAATCCCTTATTCAAAACTGTGTGCGATATCTATAAATCACAAACGAAGCTTATACTTTACCCCGTGTATGATGAGCTTGAACGTACAAATTATTCAGAACAGTTTGCGATATCTATACATCATAAACGAAGTCTGAACTTTACCCCGCGTGCGATGAGCTTGAACATGCATTTTTTTGTCCAAGCTTCCGACATATGATTGGTACTGGGGTGAGGGAGGTAGATATTTCCGCGGTAGCCCAATTTTTTTGATGCAGCGATGAATTAGCACGAAAAGTGTCATCGGACACAATCCCTTATTGAGAACCGTGTGCGACATCTATACATCACAAACGAAGCATGTACTTTACCCCGTGTGTGATGAGCTTGAAAGTGCAAATTATTCAGAACTGTTTGTGATATCTATAAATCACAAATGAAGGCTGAACTTTACCCCATGTGCGATGAGCTTGAACGATCAATTTTTTGTGTCCAAGCTTCCTACGATTGGATACTACATTGCACACGGTTCATGCCAATAAATTGTGTGTGATGTACTTTAGTTCCATTTTCATTTGGAATATGGAATGGGATATGACGGCAATGTTTAGTCCGGATTTCCTTGGTTACAATGGTCATCCACATCGTTGCATAATTTAACATCAATTGCTAATTTGCATACTACATAAATTAAAGAGCGTACACCATAGCCCGCACTTACTTAATCAAGCAATTAAACAGAGCTAGTTAACCTAAACATTACTCTAACAAAAGACCAGAGGTCTAAACAAAGGCTAATGTTCCATCGTACATTCGTCGATCTCCGCCGCATCCTCCATGACCAACTCACACTCGACGACCTCTAGGGGTTCATCGCATCTATCGCCGCATACTTCGCAAGCATCTCGCAGCATGCGTCCGCCATCTTTTTGGAAATGGCTGTCACGAGCGGATGTGGGCGGCCGTTGTCCACATGTTGACGACCTCCATCTCGGCTATTGAGGCTGGCGACGAATGGGCCGCTGCCCGAGCACTCTCAGCGATTGCCAACTCTTCGAACGTAGGTTGTCGACCGGTGCCGGAGAAGTCCGTTACTATTTGTGCGGTGGCTGACACTAGTTGGGCGTTGGCGGCCTCGACATAGGCGTGTGCAGCCACCAACTACGGCGGTCGCAGATGAACATACAGTTGTTATGTCATTCTCGTCATTTGCTATCCCGGTCGCGGATGTTGCTGTCGCCATCTCAGCTGCAGCAGAAGCCCTTTCGGCGACTGCAACTGCCGTGTCGGAGGTTGCGGTCGCGCTCAAGGATGTTGTGAGCACGTTCATCGTTGATGAGGCCACGCCCGGGCCGAAGTGGGTCGCCGAAGTTGCCTTCACGATGCGGATCCACGTCCCCATCTTTCACCGGCGATGTTTGAACAGTACATTGGTCTTGGGGAGTAAGTGTGACTGTGTGGTTGACGCGCCGGCGGTGGACTGAAGCCGATGAAGCTCCGGCGTGAGCCATATATGAGGATTGGCCCAATATATTTTATAACACATCACACACGTTTCATGATTAAGAACCATTTGTGATGTACTTGATTTTTATATTGTTTTGAAACAAAAAATGAGGTAATATCGGCAATTAAAGGTGTTTGAATTGCAATAACGTTTACCTGCAACGAACGGCAACTATATGAGTGTCTATTAAAATATGGAATTATTCAGGGTCATTTTGGGCCTTTTTAAACATTTAAACAGTTTTTTAGACATTTCATGTGCATAGTTCAAATATGAACTGCAGTTAAGCATGTGCTAGAGTGCATCTGAATGGGTTGAAAATCATATATGTGTCACTGGATACATGTTTTTGTCCCATGCAAGGAATGGAAATGAATTTCAAACCTCTCGGTATTTTGGCCCAGCCGTAGACATTGAGAATCTGTGTTTCCAAATTCTAGTAAATCCAAATATCGTCAGAAGTTCATGAAACTCTGCAAGGTGTCATGTCATGGCTCATGTGTGTTGTAGTGAAAAAACGCTCAATTTGGGACAAGTTTTAGCACAAACCTAGTAGGAACCAAAGATTCTAACAAGATGTCATGTGGTTCCTATAGGGAACATTCACCTTCTATGTGTGAAACAACATCCGCTGTCTCTTCTCGCCTTGAATTTATTTCTAGAGTCATCATAGAGCAACTTGACTGTCGTGCTAAACTATGGAATTTTCCAGGGTTTGTTTGGACTTTTTAATACATTAATGGTGTCTTCTAGACATTTAATGTGTACGATTCAAATTTGAACTACAACCACAAGGTCTAGCGCATGAAAATAGGTTTAAAATCATATATGTTTGCTTGGATGCATGTTTAAGTCCCACGCGAGAAATGGTGAATTTAAAACATCTCAGCGTCTTGGCTCGGTCGCAAACATTGGGAAACTTGATTTTTAAATTCTTATCAATCCAAACCGCGTCAAAAATTCATGAAACTTGGGCATGGTATCATGACCTCGCCTGTTGTGAGTTGTGGTAAAAAAATTGCCAAATTTTGGACAAGTTTTGACACAAGCCTCTTGCAAACCGAAGTTTCTCACAAGAAAACCATGTGGTTTCGATAGGGAATGTTCACCTTTTATGTGTGAAACAACATCCGCAGTCTCTTCTCGCCTTAAATTTATTTATAGAGACACCATAGAGCAATATGACTATCGTGCTAAACTATGGAATTTTCCAGGATTCATTTGGCCTTTTTAATACATTAATTGAGTTTTCTAGGAATTTAATGTGCATAATTCAAATTTGAACTACAACCACAAGGTCCAGCGCATGAAAATAAGCTGAAAAATCATATACGTTTTCCTCGATGCATGTTTAAGTCCCAAGCAAGAAATGATAATGAATATCAAACATCTTAGCATCTTAGCTTGGGTGCAAATACTGGGAAACTTGATTTCAATTCCTATAAATCCAAACCTCGTCAGAAAATCATGAAACTTGGGCATGGTGTCATGACCTTGCCTGGTGTGTTGTGTTAACAAATTTCCCAATTTTGGACAAGTTTTGGCACAAGCCTCTTACAAACTGAAGATTCTCACAAGAAAGCCATGTGGTGTCGATAGGGAATTTTCACCTTCTATGTGTGAAACAACATCCGCCGTCTCTTCTCGCCTTGAATTTATTTATAGAGACACGATAGAGTAACATGACTGTCATGCTAAACTATGGTTGGCCTTTTTCATACATAATTGAGTTTTCTAGGCATTTAATGTGCATGAAAATAGGTTAAAAAAAGCACATACGCTTCCCTAGATGCATGTTTAGGTCCCATGCAAGAAATGGGAATGAATTTCAAACATCTCAGCGTCTTGGCTTGGCCGCAAACATTGGCAAACTTGGTTTTTTAACTCCTCTAAATCCAATCCTCGTCAAAAATTCATGAAACTTGGGCATGGTGTCATGACCTTGCTTGTTGTGTGTTGTGGTAAAATATTTGCCCAATTTTGGAGAATTTTTGGCACAAGCCTCTTACAAAGCGGAGATTCTCACAAGAAAGTTGCGTGGTTCCGATAGGGAACGTTCACCTTTTATGTCTCTTCTTGCCTTAAACTTATTTATAGAGTCACCATAGAGCAACATGACTATTGTGCTAAACTGTGAAATTTTCTTGTATTCGTTTGGTCTTTTTAATACATTAATTGCATTTTCTAGGCATTGAATGTGCATAATTCAAATTTGAACTACAATCACAAGGTCTAGCACATGAAAATAGGTTGAAAAATCATATACGTTTCCCAGGATGCATGTTTAGGTCCATGCAAGAAATAGGAATGAATTTCAAACATCTCAATGTCTTGGCTCGGTGGCAAACATTGGGAAACTTGGTTTTTAAATTCCTGTCAATCGAAACCTCATCAGAAATTCATGAAACTTGGATGTGGTGTTATGACCGTGCATGTTGTGTGTTGTGGTAAAATAATTGCCCAATTTTGGACAAGTTTTTAATACATTAATTGTGTTTTACGTGTACATAATTCAAATTCGACCTACAATCACAAGGTCTATGTTGGGTAAGGCCTCATCATATAAGCACAAATATGATGTGGTTATTTTTGTGTCCATTTTGAGAGAAGGCGCTGTGACAGCCCGGGACCGACGCTCCAGAAGATTCCAGAAGATTCGCCTTTTATTTCCATTCTCGTCTGTGTTTCATTTTATTTTTGCATTCATCATCGCATCGTTCGCATCATCTGCATTGCATTGTCACCCGTTTTCGAAAGCTTGCATCCGTTCGTAGTTGCCTGTTCTCTTTGTTCTTGCCGTTGCCCGTTGAGACCAACCACACATGCACGCGCTCGCGGCATCATTTAAATAAAACCGTTTTAATGCGCGCTAAAAATATTCTTGGATTGGGTCGAAACTTGGCATGCTGTCTTGTTATAGTCTAGGTAGACCGTCTGTCGAATTTCGTCGCGTTCCGAGTTCGTTTGATACCTCGTCGGTCAGTCGTAGCAGTGCGGTCATCGGTTTATCGGACGTTGTCGGTGTTCTAAAACTTTGTGTCACGGGCCGTAAACTTCCCTCTCTTCCCCTCCTAGCCCATCTGCACAGTCACCATAACCCCCCCACGCTTCCGGACCGTCGAATCGACATCCGGTGGTCCGAAAATGGACGGAGACCGTCAACCCTAGCCCCTAAGCTATAAATAGACCCTTCCCTTCCTAATTGGGCAGCCAACCCTAATCCCGTGTCAAACCCCAGCTTCTCCCTCCTCCATCCGTCAGGCCTGCCCGAGCCCATCTGAGCTCGGGAAAGCCCATCTGGGCCCGTCCCGAGCTTCTCCCGCAGCTCCCATGGCAGCTCCCGAGCTCCCCGTTGACCGCAACTGCCAGCCCCACGCCGAGGTCGCGCCACCGCCGGTCGCCAGAGCCTGAAGCCGCCGCCGTCGGTCGCCCTGCTGCCCGCCGGGCCGCCGCCTTCTCTTCTTCCTCTCCTTCCCTTCCCTTCTTCTTCCCTCTCACCCCTTCTCCCTTCTCCCTCCCGCAGGTCGCCATGGCCGCCCGAGAGCTCCGCCACCAGCCTCCCGTCGCCGCCGGACCTTCCTCCAGCTAGATCCCGGCCTCCCCACGCCAGCCCGCCGCCGGTGCAGCCCCGCCGTCGCCCTGGTTCGCTGCCTCCATCGGGAGGAGGACGACGTGAGCGCTCCCGCTCCATTGACCCCAGCGCTCGGCCTCGTCCCCGTGGCCCAGCAGTGCCTGCCACCGAATGGGCCAAGGCCCACAAGGTGAGCCCAGCCCCCCTTTTGCGTTTTTATTTTTATTTTCGTGTATAGAACCATTGCATCTTAAATCGTCTATAGATAATAATCCGTAAGTTGTATTAAAATGTTCTATATATATAAAATGATTAGAAAATTGTGTAGATGATTAATATGTCATTTTCATCCATGCCTAAATTATTTAACATGCCATTTTCTGTTGTTTGGCATTTTGACATGATTTTGCATTTGTGCATAATTACTTGTCATGCATCGGAATTAAATAAATCATATATTAAAAATGTTCATATCATCGGCATCGCATTTTCATGCATGATAAAATGTTGGCATGATGTTTGCATTTTATTTGCATAGATGACTTGCTATAAGATGATCAGGCCATTCTTGCATAATTAATTGTGATTAATTTTCTACACGAACCTATGCATATTATATATGTTCTCGGGGTAGAAAAATCCATAGTATTTACCGGTGCATTTAGTTGTGTCATTTGAGCATTTTGTGTGCATGTCATTTTGCCGTGATGCCCTTTTGTTAATTTTGTGGGATTTAATCCATGCATGATATGAAATAGTTTTGAACATGAGATATGCCCTTTGATATGTGTCCTAGCCCCTGGACATTTTGCCTGTCATAGAAATGCATGTATAGGTGTTATTTTGTTGTTGTCAACTTGCTATAAATTCTGCTATTTTGAGGGTCCAAAATATTTCTAAGTCTGGAATCTGTAATATTTTGTTGCTGTCTTCCCATGTGATTTGCTGGTGATCTAGAACCCTTTTGTGGTAGGTGTTATGGAGTTATTTGTAGTTGATATTGTCCTTTAGTATGCTGTTAAGTTTCATGCCATAATATGCCCTTTAGCATATAGTTTTACTGCTGTCAATATGCCTTCATGATAAAAACTGCACTGTCAAAAACTGGTATTTTCACTAAGTCTGAAACTGTTTTCAAGTAGCCATCTTGTGAGCTTCCTACCATGTGTTCCATGCATGTTTTGCTTATGATATGTGAAAATTAAATGAGGTGTGTGTTATATACTACTGCCCCATGATTAGTTTGTACATTTTAGAATATTGTAACTTGTTGTTTTCAGGTGTGCAAAATGCTAAGTTGCTGCTTTGGACAGATTTCAACTAAAACTTGTGTTGGTTGTAATTGTTGAACCATAGCTCCGTTTTGAACATGTTGCATATGAAACTTGCTTAGAATCTCATGTAGTTTCATAATAACTTGATGCATTCATGATTTGAAATGTTTGTGATGGTATTTTCCATGCATTTGCATTCATGACATGTGCATCTTGCGTTGCTCGTATCTTTTAGACCATAGCTCCGTTTGAGATGTTCCATATATGTAAATCGACTGGAATGACGTGTACAATCATATGGTGACATTTATTTCATTGTTCAACAAATAAAAAATATGATTAGTTCAGATCTGGACCAATTTCGAAATTAACATATGAGGTCGTTGCGGAAATACTATAAGTTGTTTCTGGCCTCATTTAAAATGCCTAGATAGTTAGTTTACTTATGCTTCACCTCTTGCCATGTTTAACAACATTTTATATTGTCGTATACCTAACAAGAGTGAACAAAATAATTCGAACGTGGAGTTTCGTCAATATGCAACTCGTTGCATATTGAGCTTCACTTTAATGTGTAGAAGTTGTTTGATGTGTATTGTCATGCGTTGCATATTTAAACCGGACATGCATCATATTGTTTGCACATCGTGTCATGCATATGTTGTGGTGTATCTTGTGTTGATTGTTTGTTTCGGATTTCTTCTTCTCGATAGAGTTCCGAAAGCGTTCGGAGTGTGAGGAATCGTTCGACTACGTTGGCTCGTATTCTTCATGGACTCGTTCTTCTTCCGAGCGGGATCTCACGCAAGATGACACATTTCCCTGGATACCATTACTATCATTGCCATGCTAGATGTCTCTTTTTCTATCGCTATGTCGCGCTACCTACCACTTGTTTGACAAGCCTCCCAACATTGCCATGAAAAGCCTCTAACCCCTCCACATCCCAGCAAACCATTGTCTGGCTAAGTTACCGCTTGCTCAACCCTTCTTATAGCGTTTCTAGTTGCAGGTGCAATTGCTTCCATGTGTCAACATGGACATTCTTTTGTTATGACAATATGATTGCTATTTAATTTAATGCACATATACACTTGGTAAAGGGTGGAAGGCTTGGCCTTTTGCTTGGTGTTTTGTTCCACTCTTGCCGCCCCTAGTTACTTGTGAAGTGGTGTTATGTTCCATAATTGAGCGCTCCTAACATGCTCGGAGTTGTTATGGGGACCCCCTTGATTTTCGTTTGGGCATAAAACTTGTCTAGCAAGGCCCAACATTGGTACTACAATTGCCTAATAACTAATGAATTGCATAGGGACCCGCCGGCACCCGCGGATAATTTAATCAACCCCCGGGCCAGTGCTCCTCATGAGTGTTGGTACAAACTAGAGTCGTGTGCAGGGCCAACCCGGGGCAACTCGGGAGATTTCTATCAGGCCATTGTACGCTGTGCTCATCTGGTCGTGTCCTGAGAACGAGATATGCGGCTCCTATCGGGTTTGTCGACATGCCGGGTGGACTTGCAGGATTTGTTTTACCTTTCTCGAATGTCTTGAGTGAGGAACTCTGATCTTCTTCGGGCTATCTCGAGGTGTCGGATTTCCTATGGAATTGCCTAGGATGATCACGAGATTCGTGGTTGAGGTTATTCTCGCTGAGTGTGGTTAATTTGTGATGGATGATTTGGAGCACCCCTGCAGGGTTAAATCTTTTCGAGAAGCCGTGCCCGTGGTTATGTGGCAAACTTGGATACTTTGATTAACACCCGGTCATAGCAAACTTGAAGTAAACACTAATAAAACAGACCAACTGTGTGCGTAACCATGACTGTCTCTTTTCATGAGTTCTTATCCGAAAAAGAACACGATGGGGTTATGTTTGACGTAAGTAGGTGTTCAGGATCATTAGTGATCATAACTAGTACACGCCCGTTATGCGTAGACCACCATACTTTAATTTCTATACTTGTAAGTTAGCCACTCAAATAAATGCTTAGTCGCTTGCTGCAGCCTCACCACTTAACCATGCCTCACCTATTAAGCTTTAATAGTCTTGATACCCTTGGAAATGAGATTGCTAAGTCCCTGTGGCTCACAGATTACTACAACAATAGTTGCAGGTACAGGTATTGCGATGATTTTACGTGAGCGCGTTGCTTGATTTGATTTGGAGTTCTTCTTCTTCTTCTTCGTCAATCTAGGATGGGTTCGAGGCGGCAGCCTGGGATAGCAAGGGTGGATATCATTTTATCATTTGATTTGGTCCGTAGTTGGACCATGCTCTTCTGTACGATGTTTGAGTATGTTGTTGTATTGATGTGACTCTGATGTAGCTTGTGGCGAGTGTAAGCCAATTCCATATACTCATCTCTTCTATACATGTACTTGTAATGATATCGATTCTTGCAACACGATGAGGTGCGCATCTATCCCTTGCGAGGCCCTCGTGCCTTAATATGGATAGGCGCGCATCTTGGGCGTGACAAGTTGGTATCAGAGTCCGTACCGACCTAGGAGCCCCCTTGATTGATCGAACTTGGCCGAGTCGAGTCTAGTGAAAAACTGTTTTGAGTCTAGTTATATTAGAGAGTAGGTTTCTTTTTACTCCTCTTCTATGCTCTGGTGAGGTATTGCGACTTAGGAATTTTGATTCTACTCCTCTTCTCGCTCAAATTTTTTTTAGGATCACGCGGGTATTTTGGAAACTATATGATACCGATGTGACAGGGTTCTATCTTGGTGCCTCCTGTCTGACTTGATTTCTTCCGGGGAGTCGAGCTCCAGGGAATGTTCGCACATCGTTATCATTCAGCTTCCTTAGTATCTCAGGATGGAGGATGTTCGGAATTGCTTCAATACTTGTCATGGTGAGATAAGGTCAGAGTCACCCAGTACTGGGGAGGCGTCCGGGGTACCACCTTGGTTTAGTATCGTTGTGAGTTCGAGGATCTAAGTTAGATGAATTTGTGGAAGCCTCTGGTTATGTGTTGAAGGATGGATATAGTTGGGGTGTAAGATTGTTAGTTGTGTGAGATATTTCCTCCTTGTATCCCCCACACCGGATTGCATAACCAGAAAGTTTTCTAAAGTTCTTAGGTGGGAATTCAAATAGTTACCTAGGATTATCTTTCCAACAAGTACATAGTGGGTATGTATTTGTTCTGGCTTGTTTCATAAGCCTCATCCTTTGTTTGTTTTGAATATGGTAATTCGGTTGCTTCGATGTCAAGTGGTGATATCATATCTTTCCTAAGAAGTGTTCTCATATTTCTGTGGGAATGCTAATTCTTGTGATCAATCAAGTTATCATATCAATTATTTTCCTACCGGTGTGCTTCTGTTCAAGATAATTCTATCCTCTTCAATATTGCAAGATCAATTCTCATTTCATTCCGGAGTTGTCTCATCTGTTCCAAGTTTCTTTGCTTTCCCGCCCTCCCGCCCTTTTTGTTCAATGATTAATTCTCATCCAAGTGTCTTTTCTATTTATGTAATGATTTCGCTATCTTTTCTTCTATGTTGTTTCCGGCGATTCTTTGTGAATATTCTCAAGAGTTTGATTTCAAGATCTGCCCTCATATTCTTTGTTCTCGTTGTTATTCTTCTCCGGTGATTCTTTATGAAGATGCTCAGTGCTCAAGTTATCATTTATTTGTATTCATCTTGTTTCTCTTCCCCGGTGGATTCAATTCAAGTTCTTGGTGTTCATCATATCATTTTCATTCTCTATTTGCTCTCCCATGTTGGAATGCTTTATCAAGCCTCTCTTGCTTATTTTTGTCTCCATTCTATCCGGAGTGCTGAAGATAACTCAGAAGACATTCATTCCCATATATAAATCTTTACCTCCGGACCATTTCGGAGCTCCTCGCAACGTCCGGGGTATCATCGGGGACTTCAAACAACATTCGCTCACCAACGTACATATCCCAAAACTACTATAGCGTCACCGAACGTTAAGGTGCGGACCCTACGGGTTCGAGAATCATGTGGACATGACCGAGACACCTCTCCGGTCAATAACCAATAGGAGGACATGGATGACCATATTGGTTCTCACATATTCCACAAAGATCTACATCGGTCAAACCACGATGCCAAGGATTCAATCAATCCCATATGCAGTTCCCTTTGTCCAATGGCATGTTACTTGCCCAAGATTCGATCGTCGGTATCCCCATACCTAGTTCAAGCTCGTCACTAGCAAGTCTCTTTACTCGTTCCATAATACAAGATCCAATGACTAACTCCTTAGTCACATTGCTTGCAAGATTCTTGTGATGTTATATTATCGAGAGGGCCCAGAGATACCTCTGCGTCATACAGAGTGAAAAATCCCAGTCTCGATCCGTGCCAACCCAACACACACCCTCGGATATACCTATAGAGCATATTTGTGATCACCCAGTTACATTGTGACGTTTGATACACACAAGGCATTCCTCCAGTGTCAAGGAGTTGCATGATCTCATGGTCATAGGAACAGATACTTGACATGAAGAAAGAAGTAGCAATAAACTAACATGATCAAATGATATGCTTACGATTGGGTCTTTTCCATCACTTCATTCTCCTAATGATGCGATCCCTTTATCAAATGACAACTCATGTCTATGGTTAGGAAACCTTAAGCATCTTTGACCAACGAGCTAGTCTAGGAGAGGCTCACTAGGGACATGGTGTTGTTCATATATCCACACATGTATTTAAGTTTCCGATCAATACAATTCTAGCATGGATAATGAACAATTATCATGAACAAGGAAATATGATAATAACAAATTTATTATTTCCTCTAGGGCATATTTCCAACACTGAGAATATCATGTTGGGGAACATTGCATGGGAAACAAAAAATTTCCTATGCACACGCAAGATCTATCCATGGTGATGAGCATCTACAAGAGGGAGAGTTGATCTACATACCCTTGTAGATTGCTAAGCATGAAGCATTAAGAAACACGATTGATGTAGTCGAACGTCTTCGCGATCCAAACCGCCGAGCGTCCCGCGATCCAATCACGATCCGTCCCGATCTAGCACCGAATGGACGACACCTCCGTGTTCAGCACACATATAGCTTGATGACGATCTCCGCCTTCTTGATCCAGGAAGAGGGAGCGGAGAGGTAGACAAATTCTATGGCAGCGCGACAGCGTTGCGGCGATGGTGGTGGAGATATTCCAGCAGGGCTTCGCCTAAGCACCGCCGAAACCGATCTAGAGGAGAAACTACGATCTAGAGGAGAGGGCAGTACGTGGCTATTTTTATGTGTCAAAAACCCTCAAAATCTCTAGTATATATAGGAGGAGGGGAGGGAGGAGTCTTGGCTCCCAAGGGATCCAACCCTAGCTCGGCCGATGTGGGGGTGAGGAGTCCTCCTCCTCCACTCCTAGTAGGATTAGGACTCCTCCTTTCCCACTTGGGCCTCTCTTTCCACCTTGGGTTTTCGTTCCCAAATGCATGGGCCTCCCGTGGGGCTTTGGCCAGCCCACTAAGGGCTGGTATACATCCTCCCACATACCATGTAGCCTCTTGGGTCGAAATACCCCTCCCGATGGTCACCCGGTACCCTCCCAGCACTCCCGATACACTACCGATGAGCCCGAAACTTTTCTGGCGACCAAAACAGGACTTCCTATATATCAGTATTTACCTCCGGACCATTCCAAAGCTCCTCGTGACGTCTGGGATCTCATCCAGGACTGCAAACAACCTTCGGTCACCACCATACACAACTCTATACTACCGAAACGTCACCGAACCTTAAGTGTGCAGACCCTGCGGGTTCGAGAACTATGTAGACATGACCGAGACACCTCTACGGTCAATAAACAATAGCGGGACCTGGATGCCCATATTGGCTCCTACATATTCTACGAAGATCATTATCGGTTGAAACTCTATGTCAAGGATTCAGTTAACCCTGTATGCTGTTCCCTTTGTTCTTCGATATGTTACTTGCCCGAGATTCGATCGTCGTTACCTCTATACCTAGTTCAATCTCGTTACCGACAAGTCTCTTTACTCGTTCCGTAATACAAGATCCCGTGACTAACACTTTAGTCACATTGCTTGCCAGGCTTGTTGTGATGTTGTATTACCGAGTGGGCCCTAAGATACCTATCCATCACACGGAGTAACAAATCCCGGTATTGATCCATGCCAACTCAACAGACACCGTCGGAGATACCTTTAGAGCACCTTTATAGTCACCTAGTTACGTTGTGACATTTGATAAACACAAGGTACTCCTCCGGTCTTAGTGAGTTGCATGATCTCATGGTCATAGGAACAGATACTTGACATGTAGAAACTGTAGCAATAAACTGACATGATCAAATGCTATGTTTATAGTTTGGGTCTTGTCCATCACATCATTCTCCTAATGATCTGATCCCATTATCAAATGACATCTCATGTAAATGGCTAGGAAACCTTGACCATCTTTGATCAACGAGCTAGTCTACTAGAGGGACACTAGGGACAAAGTGTTGTCTATATATCCACACATGCAATGTGTTTCCAATAAATACAATTATAGCATGGATAATAAATGATTATCATGAACAAGGAAATATAATAATAACCATTTTATTATTTCCTCTAGGGCATATTTCCAACAGTCTCCCACTTTAACTAGAGTTAATAATCTAGCCCACATAACTATGTGATTTACATTGTAAAGAATCGAACACCCATATAGTTCTGGTGTTGATCATGTTTGCCCTTGGAAGAGGTTTAGTCAACGAGCCTGCAACATTCAGATCCGTGTGCACTTTGCAAATATTTATGTCCTCATCCTTGATGTACTCGCGGATGGAATTGAAGCGTCGCTTTATGTGTGTGATCCTCTTGTGAAACCTTGGATCCTTGGCCAGGGCAATGGCACCAGTGTTATCACCGAACATATCCACTGGATTTTGTGCACTAGGCACTACTCCAAGATTTGTCATGAACTCCTTCATCCAGACACCTTCCTTCCTGGCCTCCGAGGCTGCGATGTACTCCGCTTCGCATGTAGAATCGTCTACCATGCTCTGCTTGGACTGCACCAACTTACTGCTCCCCCATTAAGAATAAATACATATCCGGTTTGCGACTTAGAGTTATCCGGATCAGTGTCATAGCTTGCATCGACGTGACCCTTTACGACGAGCTCTTGATCACCTCCATAAACAAGAAACATTTCCTTAGTCCTTTTCAGGTACTTAAGGATATTCTTGACCTCCGTCCAGTGCTCCATTCCAGGATCACTTTGAAACCTTCCGGTCATACTTATGGCAAGGCTGACATCGGGTCTTGTGCACAACATTGCATACATAACAGAGCCTATGACTGAAGCATAGGGGATGACACTCATCTTCTCTCTATCTTCTGCAGTCACTGGGCATTGAGTCTTGCTCAACTTCACACCTTGTAACACAGGCAAGAACCCCTTCTTGGACTGATCCATTTTGAACTTCTTCATAACTTTATCAAGGTATGTGCTCTGTGAAAGTCCTATTAAGCATCTTGATCTATCTCTATAGATCTTAATGCCTAATATGAAACAAGCTTATCCTAGGTCCTTCATTGAAAAACTCTTGTTCAAATATTCTTTCACCCTTTCCAGCAATTCTATATTGTTTCCAATCAGCAATATGTCATCCACATATAATATTAGAAATGCTATAGAGCTCCCACTCACTTTCTTGTAAATACAAGCTTCTCCGTAAACTTGTATAAACCCGAATGCTTTGATCACCTCATCAAAACGCAGATTCCAACTCCGAGATGCTTGCACCAGTCCATAAATGGATCTATCGGGACCCCGATCCTAAGTCATATGAATCCAGACTGTAACATATCACATCACTTTGCAGCCTCACGCACGGTAAGCTCCACGGCTGCAGCCTTACCTTAGCCAGGACAGTTTGCATCTTTTGGCTCACGTATGTGAACATGTCGTTGGCAATCAAACGACAGAGAACCTGGGCCGCCGTGACTAGTCATAGAACCCAAGCAGCACATCCGTACGGAAACAGGCATACGTAACCCAACAATGTAGGTATCGTCCTCAAGCGTGTGTAGACGAATCATAGCAAGCTACAAGGACTCCATTATGCCGTGGGACATAAATGTCATCACTGCATGTAGACGAGTCGTAGCAGGCTACAGGCACTCCATTACACTGCGAGACATTTCCCCGAAGGGACAGACACAACATCAAAGCAGGATACATGCCGGTCAATCAATGTGTCCGGAGCAGTAGCAAGCTACCAGGGCTCGGTGGAAGCACAAAGAGGCAGTTTTCCGTAAAGAGTACTACTAAAGGCACACGACTAGGTGTCAGATCCCATACATACCGTTGCACGTCACACGTATGCATGACATGCCCGATATGCATAGATACAACTATGGTGTCACAACATAACCATACATCAACACAACTTTTATTTAAGAGGCTCAGAAGAGCCTTGCATAATATGTTCTTACAGGTAAGGGTCACATGACCCGACACTCAAGTCATACAAGCAAGTTCATACAAACCAAGTGGAAGCATAAAGCTGTCTGAGTACAGACAGATGAAAGGGTAAAAAGGCACATGGCCTGACTATCTACAGCCCGCCACAGGGCATAAGGTCGTAGCTGGGACACGAGCTATTCGACATCGTCGACATCTAGAAAGAACCCACCTGATGGGTCCTGAGTCTCATCTGCAAAAGTTATTAAGCAAACGTGAGTACAAACGTACTCAGCAAGTCTTTAAAGCATACCTAGACTAATTATGCTCATGTATCAACAAGGGGAGTGGTGTAGTTTATGCAGCAATGCCAGCTTTGACTCATGGCTAACCTACACTATACAATTTTAACTCTTTGTTTAGATTTTAGATATCGCACACGAGTCCACTAACTCCACAACAATACACCACCATGGATTCACCTCCGTCCTCTACGAAAGTGCCATCCATGGTACTCACACTTGTCTTGATATTTTTATGAGTATCCATTTGATTATCTATGAACAACATAAGCTCTCCAAGTAGACCATATCCAAGGACGCGACTATTCGAATAGTTTCATACCCTGCAGGGGTGTATTTGTTCACACATGCTCTCGACACTTATTGCTATGTGCTCATAAAACCATGCACCTCGGCAACCTTCAAGCGGAAGCCCAGCGGGGGAGTCGGCCACAACCGTCAATCACATAAGACATCTAGTCTAGGCTATCGCCTATTTGAGAATGAACCTGCACGGATGTCCGGCCGAAGTTTCTGCTACGACCCCAAATGACGTGCGCAGGGTTCCCAAGCCCACCATTCGGGTGACCCTTGGTACACTGTGCCACTGCCTACCGCGTTGTAACCCACCCCTAGGGTCAGCGCTACGCACGGCCTCTAGCATGCTATAAACACCAGAAACTACTTGCAACTCCTATACCAGGGACTAAGCGATTGATAAGTCGAGAGGGGTCGAGTTATCGGAACCCAATGTGTGGTAGCAACTAAATCTTGGATCAAAAACACGGAACTCAGTTCCTAAGAACGGTCCCAATGAGACAACCCGCTATGTACTCCTACATAGCCTCTCATTGCTACCTTTACCAAATCGGGTTTATCATCAGCTTATCACATCAGAACAACATTATTTCACTCCAGTTCATCACCCAGATGAATTAGACCTGACACAAATCTAAGCATAGCAAGCATAGCAGGCAAAGTAAGCAAAGCACATCATGGCACAAGCATCTACCAGGTATGCTAGGTTGCAAGGTTTAGCTATTTACTGTGACAATGACAGGTCATGCAAAGGAATAGGTTCATCTACCGTGTATGACAGACAAGTGAACATTTGTCCTAATGCAATAAACAAGAGCAGGAGCGAGAGGGTGGGATGATATCGGAGTGATCAAAGGGGGTTGCTTGCCTTGCTGGGTAGCGGAAAGGTTTTCTCCTTCGTTGGAATACTCGGAGGTATCCTCAGAAGCAGGGCCTACCGGAATGCAGATAAATAGCAATCAATACATGCAACTACAACAATATGATGTAGGATCATGACATGGCATCATGTATGGATGAGCTAATGCAACTATTGTCCAGGTTAATTGAAGTGAGTTTGAATATATGTTCAAAGTCTTTCTCCATTTCACATTTCATAAGTTTACCTATTAGTAAATGTCAATGTTCATCTACATAGGTTGATCTAACATGCATGATAACAACACCATTGGATTCATTGGATTTTTTGATAAATTTTCATATATAAATTATTTTCATCTGATTTACAGATTAATTTATATGAATTTTAGAAGTTTTAAACATTTTTTGGAATTTCCTGATTTGTTTTAATACAAAAAATCCAGTTAATATGTCAGCCTGACGTCACTGTGACGTCAGTAGGTCAACAAACCCAGCCCGGTCAAACCTGACAGGGTGGGGCCCTCATGTCAGCATCAGGGGCTAATTCTCCACGCTGACCAGGGGTTTGACCTACTTTAGGGCCCACTGGTCAGTGGCTAACGGCTTAATTAGCCGGGATGATTAGCACTAATCAGCTGGCCACGTCGGCGCCCACCAGAGCGGGGCCGACGGTGACCAAACCCATGGCGGAGGACCACTGGAGTTGTCCGGAAACGCGCTAGAGGGCTCGAATTCACGCGCCGAAGGCACTGGGAGGGAGCCTGTGCTCGACCTCGTCGAGTGGGGCTGGTCAGGGGGCTTAACATTGCCAGAGGGCTCGCCGGCGAGCTATTCCGCGGCGGCGCCCATTCAGCCATGACGGGGAGGGCCGCTAGAGAGTGGGAAGAACCATAGGGAGATGGGGAGAAGGACGGCGAGCTCACAGGGGGCTGCAGGGGAGGCTCAGCGGGCTCGGGGATGACCGGCAGCCGGCGAATCGACGACGGGGAGAGGTGGCCGGAGGCGAGGAAGAATGGCATTGGCTCGGCATAGAGGATCTCCCGACATCTTATAGCTTCACAGGGAGGACGAGGGGGTCGCGGCGGAGCTCAGAGGCTACTCTACGAGGCGAGGGAGCGGCTGGAGCGACAGTGCTACGGCGGCGATAGCTTCGGCCATGGCGAGCAGAGGGGGAGAGAGAGAGGAATGGCGGGGAAGGAGAGGGTCCAGGCGGCGGTGGGAGTTTATCCCCTCGTCACACTGGCTAGTGAAGCAGCCAGGATGCTGCCGGCGTGGCGCGAAGCCATGGTCGCCGTGGCCTCCTTCTCCTCTGCCTTCTGGCAGGAGGAAGAAGACGACGATGCCCCTGGTGGGCTGGGCTACCTAATGGGCCAGGTAAGTCAGGTGGGTCTTCTCCCCCCCTTTTCTTTATTTGTTTTCTTTTCTAATTTAGGATCTATGTCATTATTTGTTTGGGAAAAAATACTTAGGCAAAAACCCTAAAATAATTTATGGGTCATGAGATATGTATTTCAAAGTCCCACAAATAGTTTCAGAATATTTGGAGCCACTAAGATATTTATAGTGCTTTATTAATTGATTTCAGTGGCATTAAATGAGTATTTTACAATGTTATATTTGTTTTGAAAATTAAAATGTCCCCTGATATGTTGTTTCCAACATTTATCAGAAATAATGAACATTTTTGAAGACCAAAAGGAAAACATTGGAAAACTTTGCTGATTGTAATAGTTTGAATGAGGGAGTACTAGGGCTTGACAATCCCCATTTCAAATTCATTTGAATTTAAACATGATGACATGATGCACATGCTAATGTTGATGCAAACAATTTCAAGCAACTCTAGGGCCGTGACAACTCACCCCCACTCAAAAGAATCTCGTGCCGAGATTTTGAAGTCGCCGGGAAGAGCGCGGGGTACTCTAGTCGAAGACGATCTTCTGTTTCCCATGTGGCCTCCTTTTCAGAATGGTGTGACCACTGAACCTTGAGAAACTTGATGTTTCGACGCCGAGTGGTACGCTCAGCTTGATCAAGAATACGAACAGGGTATTCTCGATATGTAAGGTCATCTTGGAGATCAAGCGCTTCGTGGTCTACTTCACGGACAGGGTCCGAGAAGCAACGCCTGAGTTGCGAGACGTGGAAGACATCATGAACCTTAGAAATATGCGGCATAAGTTCCAATTGGTAGGCAACCTCTCCTCATTTAGCAAGAATGTGAAAAGGTCCAATGTAACGAGGAGCCAACTTGCCCTTTATACCGAATCGATGGGTACCCTTCAGAGGTGTAACCCGAAGATAAGCCTTCTCGTCAACTTCATAGGTCATAGCCTTATGATGGCGATCATACTGGCTCTTTGGACGAGATTGGGCTGTTTTCAACTTTTCACGAATAATGCGAACTTGCTCCTCTGCATCCTGGATCATATCTGGGCCAAAGAGTTGCCTCTCTACGGTTTCTGACCAGTTAAGAGGTGTTCGACACCTTCGTCCATAGAGAACTTCAAAAGGGGCTTTGCCCAAGCTTGATTGATAACTATTGTTATAAGCAAATTCGGCAAATGGAAGACATTTCTCCCAATTCATACCAAAGGATATAACACAAGCTCGGAGCATGTCTTCGAGGATTTGATTGACTCGCTCAACTTGACCACTTGATTGCGGGTGGAAAGCAGTGCTAAAGGATAGATGAGTCCCCATAGCGGTTTGGAAACTTTCCCAAAATCAGGAAGTAAAGATACTTCCGCGGTCTAAGTTAATCTCCAATGGAACACCATGAAGAGAAACTATTCGAGAAACATATAACTCCGCTAGCTGGCTAGCAGTTATACTCTCCCGAACAGGAAGAAAATGAGCCACTTTGGAAAGGCGGTCGATGACCACAAAGATAGAATTATTCCCTCTCTTAGTCCTGAGAAATCCGGTAATGAAATCTATACCGACCTTATCCCATTTCCATTCAGGAATAGCTAAAGGTTGAAGGCTGCCAGCATCCCTTTGATGTTCTGCCTTAACGCGACGACAAATGTCGCAGTTAGCAACGAACTAAGCAATTTCTCTCTTCATCCTAGTCCACCAGAACCTCTGGCGTAGGTCCTGATACATCTTGGTACTACCTAGATGAATTGTGAGAGGAGAATCATGAGCCTCCTTAAGGATCAACTATCGCAGATGTTGCTTCTTTGGGATCACCAAGCGGTTCTCAAAGAAGACAACACCCCGATCATCTTCTGAGAAGCATCTAACATTACCCTTCTTAATGGTTTTCTTGATCTGAGATATCCTAGCATCATTCTTATGGGCTTCTATGATTTGATCCATAAGAGTAGGTTTCGCCACCAGGTTGGAAAGGAATCCTTGAGGAACAATGTGGAGGTTTAACTTCCGAAATTCCTCATAGAGAAGTGGTTGACCTTGTTGCAACATCAGGTTGTTACAATAAGACTTATGACTTAGTGCATCGGCCATGACATTGGCTTTCCTCGGGGTGTAAGTTATCCCTAAGTCGTAATCTGTAATCAACTCAACCCATCGTCTTTGCCTGAGATTCAAATCCGGCTGGGTGAAAATATATTTCAGACTTTGGTGATCAGTGTAAATTTCGCAACGATTACCCAGAAGGTAATGTCGCAAAGTTTTCAATGCATGGACCACAGCTGCAAGCTCAAGATCATGTGTTGGATAATTATCCTCATGTGGACGTAGCTGTCGAGATGCGTATGCAATCACATGACGATCTTGCATGAGAATGCAACCTAATCCTTGTCGCGAGGCGTCGCAATAGATAACAAAGTCCTTAGAGAAATCTGGTGGCACCAGAACAGGAGCAGAGGTCATTCGTCTTTTCAACTCGTAAAAACTGTGCTCGCATTGTGGGGTCTACTCGAACCTTTTATCTTTCTTGAGGAGTTCAGTCAGAGGTTTTGCAACCTTGGAGAAATTCTCGACAAAGCGGTGATAATAGCTCGCTAAGCCGAGGAAACTCTGAACTTGCTTAACCGATTCAGGTTGAGTCCAATCAAGGATGGCCTGAACTCTCTCGGGATTGACAGCAATACCTTTACCAGAGATCACGTGGCCGAGATAGGTCACTTTTGGCAACCAAAATTCACACTTCGAGAATTTGGCATACAGACGATGCTCTCAAAGTTTCATCAATACTAGTCTTAGATGCTCGGCATGTTCCTGTTTGTTCTTCGAGTAGATGAGTATATTGTTGAGGTAAACCATGACAAATTTATCCAAATACTCCATGAAGATCGAATTCATCAAGCGAGAGAAGGTGGCTGGGGCATTGGTTAAACCGAAGGACATGACGGTGTACTCGTATTGGCCATAACGAGTAACAAAATCCGTTTTTGGAATGTCCCCATTTCTAATTCGATTTGATGGTATCCCAACCTCAAATCCATTTTGGAAAAGACAGAGGATCCAACGAGTTGATCATACAAATCATTGATCCTAGGGAGAGGATACTTGTTCTTTATGGTGACCAGATTCACTGGCCGATAATCCACAACCATCCGATCTGATCCATCCTTCTTCTTGACAAAGAGGACGGGGCAAGCCCAAGGAGAAGAGCTAGGATGGATGAAACCTTTCTTCAAAGCCTCATCGAGTTGAATCTTAAGTTCAGCTAGTTCTAAGGGTGCCATCTTATAGGGTCTTCTGGCTATTGGGACAGTCCCTGGAATGAGCTCTATCACAAACTCAACATCTCTGACAGGTGGAATTGCTAGCAGTTCTTCTGGAAAGACATCCGGAAAGTCACGGACTACCGGAATATCTTCTAATTCTGGAAGAGGGCTAGCATTGAGAGAATAGAGTTAGCGCTTGGCTGCTCGAGTGGAGACATTAACTATATCACCCGAGGGATGTGTAAGTTAAACATTCCTAGTATGAGTATCAATCTTAGCATAGTTGGCTTTCATCCAGTCCATGCCTAAGATGATATTGATGTCCGAAGACTTGAGGGCTATCAAGGATGCTAGGAAGACTAGCCTATCCAAAAGAATCTCATTTTCATGGCTCACCCTAGAAGTTTGCCATTTTGAACCAGGAGTCTGAACTACTAAAGGAGTCGGCATATCACAAAAAGACATGTTATGCAACTGTGCATAACTTTCTAAGATGAATGAATGAGATGCCCCAGTATCAAATAGAACAGATGCTGGATGGCTATTGACAAGGATCGTACCTAGGATAACATCAGGATCCTCAAGGGCTTCCTCAGCAGAAACATAGTTCACTCGTCCACGAGCAGGAGCTGGCTTCACATAGAAGGCTTTTCCCGGCTTCCCACGTCCAGCCGGCTTAGCATTGTTCTGAGGACACTCACGGGAGTAGTGTCCTGGTTCCCCACACTTATAGCAGACAACGGTGGCACAAGGAGCAGCATTGGCAGGAGGACCTCCAAATGGCCTAGCTGGAGGGTTGGGTTGAGTTGGGCGAGGCGCCTGGAAGGATGGCCTCGCGGTGTACCTTGGCGGAAGAGCTGCGTTGGGCACCCACATCCAGCGTTTGTTGGAGCCCGAGCCAGATGCGGGGCTGAAGTCACAGTTGTGCTTCCTAGTGGCCTCATAGTCAGTCTGTCCAGTCTCGGCATTGATAGCCTTGTTGACGAGAGCCTGGAAAGTTGTGCACTCATGCAGGCGCATATCTCGACGGAGCTCAGGACTAAGTCCCTTGCGGAACCTAGCCTATTTCTTGGCATCAGTTGAAACTTCCTCCGGAGCATAGCAAGCAAGATTGCCGAATTCACGGCTATAGGCATCCACTGTCAGTCTGCCCTGGGTGAAAGCACAGAACTCCTCTCTCTTGCGATCCATAAGCCCTTTCGGGATGTGATGGGTACGAAATGTCGTGCTGAATTCCGCCCAAGTTGGTGCGGGGCCTGCGGGACGCATGACTTCATAATTTTCCCACCACAGATTGGCGGGTCCTTCTAGAAAGTAAGTAGAAAAGGTCACCTTGTTGACCTTGGATACATTGGCAGCCCGAATTTTGCGGGACATGCTGGTCAGCCAGTCATACGCATCGAGCGGGTCCAGCGAATGATGATACTTAGGTGGGCACAACTTGATGAAATCCCCGAGAGACACGCCATCATTGTGATCATTGCGGGGAGCACGCACTGTGTTCTGCTCAATTCGTTCCAACAGCCTATTGGTCTCCCTTTTGTTCCATTCAGCTTCAAGCATCACTTCTGCCAAAGAGGGCGCGTGTGGCAGGTTGTCTTGCCTTGGCTGGCTTCCCTCGCCCTGCTCGGGGGCAGGCACGGGGTTATTCCTAGTTGCCACCATCCTGGGAAAACAAACCCATATCTTAGACATAGAGGACATCAACTCTAAGACATGGGATAAGGAATGTACTAGACAACATGGCATGCAGGGTAAACACCCAATCAACATGGTAATAACAACTTCCATATGAACACCATGATTCATACACACCATGACATAGTTCGGTACAAGCCCAAGCTGAAATACAAACTACGGAGAGATGACACAACTCATCGGAGGCATTACAAGCTTCCTATACATTATCTATCTACACCTCCGGAACTCAACTCTCAACCTCGGTCATATCCCACAAGACACACAGGACTGTGGCGATACGACTACTACCATACTAGTACTAACATACACGTACTCAAGCATCGCCGTAGAATGCCTCATATAGGTTACCCCCATGACCCGGAGCTGAACCTGAGGATCTAGAAACATTCTAGCCTGTGATCCCTGGAAACCATAAGGACACAGATGTGGCCTTGGTCCCCTTGTTGGTGGCAACAGTGGTCCTCGAAGAGGGGTGATGCCTCCAACATCGGGCCAGTCTACGCGTGCTGCAAGATGAGTCCGCGATGGGTTCAACATCTCCAAATCTCCATAGCCTGTCTGCACGACAGGTGCTAGCTGCGCCAGGGCTGTCCAAAGACGTGCACGGGTAGCATAAAGCTCCATGCGAAGGGCACGTGCATCCCGATCCCTATTCTCCAACATCTGAGCGGTCACCTGCAGCCTAGGGTCCTCATGAGAATGATCATAGTAGGTTGCGCTAAGATAGCTATCCTCTCCTCCCAGAGAAGCAGGAACATAACAGAACTCTGTGTTCTAAAGCAGACCATGGTGAAACCTCATGATAGTCATCATCGTGTAGGCGGCCTCCTGAACTGCCATGTCTATGGTGACACCTAATCCATAAGTCCAGTGAAGCAGCTCTCCAGCTCCAGAATATGAAGGATATATCTTAAGAGTACACAGATACTGAGTCTGGTTGAAATTTTGATACTGTTCCTCCACTGTGTACTCTGGGTACCAACGTTAACCAGCCTCCATCATAACTCTAACCAACATGGCCGTGTGCCTCGGTACATTGATGCACCTGGTCAGATGGACCACCTGATGAGAGGGATGAGGGGGCATCTGAAACAGAGAATGATGCAAAGACATTAGAGACTCTAGCAGAAATTGGATAACAAACGACTGTAATTGCTCAAAAAGGATTTTGAGACAACTGCAAAAGATTGGAAAAGCATAACCACTCGACTTTCTAGACTCAAATCCCTTCTCCAACTGTTTGTCACACCAACAATACTCAAATACCGACATTCACTTGCAAACAAGCTAGCTAATAGTCCATGGTTAGTAACTCGCATCCTAAGCAATAGATGAGAAGCCTAGTTCTTATCCCCGTAGAAAAGATGAGAATGACTTAGAATCGAATAACTTGGGAAGAGGAGTAAAAAGATCCTTACGTTCCCTTCCACAATCAATTCCCCTACTTTTCTATAGTGTTTCTAGACTCAACTTCGACCGGTTTGGCTTGGTAGTCCTATAGTCAGTCAGGCTCTGATACCAGTGCTGTCGGGACCCCGATCCTAAGTCATATGAATCCAGACTATAACATATCACATCACTTTGCGGCCTCACGCATGGTAAGCTCCACGGCTGCAGCCTTACCTTAGCCGGGACCATTTGCGTCTTTTGGCTCACGTATGTGAACATGTCGCTGGCAATCAAACGACGGAGAACCCGGGCCGACATGACTAGTCATAGAACCCAAGCGGCACATCCATACGAAAACAGGCATACGTAACCTAGCAATGCAGGTGTCGGCCTCAAGCGTGTGTAGACGAGTCATAGCAAGCTACAAGGACTCCATTACACCGTGGGACATAAATGTCATCACTGCACGTAGACGAGTCGTAGCAGGCTACAGGGACTCCATTACACTGCAAGACATTTCCCCGAAGGGACAGACACAACAGCAAACAAGGATACATGTCGGTCAATCAATGTATCCGGAGCAGTAGCAAGCTACCAGGGCTCGGTGCAAGCACAAGGAGGCAGTTTCCCGTAAAGAGTACTACTAAAGGCACATGACTAGGTGTTGGATCCCATACATACCGTTGCACGTCACACGTGCACATGACATGCCCGATATGCATAGATACAACTATGACATCACAACATAACTATACATCAACACAACTTTTATGTAAGAGGCTCAGAAGAGCCTTGCATAATATGTTCTTATAGGTAGGGGTCACATGACCCAACACTCAAGTCATACAAGCAAATTCATACAAACCAAGCGGAAGCATAAAGTTGTCTGAGTACATACAGATGAAAGGGTAAAAAAGCACATGGCCTGACTATCTACAGCCTGCCACATGACATAAGGTCGTAGCTGGGACACCAGCTATTCAGCATCGTCGCTATCTTGAAAGAACCCACCTGATGGGTCCTGAGTCTCATCTGCAACAGTTATTAAGCAAACGTGAGTACAAACGTACTCAACAAGTCTTTAAAGCAGACCTTGACTAATTATGCTCATGTATCAACAAGGGGAGTGGTGTAGTTTATGCAGCAATGCCAGCTTTGACTCATGGCTAGCCTACACTATACAATTTTAACTCTTTTTTAGATTTTAGATATCGCACACGAGTCCAGTAACTCCACAGCAATACACCACCATGGATTCACCTCCGTCCTCTACGAAAGTGCCATCCATGGTATTCACACTTGTCTTGATATTTTTATGAGTATCCATTTGATTATCTATGAACAACATAAGCTTTCCAAGTAGACCATATTCGAGGACGTGGCTATTCGAATAGTTTCATACCCTGCAGGGGTGTACTTCTTCACACATGCTCTCGCCACTTATCGCTGTGTGCTCATAAAACCATGCACCTCGGCAACCTTCAAGCGGAAGCCCAGCAGGGGAGTCGGCCACAACCGTCAATCACATAAGACCTCTAATCCAAGCTATCGCCTATTTGAGACTGAACCCGCACAGAAGTCCGGTCGAAGTTTCCGCTACGGCCCCAAACGATGTGTGTAGGGTTCCCAAGCCCATCATTTGGGTGACCCTTGGTACACCGTGCCACTGCCTACCGCGTCATAATCCACCCCTAGGGTCAGCGCTACGCACGGCCTCCAGCATGCTATAAACACCAGAAACTATTTGCAACTCCTGGACCAATGACTAAGCGATTGATAAGTCGAGAGGGGTGAAGTTACCGGAACCCAATGTGTGGTAGCAACTAATCTTGGATCACAAACACGGAACTTAGTTCCTAAGAACGGTCCCAATGAGTCAACCCGCTATGTACTCCTACATAGCCTCTCATCGCTACCTTTACCAAATCGGATTTATCATTAGCTTATCACATCAGAACAACATTATTTCACTCCAGTTCATCACCCAGATGAATCAGACCTGACACAACTCTAAGCATAGCAGGCAAAGTAAGCAAAGCACATCATGGCAGAAGCATCTACTAGGTATCCTAGGTTGCAAGGTTTAGCTATTTACTGTGACAATGACAGGTCATGCAAAGGAATAGGTTCATCTATCGTGATGACAAACAAGTGAACGTTTGTCCTAATGCAATAAAAAAGAGCAGGAGCGAGAGGGTGGGATGATATTAGAATGATCAAAGGGGGTTGCTTGCCTTGTTGGGTAGCAATGGGGAGGGCCGCTAGAGAGCGGGAAGAACAACATGGAGAGGGGGAGAGGGACGGCAAGCTCACAGGGGGCTGCAGGGGAGGCTCAACAGGCTGAGGGACGACCGGCAGCCGTTGAATCGATGATGGGGAGAGGTGGCCGGAGGCAGGGTAGAACGGCGATGGCTCGGTGTAGAGGAGCTCCTGGCGTCTTCTAGCTTCACGAGGAGGATGAGTGGGTCGCAGCGGAGCTCGGAGGCTACTCTGCGAGGCGAGGGAGCGTCCCGAGCGACGATGCTACGGCGGCGATGGCTTCGGCCATGGCGAGCAGAGGGAGAGAGAGAGAGAGGAATGGCGGGGAAGGACAGGGTCCAGGCGGCAGTAGGAGTCTATCCCCTCGTCGCGCTAGCCAATGAAGCAGCCAGGCTGCTGCCAGCATGGCGCGAGGCCGCGGGCGTCGTGGCCTCCATCTCCTCTGCCTTCTGGCGGGAGGAAGAAGACGGTGATGCACCTGGTGGGCCGGGCTGCCTAGTGGGCCAGGTAAGTCAGGTGGGTCTTCTCCCCTTTTTTCTTTATTTGTTTTCTTTTCTAATTTCTAATCTATTTCATTATTTGTTTGGGCAAAAATACTTAGGCAAAAACCCTGAAATAATTTATGGGTCATGAGATATGTATTTCAAAGTCCCACAAATAGTTTCAGAATATTTGGAGCCACTAAGATATTTATAGTGCTTTATTAATTGATTTCAGTGGCATTAAATGAGTATTTTAAAATTCTATATTTGTTTTGAAAATTAAAATGTCCCCTGATATGTTGTTGCCAACATTTATCAGAAATAGTGAACATTTTTGAAGACCAAAAGGAAAACATTGGAAAACTTAGCTGATTGTAATAGTTTGAATGAGGGAGTAGTAGGGCTTGACAATCCCCATTTCAAATTCATTTGAATTTAAACATGATGACATGATGCAGATGCTGATGTTGATGCAAACAATTTCAAGCAACTCTAGGGCTGTGACAGGATCGCTAGAGATTGCAAACTTTGTCATCATTCTCTGGATCGACAAAACCTTCTGGTCGTATCATATACAACTCTTCCTTAAGGAAACCTTTAAGGAACGCTGTTTTGACATTCATCTGCCAAATTTCATAGTCGAAATATTCAGCTATTGCTAACATGATTCTAACGGACTTATGCATCTCTACGCGTGAGAAGGTCTCATCATAGTCAACTCCTTGAACTTGTCAAAAACCCTTTGCCACAAGTCGAGCTTTATAGACGGTGACATTACCGTCCGCGTCCATCTACCTCTTAAAGATCCATTTGTTCTGAATGGCCTTTCGCCCTTCAGGTAATACTTCCAAAGTCCATACTTTGTTTTCATACATGGATCCCATCTCGGATTTCATGGCCTCTAACCATTTCTTGGAATCCGGGCCCATCATCGCTTCTCCATAGCTCGTAGGTTCATCATTGTCTAACAACATGACCTCCAAGACAGGGTTGATATACCACTCAGGAGGAGTACGCCCCCTTGTCGACCTATGAGGTTCGATAGTAACTTGATCTGAAGCTTCATGATCATCATCATTAACTTCCCCTTCAACTATTGTAGGCTCCACAGAAACATCTTTCTGGGTTGAGCTACTCTCTGGTTGAATCAAAGGTTCAACAACCTCATCAAGTTCTATCTTCCTCCCACTCAATTCTTTCGAGAGAAACTCTTTCTACAGAAATGTTTGGTTCTTAGCGACAAACACTTTGCCTTCGGATCCGAGGTAGAAGGTATACCCAACTGTCTCTTTTGTGTATACTATGAAGACACATTTCTCCGCTTTGGGTTCCAGCTTTTCAAGCTGAAGCCTTTTGACATAAGCATCGCATCCCCAAACTTTAAGAAACGACAACTTTGGCTTCTTGCCAAACCACAGTTCATATGGCGTCATCTCAACGGATTTCAATGGTGCCCTATTTATAGTGAATGCAGCTGTCTCTAATGCATAACCCCAAAACGATAGTGGCAAATCAGCAAGAGACATCATAGAACGCACCATATCTAATAAGGTTCGATTACAACGTTCGGACACACCATTACGCTGTGGTGTTCTCAAAAGTGTCAATTGTGAAACAATTCCACATTGTCTGAAGTGACTGCCAAACTCATAACTCAGATATTCTCCTCCTCGATCAGATTGTCGGAATTTAATCTTCTTGTTACGATGATTCTCAACTTCACTCTAAAATTGTTTGAACTTTTCAAATGTTTCAGACTTTTGTTTCATTAAGTAAATATACCCATATCTACTTAAGTCATCAGTGAAGGTGAGAAAATAACGATATCCACCGTGCGCCTCAATGCTCATCGGACCGCACACATCACTATGTATGATTTCCAACAAGTCACTTGCTCGTTCCATTGTTCCAGAGAACGGCATTTTAGTCATCTTGCCCATGAGGCATGGTTCACATGTGTCAAGTGATTCAAAATCAAGTGACTCCAAAAGTCCATTAGCATGGAGCTTCTTCATGCGTTTTACACCAATATGACCTAAACGGCAGTGCCACAAGAAAGTGGTACTATCATTATCAACTCTACATCTTTTGGCATCAATGTTATGAACATGTGTATCATCACTATCAAGATTCAATATGAATAAACCCCTCACAATGGGTGCATGACCATAAATATATTACTCATATAAATAGAATGACTATTATTCTCAGATTTAAATGAGTAACCATGCCGCAATAAACAAGATCCAGATATAATGTTCATGCTTAACGCAGTCACTAAATAACAATTATTCAGGTTCATCACTAATCCCGATGGTAGTCGAAGAGCGAGCGTGCCGACAGCGATGACATCAACCTTGGAACCATTTCCCACGCGCATTGTCACTTCGTCCTTAGCCAGCCTCCGTCTATTCGTATGTCCTCCTTTGAGTTGCCAATGTGAGCAACCGAACCGGTATCAAATACCCAGGCACTACCACAAGAGCTAGTAAGGTACACATCAATAACATGTATATCATATATACCTTGTTTTTTGTTGGCCGCCTTCTTGTCAGCCAGATACTTGTCAGTTCCGCTTCCAGTACCAGTTCCCTTGCAATGAAAGCACTCAGTTTCTGGCTTGGGTCCAACCTTGAGTTTCTTCACGGGAGGGGCAACTGCTTTGCCACCCTTCTTGGAGTTACCCGTCTTGCCCTTGCCATTCTTCTTGAAACTAGTGGTTTTATTGACCGTCAACACTTGATGTTCTTTCTGGATTTCAGACTCAGCGACTTTCAGCATCGCAAACAGCTCGGTGACTGACTTGTTCATCCCGTGCATGTTATAGTTCATCATGAAGCTCTTGTAGCTAGGTGACAATGATTGAAGAACTCTGTCAGTGATCGCCTCCGATTGAAGGGGCATCCCTAACTCCACCAGACGGGTCAAATACCCAGACATTTTGAGTATATGTTCACTGATAGGCCCGTTCTGCTCCATCTTGCAAGCATAGAACTTATCAGAGGTCTCATACCTCTCGATCTGGGCATTCTTCTTAAAGATAAACTCCAACTCTTGGAACATCTCATATGCTCCATGATTATCAAAATGTCTTTGAAGTCCCAATTCTAAGCCATACAACATTGCACACTAAACTATTGAGTAATCTCCAGAACATGCGTCCCAAGCATTCCTAACGTCTTCGGATGACACGGGAGCGGGTTGGTCACCAAGCGGTGCATCAAGGACATAAGCCTTCTGGGAAGCCGTGAGGATAATACTCAGATTACGGGCCCAGTCCACAAATTACTTCCATCATATTTAAACTTTGCTTTCTCTAGGAACACATTAAAATTCAGGGGTGCTACTGCACGAGCCATTGATCTACAATATAAATAAGCAAAGGTTACTAAGACTATTGTTAAAGATAACGAGTTTAGTTAATCAAATTACTAAAGCTCCCACTCGAATTGACATCCCTCAGGTCATCTGAGTGATACATGATCCAAATTCACCAACTCAAGTCCGATCATCACGTGAGTTGAGGTGGTTCCAATGGTGAACATCATCATGTTGATCATATCTACTATATGACTCATGTTCGACCTTTCGGTCTCTTGTGTTCCGAGGCCATGTCTGTACATGCTAGGCTCGTCAAGTTTAACCCGAGTGTTCTGCACGTGCAACACTGGCTTGCACCCATTGTATGTGAACATAGAGTCTATCACACCCGATCATCACATGGTGTCTCGACACGACGAACTTTCTCAATGGTACACACTCGGGGAGAACACAATTTATCTTAAAATTTAAGCGAGGGATCACCTTATAATGCTACCATCGTCCTAAGCAAAACAAGGTGCATAAAAGGATTAACATCACACGCAAATCATAAGTGACATGATATGGCCATGAACTTGTGCTTTTGATCTGCATCTCCAAAGCACTGGCATGATCTCCATCATCACGACATGACACCATGATCTCCATCATCTTGATATCCATCAACGTGTCGCCATCGGGGTTGTCACGCCCACCATGCTTCTACTAATATTGCTACCTCTTAGCGATAAAGTAAAGCATTACATAGCGCTTAATGATTGACACGCATGTCATACAATAATTAAAGACAACTCTATGGCTCCTGCCAGTTGCCGTACTCATCGACATGCAAGTCGTGATATTCTATACAATACATGATCATCTCATACATCACATATATCTCATCATGTAATTGGCCATATCACATCACAAGATACCTTGCAAAAACAAGTTAGACATCCTCTAATTGTTGTTGCATGTTTTACGTGGCTGCTACGGGTATCTAGCAAGAACAATTCTCAGCTACGCAAAAACCACAACGGTGATACATAAATTGCTTTTCAACCTTCTCAAGGACCGCCTTTGTCGAATCCGATCCAACTAAAGTAGGAGAAACAGATACCCGCCAGCCATCTTTGTGCAACGAAGTTACACGTCAGTCGATGGAACTGGTCTCTCATAAGCATACGAGTAAGGTTGGTCCAGGCCACTTCATCCCACAATACCGCTGAACCAAAACACGACCAAGGGAGGAAACAATCTAAGCATCAATGCCCACAAACTCCTTTGTGTTCTACTCGTGATCTCATCTACACATAGACCTAGCTCATGATGCCATTGTTGGGGAACGTTGCATGAGAAACAAAAAATTTCCTACGCGCACGCAAGATCTATCCATGGTGATGAGCATCTACGAGAGGAAGTTTTGATCTACATACCCTTGTAGATCTCTAAGCAGGAAGCATTAAGAAATGCGGTTGATGTAGTCAAACGTCTTTGCGATCCAAATCACCGAACGTCCCGTGATCCAATCATGATCCCTCCCGATCTAGCACCGAACGGACGACACCTCCGTGTTCAGCACATGTACAACTTGATGATGATCTCCGCCTTCTTGATCCAGCAAGAGGGAGTGGAGAGGTAGACGATTTCTCTGGAAGCGCGACAACATTGCGGAGATGGTGGTGGAGATATTCCAGCAGGGCTTCACCTAAGCACCGTTGAAACCGATCTAGAGGAGAAACTACGATCTAGAGGAGAGGGCAGCACGTGGCTATTTTTCTGTGTCAAGAACCCTCAAAATCTCTAGTATATATAGGATGAGGGGAGGGAGGAGGCTTGGCTCCCAAGGGATCCAACCCTAGCTCGGCCGATGTAGGGGGAGGAGTCCTCCTCCTCCACTCCTAGTAGGATTAGGATTCCTCCTTTCCCACTTGGGCTTCTCTTTCCACCTTGGGTTTTCCTTCCCTGCCTCATGGGCCTCCTGTGGGGCTTTGGACATCCCACTATGGGCTGGTATACCTCCTCCCACAACCCATGTAGTCTCTTGGGTCGAAATACTCCTCCTGATGGTCCCTCGGTACCCTCCCGGCACTCCCGCTACACTACCGATGAGCCCGAAACTTTTCCGGTGATCAAAACAAGACTTCCTATATATATATATATATCAATCTTTACCTCCAGACCATTCCAGATCTCCTCGCGACGGCTGGGATCTCATCTGAGACTCCGAACAACCTTCGGTCACCACCATACACAACTCTATACTATCGAAACGTCACCGAACCTTAAGTGTGCAAACCCTGCGGGTTCGAGAACTATGTAGACATGACCGAGACACCTCTACGGTCAATAATCAAAAGCGGGACCTGGATGCCCATATTGGATCCTACATATTCTATGAAGATATTTACCGGTTGAACCTCTATGTCAAGGATTCAGTTAATCACGTATGTTGTTCCCTTTGTTCTTCGGTATGTTACTTGCCCGAGTTTCGATCGTCGGTATCTGTATACCTAGTTCAATCTCGTTACCGACAAGTCTCTTTACTCGTTTCGTAATACAAGATCCCGTGACTAACACTTTAGTCACATTGCTTGCAAGGCTTGTTGTGATGTTGTATTATCGAGTGGGCCCTGAGATACCTCTCCGTCACACGGAGTAACAAATCCCAGTATTGATCCATGACAACTCAATAGACACCCTCGGAGATACCTGTAGAGCACCTTTATAGTCACCTAGTTACGTTGCGACGGTTCATACACACAAGGTACTCATCCGGTGTTAGTGAGTTGCATGATCTCATGGTCATAGGAACAGATACTTGACATGAAGAAAACAGTAGCAATAAACTGACATGATCAAATGCTACATTTATAGTTTGGGTCTTGTCCATCACATCAGTCTCGTAATGATGTGATCCTGTTATCAAATGACATCTCATGTAAATGGCTAGGAAACCTTGACCATCTTTGAACAACGAGCTAGTCTACTAGAGGCACGCTAGGGACAAATTGTTGTCTATATATCCACACATGCAATGTGTTTCCAATCAATACAATTATAGCATGGATAGTAAACAATTATCATGAACAAGGAAATATAATAATAACCATTTTATTATTGGCTCTAGGGCATATTTGCAACAGATCAACGGTCTATGGAGATGCCCATCAATCAATATCGATGTGAGGAATAGGGATTGGCATGCAATGGTTGCAATAGAGCTATAAGTGTATGAAATCTCAAATGAGGCTAAATGGGTGTGCATGCAACTTGCTTGATCATGAAGACATTGGGCATTTGAGGAAGCTCGTCATTGGAATATACAAGCCAAGTTCTATAAGGAAAAATTCCCACTAGTACATGAAAGTGACAAAGCTAGAGACTCTCTATATGAAGAACATGGTGCCACTTTGAGCCACAAGTGTGGAATAGGATAGTAACATTGCCCCTTCTCTTTTTTTCTCTCATTTCTCCTTTTTCTCTGTTTTTTTGTCGGCTCATTTGGCCTCAATCATTTTTTATTTTTGTCCAGAGTCTCATCCCGACTTGTGGGGGTATCATAATCTCCATCTTCCTTTTGTCACTGGGACAATGCTCTAATAATGATGATCATCAAACTTCTGTTTACTTAAAACTCGAAATTACAACTTGATAAAGAACATTATGACTCTATATGAATGCCTCTGATAATGTACTAGGATGTGCAAGATCTAGCGTAATATGTAATCAATGATGAATATTGACTTTGCCATAAATACTGTGTCAGCTCCATATGATCATGCAAAGCAATATGATGATGAACACACAAGTCATGCCACGGAACGATGGAAGTTGCTGGCAGTATATCTCAGAATGACTATGAAAATGACATGATAGGTAAGTATGGTGGCTATTTTGAGGAAGATATAAGGTGGATTATGTGCGATAGAGCGTATCACATCACGGGGTTCGGATGAACCTGCGAAGTTTGCACCAACTCTCGAGATGAGAAAGGGAAATGCATGATACCGAGGAGGCTAGCAAATTATGGAGAGGTGAGAGTGTTAATATCCATGGACTCACATTAGTCATAAAGAACTGATATACTTATTGCGGAGGCTTATTAGATCTCTTGAAGCAAAGCACTACCGCATGCCCCTAGGGAGGAGGTTGGTAGAAGTTAACAATCGCGCACCCCCGATTTGAACAACATGATATGATTTCATTTCAGAGCTAAAAATGCTCACAACTCATCACCATGCCATGAACAATACTTAGATCAGAAGTAAATAACAAACTTTAACACCTATATTCCTACTAACCAGTGATCATGAGCCTATAACCTTTGATATTGCTACATCAATATAATTAAATCATGTTTCATCTTTGGTGACTTCCATGATTTTTTTATCATATCCCCGTTGAATACCTATCCTTTTTGGAGTATTATAACATGTGAAAATTACTATTACTTATGCCTTATACTAAATATTTAAGTGAAGCACGAGTGTCGAAGATTGGTTTTGTGCCTATGGGAAACCTCTCAAGAACTTGGTTCGAACACTATGGAGATTCTCACAATCTACGACCTGCTGATAACCCACAAGTATAGGGGATCAGTTGTAGCCTCTTTCGATAAGTAAGAGTGTCGAACCCAATGAGGAGATAAAGGTAGAACAAATATTTCCTCAAGTTCTATCGACCACCGATACAACCACTACTAGAAAAAAGGCTGTTAGTGGCGCACCTATTTTGGCTATTAATGGCGCACTATAGGTGTGCCACTATTATCACGCCACTACTAATAAATAGTAATGGCGCACGCCTGGTGCGCCACTGTTAATCTACATAACAGTGGCGCACCACCTGGTGCGCCATTACTATCCCAGACACTAATGGCGCAGCTAAAGTGCGCCATTACTAGGCCCAGAAGTGCGCCACTGCTGTTACTCCAAGGGGCCATGTGTACCTTGTGCTCTGGGTTACTAATGGCGCACTTTTAGATAATGCGCCACTGGGGTGTTTATTTATGTGCGCCACTAAAGTGCAATATGGTGCGCCACTACTATGAATATTAGGAATTTTTTTTTGCTTTTCTGATATTTGCACAGGTTACAAAATACATTACATCACAGAATATAAACAACACAACATATAAACAGCAGATTTATCGAATACGATAGAAGATTTGTCTTCGAATACAATTCATCATATTAGTCTCCGGATTCAAAATACCAAACAAAGTTAGAACATTACAAGTCTCGAGACTGCGAGTAGCGAGTTTGTCTTCACATTACAAGTCGATATCTAAACTACCATCACATAGAAGAGGGTTGCGGTCACGATGAGCATCATCCCGATGAAACTGATCTTCATCCGGTTCCTCCTCTGCTCCCTCCTCTCTCCCGCTAGATAGCGCGCGTATCTAGCTTCCGCCTCCGCCCTAGTGGTGTACCCTTTGTAACTGTTACCGCTGAAACGGTGAACCTGTCTCCGACACTCCTCCCAGTCGTCTAGACTCCGGGAACCTCACCCTTGTACACGACATACGACGGCATCTCTATGCACTAGACAAACAAAACGTTAGTAGCAATTCACAGATAATATATAAGCAATATATAAGTATGCAACAAAAGGATCGGAAGAGAAAAAACACATTAATAGCACGATTCATGGTCCTACTAATAAATAGCATCGATTACATATAAGTTGAACGACTGTCCAAACTAAAGAGACATACAAGTTCATTAAAGTTTAATTACAACATGAGCTAATCGATATTTCAAAACTACATAGCATCAATACTTTCGACTCGACTCAGGGACCGGAGCGTGGATGAAGCCGCCGTCTTTCGTGATGGTCATGAATGTGCGGTCGTTGTCAGCCTGCATTTGTAGCATTGTTTCTATTTCACTATTGGACGGTTGATAGTTGAGGTAGAACTGCCCTGAGGTACGAAGGACATCCTGATAGATGATTTCCGCAAACTCCGACTAGATGCAAAAGAATTCTTGTCTGATGTCCTCGTCCTGGATTGCCGACAAGCGTGCGGCTCATTCTTTGAGATTATTTGGTAGCATAAGGTGATGATGGTTCCGTACGATCGCCCGCATGTGATGGAGGGCGTAGTAGGCATCCTTCTGACTGCCAGGCGCCTGCTTGACGCAGGGGAACGTCATTACGTGGGTGAACACGTGCTTGCCGTACCTACAAATTGGCCTCCTGAAGGTGCCTCCAGATTTGGCGTAGCCGGGGAGTGCATGATCAAGAACTTTCTTGATATTTGTGTAGTCTTTCTTCGACTGACGGTCCGAGTCAAAATACGTGGCCATGGAATATTTCGGGCTTAAGAGGATGAGTGTGCAATGTGTGTCACTGCACAAAACACGGAATGTTAGAAAAAAAATAACGATCGAAATCTAAGAAATCAGATGTTACGGGATGGTGAGGGGATGCCTTACTCGGAAAAGTAAGGCACGAGGAAGTTATCCTTATCTGGGTTCGCCAGAATGACACCTTCGAGGTATGAACTCACGACTTGCCGGTCCCCAGCACTGCCCAAGATCTTGGCACGCATGTAGAAGGGGTCGACTATCACGATGTCCGGGGTCTTGTCTCTAATGATCCGCATCTCCATACTGAGCGAAAATAGCCAAATGAAGGTGTAGTGCAGCGGATAAAGGTTAAACATAGCAAAGATGTCATCAAACCGCAGGACGATCATACGCCCAATGGTGCTATCGACAAAGCCCTTGCCCCTGGCACCTTGGCCACGAAAACCGGGTATGCCACATCATTCTCGGAGAGACGCCGCTTCTCCATAGAAAGAACACTGTCATGCAGACTCCGCATAGCACCGGTTGCAGCATCGAGCAGATTAGTCGGTAGCATCGTCCTACCCGCCACATGCACCCTCCTCGAGATATCCTTAGGTATTGGTGGCCCATCATGAGCACGGATCGTACTCGGTGCCGTCTGGCTCGCACCCTTTTTATTTTTTCTTTTCCGTCCCTTCTGCTTCTTCTACTATAATGGGATCGAGTTCTGCTCAGAGACCACCTTCTTGAGTGTGTTGGGGCTGATAATATTTCGCACCTCGGCTATTTGAGTCTCGGTGATGGTGGCAGCTAGAGGCGTCTCCTGAGAACTGAACAGACGACGCCTGTTGCAGCTAGGTCGCGATCGTCTTTTGCAGGGTTGGGTTCTTGAGAAGGAGGCCCCAATAATTCGTCACCGTACCCATGTTCGTTGATGTACTTATCGACGTTGGAAAATGTACCGTCGTCGTCATCCAGATCCTGTGCCATATGCATGTCTGGATCAGCTGACGGCGGTAGCGTTGCGGCGGTCTTGCCATGGCTTGGCACTGGCACGACTGGCGGTGTTGTCTGTGGGGTGGTGTCCCCCGCCCCCAAACGAATCTGGCTCTTCGGCCAAAGCATGGACCAGTTTAAGCAGGCGCTGAGGGTCATCACATCATATTCGTCGGCCCCAGGGGGTCGATACGGAGGTAACAAGTCGTTGCAGCCCCGCAGCACCCAAACTAGTTTAACCCTATACACGATGGGTGGCATCGGATTACCGTGGAACACGCGGTTGCCTGGTTCAATGATTTTGGCCTTGGCAAGATCGATCAACTCGCCGTCCATGAAGTGCAGGAGAGTGCATGGAATGTTGGCTGCCCCCTGAAAAAACATGTAGGGCGTCAGGGATGCCTAGTCAAAGGCAAGGAGATGAAGTCATCGACCGAGGCTTAGTTACTGTGATGGCATCGAGCTCGGCTAATGTCAAGGCACCGCCAACGGCGGGCGTGCAAGTGATGGAGGGGCCGCTTGCTGCCGAGGTGCCGGCCGGCGTATTCTTCCCACACCCGGGTGCATTAAGCTCCAATACCGGCGCCGACGCCGGAGACACCAATGCTGCCTCCGCCGGAGACACCAATGCCGGCGCGTTGTGCGAGTTGCTGCCTGTGAAGCTGGGAATCGGGGGCGGCCCCTGTTGGCCGCCCGCAATCCACCCCCGTAGCCCCTCAAGCAAGGAAGGCATAATGGCGGTGATCGTCGCTCCCAGTTGGTCTCGCACTTGCTCTTGGACTCTCTCCGGAATCCGTGCCACTTGTGCCTTGAGTTTTTAACCTCGCGCTCCTGGCTTTCCGGGCTGGTCTTTCTCTCCTTTCGCCCAGCCTTATAGTATTCCGACCATTTCGTGGACAAGCCTTCGCCGGCCACACGACCAGCTGACGACGGCTTACTAAACTTATCCTTGTGTTTCATTACGTTCAACGCCCTATTTAAAGTGGTGTCCCAAGGGGCAGACGGGGAGCTCTCAGACCCCGCACTACTGCTTTCAGTTTCCTGTGGAAGGAACGTGAACCATTTAGAAATTTGGCTTCATTAATTAGAATGCAACCATATGGAGCTAATTACATGGGGGTGTATTCCTTACCAGAACACGCTCAAGCTCCTTCACCTTCGGATCCGTGGTAAGCTCCTTTGTTACCGGGTCCACCTTGTACCGGGCCCTGACATAGTTCCTGGTCTGCTTTTCATGGTATTTATCGAAGAGGGGCGGTAGGCCTTGCTCGGCACGCTCCGCGTCCTCCTTGTCCCATTTAGGTTCCGCCACTCTGTAACCGCCGGGACCGAGTTTGTGGACCCCTAAGTTCAAGTCCCGCATATCTTTCCCCCACTAACTTGATTTCGCAGATGCGTTACTCTCACACTTGATGTTGAACTCCAGGTAGTCAGCTTTGCTGATCGAAGGATTTGTCTCCTTGATCTTCTCATAACTATCACCTCTTAGAATCCTTCTCTTCACTGCGGCTCTCCAAGTAGCCAGGGCCATGCTCATCTTCGTGAGGGCGGCACTGTTCACTTTATTCCCTAAGAGGCGTGTGTTTGTGAAGTCACCGGGGAACTTGTATCTTTCGTGTAGCTTCGTGAAGAGGAGGTTGCGCAAATTCCCTCGGTCATGATGCCTTAGGTTCTCGGTGTTGATCGAGACGGTGCTCCAGAGAATGCACCCGAGTTGTCCCGCATACCCACCGACTAATTCTTTGGGCGCCGTTGGATGCCCGCTGGAGGACACTTCAGTAAATTTCTCCTTGACAGTGCTGAGCACGTTCAGGCACCAGTCCTTCCGTTGCCTCTTCGGTTGGCTGCCATCTGTGCGTTCGCTGCCATCATCAGTGGTGGCATCCCCGGTGGCACCATCAGTGGTGTCATCCCCGATGGCACTAGGGGTTTTGTAGTCAGTATCGGTGTCTTCCGCGGCGTCCTCATAGCGGTGAGGTTCTTCCTCCTTCTCCTGGGATAGCTCCCAGAAGGGCTTGCCCGAACCGCCGGCCTCATCGTTGTCGGCCATGTTCACTCTAAAGAGGAAAAAGGCTACTAGAGTTATTGGATGAGATCAGGGTAGTATCTATTCTTCTCAGATTTAGAGGAAAACTGAGAATAAAACATGCAAATTGATGCACACCCATAGGTAAGATCTCCTTTTCTTGGTTTATTTTACTTTGCATGTGATTCATACAAGTCCTTAGAAAAAGTTGCTATCCCTGCATTCTGATTACCAAGCATACAAACAAAGCATTTTTCATGATAAACAACCAAGGCAACCAATATATATATCAAACAAATAAACAAATAAAAATGAGTTATTGCTAGAACCTGATGGTTGAGCTTTCGTTAGCATGGCATATGTATGGAAGAAAAAATAGTTTGCATTTCAACTTAAGGGAAAACTATAAAAGCCACTTAGAAATATTTGCTTTGTAGAAATAACATTGTCTCTAAATGTTGATTAATTTTTGTTTCGGTTGAGAATCGGGCACCTTCTAGGTCAAGAAAATTGGGCATGACCTTTGCTAATTTTCTTGACCTAGGATTGCCCCATTCTCAACCGAAACGGAAATTAATCAACATTTCAAGAGAAAGGGATAACTATTTGTCCCTGCACAAAAAAGGCCTACATATATCCAGTGTGTAGTGCCAGGGAAACATTGTATTCTTTTCGGTTGTTCACTATTCGGTCTTCAGTTTTTATAATTCGGTCTTCGGTCCTGACCAAACAGACCAAATTAATTGTAGAACTCAGACTTATATTACTTCTAGTGACAATTGTATGCAAACTACATAGACAGATCCAATGAGCCTATCCTCTGTGACACCGAGTGGAATCTGTCATATGGACTTAATGCACGTAACCAGCTCAGGTAAATGCTGCTGTCAATCCCTCTACCGCCACACAAACAACAACAGTAATTGGCCGAAGGGAATCTCCTCAGCTGACCGACGACGGCGGCCAGCGTGAAGTACTACCGGCCGTACTATTGCTTCCCCGATGACGAGGGGCTCGTGAGCGTGGGAGCGGTGCCATTTGTGGGGTCGAGGACCTTGGAGGCCAAGGGGACGACCATGAGGCGCGCAGGAGCTTCTCGTCGTCGGAGGCCGCGAGAGGCGAGGGATACCACGGCAGCCAGATAGCAAAGGAGGCGGCAAGGCAGGAGGTGCAACAAGGAGCTGGAGAGGGTGGTGGCCGGAGAGCTTGCCGAATGCCATTTTACCTCGGGTGACAACCAGCGGAATGGGAGGCAGAGGATGACGGGGTCGTCAATGAGCCTCGCCGTGCGATGAAGGCGCTGATGGGGACAGCGGAGTCGATCTGGAGGCGGACATGGAGGCGGAGGCGGTTGGGCTCGTTGGCGGAGTTTGATCTGGGTGGCGGCGAGGTGGAGGCGGCGAGGTGGGTGGCGGCGAGGCGGGACGAGCCGGGTGGCGGCGGTGGCTGGCAAAGGAGAGATGAGTGAGGGGAGGGAATGAAAGAAGGGGAAGGAGTAGGATAATGCCATAGTGGGGGGAGGGTTAGCAATGGCGCACCTTTTAGGGGTGCACCATAAAATTGGTATATCAACGGCGCACCTTTTAGGGGTGCGCCGTAAACACCGTGATAGCAATGGCGCACCTTCTCCTGGTGCGCCATTACTAACTTTTTTTTATTTTTTTGGATTTTTAGTTGCATGTAATAATTTAAGATTTGAGATAAAAGAAAAGGAAAATGCAAATGGAGTGATAAAACCATTGTGCAAAGATTTAGAATTAGATGACATGGTTGAAATCAAGTGACATGAAATAACAACCATCAAAGATTGAGCTTGCCACTGACACACACACACGCGGCCGACACGTCGTGATTCGATCTTAGCTATCTTTTCACAATCTTCTTGCCCTTCTTTCTCGAGGTTGAATACTTTAGCCCCGGAACCCCTTGAATTCTTCTCTTGAACGGACATCCTTTAGTCAGGGTGGTCCTGCTTCTGCTTGTGGTGTATGGTACTTCATCATCGTCGTCATCTTCCATCTTCGGGTTGCCGTACTTGTCGAAGTCTTGCTCATTGGCGACTCCATCCATTCCGATGATGTTCCTTTTGCCTCTCCTCACGACAACATGACTGGGCTTTGATGGGTCGGTAATGAAGAAACATTGGTCCACATGGCAAGCCAGTACCCATGGTTCATTTTTCGCGGTGACGTTTGCGCCCGCGGTCTTGGATTTGGCTTCGGGTATAACCATGGTGGTGAAATACCGGTCTTCTTTTAGGACACTCTTGGCCCATCTAACATGGAACATCGGGACCTTCTCTCCAGCGTAGCTTAGCTCCTAGATCTCCTCGATCCTTCCGTAGTATCTGTCCTTGTCGTTACCGGTGTAGGATTCCATCGTTACCCCAGAGTTCTGATAATCGCTCTTCATGTACTTTTCCTCGGTGTAGAATGTGTAGCCGTTGATATCGTACGCCTCATAGGTCATCAGGTTGTGCTCGGCGCCCTGTGACAACGCGAATATGAGTTTTTCTTCCGCGGAAGAATCCTCATGTAAAGGGTACGACAGAAGCTTATCCTTGAACCAACGCGTGAAACATGAGTTGTGCTCTTTGATTATATCTCCGTCCATCCTCTGTTGGCCTCAGTCATTGTACGTCTTCTCAATAAAGGTTTTGTGCTCTACCACCCAAGGATCGACCATGTCTATGTGTTGTAGCGTGACTAGGTTTGCTCTTTCAAAGTCAACGAGTCGACCCTTGAAGTCGACATGCATTTCGCGGCGACCCTCGCAGTGACCCCATCCAGCGAGCCTGCCGAGGTGCCTATTGATGGGCAGACCAACGGGGTTCTCGATGCCTAGATAATTCGTGCAGAAGAAGATGCACTCTTTGGTCAGAAAGCCCTTGGCTGTGCTTCCATCTGGATGTGCACTGTTGCGAACGTATCCTTTGATGACACCATTCATCCTTTCGAATGGCATCATGCTGTGCAGGAACGTTGGCCCGAGTTGGATGATATCCTCCATGATATGGACCAGCAGATGCACCATAACATCGAAGAATGCGGGCGGGAAGTACATCTCAAGATCGGATAGTATCACCACGATCTCTTCCTGTAGCCTTCTGAGTTGCCTCACGCCAACCGACTTCTGAGAGATGACGTCGAAAAAGTTGCATAGGCCAAATTGCGTTTCACGGACGTGCGCGTCCATGATCCCACGGATTGCAACTGGAAGTATCTGCGTCATCAGCACGTGACAGTCGTGAGACTTCATCCCGCTGATCTTCTACTTCGCTGAGTCTAGGTATCTGCTTATCTTCCCCGCGTAACCGTAAGGAAGTTTTACTCCTACGAGGCAGGTGAAAAACTGCTCGATCTCCTTCCGACTTAGAGTGAAGCACGCGGGAGGGCAATCATATTCGATCTTCTTAGCCTTTTTACCTTTGCGACGACTTTCCGTGTCCTTCACCTCATCATCATCATCATCAACATCATTAGGGCGTTTTGCGTGAAGCTCCTCCCTGATGCCCATTGGTTGCAAGTCTGCCCTTCCTTTCAGCCCATCTTTGGTCCTCTCTGGCATGTTGAGCAGGGTACCAAGTAGACTCTCACACACGTTCTTCGTGATATGCATGACATTAAGGTTGTGAGGCACACGGAGGATCTTCCAGTACGGCAAGTCCTAGAAAACAGACCTTGTTTTCCATACCTTCAGCAGTGGCTCTGGCGCCTTTCGCTTCTTTCCTGGCGGTGGGCACTCTTTCCAATTTTTCAACAGCTCGTCTATTTCCTCGCCGCTCCTCGTACGTGGGGGTCTTCGGGATTCGGTTTCACCATCGAACAGACCTTTGCGTTTTCTCCATGCGTCATCGTTGCGAAGCCACCTACGATGTCCCATGAACACTGTTTTCAAAGACCCGGGATCTCTATCTAGCTGGCGATACGTTGTGTCATCCATGAACCTGACACATGCACAAAATCCGTGGACCACCTGCCCCGCGACATATCCGTAACCGAGATAGTCGTGCACCGTCGTGAGCAGTGCGGCTCTCATAGGGAAATATTGTTTCACTGCGGCATCCCACGTATTGGCTGGCATTTTCATCAGCGTGTCTAGCTCCTCTTTCAGCAGCCCCAGATACAGATTGATGTCATTCCCTGGTTGTTTTGGCCCTTCAAGTAGCATACTCATGTGAATGTACTTCCTCTTCATGCACATCCAAGGGGGAAGGTTGTACATCCACACAAACACAGGCCAGGTGCTATGTGTGCTTCTCTAGCTGCCAAACAGATTGACTCCATCGGTGCTCGCGCCCAGTATGATGTTCCTTGGATCGTCCCCAAATTCTGGGTGTTCGAAGTTCAACGCTTGCCACTGGCTCGCATCCTTAGGGTGACTTAGCATCTTGTCTTTTTTATTTATCTCCGGATCATTTCAGTCATCTTCTCGCTTCTTCTCCTCCCTATCCGCGTGCCAACACAGGAGCTCTGCTTGCTTAGGGTCCGTGAAATACCGCCGCAGATGAGGAGTGATCGGAAAGTACCACACCACTTCTCGAGGAGCTTTCTTCCTCTTCTTGTATCGAGTGACGCCGCACACCGGACATATGGTAGACTCCACGTGCTTGTCCCGATAAACGATGCAATCGTTCATGCACACATGGTATTTCACGTGCGGTAAATCCAGAGGACACACAATTTTCTTCGCCTCCTAAAAACTGGTCGGGCACTTGTTCCCCTTGGGAAGACGTTCGTGCCAGAATGAGATGTTCTCGTCGAAGCATGCGTCGGTCATTTTGTGTTTTACCTTCATCTCCAGAGCCATGAGCATTACTTTTAGGCGGGTATCCTCGGGCCTGCATCCTTCATACAATGGAGTAACCGCGTCTATCTCCAGTTGATCCAGCTTGGCTTTCTCTCGGGCGGCAGCTCTTGCGTTACCCGTCAGCTTGAGAAGCAGCTCTTGAATATGAGGGTCCTGCACCCAACCCATCGATGGTCCATCGTCGTCTGCTCCGGCATCTTCATCTTCATGATCATGCCCTTCGTCTTGATCTTCCTCATCATCATGTCCGACATCTTCTACATGATGACTGTGTCCTGCATCTACTTCGTGATCATGTCCTGGAGATTCTTCGTCTTCTCGCCCGCCCTCGCCGCTATTATCTTGCTGCCCTTCCTTATTTATTGCCCTGCCCCCATGGACGACTTCATAATCATCTTCATCACCTTCCACCGATAGCCATCCATGAAACCACGCACGAGCAGGTGGTCCCGCACCTGTCTGGAATCCGGGTCCATAAGGCTCTTCAGCTTGCATCTTCGACACAGACATCTTATCTCCGTCTCGTTCTTTTGAAGCATCTCGGCCTTCGTGGAGCTCAAAAACCTATTCACAATGCCTTCAGTCATCGTGTGGACCATGGTCGCCTGCAGGGTAGAGCAAAACGATATTTTAGAACCAAATTTTTTTGGCATGACTTTGCCTAAAAATAGGACCAAAAAGAATGCATAGTGCCAAATTCTCGCCGAAACGGAAATGAATCAACATTCCGGCAAAATATTGGCAACTATCGCATTTCAAATACCGGTACCTGCAAACACAAACATACGCAACACCACAAACATACATAGATCTAGGCCATAAAAAGTGTGTACATTGGAGGGAGAAAAAAGTAGATCTAGAACATAAAGAAAGCTTTCCCCTTACTTACCTATCAAAAAAAGGAAATTTAACCACTTAATTTGGGTGAATCTATGGTGCAAATGAGGTGAGGAGGAGGAGGCAGCCGAGTCCAAGCTTGGTAGAGGTGGAGAGAACGAAGTGGGGAAAGTGAGTGTGGTAGGTGGCTGTCAAAAATATCTAGCTGCTCTCAGGTTACCAATGGCATACCTCCTAAGAATGCGCCATTGGTAACCAGGGTTACTAACGGCGCACCTGGTGTGTGGTGCGCCATTAATAGTTTTGAAAAAAAATTGAATTCTTTTTGTTAGTAGTGGCGCACCGTGGGTGTGGTGTGCCATTACTAGTTAAAACTAGTAATGGCGCACTTTCCCCTGGTGCGCCACTGCTAAGTCTAGGAAGGGTGTGGGGCCAGGACAAAACTAGTAATGGCGCACCACACACTAGGTGCGCCATTAGTAATATGACCATTAATGGTGCACCTATATCTGGTGCGCCACTGCTATATAGCAGTGGCGCACCACATACATGGTGCTCCATTAATGTCCATACTAGCTATAGCCGTTTTTCTAGTAGTGAACTCTACGCACGCTTAACGTTCACTTTACCTAGAACAAGTATAAAACTAGAAGTACTTTGTAGGTGTGATAGGATATGTTTGCAAGATAATGAAGAACACGTAAATAAAATCTAGGGGCTGCTAAGATAAAGTAACAATTAAGTTAGCTTAACGAGTGTGGAAAAGTGGTGGTAGAAGTTTCGGAATTGTCCCTAGGCAATCGATAACTAGACCGGTAATCATTATTGAAATTTTATATGAGGGAGAGGCATAAGCTAACATACTTTCTCTACTTGGATCATATGCACTTATGATTGGAACTCTAGCAAGCATCCGCAACTACTAAAGATCATTAAGGTAAAACCCAACCATAACATTATAAGGTAACAAGTCCTCTTTACTCCCATATGCAACAACCCACCTACTCGGGTTTATGCTTCAGTCACTCAAGCAACCCACCATAGGCGAATCATGAACACACTGCAACACCCTACAACGAGGATCCCTCAAGCTTGAATGACACGGAGAGCACCATAGGATAGCACCAATAATAAAACATGCAACTCAAACCAATCATGATCATCAATCAACCCATAGGACAACAAAAATCTACTCAGACATCATAGGATGGCAACACATCATTGGATAATAATATGAAGCATAAAGCACCATGTTCAAGTAGAGGGTATAGCGGGTTAAGGGAGAGTGGACCGATGTAGATAGATGGGGGGAAGGTGATGGAGGTGTTGGTGAAGATGACGGAGTTGTTGGAGTAGATCACCGTCATGATGATGGCCCCAGCGGAGTTCCGGTGCCACCGGGAGAGAGAGAGAGGATAGAGCCCCTCCTTCTTCTTCTTCCTTGACCTCCCCCAAGATGGTAGGAGGGTTTACCCTATGTTCCTTGGCCTCCATGGCGGCGGAGGGGCGAGAGCCCCTCCAAGATTGGATCTCTCTCTCTATGTTTCCTTCTGTTTATGTGCTCCCAGATTCTGGCCTTTGACCGTTTCTTAAATATCTGGAGATCCGTAACTTAGATCGGGCTGAAATTTTGAGGGGATTTTTGTTATAAAAATATATTCCTTGCGGCAAAAGGGGAGATCCAACCACCTTAAGGGGTGACCACAAGGGCCCAGGGCGCGGCCAGGGGGTAGGTCGCGCCCCATGTCTTATGGTCACCTCGGGCATCGTCTCGCATTGATTCTTTTTCCCAAAAATCACATATATTACAAAAAAAATCTCCGTAAGTTTTTATCGCGTTTGGACTTCGTTTGGTATGGATATTCTGCAAAACAAAAAACATGCAACAAACATGAACTGGCACTAGGCACTCGATCAATATGTTAGTCCCCAAAATAGTATAAAAAGTTGCCAAAAGTATATGAAAGTTGTAGAATATTGGCATGAAACAATAAAAAATTATAGATACAATGGAGACGTATCAGCATCCCCACGCTTAATTCCTACTCGTCCTTGAGTAGGTAAATGATAAAATTTTTTTTTGATGTGGAATGCTACCTAGCATAATCTTGTTCATATTATCTAATCATGGCATGAATATTAAGACACACGAGTGATTCAAGGCAATAGTCTATCATTTGACATTAAGACAATAATACTTCAAGAATACTAATAAAGCAATCATGTCTTCTCAAAATATAATGGCTAAAATAAAGTTATCCATACAAAATCAAATAGTCTGGCTATGCTCCATCTTCCGCACACAAAGTATTTATATCATGCACAACCCCGATGACAAGTCAAGAAATTGTTTCAGACCTTTTGTGTTCTCAAACCTTTTCAACTCTCACGCAATACATAATCATGAGCCATGGATATAACACTATAGGTTGAATAGAGTATGGTGGAGGTTGTAAGGAAAAGGAGAAGATAGTCTCACATCAACTAGGTGTATCAACAGGCTATGGAGATGACCATTAATAGATATCAATGTGAGTGAGTAGGGATTGCCATCCAACGGATGCACTAGAGCTATAAGTGTATGAAATCTCAAAAAGAAACTAAGTGGGTGTGCATCCAAACTGGTTTCTCAAGAGAAGACCTAGGGCAATTTGAGGAACCCATCATTGTAATATACAATCCAAGTTATATAATGAAAAATTCCCACTAGTATATGAAAGTGACAAACTAGGAGACTCTCTATCATGAAGATTGTGGTGCTACTTTGAAGCACAAGTGTGTAAAAAGGAATAGTAGCATTGCCCCTTCTCTCTTATCTCTCATTTTTTTGTTTTTATATTTTTTTATTCTTTTTTGGTGGGCTTCTTTGGCCTATTTTTTGGGCTTCTTTGGCCTCTTTTATTTATTTGTAAAGTTCATAGACTCATCCCAACTTGTGAGGGAATCATAGCTTCCATCACCCTTTCCTCACATGGGACAATGCTCTAATAATGATGTTCATCACACTTTTATTTTTTACTTACAACTCAAGAACGATACCTAGAACAAAATATGACTCTATATGAATGCCTACGGTGGTGTACCGGGATGTGCATTGATTTAGCATAGAAATGACATCAAAAAATGGACAAGCCATGAAAACATCATGCTAGCTATCTTACGATCATGCAAAGCAATATGACAATGATGGTGTGTGTCATAATAAACTGAATGGTGGAAGTTGCATCGCAATATATCTCGGAATGGCTATGGAAATGCCATAATAGGTAGCTATGGTGGCTATTTTGAGGAAGGGTATATGGTTTGTTTAATGCACCGGCGAAATTTGCGCGGTACTAGAGAGGCTAGCAAAGGTGGAAGAGTGAGAGTGTGTATAATCCATGGAATCACATTATTCATAAAGAACTCACGTACTTATTGCAAAAAGTCTATTAGTTATCGAAGCAAAGTATTAGACGCATGCTCCTAGGGGAGAGGTTGGTAGGAGTTAACCATCGCGCGCTCCCGACCCTCACACAAAGGATGACAATCAATAAACAAATCATGCTCCAATTTCGTTACATAATAGTTCACCATATGTGCATGCTACAGGAATCACAAACCTTTAACACAAATATTTCTACCAATCCACAATTACTCACTAGCATGACTCTAATATCACCATCTTTGTATTGCAAAACTATTGCACGGAATCAAACACATCATATTCAGTGATCTACAAGTTTTATGTAGGATTTTATGACTAACCATGTGAATGATCAACTCCTGTTAACTCTCTAAATAGATATAAGTGAAGCATGCGAGTTTAATTATTTCTACAAAAGATATTACCACTCTCTAAAAAATATAAGTGAAGCAAAAGAGCATTCTACAAATGGCGGTTTTCTATGTGTAGAGAAACAGGCAATCCAAACTTCAAATGATATAAGTGAAGCACATGAAGCATTCTATAAAGCCATACTCAAAAGATATAAGTGAGGTGCAAAGAGCCTTCTATAAATCAACCAAGTACTTTATCATACCATCATGGTGCATTATTAAAATAAAAATAAAAAGCACACGATGCTCCAAGATTTACGCATATCATGTGACGAATAAAAATATAGCTCCAAGTAAAATTACCGATGGTTGTTAGAAGAAAGAGGGGGTGCCTTCCAAGGCATACCCAAGCTTAGTTTCTTGGGAGTCCTTGAATATTAACTTGGGGTGCCTCGGGAATCCCCAAGCTTAGTCTCTTTCCAGTACTTATCCCTTCATCCATCGTGATCTCACCCAAAACTTGAAAACTTCAATCACACAAAACTTAACAAAACCCTCGTGAGATACGTTAGTATAATAAAAAAAATCACCACTTTAAGTACTCTTTCCAACCAATTCATTTTTTTCATTGTATCTACTGTAATATAACTTCTCCATGGCTTATACCATCGATACAATCAATAGTTTCATCAAAACGAGCAGAACAATGCATCAAAAACAGAATCTGTCAAAAGTAGGACAGTCTGTAGTAATCAGAACATTCACCATACTTATGTAACTCTAAAAATTATTAAAACTTAGTAAAAAATAAACAATTTGCATAGAAGTACCATGTAAAAATTTCAGAAACTTTTGATATTCCAGTAAAAAATGTAAATCCACGCACTACAGCCAAAGTTTCTGTTTTTGCACTGCACACACCAAACAAGCAATCTAATCATCCTAAAGGAAAATCTTGGCACATTATTTTTATAATACAATGGATTTATACAAGGGGGTAATTATTTTTGTTGAAAAGTTTCTGTAATCAAGATTCAGAAAGTTTCCATGGGCATGGACAAAGTTCAAGGCTAGCCCCCACTTCAACGTTGCTCATCTTTCTCACTTTCACTTTTCTTTTTGAATTTTTTTTAAGTTTCCCACTTTATTTTTTTTGTTTTCAAAATAAATAAAAGCACTCAACAGAATAAAATGACTCTCTAAAGCTTCCGGGTTGTCTCCCTGGCAGCGCTTTCTTTAAAGCTATTAAGCTAGGCATAAAGTGCTCAAGTAGTCGATCCACCCGGATCCCAAGGTATATCAAATCCAATTTTAATTAGCAATGGTTTTTAATTAGTAGTGAGCACAAAGTGATATAAATCATATGACAACGAAGTCTAACTCTCTTCCTATGCATTTACATGTCATACAAGAACAATGCATGCACACAAAGCAACGGCCAATGCATAGTATAAACAGTTTCTTGCAATTTTATCGTATTGGAAACATAGAGAGGTGGAGATGTAGTTCCTCTCTCATAATAATTGCAAGTAGGAGCAGAAAGCCCATGCATATTATATTCATTAAAATAATCATGTGCAATAGGAAAACGTAACCCATCAATATAATCCTTAATAAGTGCAAACTTCTTCGATATAGTGTAGTTTGGATAATTCAAAACGATAATAGGACTATCATGTGTGGGTGAAATAACAACAATTTCATTCTTAACATAGAGAAATATAGAAAGTTCATCTCCATAAGCATAATTCATATTGGCATCATGGCCACTAGAATAGCAAGCATTAAGTTCATCAAAAAGGGATATTTCAAATGAATCCAAGGGATCATAGCAATTATCATAGCATTCATCCTTCGGTAAGAACGAAGGGAAATTAAACAATGTATGAGTTGAAGAGTTACTCTCATTAGAAGGTGGGCATGGGTAGCTAGTCTACTCTTCCTCCTTTTGTTCTTTGCTCTCCTCCTCATCTTTTTCATCCAATGAGCTCATAGTGTCATCAATTTCTTCTTCCATAGATTCCTGCAAAACATTAGTATCTTCTTGGATAGCGGAGACTTTCTCAATAAATTGATCAATATGGGCATTATATTCATAATTGGCATAACAATAACGAAGCATAGCCAAATTTTGGGATAGGTAAACGGCATCATCATAATCTTCATACTATTCAAACAAAGCTTCAATTTCATAAGCACCCTTAAAAGCAACAAACTCTTCTATTTGTTCCACATCATAGTAATCATATATACCATTATCATAAGAAGCCAAGGTTTCGTTATCATTAAATTTACATGAAAAGGGAAGGTGTTTAGCCTTCATACTAGAGCAACAAGTAATATCATATCTCAAGCATAGATTCCAAGAATATCATTTCAACATATAAATTTGATCCCATAACTGTTTCCCTTTTTGAGTCAAGCGATAATCCCTAAAGTATTCACGTTGATCCAACGTGTATCTCATTATATAATTGAACGGGGTTTTCTCAAGATTATTAAAGTAGTGCATAATATCTTTCACATAACGAGCATCGAGGGTTTTAGGAGGTTCCCCATCTCCATGAGTAGCATGTACACCTATTTTTTTGGTATTTCGTGTTCCATATCCATAACTAAAGATAGAGAACAACTTAGAACAAAAAATAAAATCTACTTAGTGATAAAGCATACAAGCACACACGAGAATATTCACCCCACACTATTGCTCCCCGGCAACGACGCCGGAAAATGGTCTTGATAACCCACAAGTATAGGGGATCAGTTGTAGCCTCTTTCGATAAGTAAGAGTGTCGAACCCAACAAGGATATAAAGGTAGAACAAATATTCCCACAAGTTCTATCGACCACCGATACAACTCTACGCATGCTTAACATTCACTTTACCTAGAACAAGTATGAAACTAGAAGTGCTTTGTAGGTGTGATAGGATATGTTTGCAAGATAATAAAGAACACGTAAATAAAATCTAGGGGCTGCTAAGATAAAGTAACAATTAAGTTAGTTTAACGAGTGTGGAAAAGTGGTGGTAGGAGTTGCGGAATTGTCCCTAGGCAATCGATAACTAGAACGGTAATCATTATTGCAATTTTATATGAGGGAGAGGCATAAGCTAACATACTTTATCTACTTGGATCATATGCACTTATGATTGGAACTCTAGCAAGCATGTAGCGACCCAACCTGAAAGGTCAAGTCTCCGGTGTTTCCGTACCATCCCAAGATCATGCTGGTACACACACGGTACATCAATGTATATATCAAAGGGAAATCACACAGCATTTTATTAATCGAAATCTCATATCGAGTCCTTTATTACAATAAAAATTACAATAAAGTGGCTAAAAGCCAACTCATGAGAATATCTAAATCTTGCGGAAGCGTCGACGGTAGATGAGTCCATCCGACTCCAAGGGCATCTCACTGAGCATAGAACGCGTCCTCACTCCTGGTCGGAAAAATACTCTGCAACATGATACGTTGCAGCCATGTAGGTCAGCATATGGAATATGCCGGCAAAGTCACAGTAGAGGTGTGAAAATAATCAGCTAGTCTATATGCATATATGGCAGGTGGGGTGGTAAGTTTTGCGTAAAGCCAATTTTTTCCTACATCAAGAAAAGGGGCTAAGCAAAATATTAGTAAGTTGGTTGATTAATGAGATGGTTCCACCAACCAGTTCTCATACCCAAAATTGTTAATACCCACATCATCATATTAATTGTGTTGAGAGTTCCGGAAGTTTCAATTCCTTTGGCTCAAGTCGTCCATGACCGTGGACACGGCTAGTCGATTAGGTTTGGAATACTCTGCAGAGTTTTGCACACGTTCCCCACAAGATTTGGTCGCCTCCGTTTGATTTCTCGCACTTCAGGGTGTTTGAGAAACGGATGACCAAAACATGGTCTTCCAAAGGGTTTCCCTGTGACTCTGTCGGTGCCCATCCTTTCCTACCGTTCTTCTACCTCTCGTAGCACCGCCTGTCCAGGGTCACCACGATATCCAACCAAGCCAGAGCCCATAATGACTTGTGGCTGTGCAGGTAAGCCTTGGGTTTTAAAGCATCCATCCATCTCTTTGTGCCTGGGTGGACCTTTCCGCGTGAATACTGGCCATCTCCAGCATCACCTAGGCAAATCCACTGGTTTCTCCAGGGTGCCGTTCAACCATCATCCACCCAGAGGTATGTTGAAAACTCGGAGTCTTAAATCTTGATCATTATGTAGGTCTTGAAATTATTAACTCTCTCAACTCTCATGAATCACACAACCAACCCCGTCTACTAATAGCATAGCAAAAGTAAAACAACGTTTCCCGGGGCCAAGTTGTCAAAGAGGGTTGAGAGGGGTACCTACCACATGATACTACTACAATGTAACCAAGTTTCCAACTAACCTATCTTGCATGCAACTGGGGAGATGGTAGAACTAATGCATATAAAACATGGGTAAACATGGTCAAAGTGACTTGCCTGATTGATGATCCTCGTACGTGAGTGACTCTAAGTAACAAGCTTCGCACTCCGGATAATCTAACGAAGCAAACAAGCACTCAATAAGCATACAATAGAATATTGTAACTCACAAACATCAACCAAGAACTAGTAAACAATCAAGACAAAACAATGCACAAATCTCAAGTAAGAAAACACACAAAGTTTTGTTTTCAAAAGGTGAGGAATGAAAACACTACTGACATAATGAAACCATTTGTAATAACAAAACAATTGTTGTCAGCAAGGAAACAATAGAATATTTTATTAATAAACAGAATACAATCAATTTAAGTTTGTTGGGAAAAGTTTAGTAAAGTTTATAAAAGTTTTGATAAACACTTTATGAATCAACTATAGTTATATTAACAAAAGAATGAAAAACTAAACTTATTATTTATTAGTAAAACATGTTCTTGATAGAAAATAATTTACTACTAAATCTGTCTTAGAAAACAGAAACAAAATATACAAAACTTTGTTTGAAAACAAAACTATTACTAGTTAGTTGTTTGAATCAAATTATGCCTATTTGAAAAGAAGTTGTGATTCCTATGTTAAATAAAATTAAACTAAGCAAATTTATATTTTTTTTATCAGTGAGTGAAAACACTAAATGTTTACTAACAGAACCTAATAAACAAATAAAACCAATTCTAAATCAAACTAATTAAAATCAAGTTTATAAAACTATATTATAATACTAGACAGATTCTGTTTTTGGCTAAAACACTATTAAAAATCATCCTAAAAATCCTCAAACTAAACATGAAGATAGTCCTAACTAATACCAAACAGTAGCAAAAAGATTCACATCAAAATCTATTTTCAAACTCTAGTTATTCAGATTTGAAGATTCTGAGCAAATTTGATTAAATTCAAATTTTATAGTTCAAATTTGAAATTTAAAAGTACAGGGTGAAACTACATGAAAAATGTGAGCTATTGCAAAAAGAATCAACTCCAAACTCTAAACAAATTAAAAGATATAAGCAAAACAAATTTTGAAAACATTCTGTTAATTAAAACAAAAACTGAAAAAGGAAAATAATTTGCGACGGTCAGGGGGCTACGTGGCGCAATCCTATTGGCTAGCGAGCGCGTGCGGTAGGTGATTTCGAGCGGGCGACCGATCGGAAGAGGATACCGGTTCGGACTTAAGTCCGTTCTAATCTTAGCCATTGGTTCGGGATCCGATGGTCGAGGGGGCTTACGAGGTAGAAGTCGTCGGCGTCGGGGTACTCCGGCGAGTCCGGTAGCGGCGAAAGCGATGGCGAGGTGCTCCGGTGGTCGAGGGAGATGGGGGAGTGGTCCGGGCGACGGCGACGGTTCTCCGGAGTCGATTGGTGGCGACGGCGAGGCGAACGGTGGTCGGAGGTGGTGGCTACGGTCGAAGGCGAGCTTCGGTGTGGGAGTAGCTCCGACGAGCAATTGACGGCGTCTCGGTGAGAGAGAAAAGGGGGCTCGGGGTGAACGGATGCGGGGAAGTGTCCGGTTTATATAGGGCGCTCGAGGGGTGCGGGGGAGTAATGGGGAGAGAGATCCGGCGAGGGGAGGTAACGGCCGGCGAGGGGAGGTAACGGCCGGCGAGGTCCGGTCCGGCGCTTGCGGGGAAGGAGACGACCGTTTCGGGCAACGGTCGGTCGCCGTGGGACCCGGATGTCAGCGAGTGGGCGCGTGACCGTTACGCGCGGTCGGCCGACCGGTAATGAATGCGCGATTTAACTGCCGTGGGCCGGCCCGGTTTAAATGCAAACCGTTACTGATTTTCTAAAAAAATTCCAGAGACATTCAAATACATTTAAAGCATTCAAATCGTCTCTAAATATAGGGGTATTATATATCAAAATTAACAGAATAATAAATGCTATTTAATGAACATTTCTATTCTGTCATTTGTATACTTTGAAAAAAAATAATATTTTCAGAAATTGCCTAATTGTTTTTAAACCCTTTTTGCAAATATTTTCAAAATAACCCCTGGTTATTATTGTTCAAATCTATCACCAATTAGAACCTGGTGTGGAGTGTCATGTTACTCCTCTCTTATTTTGAACATTTAACCAAAATTTCAAATAGGGGAAGGCAACATAGGGAAAAGTAGAAAGGGCTTTCAGAAAATCAGAAAAGGCATTTCAACAAACACATACATTCAAGCAATGATGCTGCTAGATGCATAACTATAATCATAACATTCCAAAATGAAATTTTGGGATGTTACAAAGCATCCGCAACTACTAAAGATTATTAAGGTAAAACCCAACCATAGCATTATAAGGTATCAAGTCCTCTTTACTCCCATATGCAAGAACTCACCTACTCGGGTTTATGCTTCTGTCACTCAAGCAACCCACCATAGTCGAATCATGAACACATTGCAACACCCTACAGCGAGGATCCCTCATGCTTGCGAGACACAGAGAGCACCATAGGACAACACCAATAATAAAACATGCAACTAAAACTAATCATGATTATAAATCAACCCATAGGACAACAAAAGTCTACTCACACATCATAGGATGGCAACACATCATTGGGCAATAATACAAATCATAGAGCACCATGTTCAAGTAGAGGGTACAACGTGTTTTGGGAGAGTGGACCCATGTAGATAGATGGGGGAAGGTGATGGAGGTGTTGGTGAAGATGACGAAGTTGTTGGAGTAGATCGCCGTCATGATGGTGTCCCCGACGGTGTTCCGGTGCCGCCAGGAGAGAGGGGGAGAGAGACCCCCTCCTTATTATCCTTCCTTGACCTCCCCCTAGATGGTAGGAGGGTTTCCCCTCTTGTCCTTGGCCTCCATGGCGGCGGAGGGGCGAAATCTCCTACAAGATTGGATCTCTCTCTCTCTGTGTTTCCTTCTGGTTAAGCGCTCCCAGATTCTGGCCTTTCACCGTTTCTTAAATATTCTGGAGAACCGTAACTCCGATCGGGCTGAAATTTTGAGGGGACTTTTATTATAAAAATATGCTCCTTGCGGCAAAAGGAGAGATCCAACCTCCTTAAGGGGTGACCACAAGGGCCCAGGGCGCGACCAGGGGGGTAGGCCACGCCCCCGGCTTGTGGTCACCTCGGGCATCGTCTCGCGTTGATTCTTTTTCCCAAAAATCACATATATTCCAAAAAAATCTCCGTAAGTTTTTATTTCGTTTGGACTTCGTTTGGACTTCGTTTGGTATGGATATTCTACGAAAGAAGAAACTGTTAGGTTCTACCGTAGGTGCATCGCATGCGAATTAAAATTTTCCAACGCGCATAACATCCAAGAACATGCTACGGAGATGGATCATAGATTGTTACCACTAGACGTGTAGTGCCGTGTAGTGGGAGTAGAGTTGGGGCAGCGCATTCGTGTGGTCCGTCTCCTCCTTGTCCGATCTCCCTCGAACAGTCGTTCTGATCTCCCTTGAACAGCGGGTCGCCGGATCCCACGTACAGATTCGCCGAAGCGGCGCAAGTGCACCTCCTCTAACGGTATCCGCGCGTGCAGGAGGAACACCTGTTTGGTGGACTGCTTGGTCCGATCACATGGTCGGCGGTGGCAAGTGGATGTGGCTATTCGCAACACATGCAAAGCTTAATGACTGTGCCGAAGCGATCAACCGGATAGGTGTGCCGCACCTCCACTATATATAGGCATCCGGTGCGGGCTCAACTCTTGGGCCTCGCAAGGATCCTAAAGCCCGTGTGTTCCTTACCTTAAGAACGCGACCCTTTAGGTTCTCTTCCACTTGGTCACTAGTCAGATGACATCCAACTCGACCGTTCGGTAGCGGCCTCTAGCAAAACGTGCCAACTCCAAGTGTCCGATGAAGATGGTTAGGCGAACCTATACTTCACACTTTTGTTCCCTTTGCCACACGATATATGTTGTCGTGCACAAGGTGACATGGTCATCCTTGTTGCAACATGACCTATTTCTCGTTCCGGTGAATCCGACCAACATTCGGACTATCTCATAATCCTCATCGCATGGCCATGCTTATCCAGGTCGGATCACCTGAGGGGCCTAGAGTATATCTCTCCTGGTAGGAGGGGCAAACCCCATCTTTCTCGATCATGTCTCGCAACATGGATCTGGACAAGCCTGAAACCTACCTTTGTAACTACCCAGTCATAGAGTAGCGTTTGGTCGGCCCAAAGCAAGTCTGTCACCATCCCGATTACATGCGCCAGCTCAGGTCTTAGGACATAGAATGTATGTTGTACTAGAGACTCACAGATGACCTATCGCTGCGTCTCATAGTTGGGTCTGTCCAACTCAGACCTTATCTCGACTCGGATCCGACTATGTCGAATCCGACCAGACCTTTTTGAGTCCATATTATCCGGCTAGCATCCAATGCTACATGGTGAGTGAGACCGGACCATCCACCGTGTCATATGCTAGTCTAACTGGCTGCGCGTCCACACAACCCTTTCAACTAGGGACCATTTAGGACAGTCATCATACAATGCATAGTCTCATAAACAAGTCACATACTTGTTAATACACATCCATGATAATGTCCAAGGACTATCTTTATTCATAAACACATAGGAAATATCATCATACATGATTGCCTCTAGGGCATATCTCCAACAGTCTCCCGCTTGCACTAGAGTCAATCAAATAGACATCAAATGCCCATAGCTCTAACGTGCCTCTCATGCTTGAGTTGTGGAAGTGACTTAGTCAATGGATCTGCAACATTTGCATCCGTATGAATCTTGCACAAATTGGTATCACCTTTCTCTACGAGCTTTCATATCAAGTGATATTTTCGGTCTATGTGCCTAGTCTTGTGGTGTTGTCTAGGCTACTTGGCCTGTGCGATGGCACTTGAATTATCGCAATAAAGGTCCAACGGTTTTGACCAGCCCGGTAACACACCAACATCTTCCAGGAACTTCCGAATCCAAACACCTTCCTTTGTGGCTTCACAAGACGGAATGTATTCGGCCTCTGTTGTGTAGTCGGACACCGTATCTTGCTTGGAACTCGTCCATCTCACTGCTCCTCCATTCATGACATACATGAATCCAGTTTGTGATCGACAATCATCCCTATCGGTTTGGAAACTAGCATCAACATAACCCTTTACACAGAGCTCCTCCTCACCACCATAAACTAGGAACATATCTTTAGTCCTTTTCAGGTACTTGAAGATAGTTTTCACCGCTGCCCAGTGACTGTCACCTGGGTTGGCCTAGTATCTACTTGTTAAGCTTATTGCATAGGCAACATCAAGCCGTGCACATAGCATGGCATACATGATGGATCATATTGCCGAGGCATATGGAATCCTACTCATCTAGTTTCGCTCATCAGAAGTCGTAGGAGTCTGAGTCTTGCTTAGCCTTACACCATGTGAGATGGGCAAGAACCCTTTCTTGGCCTCACTCATGTTAAACCTCTTCAACACTTTGTCTATGTACGTGCTCTGGCTTAAGACGAGCAGCCTCCTCGATCTATCTCTATACATCTTGATGCCTAAAATGTACACTGCCTCTCCAAGGTCTTTCATTGGAAACTTGCCATTCAATGATTCCTTGACTAAGTTCAACATCGAAACATCATTTCCGATCAGCAGTATGCCATCCACATACAAGATCAAAAATACTACTGAGCTCCCACTAGACTTCTTGTATAAACAATAGTGCTCTTCGTTCTTGATGAAACCAAGGTCAACGATGACTTCATCAAAACGAATGTTCCAACTCCGAACTGCTTGCCTCAATCCGTAAATGGATCTCTTGAGCTTGCATATTTTACCAACGTTAGTTGGATCGACAAAACCTTTGGGATGTATCATGTATACATCCTCTTTTAAATTTCCATGAAGTAAAGCCGTTTTGACATCCATCTGCCATATCTCCTCACCGACTTTAGCATCGCTACCGGTGAGTAGGCCTTGTCATAGTAAATTCCTTGAACTTGTCCATAACCTTTAGCGACAAGCCGAGATTTGTGGATCTGAACATTTCTATCCACATCGGTCTTCTTCTTAAAGACCCATTTGCAACCAATGGCAAGTACGCCAGGTGGCGGATCAACCAAGTCCCAGACTTGATTCTCATCCATGGACTTCAACTCAGATCTCATGGCCTCTAGCCATGCCTCGGAATCTGGGCTCACCATCCGTTCCGCGTACGTGGCTGGCTCGTCACTTTCTAGCAACAAAACATTGTGCACTCTGCGCAATCTTTCCGATCTTCGTGGCTCCGGTGCCGACTCCACTACGGGTTCTCTGACCGACTCCGGTGTGATCTCATCACCAACCGAGTTGTACCCGAGTGGCTCTCGAATTTATTCGAGTCACACTGTTCTCCCACAGTCCTCGCGATTGAGAAATTCTTTCTCTAGGAAAACCCCATTCCGAGCAACAAACACTTTGTTCTCTTCTTGGTTGTAGAAGCTGTATCCCAAGGTTTCCCTTGGATATCCCACGAATATGCATTTATCTGACTTGGGTGTAAGCTTGTCCGACATGAGTTGCTTGACAAATGCTTCACAACCCCAAATCTTTAGAAAACACAAACGAGGAGTCTTCCCAGTCCATATCTCATGTGGTGTCTTGTCTACGGATTTAGATGGTACCCTATTAATTGTGAAAACTGCAGTTTCTAGAGCATATCCCGAGAATGACAAGGGTAAATCCGATTTGCTCATCATTGACCGGACCATGTCCAACAAGGTTTGATTTCTTTGTTCTGACACACTGTTTCTCTACGACGTACCTGGAGGTGTGAGCTGAGGTACTATACGTTGGCTTTTCAGATGATTATCAAACTCCTGGCTCATGTACTCACCTCCACGATCTGACGGTAGAAGTTTTATCGTCTTGCCAAGCTTATTTCCAACCTCGTCCTGAAACTCTTTGAACTTTTCAAAAGTTTCCGACTTGTGCCTCATCAAATAGATATATCCATATCTACTCAAGTCGTTGGTAAAAGTCACAAAGTACTGATAGCCATCTCTGGCTGTTGTGCTCATTGGACCACACACATCACTATGTATAAGCTCCAACAGCTCGGATGCCCTCTCGCAACTCTTTACAAAAGGAGACTTAGTCATCTTGCCTAGCAATCATGATTCGCATGTCTCGAATGGCCCGAAGTCGGACGAAGTTAGGAGTCCATCATCATGGAGCTTCTTCATGCGTTTCAGAATAATGTGTCCAAGCTGGCAATGTCAGAAGTATGTCGGATTTATCTCATTAGGCTTATGCCTCTTGACATTCACGTTATAGACTGGTTCCGTTTCTAGATTTAAAATAAATAGCCCATCTACTATGGGTGCATAGCCATGGAACATTCCATTCAAATAAAATGAACAACCATTGTCCTTTATATTGAATTCATAACCTTGACTCATCAAGCATGAGGCAGAAATAATGTTCCGACTAAATGCGGGAATGTAATCACAATTATTCAATTACAAAATAAATCCAGAAGGAAGCTTGAGCTGCATCGTGCTGACCTCCAATGCAGCAACTCTTGCTTTGTTGCCGACCCTGATGTCAATCTCCCCTTGTGCCACATGCCTAGTTCTTACCATCCCCTGCATCGAGTTGCAAATATGAACAACCGATCCAGTATCAAATACCCAAGAGCTACTAGGTATGTCTGCAAGGTAAATGTCTATAACATATGTAACAAGTGTACCTTTGCCTGAAGAAGCATCTCCGGCCTTCTTGCCATGGTCAGTAAGCCACTTGCTACAGTTCCTCTTCCAGTGACCAGCTTCCTTGTAGTGAAAGAAAATGGTATTTGAGTTCGGTCTGGACTTTGGCTGAGTGGCGGAGACAGCCTTCTCTGTGCCCTTTGCCTTACCCTTTTTGTTGGACCAACTCTTCTTGAACTTAACCGAGTTCTGCACCATCAACACTTGATGCGTGCCTTTCTTAATATCCTGCTCTGCCACCTTGAGAATCCCATGCAATTCAGTGAGCTTCTTATCCATGTCGTGCATATGATAGTTCGAGACGAATGTCCCATAGCTAGGTGGAAGAGAACCCAAAATTCCATCCGTGGAAACCTCATCCCCAAGTGGGAAGCCTAACCGATCCAAAGCTTGCACATACCCGATCATCTTGATCACATGCGGGCTCAGTGGATCACCCTCCTTTAGCTTACAATCAGTCAAGGACTGCCAGACGTTGAACCTTTCGGTCCTAGCCTACACCTGAAACATGCTCTTCAAAGTCTTGATCATATCGAAAGCCTGAATTGTCACATCCCTAGCTAGCTTACTTAGGACGGCATGTGTGTGCATGATGTTTTCACTTTTTGCATCAACTTGAACTGGGGATTAACTGAAACCCTAACATCTCACCTGAATCAAACAAATTTAATAGTTGTGAAAAACTAACAAATCCAAAATGCCCATAAAAAATGTCCCCTATGTCTGATAAATGTGGACATTAAAATATTAGGGGTCATTCTAAAAATTTGAATCTTTAAAGTATTTCAAAATAAATATTAAAGCTGTTGAAAATGCCAAATAAAGCAATATAATTAATTTAGTATTCAAAATATTCTCAAACTTTTTATAGAGGTTTGAAATATTCAAACTAAGCTCTATAAAATATTTGGGATATTTTGTGCCTGGCATTTGTGCCTAAATAAATAAAAAGATAAAACAAATGTCAAAAACAAAGAAAACAGAAACTGGATTTTTTTTAAAAGGAGGCGGCCCACCTAGGCCGGCCCATCTGGCCCAGCACCGTCGTCGTCCTCCTGGCGGCCAGGAGGACGAGCGCGAGCCCGCCGTGCGCTCGCACTGGAGCTGCCACGCAGCTCCCTGCGCGGCTGCATCCCCCCGTCGTGCTAGCGAGCGGATGAGGCCGCGCTGCCGTCCCCATCGCTCTCTCTCTCTCTCGCTCATTCTCCCCTGTCTCTTCCCTCTTCTCTGCTCCGCCATGGACGACGGCCCCGCTCGCTTGCCGCCGTAGTTGCAGCCGCTCCCGCGCCCCCTTGAGCTCGCCAGAAGCTCCGCCTCGTCGTCCCTGACCTTTGTGCCGAGCCACGCGCCGCCACAGGCCCTGGAGCAACGACCTCGCCCCCTTCATCCTCCTCGGGCCCGAGCACCGCCGCTGTAATTCGTCGCCTCCGAGCCCTCCCCGAGCAAGCTCTCGTTGACTCTGAGCCCGCAGTGATCCCCCGATTCTTTGCCCTCTCTTCCCCAGCCATTTCTCCCTTTGTAGGCCCCGGTTTCGTCGATGCCCGAAATGCTCTGCCGCGCGAGCTCGTCGCCGGCGTTGCTTCGGTGACCAGCTGGTCCATCCGAGGCCATCACCGAGCTCGTGAGGCCGCATAGAGCCCATAGGTGCCAAGCTCCGACCATGTTGTGCCCTAGTTCGATGAGCCCATGCTCGCCAGAGCTCCGGCAGCCACCGAGCATGTCGCCGGCGTCGATCCCGACCGTCTCAACCTCTAAGAGGTGTCGGGATGGATGTGCACGTGAGCCTAGGCTCGCCTGGTGCATTCCACCGATGAAATGGTCGCTCGAGGAGAAAACCTGACCCCTCCGCCGTCTCTGGAGTCATCAGCGGCTCAACGGCGGTGAGTCTGGTCGAAGTTGACCATGGGGGTTTGACCCCAGGGTCATTGGCAAGTGGGACCGAGTCAGGATTAATTAGGATTAGTTTAAAATAATTAATTAATTAATTTAATTAAGCTAATGACCCACTGACAGGGGGCCCTATCCTAATTAATTAGTATTTAGTGTTTTAAATAATTCCTATTAGAGGTTGGGTCAGTGACCAATGGACCCCACTAGTCAGGTTTGACCTGTGAACGGTCTATTGACGAGCTGACGTCATGATGCTGTCATGCTGATGCAATAAAAAATTTCCTGAACTAAATTAATTCCAGAAAATATTTAAAACTTAGGAAATTCATATAAATTAATCTATAACTCAGATTGAAATAATTTATATATGAAAATTTATCAGAAAAATCCAATGAATCCAACATTGTTATCATGCATGTTAGAGCAACCTATGTAGATGAACATTGACATTTACTAATAGGTTAACATATGGAATATGAAATGGAGAACGATTTTGAACCTATATTCAAAATTACTTCATTTAACTTGGATAGTAGTTGCATTAGCTCATCCATACATGATGCTATGTCATGATCATGCATCATATTGTTGCACTTGCCGTGTACTGATTGTTACTTATCTGCATCGCGGTAGGCCCTGCTTCTGAGGATACCCCCGTGTATTCCAACAAAGGATAATACCTTCCCGCTTCCCAACAAGGCAAGCAACCCCGTTGATCATTCCGATATCATTCCATTCTCTCGCTCCTGCTCTTGTTTATTGCATTAGGAAAAACGTTTAATTGTCTGTCATGTGTGGTAGATGAACCCATTCCTTTGCATGACCTGTCATTGTCACAGTAAATAGCTAAACCTTGCAACCTAGCATACTTGGTAGATGCTTGAGCCATGTTGTGCTTTACCTACTTTGCCTGCTATGCTTAGAGTTGTGTCAGGTCTGATTCATCTGGGTGATGAACTAGAGTGAAACAATATTGTTTTGATGTGATAAGCTTAATGTTGAACCCGATTTGGTAAAGGTAGCGATGAGAGGGTATGTAGGAGTACATAGAGGGCTGTCTCATTGGGACCGTTCTTAGGAACTGAGTTCCGTGTTTGTGATCCAAGGCTAGTTACTACCACATGCTGGGCCCTGAAATATGACCCCGCTCGACTTATCAACCATCTAGTCCTTGGTCCAAGTGTTGCAAGTAGTTCCTGGTGTTTATAGTATGTTGGAGGCCATGGGTAGCGCTGACCCTAGGGGTGGGTTACGACACGGTAGGTAGTGGCACGGTGTACCAAGGGTCACCCGAATGGTGGGCTTGGGAACCATGCGCACATCGTTTGGGGCCGTAGCGGAAACTTCAGCCGAACTTCCGCACGGGTTTAGTCTCAAATAGGCGATAGCCTGGACTAGAGGCCTTGTGTGATTGATGGTCGTGGCCGACTCCCTCACTGGGCTTCCGCTTGAAGGTTGTCAAGGTGCATGGTTTTGTGAGCACAAAACGATAAGTGGAGAGAGCATGTGTGAAGAAGTACACCCCTACAGGGTATGAATCTGTTCGAATAGCCGCGTCCTTGGATATGGACTACTTGGAGAACTTATGCTATTCATAGATAATTTAATGGATACTCATAAAAATCTCAAGACAAGTGTGAGTACCGTGGATGGCACTCTCATAGAAGACAAAAGTGAATCCATGGTGGTGTATTGATGTGGAGTTAGTGGACTCGTGTGCGATATCTAAAATTTGAACAAATGATTAAAAGTATGTACTATAGGTTAGCCATGAGTCAAAGCTGGCATTGCTGCATAAACTCCACCATTCCCCTTGTTGATACATGAGCATGAATAGTCTAGGTCTATTTTAAAGACTTGTTGAGTATGTTTGTACTCATGTTTGCTTAATAAATGTTGAAGATGAGACTCGGGACCCATCAGGTGGGTTCTATCAAGATGTCAGCGCCGCCGAATAACTGGTGTCCCAGCTACGACCTTACGCCCTGTGGCGGGTTGTAGATAGTCAGGCCATGTGCCTTTTTACCCCTTTCAACTCTCTGTACTCAGACAGCTTTATGCTTCCGCTTGGTTTGTATGAACTTGCTTGTATGACTTGAGTGTCGGGTCATGTGACCCCTACCTATAAGAACATATTATGCAAGGCTCTTCTGAGCCTCTTAAAATAAAAGTTGTGTTGTTGTATGGTTATGTTGTGATGCCATAGTTGTATCTATGCATATCAGGCATGTCGTGCGTACATGTGACATGCAATGGTATGTATGGGATCCGACACCTAGTCATGTGCCTTTAGTAGTACTCTTTACGGGAAAATGCCTCTTCGTGCTTCCACCGAGCCTTGGTAGCTTGCTACTGCTCCGGACACATTGATTGACCGACATGTATCCTTCTTTGCTGCTGTGTCTATCCCTTCAGGGAAATGTATCGCAGTGTAATGGATTCCCTATAGCCTGCTACGACTCGTCTACGTGCAGTGATGACATTTATGTCCCACGGTGTAATGGAGTCCTTATAGCTGGCTATGACTCGTCTACACACGCTTGAGGCCGACACCTGCATTGCTAGGTTACGTATGCCTGTTTCCGTACGGATGTGCCACTTGGTTTCTATGACTAGTCATGTCGGCCCGAGTTCTGTGTCGTTTGAATGCTAGCGACATATTCACATACATGAGCCAAAAGGCGCAAACGGTCCCGGCTAAGGTAAGGCTGCAGTACCGTGCGTGAGGCCGCAACGTGATGTGATGTGTTACAGGATGGATTCTTATGACTTAGGATCGGGGTCCCGATAGCGTTGGTATCAGAGCCTGACTAACTGTAGGACTACCAAGCCAAACCGGTTGAAGTTGAGTCTAGAAACACTATAGATAAGTAAGGGAATTGATTGTGGAAGGGAACGTAAGGCTCTTTTTACTCCTCTTCCCAAGTTATTCTATTCTGAGTCACTCTCATCTTTTCTACGGGGTTAAGAACTAGGCATCTCATCTATTACTTAGGATGACGAGTTACTAACCATGGACTATTAGCTAGCTTGTTTGCACGTGAACTTCGGTTCTAGATTATTGTCTGGTGTGACAATCAGTTGGATTAGAAACTTGAGTCTAGAAAGCTGAGTGATTATGCTATCCAATCTTTGCAATTGTCTCAAAATCCTTTTTGAGCAATTACAACCGTTATGCTGTCCAATTTCTGCTAGGATCTCTAATGTCTTTGTATCATTCTTTGTTTCAGATGCCCCTCGTCCTTCTCGTCAGGTGATCCGTCTGACTAGGTGCATCGATGTACCAGGTCACACAGCCATGTTGGTTAGAGTTATGATGGAGGACCAGTATCGAGATTTCAACCAGAGCCAATACCTGTGTACCGTTAATATATATCCATCCTATCCTGGAGCTGCAGAGCCGCTTCATTGGACTTAATGATTAGGTGTCACCATAGACATGGCAGTTTAGGAGGCCGGCTATACCATGCTGACTATCATGAGGTTTCACCATGGTTTGCTTCAGAACACAAAGTTCTGTTATGTTCCTGCTTCTCTAGGAGGAGAGGATAGTTATCTTAGTGCAGCCTATTATGATCATTCTCATGGGGACCCTAGGCTGTAGGTGACTGCTCAGATGTTGGAGAACATGGATCGTGATGCACGTGCCCTTCGTATGGAGCTATATGCTACCCGTGCACGTCTTTGGACAGCCCTGACACAGCTAGCACCTGTCGTGCAGACAGGCTATGGAGATTTGGAGATGTCGAACCCATCGCGGACTCATCTACCAGCTCACGTAGACTGGCCCGATGTTGGAGGCATCACCCCTCTTCCAGGACCGTTGCTGCCACCGACGAGGGGAGCGAAGCCACATCCGTTGTCTTATGGTTTCCAGGGATCGTAGGCCAGGGTGTTTCCAAATCCTCAGGTTCAGCTCCCGGGTCACGAGGGTAACCTATATGAGGCATTCTACGGCGATGCTTGAGTACGTGGATGTTAGCTCTAGTATTGCAGTAGTTGTATTGCCACAGTCCTGCATGTCTTGTGGGATATGACTGAGGTTGAGAGTTGAGTTCCGGAGGTGTAGATAGATAATGTATAGGAAGCTTGTAATGCCTCCGATGAGTTGTATCATACTTCGGTAGGTTGTACTTCAGCTTGGGCTTGTACTGAACTATGTCATGGTGTGTATGAATCATGGTGTTCATATGGCAGTTTGTTTTTACCATGTTGATCGGGTGTTTACCCTTGCATGCCATGTTGTTCAGTACATTCCTCATCTTATGTCTTAGAGTTGTTGTCTTCCTTGTCTAATCTATGGGTTTGTTTTCCCAGGATGGTGTCAACTAGGAATAACCCCATGCCTGCCTTCAAGCAGGGCGAGGGAAGCCAGCCAAGACAAGAGAACCTGCCGCAGTCGCCCTCTCTGGTAGAAGTGATGCTCGAAGCTAAGCGGAATAAAAGGGAGACCAACAGGCTATTGGAACATATTGAGCAGAACACAGTGCGTCCTCCCTGCAATGAGAGTAATGATGGTGTGTCCCTCAATGACTTCGTCAAGTTGTGCCCACCTAAGTTTCATCATTTGGTCGACCCGCTCGACGCTGATGACTGGCTGACTAGCATGTCCCACAAAATCTGAGCTGCCAATGTATCCGAGGTCAACAAGGTGACTTTTGCTGCATACTTCCTGGAAGGACCCGCCAATCTGTGGTGGGAAAATTATGAAGCCATGCGTCCCGCAGGCCCCGTAGCAACTTGGGCAAATTTCAGTGAGGCATTCCGTACCCATCATATCTCGGAAGGGCTGATGGATCGCAAGAGAGAGGAGTTCTGTGCTTTTACCCAGGATAGACTGATAGTGGATGCCTATAGCCGTGAGTTCGGCAATCTTGCTCGTTATGCTCCGAAGGAAGTGTCGACCGATGCCAAGAAACAGGCTAGGTTCCGCAAGGGACTTAATCCTGAGCTCCGTCGAGATCTGCGCCTGCATGAGTGCAATACCTTCCAGGCCCTCGTCAACAAGGCTATCAATGTCGAAATAGGACAGACTAACTACGAGGCAACCAAGAAGCACACCCGTGACTTTAGCCCCGCATCTGGCTCAGGGACCAACAAACGCCGGGTGTGGGTGCCCAATACAGCTTTGCCACGAAGGTACACTGTGAGGCCATCCTTCCAGGTGCCTCTCCCAGCTCATCCCAACCCTCCAGCCAGGACATTTGGAGGTCCTCCTGCCAATGCTTCTCCCCGTGCTACGGTTGTCTACTACAAATGTGGAGAACCATGACACTATTCCCGTGAGTGTCCTCAGAACAATGCCAAGCCGGCTGGACGTGGGATGCCGGGAAAAGCCTTCTATGTGAAGCCAGCTCGTGCTCATGGTCAAGTGAATTATGTTTCTGCTAAAGAAGCCCTTGAGGATCCTAATGTTATCCTAGGTACGCTCCTTGTCAATAGTCATCCAACATCTGTTCTGTTTGATACTGGAGCATCTCATTCATTCATCTTAGAAATTTATGTACAGTTGCATAACATGTCTTTTTGTGATATGTCTACTCCTTTAGTAGTTCTGACTCCCGGTTCAAAATGGCAAACTTCTAGAGTGAGCCATGACAATGAGATTCTTGTGGATAGGCTAGTCTTTCTAGAATCTTTGATAGCTCTCAAGTCTTCGGACATCAATATCATCTTAGGCATGGATTGGATGAAAGCCCTCTATGCTAAGATCGATACTCATATTGGAATGTTTATCTTACACATCTATCGGGTGAGATAGTTAATGTCTCCACTCGAGCAGTCAAGCACCAACTCTATTCTCTCAATGCTAGTCCTCTTCCAGAATTAGAAGATATTCCAGTAGTCCGTCACTTTCTGGATGTCTTTCCAGAAGAACTGCCAGGAATTCCACCTGTCAGAGATGTAGAGTTTGTGATAGAGCTCATTCCAGGAACGGTCCCAATAGCCAGAAGACCCTATAAGATGGCACCCTTAGAACTAGCTGAACTTAAGAAACAACTTGATGAGGCTTTGAAAAAAGGTTTCATTCATCCTACTTCTTCTCCTTGGGCTTGCCTAGTCCTCTTCGTCAATAAGAAGGATGGATCAGATTGGATGGTTGTGGATTACCGGCCAGCGAATCTGGTCACCATAAAGAACAAGTATCCGCTCCCCAGGATGAACGATTTGTATGATCAACTCGTTGGATCCTCTATCTTTTCCAAGATGGATTTGAGGTTGGGATACCATCAAATCAGAATTAGAAACGGGGACATTCTGAAAACGGCTTTTGTTACTCGTTATGGCCAATATGAGTACACTATCATGTCCTTCGATTTAACCAATGCCCCAGCCACCTTCTCTCGCTTGATGAATTCGATATTCATGGAGTATCTGGATAAATTCGTCGTGGTTTACCTCGACGATATACTCATCTACTCGAAGAACGAATAGGAACATGCCGAGCATCTAAGGCTGGTATTGATGAAACTTCGAGAGCATCGTCTGTATGCCAAATTCTCCAAGTGTGAAGTTTGGTTACCAGAAGTGACCTACCTAGGCCACGTCATCTCTAGTAAAGTTATTGCTGTCAATCCCGAGAGAGTTCAGGTCATCCTTGATTGGACTCAACCTGAATCGGTTAAGTAAGTTTGGAGTTTCCTTGGCCTAGCGAGCCATTGTTGCTGCTTCGTCAAGAACTTCTCCAAGGTTGCGAAACCTCTGACTGAACTCCTCAAGAAAGATAAAAAGTTCGAGTGGACCCCACAATGCGAGCACAATTTTCAGGAGTTGAAAAGACGTCTAACCTCTGCTCCCGTTTTGGTGCCACCAGACTTCTCTAAGGACTTTGTTATCTATTGCGATGCCTCGCGACAAGGATTAGGTTGCATTCTCATGCAAGATCGTCATGTGATTGCATATGCATCTCGACAGTTGCGTTCACATGAGGATAATTATCCAACACATGATCTTGAGCTTGAACCTATAGTCCATGCACTGAAAACTTGGCGACATTACCTTATGGGTAATCGTTCCGAAATTTACACTGATCACCAAAGTCCGAAATATATTTTCACCTAGCCGGATTTGAATCTTAGGCAAAGACGGTGGGTTGAGTTGATTACAGATTACGACTTAGGGATAAGTTACACCTCGGGGAAAGCCAACGTCATGGCTGATGCACTAAGTCGTAAGTCTTATTGTAACAACCTGATGTTACAACAAGGTCAACCACTTCTCTATGAGGAATTTCGGAAGTTGAACCTTCACATTGTTCCTCAAGGATTCCTTTCCAACCTGGTGGAAAAACCTACTCTTAAAGATCAAATTATAGCTGGCCAAAAGCGCGATAACGGTATTTCCCAGATCAAAGAGAACCTCGTTAACGGTATCACTAAGGATTTCTCTCTCGGTGATCAAGGTGTGGTGTTCTTTCAGAACCATTTGGTGGTTCCCAAGAACCAACATCTTCGGCAGCTGATCCTTATGGAGGCTCATGATTCCCCTCTCACAATTCATCTAGGTAGTACCAAGATGTATCAGGACCTATGCCAGAGGTTCTGGTGAAATAGGATGAAGAGAGAAATTGCTTAGTTCGTTGCCAACTGCGATGTCTGTTGTCGCGTTAAGGCAGAACATCAATGGCCTACTGGCACCCTTCAACCCTTAGCTATTCCTAAATGGAAATGGTATAAGGTCGGTATGGATTTCATCACCGGATTTACCAGGACTAAAAGAGGGAATAATGCTATCTTTGTGGTCATAGACCGTCTTTCCAAAGTGGCTCATTTTCTTCCTGTTTGAGAGAGTATTAATGCTAGCCAACTAGCGGAATTATATGTTTCTCGAAAAGTTTCTCTTCATGGTGTTCCTTTGGAGATTAACTTAGACCGCGGAAGTATCTTTACCTCCCGATTCTGGGAAAGTTTCCAAACCGCTATGGGGACTCATCTATCCTTTAGTACTGCTTTCCATCCACAGTCAAGTGGTCAAGTTGAGTGAGTCAATCAAATCCTCGAAGACATGCTCCGATCTTGTGTTATATCCTTTGGTCTGAATTGGGAGAAATGTCTTCCATTTGCCGAATTTGCTTATAACAATAGTTATCAATCAAGCTTGGGCAAAGCCCCTTTTGAAGTTCTTTATGGACGAAGGTGTCGAACACCTCTTAACTGGTCAGAAACCGGAGAGAGGCAACTCTTTGGCCTAGATATGATCCAGGATGCAGAGCAGCAAGTTCACATTATTCGTGAAAAGTTGAAAACAGCCCAATCTCGTCAAAAGAGCCAATATGATCGCCATCATAAGGCTGTGACTTATGAAGTTGACGAGAAGTCTTATCTTCAGGTTACACCTCTGAAGGGTACCCATCGATTCGGTATCAAGGGCAAGTTGGCTCCTCGTTACATTGGACCTTTTTGCATTCTTGCTAAATGAGGAGAGGTTGCCTACCAATTGGAACTTTCGCCACATCTTTCCAAGGTTCATGATGTCTTCCACGTCTCGCAACTCAGGCTTGCTTCTCGGACCTGGTCCGCGAAGTAGACCACGAAGCGCTTGATCTCCAAGATAACCTTACATATTGAGAATACCCTGTTCGTATTCTTGATCAAGCTGAGCGTACCACTCGACGTCAGAACATCAAGTTTCTCAAGGTTCAGTGGTCACACCATTCCGAGAAGGAAGCCACATGGGCAAGAGAGGATCGTCTTTGACTAGAGTACCCCGCGCTGTTCCCGACGACTTCCAAATCTCGGGACGAGATTCTTTTGAGTGGGGGTGAGTTGTCACATCCCTAGCTAGCTTACTTAGGACAACATGTGTGTGCATCATGTTTTCACTTTTTGCATCGACCTGAAATGGGGATTAACAGAAACCCTAACATCTCACCTGAATCAAACAAATTTAATAGTTGTGAAAAATCAACAAATCCAAAATGCCCATTAAAAATGTCCCCTATGTCTGATAAATGTGGACATTAATATATTAGGGGTCATTCTAAATATTTGAATTTTTAAAGCATTTCAAAAATAAATATTAAAGCTGTTAAAAATGCCAAATAAAGCAACATAATTAATTTGGTATTCAAAATATTCTAAAACTTTTTATAGAGGTTTGAAATATTCAAACTAAGCTCTAAAAACTATTTGGGATATTTTGTGCCTAAATAAAAAAAGATAAAACAAATGTGAGAAACAAAGAAAACAGAAACTGGATTTTTAAAAAAAAGGAGGAGGCCCACCTAGGCCGGCCCATCTGGCCCAGCATCGTCGTCGTCCTCCTGGCGTCCAGGAGGACGTGCGCGTGCCCGTCGTGCGCTCGCACCGAAGCTGCCCCGCAGCCCCCTACGCACCTGCATCCTCCCGTCGCGTTGGCGAGCGGATGAGGACGCACTGCCATCCCCATCGCTCTCTCTCTCGCTCATTCTCCCCCTGTCTCTTCCCTCTCCTCTGCTCCGCCATGGCCGACGGCCCCGCTCGCTCGCCGCCGTAGTTGCAGCCGCTTCCGCGCCCCCCTGAGCCCGCCAGAAGCTCCGCCTCGTAGTCCCCGACCTCTGCGCCGAGCCACGTGCCGCTAGAGGCCCTGGAGCGACGACCTCGCCCCCTTGTTCCTCCTCGGGCCTGAGCACCGCCGCCATCGACTCGTCGCCTCCGAGCCCTCCTCGAGCAAGCTCTCGTTGGCTCCGAGCCCGCAGTGAGCCCCCGGTTCTTTCCCCTCTCTTCCCCGGCCTTTCCCCTTCGGTAGGTCCCGGTTTCATCGATGCCCGAAATGCCCCGCCGCATGAGCTCGTCGGCAGCGTTGCTCTGGTGACCAGCTGGTCCATCCGAGGCCATCACTGAGCTCATGGGGCCGTGTAGAGCCCGTAGGTGCCAAGCTCCGGCCATGTTGCGCCCTAGTTCGATGAGCCCGTGCTCGCCCGAGCTCCGGCAACCACCGAGCTCGTCGTTGACGTCGATCCCGGCCGTCTCAGCCTCTGAGAGGTGTTGGGATGGACGCGCGCATGAGCCTAGGCTCGCCTGGTGCCTTCCTCCGGCGAAATGGTCGCTAGAGGAGAAAACCCGACCCCTCCACCGTCTCTGGAGTCACCGGCGGCTCAACGTCGGTGAGTCTGGTCGGAGTTGACCATGGGGGTTTAACCCCTGGGTCACTGGCAAGTGGGGCCGGGTCAGGGTTAATTAGGATTAGTTTAAAAATAAATAAATAAATAATTTAATTAAGCTAACGACCCACTGATAGTGGGCCCTATCCTAATTAATTAGTAATTAGTGTTTTAAATAATTCCTGTTAGAGGCTGGGTCAGTGACCAGTGGACCCCACTGGTCAGGTTTGACCTGTCAACGGTATGTTGACCAGCTGACGTCATGATGATGTCATGCTGATGCAATAAAGAATTTCCTGAATTAAATTAATTCCAATAACTATTTAAAACTTAGGAAATTCATATAAATTAATCTATAACTCAGATTGAAATAATTTATATATGAAAATTTAGCAAAAAAATCCAATGAATCCAATGGTAGTGTTATCATGAATGTTAGAGCAACCTATGTAGATGAACATTGACATTTACTAATAGGTTAACATATGGAATATGAAATGGAGAACGATTTTGAACCTATATTCAAAATTACTCCATTTAACTTGGATAGTAGTTCCATTGGCTCATCCATACATGCTGCTATGTCATGATCATGCATCATATTGTTGCACTTGCCATGTATTGATTGTTACTTATCTGCATTGTGGTAGGCTCTGCTTCTGAGGATACCCCCGAGTATTCCAATGAAGGAGAATACCTTCCCGCTTCCCAGCAAGGCAAGCAACCCTATTGATCATTCCGATATCATCCCAGTCTCTTGCTCCTGCTCTTCTTTATTGCATTAGGACAAACGTTTAATTGTCTATCATGCACGGTATATGAACCCATTCCTTTGCATTACCTGTCATTGTCACAGTAAATAGCTAAACCTTGCAACCTAGCATACTTGGTAGATGCTTGAGCCATGTTATGCTTTACCTACTTTGCCTGCTATGCTTGCTATGCTTAGAGTTGTGGCTGGTCTGATTCATCTGGGTGATGAACTAGAGAGAAACAATATTGTTCTGATGTGATAAGCTTAATGTTGAACCAGATTAGGTAAAGGTAGCGATGAGAGACTATGTAGGAGTACATAGCGGGTTGTCTCATTGGGACCGTTCTTAGGAACTGAGTTCTGTGTTTGTGATCCAAGGCTAGTTACTACCACATGCTGGGCCCTGAAATATGACCCCGCTCGACTTATCAACCATCTAGTCCTTGGTCCTGGTGTTGCAAGTAGTTCCTGGTGTTTATAGTATGCTGGAGGCCGTGCGTAGCGTTGACCCTAGGGGTGGGTTATGACGCGGTAGGAAGTGGCATGGTGTACCAAGGGTCACCCGAATGGTGGGCTTGGGAACGCTGCACACATCATTCGGGGCCATAGCGGAAACTTCGGTCGGAATTCCGTGCGGGTTCAGTCTCAAATAGGAGATAGCCTAGACTAGAGGCCTTATGTGATTGACGGTCGTGGCCGACTCCCTCGCTGGGCTTCTGCTTGAAGGTTGCCGAGGTGCATGGTTTTATGAGCACCCCTGCAGGGTATGAATCTGTTCAAATATCCACGTCCTCGAATATGGACTACTTAGAGAACTTATGCTGTTCACAGATAATTTAATGGATACTCATAAAAATCTCAAGACAAGTGTGAGTACCGTGGATGGCACTCTCATAGAAGACGAAAGTGAATCCATGGTGGTGTATTGATGTGCAATTAGTGGACTCGTGTGCGATATCTAAAATTTGAACAAATAATTAAAAATGTGTAGTATAGGTTAGCCATGAGTCAAAGCTGGCATTGATGCATAAACTCCACCACTCCCCTTGTTGAGACATGAGCATGAATAGTCTAGGTCTATTTTAAAGACTTGCTGAGTACGTTTGTACTCATGTTTGCTTAATAAATGTTGTATATGAGACTCAGGACCCATCAGGTGGGTTCTATCTAAATGTTGACACCGCCGAATAACTGGTGTCCCAGCTACGACCTTACCCCCTTATGGCGGGCTATAGATAGTCAGGCCATGTGCCTTTTTACCCCTTTCAACTGTCTGTACTCAGACAGCTTTATGCGTCCGCTTGGTTTGTATGAACTTGCTTGTATGACTTGAGTGTCGGGTCATGTGACCCCTACCTATAAGAACATATTATGCAAGGCTCTTTTGAGCCTCTTAAATAAAAGTTGTGTTGTTGTATGTTTATGTTGTGATGCCACAGTTGTATCTATGCATATCAGGCATGTCGTGCGTACGTGTGACGTGCAACGGTATGTATGGGATCCGACACCTAGTCATGTGCCTTTAGTAGTACTCTTTACGAGAAACTGCCTCTTTGTGCTTCCACCAAGCCTTGGTAGCTAGCTACTACTCCGGACACATTGATTGACCGGCATGTGTCCTTCTTTGCTGCCGTGTCTGTCCCTTTGGGGAAATGTCTCGCAGTGTAATGGAGTCCTTGTAGCCTGCTACGACTCGTCTACGTGCAGTGATGACATTTATGTCCCATGGCGTAATGGAGTCCTTGTAGCTGGCTATGACTCGTCTACACACACTTGAGGCCGACACATGCATTGCAGGGTTACGTATGCCTGTTTCCATACGGATGTGCCACCTGGGTTCTATGACTAGTCATGTCGGCCCGGGTTCTCCGTCGTTTGAATGCTAGCGACATATTCACATACGTTAGCCAAAAGGCGCAAACTGTCCCTGCTAAAGTAAGGCTGCAGCCATGGGGTTACCGTGTGTGAGGCCGCAAAGTGATGTGATGTTTTACGGGCTGGATTCTTAAGACTTAGGATCGGGGTCCCGACATGAATGTTTTCGAAATGTTGTTGCAAATCAGGCTCCATACAAGCGAGCATGAGGCAACTAATCTCGTTTGATTCATCAACGAGTTTCTGGTGGGCATTCTTGGTTGTGGCATTAGCATTCTTGGTAGGTTCCTTTGGAAGTGGATCCTCTAGAACATGTTCCTTTTTATCGTGCTTGAGAACAATTCTTAGATTTCTATACCAGGTGGTAAAGTTTGTTCCATTCAGTTTATCCTTTTCCAGAATTGATTTCAATGCAAAGTTGGGTTGAGCAGGTGGTGCCATTGATCTACAACAGAAAATATGCAATCACTAAGCAATGTGTTTATGTAGAGTAATTCAAGCCTGAAATGGAACTACTCCCACTGAAGTCAGCTTTCCTCCGCAAACTCTCAGTGATTCAGGACCCGTCTAGCGCGAGCGCTAGTGAGCTTTAGCATCACTGCTAGCCAACTTGCCTATTCGGTAAGCAACTCCTTGCTAATCTCTATACGAATCCTGTCGGTCGGGTAGGTATCTTATACCCCGGCTCCCAAACTTCTTTGCCACAAGGCCCAAAACCGTTTTGATAGCCTTGTTAAGTTAACCTAATGCAGTGCATGTCTGTGTCTGACACGAACCCTCCAGTTCAAGGACACCCAGTAGCACCTCAATTTTATGAGCCCGCCACTAGACGTACTTGCCGTGCGAAGGTGCAACATCCGGAATGGCAATGTGCTTGATATTAATGAGGGATCTTTCTAACATACTAACATGCATAGAAACAAGAAGCAATATCAATCACATATAAACATAAATATGTGAAATAGTATGCCTCCTTCACGGACATCCTTCCAGGTCGGCTCCAACTCTGATGACCAGGGCGGAACTCCATCTTGTCCATCATGCCAGGACACCAAAGCCCCGAACTTGATCTCTCTCCTCCAACTACTACAACTAGTAATGAATTTACACAGAATCACAAGTCGACATGCAGGTCGTTATACAATATAATGACAACATTTTGGCTCCTGCCGGCTGACAATCATGACACACAGGTCATGTTAAGTTACACACATGCATCACATACATATGAGCCATACTATTCACATCAAACCTGCAAAACAAACTCATGCGTAGAATCGCATTCTACCGGTTTGTGTGATCATGTACGAAATACAAGGCGCTACGCACACGGCAACCCCGCTAGCTGGTGGGGTTCGAAGGGGCAGCGCCCCTCGCGGGTGCGAGTAGTGCCCGAAATTTTCGGAAATCACAGATCAAATCCGTATTCCGATCATGCCGAATTTTCTGATCTGACCGATCTAATCAATCATCGTGAACCCAGTTCGGATTTATGTTTCATAGTTAACCCCGATGGCGGAAACCAACCGGTAGGAGTAGGCTGTGTCACGACCTCTTCGATTCTGATTGACAGAAAACATAGCCTCAACGATCCCCATGTGCAGTTGATCTCATCAATCCTGCACATAGCTGATCTATTGAACAACGATGTATCTCATTTGCCGCCTCCACATATCAAGTATGCATCTGATCTGAATCCAAAACCTATAGCAGAGGCTCTGATACCACTGTTGGGTTCTACCGTAGGCGCATGGCATGCGAATTAAAATTTCCCTATGCGCAGAACTTCCAAGAACATGCTATGGAGATGGATCACAGATTGTTACCACTAGACGCGCAGTGCCGTGCAGCAGAAGTAGAGTTGGGACATCACGTTTGTGTGGTCCGTATCCTCCTCGTCCAATCTCCCTCGAACAGTAGTTCCGATCTCCCTTGAACAGCCGGTCGCCGGATCCCACGTACAGGTTCGCTAGAGCGGCGCAAGTGCACCGCCTCTAACGGTATCCACGCGTGCAGGAGGAACACCCGTGCGGCGGACTGCTAGGTCCGATCACACGGTCGTCGGCGGCGAGTGGAGGTGGCTATTCACAACACATGCAAACCCTAATGATTGCGCTGAAGCGATCAACTGGATGGGTGTGCTGCACCTCCACTATATATAGGCATCCAGCGCGGGCTCAACTCTTGGGCCTCACACGGATCCTAAAGCCCACGTGTTCCTTCCCTTAAGCACGCAACCCTTTAGGTTCTCGTCCACTTGGTCACGAGTCAGATGTCATCCGACTCGACTGGTCGGTAGTGGCCTCTAGAAGACATGCCGACTCCAAGTGTCCGATGAACCTGGTTAGGCGAACTTGTACTTCACACTTCTGTTCCCTTTGCCACACGATATATGTTGTCATGCACAAGGCGACATGGTCATACTTGTTGCAGCACGACCTCTTTCTCGTTCCGGTGAATCTGACCAACATTCGGATTATCTCATAATCCTCATCGCATGGCCATGCTTATCCAGGTCGGATCACCCGAGGGACCCAGAGTATATCTCTCCTAGTAGGAGGGGCAAATCCCATCTTGCTCGACCATGTCTCGCAGCATGGCTCTGGACAAGCCCGAAACCTACCTTTGTAACTACCCAGTCACGGAGTAGCGTTTGGTCGGCCCAAAGCAAGCCTGTCACCATCCCGAGTACATGCGCCAGCTCAGGTCTTAGGACATAGAACGTATGTTGTACTAGAGACTCATAGGTGACCTATCACTGCGTCTCATAGTTGGGTCTGTCCAACTCAGACCTTATCTCGACTTGGATCCGACTATGACGAATCGGACCAGACCTTTCTGAGTCCATATTATCCGGCTAGCATCCAATGCTACATGGTCAGTGAGACCGGACCATCCACCGTGTCATATGCTAGTCTAACTGGCTGCGCGCCAACACAACCCTTTCAACTAGGGACCATTTAGGACAGTCATCAGACAATGCATAGTCTCACAAACAAGTCACATACTTGTTAATACACATCAATAATAATGTCCACGGACTATCTTTATTCATAATCACATATGAAATATCATCATACATGATTGCCTTCAGAGCATATCTCCAACATAAACATGCAACAAACAGGAACTGGCACTGGGCACTGGATCAATATGTTTGTCCCCAAAATAGTATAAAAAGTTGCCAAAAGTATATGAAACTTGTAGAATATTGGCGTGAAACAATAAAAAATTATAGATAGGATAGAGACGTATCACCTGCCCATCGCCATGGTCAAGGCAACACACACGGAGCACGCAATGAACCCAGAGAGTTACCCAGGTCCGGGCCACCTTGCGGTGTAAAACCCTACTCCTGCTTTGTGGCTGGATTGCTCGGTGGTTTCAACACAAGTTACAAAGCTTTGGGAGGAATAAGAACTCTCTCCCTCTCCTTTGGTCTGTCTCACAATTCTACTGTCCCCTAGCTATGATGGTGGCTTGCCCCTCTTATCCTTTCCTCATGTCTCTTTCCCCAAAACATTGGCAGGAAAAGTACGTCCAAATCGAAGCGGGACAAGCACCCATACCTCCCTAACAAAGGTTTCTTTGCCCACAAAAGGGCCGCCCATGACCTGCTCGTGGGCTTGCTGATGACACTCGTCCTAGAGACCGGCTTCACATTAGTCTCCTTGCACCAAAGAGGTAAGTGTTGGAACTCGTTTTGTAGAGGGACAACTGCTCGCCTCCCTTTAATCACAAACAGGAAAGATTCTTCTGTACGCGCCGATTGGCCCCGTCCTTGCCATCTCTGCAGCCTGACGCATTTCACCCATGTGATGGGTAATGGGTATGTGACCACTTGGCCAACATGCCTGATGGCCTCGCGGGGGTTACATTGTAGGGGAAGTCGCGCGGGGGCTTCCTGAAGCTTGAGCCTTCCCGAAGAGGGAACAGACCTCGCAAGGCCAAAGCCTCGCGAGGTGGATCTTGGAGTCAGACAGTGGGCCACCAATCAGATCGGGTTGCCCTTGCATAGACGATTGGGCCGACAGTAGATGGGTCGTGGTATCCTGGTTCCACTAGACCGACAATAGCCCCCGGGCCCGTGACATTCACGTTCCACGAGTGGAGCACGAAATAGTGTGGGTTGAAACACCGCGAGGCCTGACGAACTGCCAGGCTAGGAGGTGAGGCATGGCAGCCGCGACGGGAAAAGACATACCCACTTCTCCCACGACGCCTTGGTAACGGCATGCCTGCCTTAAAACTGCCGCGCGCACTGGGCAACACCATCATTGCCTTCCTTCCTCCGACACCTCCCTTGCGCACTTCTCCTCCTCCCTTGTGCACACAACACCCGCTGCTCTCCTTTGCCGCCTCGTCCTTCACCTCTGCCATAGCTTCACCACCGCCATGGCACCGAAGAGGAGAACTGCCACCGCTAGGGTGCAGGTGGTGTCGGTGTTGCTTCCCTCCACCATCAAGAACAAAGAGGGGTTGAACAAGCTCGTCTAGCTGACGGCCAATGCTCACAACGAGCATGGGGCCACCAAGATCTGGTCGGGCTCGAAAAATCCAGCCGCGGAGCTCTCTGCGACGACGTTCCCATTCTTCTTCCTCGCTATCTTCGGAGGTTTTCTCCCTCCATTCTCGGATTTCTCCAGCGCGGTGCTGGAGCACAACCAGATCCAGGCGTTGCATCTCCATCCCAATTTTGTCTTCCTCCTCGCCACCTTCGCCTACCTCTATGAGGATTTTCTAGGGGTGATGCCCTCGGTGGCCCTCTTCCTCACCTTTTACAACATGAGGTGCAAGTAGTGGCTGAGCATTGGCTATGCCTCCTTACGCATGGTGGACCGCGTGTCGGAGCAGCACATCAAGATGATGCCACTCAAGAAGGTGGAGAACCTCCGAGCGCGCTAGATCTATATGGAGGAAGGCCAGTTTAGCCTTCTGTTCGTGGCTCCCGCTGTGTCCGCCATGAAGAGCTCGGGGTAGGAGCACGCCAAGATGGAGGATGCCAAGCTTGGACCCGTCAGCGCTAGGCTGCTGGAGCTCTAGGCGACATGACTCACGAGCGCCATGGTGGCGCAGGAGTTTAATTCTCCTGTGGATCACCCCCTCTAAAAGCGCTTGCACCCCACCTAGGAGTACCAGGGCTGTGAGGACCGGACCAGACTGTGTGCCGACAGCCTGTAGGCGCCCATGCTGGAAGCGATCCTGCAGGTCCTCTTTGCTGATGGCGTGCTGGTGGAGTTGCTAGTTGGGTCAGAGCCTCTGTATGCATATGGCGATGGAGAGGATCTCCGTGCCGAGATGCCGGCCTTCGACAAGTGGTGCTTGATCCCTGAAGGCCTGGAGGGGTCCCATGAGAATCATGTCCTCATGGTGCCCGCTGCACGGGACTCTGAGGATGCCGGGCCCTCCTCCAGCATCAACGCTGACAGCAGCAGGGGATGCCTGTTGAGCCGCTGCTAGCTACTGCTGAGTTCCAACAACGATGACAATGACAATGACCTCCGCTAGTACATGGTCGCCACCTCCAGGCGCGTGGAGGAGGGAGACGACGAGGTGGTGGTGGTGGAAGACCCTCGGAAGGGGAAGATTGAGGGGGCCTCCTAGCCCAGAAGGAAACGGGCCAGCCAAGTAGGGCTGACACAAGCTGCAACAAGCCTCGTGGAGCACCCTCCGGAGGGAGCTCTGGCAGGGCTCACGGGAGCAGCTGCAACAGCCGCTCTAGGTCCATCGTGAAGAGGAGGCGCTGGGTCGCTGATAACCCACAAGTGTAGGCGATCGTTTGTAGCCTTTTTTATAAGTAAGAGTGTTGAACCCAACGAGGAGCTAAAGGTAGAAATAATATTTTCTCAAGTTCTATCGACCACCAATACAACTCTATGCACGCTAACACTTACGTTACCTAGAACAAGTGTGAAACTACTTTGCAGGAATAGAACTAGAAGTACTTTGTAGATAGTTTGCAAGATAATAAAGAACATGGACATAAAAGTTAGGTGTTGTTTTAATAATAGAACAATAAATTAAATATAGCGAGTGTGGAAAAGTGGTGGTAGGATTTGTGAGATTGTCCTAGGCAATTGATAACAAGATCGGTAATCGTTATTGCAGTTTTATATGAGGGAGAGGCATGAGCTGACATGCTTTCCATACTTCGATCATATGCACTTATGATTGTAACTCTAGCAAGCATACATAACTACTAAAGATCATTAAGGTAAAGCCAACCATAGCACTAAACATAAAGTACTCTTTACTCCCTGATGTCTACTACACGACTTGTTCTTGTAGACTCGTGTTGGGCCTCCAAGCGTAGAATTTTGTAGGACAGTAGCAAATTTCCCTCAAGTGGATGACCTAAGGTTTATCAATCCATGGGAGGTGTAGGATGAAGATGGTCTCTCTCAAACAACCCTGCAATCAAATACAAGAAATCCCTTGTATCCCCAACACACCCAATACAACGACAAATTGTATAGGTGCACTAGTTCGGCGAAGAGATGGTGATACAAGTGCAATAATGATAGTAGATATTGATTTTTGTAATCTGAAAATATAAAAACAGCAAGGTATCAGGTGACAAAAGTGAGCACAAACGGTATTGCAATGCTTGAAAAGAAGGTCTAGGGTCCATACTTTCGCCAGTGTAATCTCTCAACAATGCTAACATAATTGGATCACATAACCATCCCTTAACGTGCAATGAAGAATCACTCCAAAATTCTTATCTGGCGGAGAACAGAAGAAGCAATTGTTTGTAGGGTATGAAACCACCTTAAAGTTATTCTTTTTGATCGATCTATTCAAGAGTTCGTACTAGAATAACATCATATGATACACATCAACCAACTCTAATGTCACCTAGATACTCCAATGTCACCACAAGTATCCATGAGTTAATTATACAATATGCATCAAACAATTTCAGATTCATAATACTCAATCCATACAAAGAACCTGAAAGAGTGCCTCAAGATTTATATCGGAGAAAGTAGGACAAAAACGAGTATCAACCCCTATGCATAGATTACCCCAATGTCACCCCGGGAATCCACAAGTTGAGTACCAAAACATATATCAAGTGAATCAATAGAATACCCCATTGTCACCACGGGTATCTGCATGCAAGACATATATCAAGTGTTCTCAAATCCATAAAAGTATTCAATCCGGTAACGAAATCTCAAAGGGCAAACTCAATTCATCACACCTAGATAGAGAGGGAAACACATCATATGATCCGACTATATTAACAAAGCCCATGATACATCAAGATCGTGACATCTCAAGAACATGAGAGAGAGAGAGATTGAACACATAGCTACTAGTACATACCCTCATCCCCGAGGATGATTACTCACACATTATCGTGGTGAGAAAGAGAGATTTGTTGATGGAGAGGTGCACTCCCGAAGATATGGAGGCGATGGCGGCCACGATGCCGACGACAGGCGGTGGCCCCTTGCCCCTCCTTATTACTTGGTCTTGGTTCTGCAATGGAGGAGCCTCTCCCCTTCTTGGCAGCTGCCAAGGGAGAGGCAAATTCGTGTCTCTTGGTGGCTCTCTGAAATTAGGGTTTTCCTCTCTTTATATGTGGCCTCTATGGTGCTCTATGGCCCTCTAATGGATGGACCCTTGATCCAATGGATCTTGGGCACCTCTAAAACCTTCCTAGGGGTTCCTCAAATCCCTCATGAGTCCAAAAAGTCGAAGCTTGGCCGAATATATCGGACATGGTAAGAGTTGGACTCAATCACGTCATCAATTCTCGTGATCCCGTAATCAGATATTTTCCTTCAGTAAAACGGGTCTCCTGATCACACCCAAACTCTGTTTTGGACGAATTGGTAGTCCAGAATCATTGTCCTAAAATTCCCAACACTTTCCTGTTTTTTACTTTTTCCATTTGACCCCATCTTCGGGGGTCAAACTGACGATCTCTAAAAAACTGTTTGTGGACAGATTTCAGGAAAGTCAGAGTCCTGCTCCAACAAGGCTCCTTTTGAATTTTTTTTGCCAATTTTGAATTAATTCCTACACATAAAAGTATGAAATAAGAACTTGGGCACTTTGTCAACTATTAATAGGTTAGTATCAATAAATCATAAAACCATAGTAAAAACATAGGTAAATATGACATGAATACTTCATAAATTATCGATACGTTGGAGACGTATCACTCCCATACGCAACAATACCCTTACTCGGATTTGTGCTTTAGTCACTAACCAATCCACTATAATAAAATCATAAACATATTGCAACACCCTTCAGCATGAATCCTTCACGTGTGCGCCTCACGGAAGGCACCTTAGAACAACACCAAAATAAACCACGCAACTCAAACCAATCAAGATCATCAATCATCCCATAGGACAAAACGGATCTACTCAAACATCATACAATATCAAGAAATCATTGAATAATAATATGTAACATAAAACACCATGTTCAAATAGGTGGTACAGCGGGATGTGGGAGAGTGGACCGCTATAGACAGATGAGGGAAGGTGATGGTGGTCATGATGAAAACGACAAAGTTATTGGTGTAGATCGCCATCACGATGGTTGCCCCGGCTGCGCTCCGGAGCCACCGGGAGGGAGGGAGAGAGCCCCCTCCTTCTTCTTATTCCTTGATCTCCCACTAGATGGGAGGAGTGTTTCCCCTATGGTCCATGGCCGCCATGGCTCTCGGAGGGCGGGAGCCCCTCCGAGATTGGATCTATCTCTCTATTTCTCTCCTGTTTTCGTGTCTGTTTTCTAACCCCTTCACCATTTCTTAAATAACCAGAAATCTGTAACTCCGACCGGGATGAAATTTTGAGTTGATTTTTATTAGAAATTATCTTTCTTGCGGCGAAGGTAGGGGCCCAACCGACTTAAGGGGGAGGCACAAGCCATCAGGGCGCGGTCACCCCCTGGGCGCGCTCTATTGGCTTGTGCCTCCCTCAGGCATCGTGATGTGTTGATTCTTCTTCCCAAAACTCACATATATTCCAAAAAAATCTTGGTAAATTTTTATCGTGTTTGGACTTCATTTGATATGGAATTTCTACGAAACAAGCAACACACCAAAAATAGGAACTTGCACTGGGCACTGGATAAGTAAGTTAGTCCAAAAAATAAGATAAAATGTTGCCAAAAGTATATGAAATTTGTAGAATATTGGAATGAAACAATCAAAAATTATAGATACGATGAAGACATATCAGCATCCCCAAGCTTAATTCATGCTCGTCCTTGAGTAGGTAAATGATAAAAGATAAATATTGGTGTGGAATGCTACCTAACATAATTTTGAACGAATGTCTAATCATGACATGAATATTAAGATACAAGTGATTCAAAGCATTAGTCTATCATTTGACATAAAGACATCAATACTCAGGTTTACTAGCAAACAATGATGTCCTTTCAAACCAATAATGCTAAAGAACGTTAACCCTACAACATCATATAGCCTGTCATGCTTCGTCTTCCTAGCATAAAGTATAAATATGAGCAGCCCGGTGTCAAACCAAGCAATTGGGTCGTACTTTTAATGCGCTTTAGCTTTTTATTACTCATGCAATACATGAGCATGAACCGTGGATATCGCATAAAGGTGGAATAGAATATTGTGGTAGGTTTCAAAGGGGTAAAAGTGTAGAAGAAAGTCTGACATCAATTCAGCATATCAATATTCTATGGAGATGTCCATCAATAGATAACAATGTGAGGAGTAGGGATTGTCATGCAACGGATGCACCAGAGCTATGAGAGTATGAAAGCTCGACCGAAGCTAAGTGGGTGTGCATCCAACTTTCTCATGAAGACCTCAAGCATTTGAGGAAGCCCGTCATCAGAATATACAAACCAAATTATATAATGAAATATTCACACTAGCATATGAAAAGGACAACTCAGGAGACTCTCTATATGAAGAACATGGTGCCCCTTTGAGGCACAAGTGTGGTAAAGGATAGTAGCAAAGTCCCTTCTCTTTTTCTCTCTCATTTTTACTCTCTATATATTTGTATATATATATATTCATGGTGGGATCTTTGTTTCGCCTCCCCCATTTTTGTTTTCTTTTGGTGGGCTCATTTGGCCTCCCCCATTTTTCATTTTTCGTCCGGAGTCTCATCCCCACTTGTGTGGCAATCATAGTCTCCATCATCCTTTCCTCACCAGGACAATGCTCTAATAATTATGGTGATCACACTTTTATTTACTCACAACTTGATACAAAAAACTACTTAACATTCTGACTCTATATGAATGCCTGTGAAAGTGTACCAGGATGTGCAATGATCTAGCGTAGCGAAAGATATCAAAAAATGGACAAAGCATGGAAATATCATGCTAGCTATCTTATGATCATGCAAAGTAACATGACAATGGGTGTACTAGTCATATGACGTGACGGTGGAAGTTGCATGGTAATATATCTCGAAATGGCTATGCAAATGCCATGATAGGTAGGTATGGTGGATGTTTTGAGGAAGATATAATGAGGCTTATGTGCAACAGTGAGTATCATGACGCGGGGTTTGGATGCACCGGCAAAGTTTGCACCAATCCTCGGGGTGAGAATGGGCGATGCACGGTACCAAAGATGCTAGCAAATGTTAGGTGATGAGAGTGGGTACATCCATGGATTGACATTAGTCATAAAGAACTCACATACTTATTGCAAGGTTTTATTAGCTCTCTCGAAGAAAATTACTACTCGCATGCTCCTAGTGAGGAGGTTGGTAGGAGTTAACCATCGCTCGCCCCTGATTATAACAACATAAAAGATTTCAATCAACGATAAATTATGCTCCAATCTTGATCGCATAACTAGAGACTATACATGCATGCTTCGGGAATCAAAAACCTTAACATTACTATTATTACTAATCAACAATCATCTAGTGCACCCACATATTACTATTTTAATGTCGCAAAACTATTGCGGGGAATCGAACATATCATATTCAGTGATCTACGAGTTTTATGTAGGATTTTATGACTAACCCTGTAAATGACCAATTCATGTCGACTCTCTAAATAGGTATAAGTGAAGCATGCGAGTTTAATTCTCTAGAGAGGGTCATGTGTCACCCAGCTCAGAGCAACTGGTTTACCTTGCATTGCGAGCCTAGTGATCAAGTCTTCTTGCAACAGACAACAACTTGGTATAGAAAATAATCACTTTATTGATGTCTTGCGAATACAAAGGTTCGACATTGCATAAAAAGCAGGGCCGAGTGGCACACATGGTCCGGCTGCACTTATGTACATTATTTAGTAGAAAACTCGGGGGCCCGATGATAACAAAGACAACTACGCGGCAGCGGAAGGACGAAGTAGCGGAACTCCACTCCACAAGGACACTACTGGGACACGATACTAGATATCGCCAAACCGATCGACATCTATGCCTTGCACAACTTATCCTACACATGTCATGATAAGCTAGGTGAGTGCTTTTAATGTACTCGCAAGCTCGTAACAAACAAAGCAAATACGACAGACAATAACAAGGCATTTAACAGGTTAATGCATGAATATGAACATGATGCCATCATAACGTGCATGTGAACTTAACCTTAGGGTTACCTCGTAACCACCGTCAACAACTTACCGTAGTGATCCTCAACAATCACCTTGTGCCATCTCAGAATAATTATGCATGGTTGTTATTTATTACTCTTGATCCACAATGTGACCTACTACGAACAGTGTCCATAACCGATGACATGGCTATCGATAGATTATACACTCTGCAGAGTTAATGCACTGTACCCACAACATAAAACTCATGGCCTCGTGCTCCCATTCGGTTGGACCATCGACATTCCGACAAAACAAATCTGTTGCATGAAAATCTCGCAGCCACTCCGACAAAATCTCATTTGGGCTATGTCATGGGTGACCCCAATGTCAACTCGTGACATTCGCCACCTTTGTGTCTGCCACCATCGTGGCAAAACAAACTCGTCGCAAACAGTGACATCGATACCATACGACTACGAGTACACAAGGTTATGCTTGCCCATCGGGCCAGGGTAGCGCAAGCGCATAACCTTCCCTAGTTGGAGGCACCAGCGAGAGGCATGACACTATACCACATTAGGGCCTCCCATCTAGGCATGTGAGATTGCACTGGTGAGCTCAATTCGGTGGCACCATGACTCAATCGACAACTTATTCAAGTTGAATTAACATCATGTTTAACTTGAAAGTAAAATGATTCGAGTCATAACATGAAGTGAGGTGGACGGGTCATGATGACGATGCAACAATTATACATTACGGCAATATGAACATACAAAACTAGTGCATCAAAGTAACCATAGCATGGATCATGCGTTCTACATGACTAGCTAGCATATCAATGTGGAATGAAATGAGTGAAGCATATCTAGCATAATAAAATAAGTTATTTAATAATTATGCATAGGAAATGATCTTTTAATTCAAATAAACCATTATCATTAAAATTCCATCCTTGCAAATGAATGTTGTGGCTTTCCTTAGTTCAGGGGAGTGTCATAATACTCCTGGTCCTATCCAAGGAAATTAGTTTCTTCTGAAAAATAATATAATTGCAAAAAATAAAATGCCACATAAAGCATTTTATTATACCAGAAATTCTAGACAACGGAGAAAATTCTCAAATTTTAAAGTCAGAAAGGTGAGCACAATAGAAACTAATGCAAAAAGAATCAACTCAATTGGGCTTATGGTTTAAAAGTTAGAGCTGGTCAAAGTTGAGTCAAAATATTTGAATTTAAACGGAAAATAAGAAATTCTAGGGAAGGCCACGTCAAAGGTGTATTTTTGTCGAGCCCTTGCACTCATACCGCCTAGAGAGAGAGAGAGTGAGTACAAAGCGAGGCGGCTCTATCGCCAGTGGTTCTCCGGCGAGGAGACCAGCTGATCACTGGGACAGGGGCAATGGGTTCATCACATCACAGCGGTCACACATGTACTTGCAAGGTTGACTGAGGTGGACAGACGACACCGGAACGGATCTATCGAGAGACGGAAGGTGGTGGGGCTCGCTGGAGTTGGGGAAGGAGGCACCAATCTGATGAGCTGACGACACCCTCGTGCTTAGGAGATCACCATGAAGTCATCTAAGGAGGATGACAACGACGGAGAGCACCGGAGCAAGTGGATGATTGTGGGGGATCCGAGGCCAACTCCGATGAGGTCTCGAGCCTGGAGGCCTGGTGAGGAGTGGGGTGTGGCTAGAATGGCTCGGGATCAACTCAATTTATAGGGGATGGAGTGACAGATCTCGAGCTCCATTTGAGGTGAGCTGCAGTTGGAGAGAAGGAGGTAGAGGCCTCTTGCACAACTTGGAGATGACGAGGCTGACTGATAGCCCACAAGTATAGGGGATCACAACAGTTTTCGAGGGTAGAGTATTCAACCCAAATTTATAGATTCGACACAAGGGGAGCCAAAGAATGTTTGAGAGTATTAGCAATTGAGTTGTCAATTCAACCATACCTGGCGATAAATATCTGCAGCAAAGTGATGAGTAGCACAGTAGTATGATAGTTTGATAGCAGTAGTAACAGTAATACTAGCAGTGATAGTTTTGTAGCAAGTGCAATAGTAACAGCGGTAGTAGTAACTTAGCAAGAACAATATGTGGAAAGCTCGTAGGTATTGGATCAGTGTATTCGTTGGATGATATTCATCATATAACAGTCGTAACCTAGGGCAACACGGAACTAGCTCCAGTCCGTCAATGTAATGTAGGCATGTATTCCACATATAGTCATACATGCTTATGGAAACAAACTTGCATGACATCTTTTGTACTACCCTCCCGTGGCAAAGGGGTCCATAAATAAGGATATTAAGGCCTTCTTTTAATAGATAACCGAAACAAATCATTAGCACATAGTGAATACATGTACTCCTCAAACTACAGTCATCATCATGAAGTATCCTATTTTCTGTCACCCCGGGGTTGACGGATCATAACACGTAATAGGTGCATATGACTAGGCAAGATCGGATCAAGAACATAGATATAATGATGATAACATAAACGTTTCAGATCTGAAATCATGGCACTCGGGCCCTAGTGACAAGCATTAAGCATGGCAAAGTCATAGCAACATCAATCTTGGAACATAGTGGATACTAGGGATCAATCCCTAACAAATCTAAATCGATTACATGATGAATCTCATCCAACTCCTCGCCGACCAGCAAGCCTACGAAGGGATTACTCACTCTCGGCGGAGAGCATCATGGAATTGGTGATGGAGAAGGGTTGATGATGACAAAGACCGAGGATTCCCCTCTCTGAAGCCCCAAACGGGCTCCAGATCTGGCCTCGCGATAAAGAACATGAGGTGGTGGTGGGTCCGTATTGTGAAATGCGATGAAACTTTCTCTCTGGTTTTTTCTCAAAATTTAGGAATTTATAGTACTAGAATTTGGATCAGAGGGCCCACGAGGTGGGCACGCTCCACCAGGTCACGCCAGGGGGGGTCTGGTGCGCCCTAGTGGAGGGTGGCCACCCTGGGCCCCTCTCTGGTGGCTCATGGCTCCAATATTCCTCATATATTCCAAAAAATTATCCAAAAAAATTCATTCCATTCCTAGAACTTTTATTTCTGCACAAAAAAAACACCATGGTAGTTTTGCTAAAAACAGCGTTAGTCCGGGTTAGTTTCATTCAAATCATTCAAATTAGAGTCTGGGTTAGTTTCATTCGAATCATGCTGAAAACTCTTTTGTTCTTGTTTACATACATATGCTTAAGTAGCACCCAGGTTTTCAACAAATATTATGACTAACCATGTCACCAATAACTCTTAAAGATTATATTAACTCATATCAATGACACAAGCAACTAGCAAGCAATAATAAAATATCTCAAGTGCAAACATTTGTCAAAAAAATCATGATATAATATGACAACAGTGGTATCTTGCTAGCCCTTTGTGAGACCGCAAAACATAAATGCAGAGCGTCTCCAAAGTTCAAGCAACGACTAAACATTGTAATTCATGGTAGAAAAGATCCAGTCATGATGCATCCAATATTCACTATACACAATGCATGAGGAAGAAAATAGTGCTCTCAGATCTGGTGCTTATTTTAGAAGGTGATGACTCAATGTTAAAGTAAATAGATAGTCCCGTCGCAGAGGGAGGTAGGGATTTGCAGAGGTGTCAAAGCTCAAGGATTAAATAAGACATAAGTATAATTTTGAGAGTCACACCCTTCCTGTCAACTTATGACCAAGAGCTATCAATATCTTCCATGTTAAACAAATTAGCGGCGGTTCCCATGCGGTAAAAGTAAAGGTTTACTCCCCCTCCACCAACAAACACACTCCATGGCAAACCGAGTCCATGGATACCGTCCAAACCAACAACATTCCTGGGGGAGTTTTGTTTAATTATTTGCATTTATTTTGATTTTGGGACTAGGAATCCCTATTACCGCGCCTTCTCGTGCAAGGACAAGTGAATAAACACTCATCATGAGAGTAACCCGCTTAACATGGAAAGTACTGACCTCCCCTTGTCGCTCCATGAGCGGTCCAGACACACAAAATAGATGTTCATTTTAAATTTTAGAGGTGGCACATGCAAATTACTTGGAACAATAGGGTAATACCGCATATAGGTAGATATAGTGGACTCATCTCGAATAACTTTGTTTTAAGGATTTTGATGCACAAGTAGAATTCCCACTTAGTACATGTGAAGGCTAGCAAATAGATTGAGAAGCGGCCAACTAGAGAGAGAATACGGTCATAAACATGCATTACAAATAAGAAACATTGGATGCTATCATGAGTAGGATATGGACACCATGAACTTAAATATCATGAAGGCTATGTTGATTTTGATTCAACTACATGTGTGAACATGTGCCAAGTCAATCCACTTGAAACATTCGGAGGAGGATACCATATCATCATACTACATCACAACCATTTTAATGCATGTTGACATATAAGATAAATCATTATCCACTCCTAGCTACTTGAGCATGGCATGTGCAACTATAATCTCTAATTGTCATTGCAGACATGTTTGATCATAATATGGTAAATCATGGATACGAGGTTTACTATATTTACAAAAACAAGAAGAAGTTGAGTTCATACCCGCTTTTCTCTATCGAAGTAAATTCATCAAATATCATCATTATTGCCTTTCACTTGCACAATCAAATGATAAGGAAATAATAATAGTGCAAGAGTGTCGTGGACTAAGCTAGAATCTGCAAACATTTTATTCAAGAGGAGAAGACGAGGTAATATGGGCTCTTTGTTAGATCAACAACAAAGCATATGAAAGCCACTAAACATTTTCATCATGGTCTTTTCCTTGTTATGACTCGATAAAAAGAAAAAAAACTTCAAAGAAACACACAAAAATATTGTTGGAGTTTTTAGCTTTTCTTGAAGAAAGAAAATAAGAGAAGAAAACAAAAACAAGAAAAACTATTTACATGGGAGAACTCCCAACAAGCAAAAGAAGAAATGAGAAATCTTTTTGGGTTTTATTTTAATACTACAACTAACTAAACTGAAAATAAAAACCAGAAAGAAGCAAGAAGTATTTTTAGATTATCTCAAAGTTTTTCAAACACACAAGAAGAAAACTAGTAAAATAAATGTAACATGGATAATACAATGAAAGAGTGTGGACTCCGACAAATGGAACGAAATGCGTGAACATGAATGTAATGTCAGTGGAAATATGTATTCCCCCAAGCTTAGGCTTTTGGCCTATGGTAATCACCATCCGTGGACCGGATAATGGCCTGAGTGATAGCCTACCGAGGCTCTTGGTGCAACCACCTCAACCCTACTGGAAGCTTCAACCTCTGCATTGTATGCGTGGGCCTTGCTCTCAAGGACGTGGTATCTTCCCTTGCTGTTAAAATCAGAGAGAGCAGGAGCAGGCAATACAATAGGCACAATGGGACTGTTATCAAACCTCAAGTTGTAAGTATAGTTATTAACTGTGCCTGTAAGAAATCCATGGCGTTTAATGGCATCAAAGTCCAAGTACTGGTTAGGTAAGATAGTACCATTAGGCCAAGGGGACACTACCAACCTCGTAGAGAAGCGAGAGGCATAAATCCCTCCATATAAATTGCCGTTGGAACCAATGGGAGTCAGTCTCCATGCAACAATTGCTATTATACATTGTAGTCTTTAATTCCAATTAAAGCAGTGTATATAAGACTCAAATCATGGGAACAAAGCATGCTACAATCCTGCTTGCCTACAATACACTTGCCATTATAGAGTGCAAGGTATTGAATAGACAGAAAATGGATGATTTTTATTCTGCCTTGTGTCACCCCTCTAATTTCACCGCAACAAAGGGTTCTCAATAATGACTCATACTCAGGTTTTGTTGGTTCGTCTAGCGAACCCCAGTATGGAATTTTGCACGCTTCACAAAATGCGTCTAAAGGCATGGTGAAAGCATTATTATAAATACTAAATGAAACTTTAGACTCACGAGGGAAATATTTTAATTTCTTAGTAAATGTCTTTGTGAGAGTGAGGTGTTGAGTGCACTTATCTTCGATGAAGGGAACCAGATCGGCGTTGTGAACATACTGCTCAAATTCTTCCTTAATACCTGCAGCTTCCATGAAGGTATTACATGGCCAAAGGCATGTTTTAGTTTCAGCATCCCGTATCGAGCTTGCACTAGGCTCAACATAAGATTGTCGTATGGAACTTTCACTTGATGATGCCCCCAAGGATCTCCTCCTCGAAGAACTCATGAAGAATTGCATTTTATTTGCGAACAATTTCTGAAAAAAATTGTGACACAAAATTTTGTTAACAACACTAAATAAGATTGATAGCAACTACTCCTAGGGGTGCATAGAGGCCATATCAAGCATTCAAACTACTTAGAACTCTAAGAATTCAACATGCAAGCTCATCTACAACAGCACCAAGAGTAGCTAATTATTTTGAGAATAAACCACTAAATGAAAAATAATAATTGGAGCAATGGGGGAGTTACATACCAAGAAGAAATCCCCTGAAACAGTTTCGAAAATAGAGATTCGAGCAAAGAGATCGAAATCCACGGGTTTTGGGGCCCACCCTCTACCAGGCCGCGCGAGGGGGTCAGGCACGCGCTGGTGGAGGCTGGCCACCAGGTGCACCCCCTCTGGTGTTATTTGTTCTAGAAATTCATAAATAATAAAAATCATGTTAAATTTCCAAGACATTATGAGAACTTTTATTTTTGGGTCATTTTTCAATGCACTGGAAAATCAGAAAATAGGATAAACATGGTATTTTGTTCTATTTAACTAAGAAAAATAGAAAAAAGTGCATACAAAGAGTTGTGTCTACTAAATTCATCAACTTCATACTTATCAAAAATGATTCATTAATAAGGTTGATCAAGTCTTATTAACAACCACTTTAAATTAGCATGAAAGTTAAAGAACTTTCGAAAAACACTAGGTTACCTCAATGGGGATAGGCATATCGCCAATCATAATAATATCATATTTCTTTCTGATAGTAGGTAGAGGTAATTGAAAGCTTCCAATAATGAGTGTCGAACAATTTTCAATAACATTCACACCATTCACTTGGAATTGTTTCATCCGAAAGTGCATTGTATCCTCATTACCACTGATATGAAAAGTGACCTTGCTTTTATTGCAATCAATAATAGCCCCTGCAGTATTCAAAAAGGGTCTACTAGGGATAATCGACATGTTGTTCTCCTCGGGCATCTCAAGAATAACAAAGTCCGTTAAGATAGTAACATTTGCAACAACAACGGGCACATCCTCATAAATACCGATAGGTATGGCCGTTGATTTGTCAGCCATTTGCAAAGATATTTCAGTAGGTGTGAGTTTATTCAAACCAAGTCTTTTATATAAAGATAAATGCATAACACTAACACCAACTCCCAAAACACACAAAGCAATTTTGACATAATTTATTTTAATGGAGCAAGGTATAGTTGGTATTCCAGGATCTCCAAGTTTTTTAGGTACTCCATCCTTAAAAGAATAATTAGCAAGCATGATGGATATTTCAACTTCATGTATCTTTCTTTTATTAGTGATGATGTCTTTCATGTACTTAGCATAAGGAGGCATTTTTAATATACCAGTTAAGCGGGTACGCAAAAAGACTGGCCTAATCATTTCAGCAAAACATTCAAATTCTTCATCATCCTTTTTCTTAGATGGTTTAGGTGGAAAAGGCATGGGTTTCTGAACCCATGGTTCTCTTTCTTTACCATGTTTTCTAGCCACAAAGTCTTCTTATCATATCATTTATTTTTAGATTATGGGTTATCAAGATGAAAAACAGGTTCTATTTCTACATCATTACCAGGTTCTTTACCATTACTAGGTTGGGTATCCTCACGAACATCACTATCATTATCATTATCACTAGGTGGATGTTCATTATCACATTGAGTTTCAGCATCAAAAATAGAAACATCATTATTATCATCGGGAGGTTTTTCTATCTCACGTTCACTAGAAGCATGCATAGTCCTATCATGTTTTTTTCTTTTTCTTCTTATAAGTATTAGGTGTATCAGCATTAATTCCTTAAGAGTCTTGTTTAATTCTTTTAGGATGACCTTTAGGATAAAGAGGTTCTTGGGTCATTCTACCTCCTCTAGTCACTACTCTAACAGCATGATCATTCGTATTATTACTCATTTCATCAAGCAATTCTCTTTGAGATTTAGCAACTTGTTCTAACTGAGTTTGAACCATAGAGGCATGTGGTGGTGTTGCAAACTTACTCATAACAGAAGGTGAATCAAGTGTAGAGCTAGATGGTAGTTCCTTACCTCCCCTCGTAGTAGAGGGGAAAATCTTGGTTTTAGTATCCTTCAGATTCTTCATAGTGATCAATTGATATAAATCCCAAGTGACTCAACAAATATAGCTATGCTCCCCGACAACAGAGCCAGAAAAAGGTCTTGATAACCCACAAGTATAGGGGATCGCAACAATTTTCGAGGGTAGAGTATTCAAACCAAATTTATAGATTCAACACAAGGGGAGCCAAATAATATTTGAGAGCATCAGAAGTTTAGTTGTCAATTCAACCACATCTAGAGATAAATATCTGTAGCAAAGTGATCGGTAGCACAGTAGTATGATAGTTTGATAGCAGTAGTAATAGTAACAGTAGCAGTCATAGTTTTGTAGCAAGTGCAATAGTAACAACAGTAGTAGTAACTTAGCAAGAACAATGTGTGGAAAACTTGTAGGCACGGGATCGGCGTATTCGTTGGATGATATTCATCATATAACAGTCATAACCTAGGGCGACGTAGAACTAGCTCGAGTTCATCGATGTAATGTAGGCATGTATTCCGTATATAGTCATACGTGCTTATGGAAAAGAACTTGCATGGCATCTTTTGTCCTACTCTCCCGTGGTAGAGGGGTACATAAGGAAACTAAGGGATATTAAGTCCTCCTTTTAATAGACATCCGGAAGAAAGCATTAGCACATAGTGAATACATGACATCCTCAAACTACGATCATCACCATGAAGTATCCCGATTTCTGTCACCCCGAGGTTGACGGATCATAACACGTAATAGGTGCATATGACTAGGCAAGATCGGACCAAGAACATAGATATAATGATGATAGCATAAACGGTTCAAATCTAAAATCATGGCACTTGGGCCCTAGTGACAAGCACTAAACATGGCAAAGTCATAGCAATATCATTCTTAGAACATAATGGATACTAGGGATCAAGCCCTAACAAATCTGACTCGATTGCATGATGAATATCATCCAACTCTTCACCGACCAACAAGCCTACGAAGGGATTACTCACTCCCATTGGAGAGAATCATGGAATTGGTGATTGAGAAGGGTTGATGATGACGAAGAACGAAGATTCCCCTCCCCGGAGCCCCAAACGGGCTCCAGATCTGGCCTCCCGATGAAGAATGGGAGGTACCGCCGGCTCCATATTGTGAAATGCGATGAAACTTTCTCTGTGATTTTCTCTCTAATTTAGGAATTTATTGCGCTGTAATTAGGATCAGAGGGCCCATGAGGTGGGCATGCCGTCTAGCGCGCCCTGGTGGAGGGTGGCCACCCTGGGGCCCCTCTCTGGTGGCTCATGGCTCCAATATTCCTCATATATTCCAAAATAATTCTCCAATTTTTTTTGTTACATTCCAAGAACTTTTATTTCTGCACAAAAAACAACACCATGGTAGTTCTGCTGAAAACAACGTTAGTCTGGGTTTGTTTCATTCAAATCATGCAAATTAGAGTCCAAAACAAGAGCAAAAGTGTTAGGACAAGTAGATACGTTGGAGACGTATCAATGACGCCAAGCACAATGCCAACATGCGGGCAAAGCTGCAACGCACTATGAGAGGCAGGCGATGCGTGCGTGCACACTGTTCACCTCGATAACACTTCGTTCGCGTCCGGCGGGCAGCCTGCTGGCGTTGGAGGAGGTCAGGGAGGATCTAGGTGGACGTAGGGGAGGGTGTTGAGTGGCACGGACAAGCTGCGGTGGCGTGAGGAGGGGGAACGGGCGGCGACAGAGGGTCCTGGTGTCCGGAGCGTGCCAACTGCATGTCGAACACCTCACAACAGCATGGTCATGGAATGCACTGGCATACACTATTTTTTTGCAATTCCATACCATGTATAGCATGTTTTCCCTCCAACGCAGTGTTGCTGAGTGCTCTCAGATTGACACATAGCTCAATGGACAAGATAAGAGCTTAGAGAAAGGTTTCTGGACAGAAACTTGCGAAGCAAGCTGTGGATAAACTACTGGGAGTTAAGTGGTGAAAATTGGTGGTTAATTTTCTACTAGGAAGGTAGCCACGTGGTAAAAATTTCAGCTCAACCAGATCAAGGAAAAATACACTTGCTTCACAAAGTGCCATTTCTAACTAGAACCAAAAATAATTTCCTTAGCTGAAAATTTCCAAATGAACATGGGATATTTTTTGCATGGGAAGGTGAGGCATAATGCAAAGAACATTAGGGAATTTATTTGGAATTTTCTGAGCAAGATAAATGAAGGTTGCTTCATAGCATAAGGAGAAAATGCTCATTTTCAAAGACAAAATGAATATTTTCCTATTATGAAAAATTATGCTATGGCAAGATTTGGGAGAGAGATGAGGTTTAGGAAGGTTTTGAAGGTGCTAAGGTTCACTTGGAAGAAAATCAAAATAAATCCAAGTGACAAGTCCAAAAGAGTTGATAGAAAAATCCAGTTTCCAATAAAACCTTTTAAATAAATCCAACTAAAATAAAATGAAAACCAGGGTGTCATAGATCCGTCGTAGGACATGGTCGCTAGCTTCAAGGGTCCAACGGCATATGTTGTAGGTGTGGTAGAGACACAATGCCTGCTGATACCGAGTTGTGCGAAGGGCAGCTGTCGGTGTCAAAACCGGCGGATCTCGGATAGGGGGTCCCCAACTGTGAGACTAGCATCGACGGTAACAGGAGACAAAGGGGAAACGAGTTTACCCAGGTTTGGGCCCTCTTATGGGGTTAATACCCTACGTCCTGCTTGATTGTATTGATGATATGAGGGGTTACATAGTTGATCTACCGCGAGATCGTATATCTAACCCTAGATGAGGAGTTTTGTCTATACCCCCGACACCACTCCGGCTTATATAGACGTCGGGGGTGTCCTGGGTTTACACATGGTGGGTTACATGCCGAAGACATAAACATGCCTAACTACAACTAATAACTTGGATAATACGCCATAGCTCTTCGAGGCTCCCATCTGGCGTAAGTGGTCTTTTGATCATCCGATGTCCGCTACGCAACCCATATAGTCCGGCCCATAAACAATAGGTCGTCTATTCAAGGACCCCCTAATCCAGGACTCCCTCAGTAGCCCCCGGACTAGCCTTCAACACCGATTTATATTCGGTCGATCTCCTAATGTCGTCGTCTTCAGCTTGAGAGGCGAGTCCCTCATCCTTCTTTGTTTGGCAACCGACCAGTCTTCGGTAAGATCTCAAGCGTCGCGAGCGTTGGTTGATTATAATAACCGCGCGTGTTTATCGACTTTCGCGCGTCGTGAGGAGGCGAGTGGTCAGCGAGTTTTACAATCTTGCCCCTCCGCAACAAGGGCGCTGACCCATTTAATCAAACAAAATCGTGGCTTAGACCCCATTCTCTCCCACCTCATCGAAAGAAACTCCCAACAGAAGCTCCATGCAAAACATGGCCAACGTCCCCAGCTCCTCCGCACATCCCTAGGGATCATGTCCAGAGGATTGGAGCAGCTGTTCTGTTAAACTCCCGTGGCTCCATAATCTGGAGACCCAGGGATACCCGTCATCAAATCTGGCAGCAACTCGCACAGGTCTGCTCTGCTACGGTGACGAGGTTTTTGACGAGCGTTTCCCCAACCCTAATAACGGGGAGCGCATGCGCTTCGTCCCCTTCCTCCTTTGGGGCCTTGGGTTTCCAATCCATCTGTTCCTGAGGGGGTAACTGGAGTTCTATGGGATCCAACTCCACCATCTCACTCTAGGGCCAGTCTTACACATCTCGGGCTTCGTCGCCCTCTGCGAGATGTTCTTAGGGTGTGAAGCACATTTTGAATTGTGGAGGAAATACTTCTGTCTTGTGCCCCGAACTTAGGACAAGACAATTTTAGAGGTCAGTGGGGCCGAAGTGTGTCGTATAGTGGGGACGGGGTATCCGGCAGGCACACCGAAGAAGTCTGAAGAATGGACCTCGGAGTGGTTCTATATTGAAGATGTGCCCCTGTTCAAGCCAACCCGGATAGGCCTTCCCGAATACTCCGACATTCTCCCGAAGAAGAGATACAACTAGCAACCAAAGAGCTCATCCTATAGGAAAGCGCCGAAGTGCGACGCCTTGCTACGCAGGTGCGGATGCTCGTCCATCACCGACTGACCATGATCGACGTCCTGGCCACCACCATCTCCTGGTGTGTGCATCCCCTCCAACAGAGGGTACAACCCCTATGGCAATACAATGGTACAAGCGATGCAACGCGCTCCCGAAAGCAAGGTCCCGCCAACCCGACGGCCTTGGCCGCCGCTCTTGCCGATTTGTACAAAGGAGAGCAAGAAGACTTCGTTCGGCGGCCAACCAAGGAAGGATATTTGGCCCACAATCCCATCGAATGGTTAAGCCTTTCTCTTTCAATCATGAAACAGTTCAGGGTTTACATTTTGTACTCTATTTGACCGAGGCCTGGTGTGAACAGGAATGGATGAGTTTCATCGAGACAGTCAACTGTCTGGCTTCTCAGCCCGAGCACCATTCATGCGACAACGATCCGGGTTTCAATGAGGACCTGGATCTTCTCCTTCACTTCAAAAATAGAGTCTATTTCCAGGACATCATAATTGATTACCCCAGGTCATTCTCCATCTCCGCCATGGGCAAGAAGAAAAACTCCTCCCGCAAGAGGCCAGCTACCAAGAGCGCCCCGGACGTGCCGGTCCTGACCCCCACGCGCCGCCGATCCGCGCTCCATACGCCAGTAGCCGAAGTTGTGGCCGAATCAGAGGCCAACCGGGACCCTGCAAAGGATCCGGACATGGGGACGAATCCACCTGCCCGCTCATCCTGAAGGTACATTATTCGGTTATCCGCTTATCATTATAACCGGTAGAGTCTTATAGCAGTTTGCTTTATTGAAATACTTAGGCGAAACACCCAATCCTCTCCTATCGAAGGGGTTACCTGAGTGTCCAGAGATGCCTAAAGCCCCTGAGCTACGATCCATGCGGCTTCTGCTGTAGAAGCCCCCATGGCTAATCCGGCGCCCGCCGAATCTAGTGATAGAGTATCCGTCACCAAATCGGAGGTGGAGAGTGCCATGCATCATCGGCACCGACGGGAAGCCATGCGGCACCCAATTTTCTCCGATCAGGAGTTCAACGCCCTATGCTTAGCGGATGCACACCTTGGCGGCGCCCGAGCTGGATTCGGCGAGGCTATGAAGTTGATAACAACCAGCTTATAGGTAAGTGATCGGATTTTATAGAATCTGAATATTTGTGTAAGCCTAGTAGCCCCCGAGCCTTGATTTGTTTTGGAACAAACGAATTAAGGATCTCCGCACTATTTGACTGCTAACGTAGGCCTCCAAGCAACAGTCTAAGCAATTGTCCAAGGAGCCGCACGGAAGTACAATCCGTGGAGAGACGCGCAGAAGTACAATCCGTGAAGGCTGAACTAGCACAAGTAAAGAGCTTCATGCGATAGGCCCATGGTGAGTATGCATTTACTGCTAATCGTTAGATATCATCATGCCTGACATACGGATTCCATGTAGCAGCCGAATCAATAGGACATATGGAAAGGCAGCTGGAAGAAGCCCGGGATTCTCAAAGGTATGCGGAGTCTCTGCACCAGACTGGCTGCCTTGTCATACAAAAACAGGCCGAAGAAATAAAGAACTTGAATATTCAGTTGGCCAAATCTCAAGAAGAGAATCAAAAGCTTCAGAGGGGTGTGTTCGGTAAGTACAATTCCATTATCAGCAAATATTTCTTGTGTAGGGAATAATGGTAACGCGTTGTTGTATTATGTACATGTCTCCTGTCCAGGTCCTGAAGAGGAGATCGAATCATACCGGGAGGACCTGCTGAAGGAGCTGACCTCTCTCCACAAGCGCGTGCAGAAAGCAATGGGAGGAATGGCGAAGGCACTATGGCCTGCCGAACAGCCACCTAAAGGGCTAGCCGCACTCGTGGATCGATTCAAGGGGGCTCGAAATAGGTTCGAGCTGTGGAAGACTTCGACGTGCTGTGAGGGAGCACGGGAAGCATGGGCAATGATCAAGACTCGTTTAACCGGACTTAACCTCGAGCATATGGCGCGGGTTGGTCTATGGGATCAGATGGAAAAGAAGCTCCACTCCACCTGGTGTATGACTAGGTGATGCCTGCCGCCCGTCTTTCGCAAGCAGACTACCCCCTGAACACAATAATTGACGATCTCAATTAGCAGCCGCACATGTAATTTATATGTATATTTTGTAAAATAGTCCGTGTTGTAAACTTTGTCTTTACCGGCCATCGGCTTCTCCCTCCTCTGCGAAGAGCTCGGGAGTGTTCCTCCTAATTTTTCCCTCGCAAAAGAGCGAACTCTATTCGGGGAACCAGGCAATCCGGACATGTGGTGTGAACAGACAAAAAGCACATAGAAAGACATGTTATATTACGACGTAGCATAAGAAACATCTTCCGAGGAAAATAGTACCTCCATCGTTACCTTTCGTCGGGCTCTACAAAGAACGTAGATATAAGTACGCATATTTGCAGTATGCGGCTAAGTGTCCTTTGGAAAAAAGAAGACCCAAACAACGGTAATAACGACCAGAGCCATATAAGGTGTTCCCGTCATAGCCGACCAATTGTCTACATAATATAGCTAGCTTTTGGCTTCACCAGTCTGAGGTACGTGTTCGGATAACCTGGTCATAACAATCGCAAAGGTGCTCCCTTTACTCTCTAGCCGAACAATCGAGAACGTAGAGAGTAATCACAGGAGCCAAGGAACCCAGCTTGGCAAAGTCTTAGTTTGAATTGATGCATATGATGGCTAGAATATGACAAAATAAACTTTTGGCTATTAGAAGAAGCCCCCACGTGTTGTGTTCGGATTTAACACTTTATGGTGTATGCCGATCTTCTTTAATACAAGATTGGTTCAGTCGAACATAGGGTGAGAAAAGACATTGGCCCTGTCGAATAGCAGAGTGTGAAGGGAAAAGGAAAAAGGGCAAAAAATAAAAAAAAGGAAAAAAAGAAAAAATGAGGAGGAGTTTGGGCGACACCGGTTTATCCGTAGAAGCACCGAAGATGAGTTGCGTTCTATGGTGTGGTTCAAGGCGATTATCGGATGGATTCCACAAATGATAGGACCCTCTCGCGAGCACTTCATCGATGATGAAGGGACCCTACCATTTGGGGTTTAGTTTGTCCTTCTATTTCTCCAGGAGCCGTAGGACGAGCTCTCCTACGTTGTATGCTTTTGCCTTGACCTCCCTACTTTGGTATCGTCAAGCTTGTTGTTGGTAAAGAGTGGAGTGAGCCAAAGCTATGTCCCGCTCCCCTTCCAAGGCATCTAAGTCGTCCTGTCGATGCAACTCGACCTCCTTTTCCTCGTACATGCGCATTCTTAGTGCATCGTGGATAACATCGCAAGGGAGGACTGTCTCTACCCCATATACCATAAAGAACAGTGTGTAACCCGTTGATTTGTTTGGGTTGGTACGCATGCCCCACAGAATGGAGTCGAGTTCCTCCACCCAATGACAGTCGGACCAAACGTGGCTTGTTGCCGCTCATAATGAGATCGTTTGCTCGCATGACCTATCCATTGGTCTGTGGATGATAGACCGATGCATAATCAAGCTTTATGCCCATTTTTGCACACCAGTCCTTGATCTCTTGGACCTTGAAGTTGGATCCATTATCCGTAATTATACTATGCGGGACACCGTAACGGTGTACTACGCTAGATATAAAGTCGATCACTGGTCTAGATTTAGCCGACTTAACGGGCTTTGCTTCTATCCATTTGGCAAACTTGTCGACCATGACCAGTAGGTATTTATTTTTCTTGGTTCCCCCTTTAAGGGGTCCGACCATTTCCAGGCCCCAGACCACAAAAGGCCACGTGATCGGAATAGTTCGAAGAGCTGTCGGGGGCATGTGACTTTGATTTGCGAAGAGTTGACACCCAACGCAATGTTGAACAAGTGACTGGGCATTCATCCGAGCTGTAGGCCAAAAGAAGTCGGCTCGGAAGGCCTTGCTAACAAGGGATCTTGCCGCAGCGTGATGCCCGCCCATGCCTGCATGGATTTCGGCGAGGAGCTCTCGTCCTTCTTCCTCCTATATACACCTTTGTAATACTCTGGTGGTGCTTTTCTTGTATAACTCACCCTCGAGTGCTTTGTAGGCCTTGGATCACCGAACTATGCACCATGCCTCAATTTGATTGTCGGGGAGTTCCTTGTGAAGAAGGTAAGCGAGGAAAGGCTCCGTCCATGGCGCAATTACAGCCATGACCTCATAAGCCTAGGGCGTCTCATTCATCATGGAGCCGCCAATAATGCCATCATCTGGCTCATTTATAGGAGGAACAACTTCGTCCGCCGTATTCAGACCGACGCCATTGTCGTCGTCCTGCCACACTACAGAGGGCTTAAAGAGCTGCTCCAGGAAGGTGTTTCTCGGGACGGGATCACGTTTGGCTCCCGTACGGGCCAGGATGTCGGTGGCTTGGTTGTTGTCTCGAGCGACGTGGTGGAATTCCAACCCCTCGAACCGAGCAGATATCTTGAGGAAGGTGTTCCAATATGCCACCATCTTCGAATTTTTGGCGCCGAACTCGCCATTAATTTCGGATTTGGCCAAGTTTGATTCTCCCCGTACTTCTAGCCGTCATATGCCCATATATACCGCCATCCGAAGACCATGAAGAAGAGCTTCATATTCGGCAGCATTGTTGGAGTCGCCATACATAATTTGCAACACGTATCACACCTTGTCGCCTGTGGGGGATGTGAGAATAACTCCAGCCCCCAGACTAACCAAGGTCTTGGATCCATCAAAGTACATTGTCCAATGGGAGTATGCACTATACTCCTTTGGGAGTTTGGCCTCTTTCCATTCAGCCAGGAAGTCTGCCAGTACCTGAGATTTAATGGAATGGCGAGGTTTGTAGATTATTTCAAAGGGAAGGAGCTCAATGGACCATTTGTCTATGCGGCCGGTGGTGTCCCTGTTGTTGATTATATCATTCAGGGGACTTCCGATGCCACTGTTACCGCACACTCCTGGAAGTAGTGTCTGAGTTTCCTCGACGCCATGAATACTGTATAGGCTATTTTTTTGGTAATGTGGGTATGTGGACTTGCACTGCGTTAGCACCTCTGACAAATAATATACCTGTTTCTGGGCCCGAAACTTATGTTCCTCCTCATCTCATTCAACGACGAGCACCGCGCTAATGACTTTGTTGGTGGCCGATATGTATAGCAACATGGGCTCACCGCCGCCTGGTGCCGTGAGTATGGGATTTGTAGCCAGTAGTGTTTTTATTTCTTCTAATGCAGCCATTGCCTCATCGGTCCATTCAAAATTGTTGGTTCGTTTCAGCAACTTATAGAGCAGCAAAGCCTTTTCTCCGAGGCGAGAGATAAAGCGGCTTAATGCTACTACGCACCCGGCTAGCCTTTGTACATGCTTCAACTCTATGGGGATTGCAAGTTCTGATAGAGCACGAATTTTAGCTGGATTTGCCTCTATTCCTCTATGGGAGACGATGAATCCAAGCAGCTTGCCATAGGGAACTCCGAATACACATTTTTCCGGATTGAGTTGTATTTCATATTCGCGTAGACTAGCGAAAGTTTGTCGCAAGTCGTCAATCAAACGGCCAACGTGTTTGGTTTTGATTACCGCATCATCCATGTACGCCTCGATAGTCTTACTGACTTGTGTCACGAGGCAGGTTTGGATCATGCGCTGGTATGTGGCCCCTGCATTTTCTATCCCGAAAAGCATCGTGTTAAAGCAGAATGGCCCATAGGGGGTGATGAATGCAGTAGACGCTTCATCGGATTCCTTCATTTTGATTTGATGGTATCCGGAGTAGGAGTCAAGAATACACAAAAAATCGTGTCCGGCTGTGGCATCAACGATCTGGTCCGTGCGTGGTAAGGGGAAAGGGCCCTTGGGGCATGCTTTGTTAAGGTCTTTGAAATCAACACACAGCCGCCAGGACTTGTCATTCTTAGGTACCATCACCAGGTTTGCTAGCCACTCGGGGTGTTTAATATCCCGAATAAATCCGGCCTCGAGCAGTTTAGCTAATTCTTCACCCATGGCTTGCCGTTTGGGCTTGGAGAAGCAGCGCAGAGTCTGTTTCACGGGCTTAAAGCCTGGATAATGTTTAAGTTGTGTTCGGTGAGCCGACGTGGGATTCCAGGCACATCGGAAGGATGCCACGCGAAAATGTCCCAATTCTCATGGAGGAAATTCCGCAATGCTTCGTCCATGAGGGGATCGAGCTAGGCTCCGATGGACGCTGTCTTATTAGGGTTCGTTGGATGCACTTGAAATTTAACGATTTCCTCTGCGGGTTTAAAGGACGTGGACTTGGGCCTTTTGCTAAGGATCACATAGTCCCTATTAACTATCGACCATAGGACGATCAAGTCTTCGGCAGCGAAAGTTTCCACTAATGCCTCGAGGGCGAGCATTGTCATTTTATTTTCATCCCGAAGGGCTTTGTTTGGATCACTGGCGATCGTGATCACTCCATTTGGTCATGGCATTTTGAGTTTCATGTACCCGTAATGGGGTATAGCCTGGAACTTTGTAATGGCGTCGCGTCCCAATAGTGCGTGATAGTCACTTGGGAAGGGGATAATGTGGAAGAGAAGTTCTTCGGATCAGTAGTTTTTGGGTGTGCCAAACACTACGTCCAAGATGATACATCCGGAACAACGTGCCTCTTTCCCTTGGATAATTCCCCGGAAGGTTGTGTTGCTATGTTTGATGTGGGATCGGTCGAACTGCATTTTTTCCAGAGTGGCCTCGTATATGAGGTTAAGACCACTGCTGCCGTCCATTAGCACTTTGTGTAGCCTGTATCCACCAATGATGGGATTCAAGACTAGAGCGTCCGGTGAATGACTGGGAAGAATAGGCGGCTGATTAGTGTCCCTGAAAGTAATCGGTACGTCTGCCCATGGGCTAGTGGCTGCCACGTGGTAGACTTGCTCATGCTCCCTAAGAGCTCTTTTATGCCTATTCCTCGAGGGGAAGATCTCATAGACCGTCAGGACCTCGACATTAAATCCGGGCGGCAAAGGAGAGAGCCTACTCGACGGAGGTATGTCAAGGATGGCCTCACCACTTTTTCCAACTTGCCTGACGACCCAGCAAGCTTGAAGGTTGTGCGTTGGGTTCGTGTTTAACAACACGGAATGTATGGGGCAAGGTTTATCCAAATGTCGGTCCCTGAAAGGGGCTTGTTTCTTTTTTCGATGGGCTCATACCTGGCTGGCCTATTTGGAGGTATCCTCTTTTTTCGAGCTCCTCTAGGTTGTTCAGGGAACTTCAGTTCCAAGAACAACCACTCGGATTTCCAGACTGTCTCCATGGCACAGTACTTCTGTACCTATTCGGATAACTCCAAAAAGTCGCTTATGCATCAGCGGACCAGTGCATTAAGAATCCCTTCATCATGGGAATTGCAAATGAAAATTGCCGTTACATCTTGGTCACTAAGACCTTTTACTCTGCTCCTAGCAACTAGCAGTCTTGCCCAAAAGTGGTGGACTGATTCTCCTTGTAGTTGCTTGATATCCCAAAAGTCCGAAGACATGGGATTTGGTGTGATACTTGGATGATCGTCTTGGGCGGTGGGTGGGAATTTTTTTGGTTCCCTGTCGCAAAGAGTGTTCGGAACTGCAGCCTCCAAATCGTGCGAAGGATTTCGGACCGGTGACGGTCCAACTTTAGAGTGATTCCCCGCCTCTGGTTCACCGTCAGGTTCTTGGAGATCGAGGACTAAAGTGTGGACGGTTTTTAATTCCGGCTGTCGGGCAGAATCTACAGCGGGACACTCGATGGTAGCGACAAGGTGGGTGACCGGAGGGACATGGATCTCCCTGTCATCGGGTCTGATCCTGAGCCGATCATACATAATATCTTGGTCATCCGATATACTCATAGCTTCAATCCGATCGAACAACTTGTTTAAGAACGAGGCGATGTCGGGGTGCATGTCGCTGATACGAGTGGATTCGTCAAGTGGTGTGACGGTTCCAGAGTTACCCGAAGCAGATCTGCGTTCCATTCCACCAAGGGACCTGATGTCTTGGACGTCAAAGCATCCAGACTTATAGGTTTTTCTTTGAAGGTTGAGGGTTCCATTGGAGCGTGTGTTCCCCATGAATCAGCCACGAACTCTAGGGTTCCAAACTTGATACTCTGATTGGGGGGAAACCTTCCGGTCCGGCCATGATGGCCGATCGGGCTGGCATGCGACAAGACGTCTTTGCCGATGAAAGTTTGATCGGGGCGAGAGTCCCCTCGATGCATATTTCGCTATTTGTGACAAGGTGAGCCATCGATTCCTTCGACGCTCACAGAGGAACTCTCAATGAAAGCACCAATGTCGGTGTCAAAACTAGCGGATCTCGGGTAGGGGGTCCCGAACTATGAGACTAGGATCGACGGTAAAAGGAGACGAAGGGGCACGAGTTTACCCGGGTTCGGGTCCTCCTATGGAGGTAATACACTGCATTCTGTTTGATTGTATTGATGATATGAGGTGTTATATAGTTGATCTACCTCGAGATCATATATCTAAACCTATATAAGTCATCTTGTCTATACCCCCGACACCCTCTGACTTATATAGACGCCGGGGGTGTCCTCGGTTTACACATGGTCGGTTACGTCCCGATGAGATAAACATGCCTAACTACAACTAATAGCTTGGAGAATACATCATGGCTCCTCGAGGCTCCCATCTGTCCTAGGTAGTCTTTTGGTCATCTGATGTCCACTACATGACCCATATAGTCCGGCCCATAAACAATAGGTTGGCTATCCAAGGACCCCCTAATCCAGGACTCCCTCAGCAGCCTACCAACATGCTACTTAGAGGAGGAGCCTATCAGCTTCCTGTAGGTCGCCCTGGTTGTGTTCGTTGAAGGCTAATAACCATGGGGACTCATGCTTGAGCTCAATGGGAAGGACTGAAAGCAGAACATGCTCCCTTGGTGGTTTTGATAATTCATGACAACATACACTGTCTCTTGGACTAATACTTTTATCTAGTGCATTTCAGACATTTGTCCATGGAGAGTTGGGTTGGAAAAAAGAGATTGTGGAACACCCCAAGATGCAAGGAAATGGATTGGCAAAGCTTCAAGCAAGAGGACTCTACATTTTATATTTGTGATAAATCACCTTGAGTCCATATGAAAGCCAATACTATTAAAAGGGGGTAAAGTTTTGTTGGTGAACAAAATTCTCATACGTGCACAAGTGATAGTCACCAAAGACACCCACAAACTTTCCCACCAAAGTCTGTTCTAAGCCAAATACTCAAAATTGGTGCAACCAACATTCCACATTCGGTGCCACCAATTTCGAATCCTAGATAGACTCAGCCAAACCCTAACCCTTCGGTACAACCAATACTGCTTTCGGTGCCACCGAGTTGGGGTGCCAACTTTCTGTTACGCAAGTTCACAGTTTTGGTCCCTTCGAGATTGTTGAATCGACATCACCGAGAATGGGCATTTTGGCCGTTGGTCACCTTATCAGTGCAACCGAGATTCCTATATCGGACCCTCCGAGATTCAAAAGTTGCCACCTTTTGGTCACTTCGGTACCACCGAGATTAACACATCGGTGTCACCGAGTTGATCATTTTGTGTGTAACAGTTGAATTTTTGGGGATGCCTACATATACCCCTTCACCACCACCTACTCAAAAGAGAAGCATACAGAACCATTCCATATCTATCCTATCAGTTTTCTCAGAGAGAACCACCTACCCTTGTGTTGAGGTCAAGATATTCCACTCCAACCATATGGATCTTGATTTCTAGCCTCCCTAAGTTGCTTTCCACCAATCCCATCTCTTCTACCAAGCCATATCTATGAGAGAGTGATTGTGTATTGAGGAGTCTATCATCTTGAAGCACAAGAGCAAGAAGTTCATCGACATTACCGATCCTATTACCTTTTGGAGGGTGCTGCCTTCTAGATTGGTTAGGCGCCGCTTGGGAGCCTCCTAATTTGTATTGTGGAGTAAACCAAGTAGTTTCTAAGGACAAGGAGATCGCCTACTTCGTGAAGATCTACCCCGAGTAAGGCTAGTCCTACGTGGACGTAGGCCGTCATGGTATAGTCAAGGTTGCTTCTTCGTGGAACCCTCCGTGGGTAGAGCCCTCCGTGGACTCTCGCTACCGTTACCCTTCGTGGGTTGAAGACTCCATGAACGTGGACGTACGATAGCACCACCTACCGGAACCACAGGAAAAATCTGTGCGTCTCCAATTGCATTTGATCTCCATATCTCATCTCTTTACTTCATGTGCAATGTCTTTACTTTCCGCTACTATATTTGTTGGCATGCATGTGTAGGGTACATAGTCTTGCTAGCCTTGCTAAAACTGTTAAAAGCTGCCAACCAATTAACTTGGGAAAAGGTTAGGTTTTAATTTTCTGCTAGTAGTCTATTCACCCCCCTCTAGACACTCTTGTAGTGATCCCTCAAGGACCGCTTCCGCCCCATTGACAAGGAAGAAGGGAGTTTCATAGGTAGGCTTGGTCGCTGTTGTGTGTATCGACAATAACACGGATGGGAGTTGGTCGAGCCAGCCTTTGTCACAGGTGACGAGCATCTTGCTGAAGCTTCTTGTCTTGAGGCCATTGAGGACCTCAACGTTTGAATGCTCGGCCTGGCCCTTGCTTCACCGGTGTGCCACAAAGGCATAGAAGATCTACGTGACTAGATTGGCGTAGTATGACCTGATAAGGCCACTAGTGAACCGTGAGCCATTGTCGATGATGATGCGGTTAGGGAGGCCGAAGAGGCACACCAGGCTCTTGATGAACTTGATAGCGAACTACGCTAGGATCGATCGAACATGCTCCACTTCTGCCCAATTGGTGAACTTGTCGATGCTGACGTAGAGATATCAGTAGCCTCCAGTTGTGCGCGGGAAGGGACCTAGGATGTCCAGCCCCCAGAACGTGAAGGGCCACATGAGAGGGGTGGTCTGGAGCCCTTGCGCTGGTTGTGAGTCTGTTTGGCATGGAACTAGCAGGCTTCGCAGGAGCGGACCAGCTCAATGGCATCTTCAAGTGTTGTAGGCTAGTAGAAACCACTGCGGAAAGCCTTGCCCACAAGGGTGCGCAATGAAGATTGATGGTCGCAGTCGCCGCTATGGATGTCAATCAGTAGTTCGTGACCTTGCTACAAAGAAATGCAGCGCATCGCCATGTCGGTGGGGCGTATCATGTACAGATCTCCATCCATGAGACAACAGGACGTGAGTTGGCGGGCCACATGCTTGGCCTCGGTGTCGTTCTCCAAGCGGATCCTAAACTTTGTGGCCTAGTTATCCACCTGAGGCTCAAACACCAACAGCGGGCAAGCGCCTAAGGGTGGGCCACAGTTGGGTGCGCCTACAGAAGGCGCGAGAGGCAACTCCTCCAACCGTGCCATGATGCTGATGGCTAGTGGCGTGGCAGACGACTTCAGGAGTCGTTCTTAGAAGACACCCGGGTCTTGAGGCTCGCGATGCAATGCTTTCTTGGCGATATGACCGACTTCCTGGTTGCAACCGCGAGGGAAGTGTAGAAGTTCCATGCCTAGGAAACGTTTCTCGAGATTGCGCACCTCCTCGAGGTAGGCGGGCATGTGCTCATCTTGGGCTTGTAGCTCTTGTTCGAGAAGTTGACGAGAAGTTACAAATCGCACTTGATGAGCACTCGCTTGATGTCAAGCGCGATGGCGGCCTTGAGTCCAGTGATGAGGCCCTTGTATTCAACAATGTTATTGGAGACCTTGTTATTATGCTTGAAGCAGAGTTGCACTGTGCAGTAAAGTTTGTACCCTATAGGCGAGGTGAGCATCACGCTAGCCCCCGCGCCCTACCAGGAGAATGCTCCATCGAAGTGAAGGGTCCAACCATCAGGGGCATCTTTCCCAGGTAGGAGGGACATGGCCTCTCGAGGCTCCTCTTTATGCGGGTCTGTCCATTCGGCCATGAAGTCATCTAGAGCCATAGCCTTGATCGTCCCTATAGTGAGGAACTCCAGGTCAAAGGGCTGCAATTCTACATTCCAATTCGCGACGCGACCTGTAGCGTTGGGGTTGCGAAGTACTTGCTCCAAGGGGTATGACATGATCACCTTGACGGGATGCCCTTGAAAGTAGTGTCATGGGTTCCTGGAGGTGATGAGGAGCACGAAGAGTAGCTTCTACTGCATGGGGTATGGCTCACACGTTTCTCATAGCACCATGCACACAAAGTATACGGGATGCTCGACGAGGCGTGTGGTTGTAGTGGTCACAGCTTGGGGTTCAGGGAGCTCATCGGGTGGCTCTTCAGGGATCTCTTTAGGGGCTTCTTCGAAAGGCTCGGCTATGGCCTCGTGAGGCTCTAAAGTTTCCTTGGGAGGCATGGACTCAGGAGGCTCAGGAGTTTCGAGAGGCTCGAGAGGTTTAGGAGGCTCGGGGGGCTCAGGAGCAACAAGCTTCTTCTTGAATGGGACTTGCTCCTCTCATTCCATCACCAGGGTCGTGCTGGCCGTCTAGGGGGTGGCTGCCAAATACAAGTGCAAGGGCTCGCGAGGTAGTGGGGCAACCATGACGGGAGGGCTCGTCAGATACTTCTTGAGGTCTTCGAGAGCTGCATCGACTTTAGGGGTCGACTTGAAGGGACTAGTCTTCTTCATGAGCTTGAAGAAAGGCAGGGCCCTTGGTGAAGTTGGTGTCGTTGTCGGTGATGATGTTGTGGGGAACGCCGTAGCGTACCGTGATGTCATCGATGAACCGGACGGCCGTGGGGCCGTCCAGCTTCTTGATTGGTCGCACCTCGATCCACTTGGTGAATTTGACGATGGCCACCAGTAAGTGTGTCATGCTGCCTTGAGCGGTCTTGAATGGGCCCACCATGTCCATCTGCCAAACGGCGAAAGGCCACGAGAGGGGGATGGTTTGGAGGGCTGTTGCTGGCAGGTGGCTTTGCGTGCTGAAGCGTTGGCAGCCGTCGCACTCGTCGACCAATTTCTTGGCCGCCTCGAGAGCCATCAGCCAGAATAAGCCATGGCGGAAAGCATTGGCCACTAGGGTCCGAGAGGCGGCATGATGCCCACACTTGCCCTCGTGAATGCCGAGGAGGATCTCCAGACCCTTTTCCGGCTCGATGCATCGCTGGAAGATGTCGGTGGTGCTACGGTGGACGAGTTCGTTGTTGATGATGCCGTAGGCCGTGGCCCGGTGCTGGATTTGCCTTGCCAGAGCCTCGTCCGGAGGCAGCTGGCCCCGCAAAAGAAATGCTAGGATGGGTTGAGCCCATGAGGGAGCCGAGACGGCGGCCGGCTCGGGAGTCCTCGGGACTGGTTGATTAGATGCTGTTGTGCATCAGCAGCATCGATGAGCTGCTTGATGTGGCGCTGGTGGGCGGCACGCTCTTCGCCCTCCAAGGTGGCCAATTCCTCGTAGGCCACCTTGAGAGCCCGCAGGTTAGCCGCGGGGGTGTCGTAGATGGGCATTTTTCCGCCGAGGATATTGGCGACCACGCGGTCGCGGTCGCGCACAGCCTCGCGTCGGCTGGGCTCGGTACCAGCTGGGGTGAGTCCGTAGGTAGAAGCGTACTCCCACAGTGCCGCCACCATGCGGCGCCGCGTGGTAGTGAGGGCGGTGGCATCCTCGAACAGGATGCGGCGAGCCGCCTCGAGATCGGCCGCGGCGATGTAGGGGTTCGCCGTCGGGGCGATCGGAGTGCTCAAGCCCCGGAGGGCTGCACCGAGCGGGTTGAACGGGCCGACGCGGGCGGCGGCAGCGGTAGCCGCGACCCGCGCCCGTCCGGATGCAGTAGAGGAAGTGCTGGCCATCACCCCCAGGCGATCATGGGACCCGCTGGGCTGAGCCGCAGCGAGTGCGCCCACTGTTGTGGGCGGGCCAGCGCAGACGAGCACCCCCGTGGGGTAGTCGTCAGCGGCCGGAGCCTCCGCGAGGCTAAGCCTGCCGAAGCGCTCGGTGAGCGCGTCGATGTTGGCCGTGAGGCCGACGGAATTGCCCACAGGGCGTGCTGAGGCAAGCCCCACGAGCTCCTCACAGTTTCGCCGGGATGAGTGGTGGCGGTGGGGAATGGCGAGGGGTCCCGCCTGGAGCATGAATCCGGCCAGCGCCGCGTATGGCCCCACGATGGGCGCCAACTGTCGTCGTTTTCTCACGACAGATGCCATGGGGTGGCTTATCGTAAGTGGTTGGGGCCGGAGGATGACGATGGGCTCCGAGTGCGAGATTGGGCACAAGCGGTGGTGACACATGATGTACCCAGGTTCAGGGCCCTCCGTGGGATGTAAGACCCCTAGTCCTACTTGGTCTAGTTGGATGGATGGGTATGTGTACAAGGATGCTCCTGGAGCTGTGTTAGATGAGGAAGGAGGAGCCGGCTCGTCTTCCTTTGCCACTAGACAAGGGAAAGAGAGTTCCGTGTGTGTGTGTGAGTGACCATTCATCTGTCCCCGTTGCATGGGGGGCTCGGGGGTTTTATAGGCCAACCCCTCGGCTCTTACAATATGCTTAAAGTATAAACATGGGGGGACCAAGCTGGTAGTCTCTCCGGCTGGCCAGAGGATCCCGCCGCTTGCGCCGTCTTGACGTGGGTGGGGGCCGCTGGCCGAGTGGTCCCATCTCCTGTTGGGGCCCGCCAACCGGCCCTGTGATTGGAGCTTGACCACCTGCCGCGGCACGGGCCGCTCGAGGGAGCGTCGTCTAGAGCTAGCCGGCCGAAGTCTCCGGTACGGCCGGCAGCACTGTAGGCACGTCGGGGCAGGTAATCGAGGGGCGAGGGCGTGCCGACACTGTTCCCCCGCCCAGTCGCGCTCACCGAGGTCAGCGGCCAGGATAGTTGGACTGTAGCCACGCGCTGCGGTGTGTAAGCGGCCACTGTAGCCACAGGGCCGCCTGTCGTGTCGGTCATGTCGCGTCGTCGTACCAGCGTGCAGTGGGACGGGACGGGGCATGTCCGTCCCGATGTCAATGGAAGAACCGGCCCATGGGCAGCCGGCCGCGCCCAACCGACCGAGGGCCCAACTGGCTCCTTGACCAACCGGCCGGGGCGCCAGCCGGCACTGGCTTGCGTTGGACTTCCTCCAGACGGCCACGGCCAGCCGGCCTCATAGTTTTTCTTCAAAGCAAAAGGGGAAGACCCTGTTGCTTTGGCCTACCTAGGGGTATAAACCCCGTCAGAAATTAAAATAAAAAAAAATAAGATAACTATTGGGTTGCCTCCCAACAAGCGTCATTGTTTTATGCCCCTAGGTAGACATAATGCATTGTTTCAAGTATCGTCATCCTTGTCATCGTTCGTCCTAATCAATGAATTTTCTTGGTTATCCTATTGGTTCGATAACCTTGGTTCTCACTGAGGGAAATACTTATCTCTACTATGTTGCATCGCTTCTCCTCTTTGGGGATAATCCCAATGCAGCTCACAAGTAGCAGGCATAGCTTCAGCCCCCAAAGTATCAATCTATTCGCCCGCTCTGCCTGTCCATTCGACTGCGGGTGAGCCACTGAGGTGTAATCGACTTGACTGTACTGGTAGTAGAAGAATACATGGAACTCTTTAGAGTCGAAGTTCTTTCCGTTATCACTGATGATGCTATGGGTTACTCCGAATCTGAATATTATCTCCTTGATAAACTTGATCGGAGTCGACGAGTCAAAATTCTTGATGCATTTTCCCTATATCCACTTGGTATACTTATCCACCGCTACTAGAAAATGAGTGAATCCACTAGATGCAGTCCACAAGGGTCCAACCATGTCAAGTCCCCAGACCGCAAATGGCCAAGTTAGAGGAATGGGTGACTGGCGTGTGCGACTGGTTCGCGCAACACTAGCAACCGGCGCACTGCTCCATGATATCTCTAGCTACTTCATTGGCTCAAGGCCAATAAAAGCCTGCTCGAAATGCCTTGGCGACCTGCGTCCAAGAGGATGCGTGGTGGCCACATGTTCTCGAGTGAATCTCATGTAGGATTTGTTGTCCTCCTGCAGGCGAAATGCAGCGATGAGTGACTCCGAAGGTACTCTTCTTGTAGAGCTGATCTCCCATGATAGTGTATGCCTTTGATCAGCGGACAATCTGTCGGGCCTCTACTTCATTTTCGGGGAGCTCCTGCTTGCGCAGGTATGCTATGTATGGCTCGGTTCACTCATGGATTATCACTAGTACCTCGTGTACCAGATCAATCACCGCCGGGACCATGACCCCAGTCGGATTGGCAGGACCGACTGGTTGTGGGGGATCCTTCACAAAAGGCCCTTCTTTGATCATAGGGGAATGTAAGTGCTCTAGGAACACATCTTTCAGGACTTCTCTCCAGGTGCAGCCGATTTTGGCTAGGTCTTAGCTGCTTGATTCTTGATTCGAGGAATATGATGCAGCTCGATCCCCTCGAAGTTCTTTTCTAGCTTCCTGACTGTACTGCAGTATCATGTCATTGTTGGACTCCAAATGTCCCATTATTTCATCACTTGATTCACCACGAGCTCTGAGTCGCCGTAAACCATCAATTGGCGAATATCGAGTGAGATAGCCATACGATATAGAAGGGCTTCGTACTCAACATCGTTGTTGGAGGAATCGAAGTAAATTTGGAGCACGTAGCTCAATCGATCTCCTTTGGGAGAAACAAGGACCACTCCATGCATCGAACTATTCAACATCTTGGAGCCATCGAAGAACATAGTGCGGTGCATAGAGAGGCTCAGGGCAGGCTATTGTTTCTCGGTCCACTCGTCTACGAAATCAACCAAGGCCTACGACTTGATTGCTTTCTTTTCCTCAAATTTAATATCCAGAGGGAGCAGCTCAATGGCCCATTTTCCCACTTGGCCAGGAGCATCCCTATTTTTCAATATTTCACACAAGGGAGCGCCACTGATGATCGTGACCGAGTGCTCTTGGAAGTAATGAACCACCTTTTTCACTGTCAGATAGATCCCATAAACCAAATTTTGGTAATATGGATACCTCTGTTTGGAAGTGGTCAGAACCTCTGAGATGTAGTAGACCGGTCCTGGACTTTAAACGCCATGTCTTGATCCTCGCGTAGTGATCACAATGCTAATCATTTAGTTTGTCGCCGCGATATACAAGAGTACATGCTCTTGGTTGCTCGAAGCAGCAAGCACCGACTGGGTGGAAAGCAGAGCTTTAAGTTCCTAGAACGGAGCTTGTGCTTCGTCTGTCCACTCGAACTTGTTCAATTTTTTCATAAGTCGGTAGAGAGGTAAGGCCTTCTCACCGAGTCGTGAAATGAATCTGCTCAAGGATGCCAGACAGCCTGTGAGTCTCTGTATGTCGTGGAGACATTCTAGTTGCTTTATTTGGACTATAACACCAATCTTATCAGGGTTAGCATCACCTCCACGTTAGAAAACAAGGAAACCAAGTAATTTGCCTATTGGGACCCCGAATATGAACTTGGCTGGATTGAGTTTGATCCCAAAGCGAGTCAGGTTTGCAAAGGTCTCGCCAACGTCAGACAGGAGGTCGGAACCTTTCCTGGAGTTGACTACAGTGTCATCCATGTAAGCCTCTACATATTGGCTAATATATTTTTGCAAATTTTTTTGGATCATATGTTGGAAACTAGCTCCAAAGTTTTTGAGTCCAAATGGCATAGTGATGTAACAGAAACAACCGAGTAGGGTGATGAACATTGTTTTTAATTCAACAGGTCCATATAATTGGATCTGGTGGTACCCGGAGTACGCATCCAGAAATGATAGATGCTCAACCCCTGCAATAGAATCTACTATACGATCTATGCGAGGGAGAGGGAAGTGATCTTTTAGGCAGGCCCGATTGATGTGCTTAAAATCAATGCACATCCACAAGAAGTTATTCATTTTTTGGGTACCATGACAACGTTGGCGAGCCACTCTGAGTGGTACACCTCTCGAATAAACTTAGCAGCTAAGAGCCGAGTGATCTTCTTGACGATTGCCTTGCACTTCTATGTGGAAGAGCATCTCAGGTGCTCTTTGACAGGCTTGGTCTTTGGGTCGATACGGAGTCGATGGTCATCCAGTTCCCTCTGAACACCAGACATGTCAGAACGTTTCCTTGCAAAAATGTCCCAATTCTCACGGAGGAACTGGATGAGCTTGTCTTCCTATTTGCTGATGAGTGTAGTGGAGATGTTGGTCGACACTGCCTTTAGATCAGTCGGATGGATGTGCATTGGCATCGTCTCTCCAGCCGACAGGAAAGCGAATTCCACAGTCGGTTTCTTTGATCTGAGAATCTCTGCCGCGTCCACCGTCTTCTTGTACTCTTCTAGCTCTACCACTGCAATTTTCTCGTCGGCAATTTGAGAACCCTTATGCAGGCACTCTTCGGCTATCTTCATGTTGCCTGTGATGGTTGTTGGAAATATGCCCTAGAGGCAATAAATAAAGTGTTTATTATTATATTTCCTTGTTCATTGTTTATTATCCATGCTATAATTTTATTGATTGGAAACACATTGCATGTGTGGATATATAGACAACACTTTGTCCCTAGTGTGCCTCTAGTAGACTAGCTCGTTGATCAAAGATGGTCAAGGTTTCCTAGCCATTGACATGATATGTCAATTGATAATGGGATCACATCATTAGGAGAATGATGGGATGGACAAGACCCAAACTATAAACGTAGCATATGATCGTGTCAGTTTATTGCTATAGTTTTCTACATGTCAAGTATATGTTCCTATGACCATGAGATCATGCAACTCACGGACACCGGAGTAGTGCCTTGTGTGTATCAAACGTCACAACGTAACTGGTGACTATAAAGGTACTCTACAGGTATCTCCGAGGGTGTCTGCTGGGTTGGCATGGATCAACACTGGGATTTGTTACTCCATATGACAGAGAGGTCTCTCAGGGCCCACTCGATAATACAACATCACAATAAGACTTGCAAGCAATGTGACTAAGTGTTAGCCACGAGATCTTGTATTACGGAACGAGTAAAGATACTTGCCGGTAACGAGGTTGAACTTTCTATGGAGATACCGACGATCGAATCTTGGGCAAGTAACATACCGAAGAACAAAGGGAACATCATACGGGATTAACTGAATCCTTGACATAGAGGTTCGACCGATAAAAATCTTCATAGAATATGTAGGAATCAATATGGGCATCCAGGTCCCACTATTGGTTATTGACCGTAGAGGTGTCTCGTTCATGTCTACATAGTTCTCAAACCCGTAGGGTCTGCACACTTTATGGTGGTGACCGAAGGTTGTTTGGAGTCCCGGATGAGATCACGGCCATCACGAGGAGCTCCGAAATGGTCCAAAGGTAAAGATTGATATATAGGAAAGTGGTGTTTGAACTACGGAAAAGTTTTGAGCATTTCCGATAGTGTACTGGGAGTGACGAATGGGTTCCGAGGACCACCAGGTGGGGCCCACATACCGCAAGGGGCCACATGGGCCTTAGAGGTGGCGCACCAGCCCTATGCACAGGGAAGGAGGAGATAGAGTAGATTCCAAGTTTGGGAGAGAGTCCCACTTGGAATCCACCTCCCACTCTCCCTCTTTGGTTTGGCCGAACCTCTCCTTGGAGGAGAGGCTAGGGCTGCCTCCTCTCCCCTCCCTCCTATATATACTCGAGGATTTTGAGGGCAGCCCCAACCTTAATTTTGCCAAGTGCTGCCCTCTTCTTCCTCTAGTTCGTTTTCTCCTCTACATCGGTTTTCAACAGTGCTTAGGCGAAGCCCTGCTGGAATTGCTCCACCACCATCGCCGCAACGCCGTCGCGCTACCGAAGAACTCGTCTACCTCTCCTATCTCTCTTGCTGGATCAAGAAGGCGGAGATATTCACTCAGTTGCACGTGTGCTGAACGCGGAGGTGCCGTCCGTTCGGTACTTGATCGGGAGTTCGTGGGACGGCTTGCGATTTGGATCGCAGAGATGTACCACTACATCAACCGCATTCTTTAACAATTTGATTAATTGAACTCATTATCTTTAACAATAGTCTAAGTAACCTTTGCATATTTATGTATTAGATCAATGGCTCGCGCAGTAGCACCCCTGAATTTTAATGCGTTCCTACAGAAAGCTAAGTTGAAAGATGATGGAAGTAACTTTGTGGACTGGGCCCGTAATCTGAGGATTATCCTCATGGCTTCCCAAAAGGCATATGTCCTTGATGCACCGCTTGGTAACCAACCCGCAGACTTGTCATCCAAAGACGTTAAGAATGCTTGGGAGGCATGTTCTTGAGATTACTCAATAGTTCAGTGTGCAATATTGTATGACTTAGAACCGGGACTTCAAAGACGTTTTGAACTTCATGGAGAATATGAGATGTTCCAGGAGTTGGAGTTTATCTTTAAGAAGAATGCCCAGATCGAGAGGTATGAGACCTCCGATAAGTCCAATGCTTGCAAAATGAAGGAGAACGGGTCTATTAGTGAACATATACTCAGAGTGTCTGGGTATTCGACTAGTCTGGCGGAGTTAGGGATGCCTCTTCCGCTAGAAGCGATCACTGACAGAGTTCTTCAATCACTGCCGCCTAGCTACAAGAGCATTGTGCTGAACTATAACATGCACGGGATGAACAAGTCAGTCGCCGAGCTGTTTGCGATGCTAAAGGTCGCCGAGTCTGAAATCCAGAAAGAACATCAAGTGTTGATGGTCAATAAAACCACTAGTTTCAAGAAGAATGGCAAGGGCAAGAAGGGTAACTCCAAGAAGGGTGGCAAAGCAGTTGCTCCTCCCGTGAAGAAACCCAAGGCTGGACCCAAGCCAGAAACTGAGTGCTTTCATTGCAAGGGAACTGGTCACTGGAAGCGGAACTGCCCCAAGTATCTGGCTGACAAGAAGGCGGCCAACAACAAACATGGTATATATGATATACATGTTATCGATGTGTACCTTACTAGCTCTCGTTGTAGTGCCTGGGTATTTAATACCAGTTCGGTTGCTCACATTTGCATCTCAAAACAGGAACTATGGAATAGACGAAGGCTGGCGAAGGACGAAGTGATGATGCGCATGGGAAATGGTTCCAAGGTTGATGTGATCGCCGTCGGCACGCTCTCTCTTCGATTACCATCGGGATTAGTGATGAACCTGAATAATTGTTATTTAGTGCCTTCGTTAAGCATGAATATTATATCTGGATCTTTTTTATTGCGAAACGGTTACTCATTTAAGTCAGAGAATAATGGTTGTTCTATTTATATGAGTAATATCTTTTATGGCCATGCACCCAATGTGAGGGGTTTATTCATATTGAATCTTGATAGTGATGATACACATGTTCATAACATTGATGCCAAAAGATGTAGAGTTGATAGTGATAAATCCATATTCTTGTAGCACTGCCGTTTAGGTCATATTGGTGTAAAACGCATGAGGAAGATCCATGCTGATGGACTTTTGGAGTCACTTGATTTTGAATCACTTGACACATGTGAACCATGCCTCATGGGCAAGATGACTAAAACGCCATTCTCTGGAACAATGGAACGGGCAAGTGACTTGTTGGAAATCATACGTACTGATGTGTGCGGTCCAATGAATGTTGCAGCGTGCGGTGGATATTGTTATTTTCTCACCTTCACTGACGACTTAAGTAGATTTGGGTATATTTACTTAATGAAACACAAGTCTGAAACATTTGAAAAGTTCAAGCAATTTCAGAGTGAAGTTGAGAATCATCGTAACAAGAAGAGTAAATTCCTACGATCTGATCGAGGAGGTTAATATATGAGTTATGAGTTTGGCAGTCACTTAAGACAGTGTGGAATTGTCTCACAGTTGACACCGCCTGGAACACCACAGCGTAATGGTGTGTCCGAACGTCATAATCGAACCTTATTAGATATGGTGCGTTCTATGATGTCTCTTGCTGTTTTGCCACTATCGCTTCGGGGTTATGCATTAGAGACAGCTACATTCACTTTAAATAGGGCACCATCGAAATCCATTGAGGCGACGCCATATGAACTGTGGTTTGACAAGAGGCCAAAGTTGTCATTTCTTAAAGTTTGGGGATGTGATGCTTATGTCAAAAAGCTTCAGCCTGAAAAGCTGGAACCCAAAGCGGAGAAAGGCATCTTCATAGGATACCTGAAAGAGACAGTTGGGTATACCTTGTATCTCAGATCTGAAGGCAAAGTGTTTGTCACTAAGAACAGAACATTTCTTGAGAAAGAGTTTCTCTCGAAAGAATTGAGTGGGAGAAAAATAGAGCTTGATGAGGTTATTGAACCTTTACTTCAACCAGAGAGTAGCACAACGCAGAAAGATGTTTCTGTGGAGCCTACAATAGTTGAAGAGGAAGTTAATTATGATGATCATGAAGCTTCGGATCAAGTTACTACTGAACCTTGTAGGTTGACAAGGGCGCATACTGCTCCTGAGTGGTACGGCAACCCTGTCTTGGAGGTCATATTGTTGGAAAACAATGAACCTACGAGCTATGGAGGAGCGATGATGGGCCCAGATTCCGAGAAATGGTTAGAGGCCATGAAATCCGAGATGGGATCCATGTATGAAAAAAAAAGTATGGACTTTGGAAGTATTACCTGAAGGGCGAAAGGCCATTCAGAACAAATGGATCTTTAAGAAGAAGACGAATGCGGACGGTAATGTCATCGTCTATAAAGCTCGACTTGTGGCAAAGGGTTTTTCACAAGTTCAAGGAGTTGACTACGATGAGACCTACTCACCCGTAGCGATGCTTAAGTCCATCAAAATCATGTTAGCAATAGACGCATATTTCGACTATGAAATTTGATAGATGGATGTCAAAACAGCGTTCCTTATCGGTTTCCTTGAGGAAGAGTTGTATATGATGCAACCAGAAGGTTTTGTCGATCCAGAGAATGCTGACAAAGTTTGCAAACTCCAGCGATCCATTTATGGACTGGTGCAAGCATCTCGGAGTTGGAATAAGCGCTTTGATGAGGTGATCAAAGCGTTCGGGTTTATACAAGTTTACGAAGAATCTTGTATTTACAAGAAAGTGAGTGGGAGCTCCGTAGCGTTTCTAATATTATATGTGGATGACATATTGCTGATTGGAAACAATATAGAAATGCTGGAAAGCGTGAACAAATATTTGAACAAAAGTTTTTCAATGAAGGACCTAGGAGAAGCTGCTTTCATATTAGGCATTAAGATCTATAGAGATAGATCGAGACGCTTGATAGCACTATCACAACGCACATACCTTGATAAAGTTTTGAAGAAGTTCAAAATGGATCAATCCAAGAAGGGGTTCTTGCCTGTGTTACAAGGTGTGAAGTTGAGTAAGACTCAATGCCGAGTGACTGCAGAAGATAGAGAGAAGATGAGTGTCATCCCCTTTGCTTCAGCCATAGGCTCTATCATGTATGCAATGTTGTGCACAAGACACGATGTCAGCCTTGCCATAAGTATGGCTGGAAGGTTTCAAAGTGATCCTGGAATGGAGCACTGGACGGCGGTCAAGAATATCCTTAAGTACCTGAAAAGGACTAAGGAAATGTTTCTCGTTTATGGAGGTGATCAAGAGCTTGTCGTAAAGGGTTACGTCGATGCAAGCTTTGACACTAATCTAGATGACTCTAAGTCACAAACCGGATACATATTTATTCTCAACGGGGGAGCGGTAAGGTGGTGCAGTTCCAAGCAAAGTATGGTAATCGATTCTACATGCGAAGCGGAGTACATCAGAGCCTCGTAGTCCGCGAAGGAAGGTGTCTAGATGAAGCAGTTCATGACTGATCTTGGACTAATGCCCAATGCACTGAATCCAATGACTTTGTTCTATGACAACACTGGTGCCATTGCTCTGGCCAAGGAACCAAGGATTCACAAGAGGACCAGACACATAAAGCGACGCTTCAATTCCATCCACGGACATAAATATTTGCAAAGTGCACATGGTTCTGAATGTTGCAGACCCATTGACTAAACCTCTTCCAAGGGCTAAACATGATCAACACCAGAATTGCATGGGTGTTCGATTCATTACAATGTAAATCACATAGTGATGTAAACTAGATTATTGACTCTAGTGCAAGTGGGAGACTGTTGGAAATATGCCCTAGAGGCAATAAATAAAGTGTTTATTATTATATTTCCTTGTTCATTGTTTATTATCCATGCTATAATTTTATAGAATGGAAACACATTGCATGTGTGGATATATAGACAACACTATGTCCCTAGTGTGCCTCTAGTAGACTAGCTCGTTTATCAAAGATGGTCAAGGTTTCTTAGCCATTCACATGAGATGTCATTTGATAACGGGATCACATCATTAGGAGAATGATGGGATGGACAAGACCCAAACTACAAACGTAGCATATGATCGTGTCAGTTTATTGCTACAGTTTTATGGATGTCGAGTATATGTTCCTATGACCATGAGATCATGCAACTCACGGACACCGGAGGAGTGCCTTGTGTGTATCAAACGTCGCAACATAACTGGGTGACTATAAAGGTACTCTACAGGTATCTCCGAGGGTGTCTGCAAGGTTGGCTTGGATCAACACTGGGATTTGTTACTCCGTATGACGGAGAGGTATCTCAGGGCCCACTCGGTAATACAACATCACAATAAGCCTTGCAAGCAATGTGACTAAGTGTTAGCCATGGTATCTTGTATTACAAAATGAGTATAGAGACTTGTCGGTAACAAGGTTGAACTAGGTATGGAGATACCGATGATCGAATCTCGGGCAAGTAACATACCGAAGAACAAAGGGAACATCATACGGGATTAACTAAATCCTTGAAATAGAGGTTCGACCGATAAAGATCTTCGTAGAGTATGTAGGAACCAATATGGGCATCCAGGTCCCGCTATTGGTTATTGACCGTAGAGGTGTCTCGGTCATGTCTACATAGTTCTCGAACCCGCAGGGTCTGCACACTTAAGGTCGGTGACGTTTTGGTTGTATAGAGTTATGTATGGTGGTGACCTAAGGTTGTTCGGAGTCCCGGATGAGATCATGGATGTCACAAGGAGCTCCGGAATGGTCCAGAGGTAAAGATTGATATATAGGAAAGTGGTGTTTGAACTGTAGAAAAGTTTTGGGCTTGTCCAGCAGTGTACCGGGAGTGACAAATGGGTTCGAGGGACCACCAAGTGGGGCCCACATACCCCAAGGGGCCACATGGGCCTTAGAGGTGGTGCACCAGCCCCTTGTGGGCTGGGCAACTGTAGCGACCCAACTCAAAACGAGTCAAGCCTCTGTGTGTTCTGTGCCATCCCTGGATCAGTATGCTGGCACACACAGTACATCAATGTATATATCAAAGTGCAATCACATGTAAATAGCGTAAAACTGATATATACCTTAAAGATGCAGGTCTTGAAGATGTCTTGAGGTCTTGAAGATGCAGGTCTTGAAGATGTCTTCATGAAGTCGTCGTTTTGACGTGGAGTCCTTCTTCACACTACTCACGAACACTCATACCAGACCCCGTCTACTTTAGCATAGCATTGCACTAACTAGCGTTCCCGGGGCTTTAGTAACAAGTGGTGGGTTCCTACCTCATGCATTCTACTCAACTACAAGATTTTCAATAACACTACGGGAGGGATTTGTTGAATGTTGTCACTACATGCAATAAAACATAGGTATGAACAAAATGGTCAAAGTGAACTTGCCTGTACTGTAGATGAAGATAAAGATTGCTCTCAGAAATAACTTGATAGACTATTCGTCACTCTCCGATGAAAATCTATATAACAAACATTGCATACATAAGCAATCGTACTAGCAATCAATTCTAACAATCACAAGATAACACAAGAACAAAAGCAACAAGGTTATTGAAGGAAATACTTAAGACAAAACTCAAAGTCAACAAAGCTACATCAACACAACTAAGGTGATGATGAAGGAAATATTTAGGACAAAAGTTAAAATCAAGAAAGTTTTCATAAAAGCAATTAAAGTAGTTTTCCCCTACAAACAACTATTTTCAATAGTACCAAAACAAGGTAAAATATAACAAAAGGGTTTTAGTAAATATTTTACTAGCAAAAATAATTACTTTTGAAGAACAAGTAAAACTATGAAAACAACATACTAAACAACATGAGTGTTTGCCTAATGAACTTAACTACAAGCACAACCATAAACAAAAAGAAAACACATTATGAAACAACTAAGTTAACAGAAAGTAATTAAATAAAATCTTTATTATAAAACAGAAGTAAATCATCTAAAACTTTGTGAGAATAATCTCTACTAAAACTAAGTTGTTTTATAAAACATTACCTAATGATAAAGAATATAGTTTCCTCTAATAGAGTAAAACTAAACCATTTTTATTAACAAACATTTCTTAACAGAAAAGATTACTACAAATTTTATTTGAAAACAGAATCTAATTATATAAAACTTTAGTTAAAAGAATTATTACTAACTAATTTGCTTTGTAATAAACTATACCTATTTGAAAAAGGTTATAGGTCCCTTTAATAAAAAAATTATAAACTAAACAATTATCATTTGTTAACAGCAAGTAACTTACTAAGGTTTGGAACAACAGAACTAAATGAAAATCTAAAACATAAGTTAAAATTAAATCAGATTTCAAAATAAAACAAAGTAGGTCAAACTAATTAAACTAATAGGAAACTAAACAGATTCTGTTTTTAGTTAAAACCCTAATCAATTTTATTCTAAAAATTCTCAAACTCTACCAAATGATAGATATGGTCACCAGTGACAAGTAGGAAAAAGAATCAATCAAAAATCCATTTTAGAACTCAAGTTATTCAGAAAACAAAATTTAAACCAAATCTTTTAAACTCAAATTTAAATATCCAAACATAGTCAAATTTGATATCTACAGAAACTAGATGACATTTATGATCTAATGCAAAAAGAATTAATTTAAAATAGTTAAAAACATAAAAGATATAAAGGAAATGAAAACAGAACTATTCTGTTTTTGAAATTAAAACAGAAAAAGAAAAAGGGTTTCTAGCGGACAAGGGGGGTACACGTGTCGTTTTGCTATTGGCTACGGGGTGTGCTACGGGCGAACGACCGAAATGAAAGAGATACTGGTTCGGGGATTAATTAAATCTAATCTGGGCCGTCGGATTCTGATCGAACGGAGGGAGAGAGGGGTGCGGTGCTCACAGTGATATGGTCGTTGGCGGTGAAGTTCTCCGGCAAGTCCGAAACGGCGACGTCAACGGCAACTGCGTTCCGGTGATCCCCCGGTGATGGAGACGGCACCAATCGACGGCGGCGAGGATGGCGAGCACGACGGTGTCGTCGGTGGGGTTTTGGGGCAATGGAGGCGACGGGCGGGAGCTCCTCGAGCTTCGGGAGGCGGGCTTACTCCGGCGAAGGCGACGGTGATGGCACTCTGGTGGGTCTTCGACGAAGGAGAAGGGATGGGGAGATGCACACGGGTGCGGGGAAGTCGGATGTGGGCTCAGGAGAGGACGAGGGAGGCAGAATGGTGCGGTTGTTCAAAAATGGCGCGGCGGCCGGGGTTTTCTCCGGCGAGAAATAGCGGCACGGGGAGGGGCTCGGACAAGGGGAAAACAAGGGGAATGAGCAGAGGGGAGCGGCGGCTATTTATAGGAGGGGGAAGGGCTCGAGGGGAGGGACAGGAGGAGCAGGTCACGGCGGTGGTCGCCGGCGTGATTTCAGGAGGAGGAGGAGGAAGGTGACCGCAGGGCTCACAGGTTCGGACGGGTGGGCTCCACTTGCCAGAGAGAGAGAGGGAGGGAGGGGTGCGTCGGTTGACCGACCGGTAACGGTCTCGGCTTTAAAGCCGTTGGGCCGGCCGTTTTATTATAAAACCGTTACCGTTTTCTTTTATTAATGTCCAGCGCCTTTCAAAATCATTTAAAGCATTCAGACCTTTTCTAAATATAGGGAATAAATATATCAAAATTAACATAATAATAAATGCCATTTATTGAACATTTTTATTCTGTCATTTGATATGTTTAAAAAAAATATTATTTTTAGAAAATGCCTATTTGGTTTTAAATATTTTTTGCAAATATTTTTCAAATGACCCTTTGGGTTTTATGGTTCAAATACTTCAAAAAAATTCCCCTGGTTTGGAGTGTCATATTACTCCTCTCAAATTTTTGTGAGGGGTTTGAATACTTTGAAAATTTGAATAGGAACCAAATATCAAATGATTCCAAAAGAAAATCCAGAGATTTTCACATTCACTTTTCAAAGCTTTATTTTAAACTTCCAACTCATATTTCATATAATTTGAAGAAGTCATTTTATCCTCTCTGATGAAAATCATTGAGTTGCTTAAAGTTTCTGAATTTGAAATATTTTCAAATGAAATTCAAATCATTTCCAAATCCCTTTTCATTTGTTTAAATGGAAGAAGTCATGTCATCTTCATTCTAGGGTTTTGTGATGAAAATAATTTGAATTCCTGATGATCAAAATGCAGATTGAAAGTTTTGGGAAAGTCATTTCATCCCCTCTCATTAAACTTTCAAAAGTTTCAAAAAGTTTCAAATTTCACTCACTTTCAATTACTAAATCAAACAAACAATCATTCTAATATTTATTATAACATTCCAAAGTTTGGGATGTTACAAACTACCACACTTAAAATGAATCTCGTCCTCGAGATTCGGAGGGGCTAGCAAGAAAAGGTTAGGGCTTGGGGTCTTCTAACAAATCCACAGACCAAGAGGGTGTGGGGTTTTCCAACAAGACTCCATTGACCTGGGAATGTGGGTCTACCACACTTAAAATGAGAGTTACTGGTCCCACAAAATCATGATAGTCCTCTGGGTGCATCTGTCTCTTCACATACTTCACGGTAGCTCATTCGATAACGGTCTTCCGTTTTAAAATCAAAATCTCGTGTTCTCATAACAAAATGTATTACCACCAATACTGGGTCTTCTTAGCTGGCAGGTATCGCGTTCATTCTAAGTAACTTATCAACGATCTCATGGTGGTCTACCATTAGTGGTTACCCTGCAGTGAAATGGGTCTTGGCTTAATTCCTCACCGTATAATTCCTACGTATGACAGCAACTGTCATGTACAAGGGGTTTTCATCATACCATTCTAAGGCTTAAACAAAAGCTTCAAACAATGTCGTCTCTTTACTATGGGTAAGTCACTCAAATTTACCATTCTGAATAGCAAGAGAATGATAAGAGTAAGTCGTCATGGTGGCCAAACCATGTCGCACTGAAATCATTACCTTGTATAAGGTTTAGTGAATCTCGTATCCTAACACTTGGTCTTCCTCACAAGCGTTGCAAAAATTTCTCTTGTCAACGAACAAAGTTCGGATAAATCCATTGATTTCTGCATGTTGAACAAAACATCTATCGTTTCTTCACATCTCTCAGGTTATCGTATGCTCCTAAGAAAAACGTTTGCGGATCAGTCGTAGCTTCTTCCAAGTTTCTTCCTTCACCAAGGTGGGGCTTGATCCTTATCAATCCTGAGGTTAGTGACTTGTGGATTCACTTGAATACTTGAACAACTTCATCTCACCCGTGGGGTGACTATCGATCCATATTCCAGCATTACCTTCAGTTCACTCCATTATACCCTTAAGGTATCAATTTACAGACCTATTATTATCTGGATTCCACTCCATGGAATTCACTTTCCTTTCCATTGGTTTGTTTAACCTTGGGTATGGTTTCATCACAATCATTCTTTTTCTCAACGTTCCAGCTTCGAAAGCACTTTGTCACTAAGGTTATCATCCCCACAGTTTGAGGTGGTTCCACATTCTCTTCACCTGTATTCACTTAAACTCCTTAATCCGGAAAAGGTACCTGTGCTTACTACCACACTTAAAATGAAATGCACTCATGTATGCATAGACCATATTTTCTCATATCCTCGAAAATGGTCGGAGATCTTGGGTCATAGAGTAACAACTCACATATTTCAACATAAGATAAATCATGACACCATAATTTCCATTGACTCATGAATTTATTACAAACTCTGAGACTTCCGTTACATAACTTCAAAATGGTAAGAGTGCTACCTATTACATTTGGTACATCCAGAATCCAAAACTCAGACTACTCATGCTTAGCCATTCTTCTCTGGACAGGTATAGGAGTAGTGCCCTGTCTTCTTGCACTGGAAACAGATGATTTCTGACAAATCTCGGGGCTTCTTGATGTTTGTTTTTGCTCCTGGAAGTTCTGGTTCCTTTCTTGGACATTTATTGGCATAGTGGCCCATATCCTTACACTTGAAACATCTAATATGACTCAGGTCCTTCTGTTCAGGGGCTTGTCTCTTCCTGAGGTGCTTTGTTCCGATCAAAACTTCAATTTCCTGTGGATCAAACTCCACTTCTTCTGTCAAGAAGTTTCCCAGATACTCTTTTCTTTCCTTCGTACAGTCCTATGAGAAATGTCCTTCTTCCCCACATGAATAGCAGACATTGGAGTAAAATCTGGTTAGGCCTTCTCCATTAGGGTCTTCATCATCTTCCTTCTTCACAAGTTCTCCAAATTTTTCTCTGAAGGCTTTCTTCATGGCTTTCTTCTGCTGTTTGATGACTTCTTGTCCCTTGGGGTACACTTGGCATTGAGCAGGGTAATGCATAGTTCCTTCGCACAAGAAACATGTCACCTGCCCAGTTGGGCATTCCTCAGCTCGGTGATCTTCTTCACAATGAGGGCATCCATCCTTGTGTTCTTCCTGGGTGTGTCCTATCTCTCCACATATCCTGCATGCACAAATCTTCTTCACATCTTTGCAACGGGGCTTCAATGTGTTGGTAACAACATGAGATTTTTGCAAAGTCCTCTTGAATTCTTCCCAAGTGATTGATATTTGCCTATCATGGATATCTTCATGCATCTTCCACCAATGTGTAGCACCTTCTGCAAAGTATCGAAGAGCATACTGGACCATCTCGTTCCTTGCAACAAGGTTACTCCTTAGGTGATCCTCCATGTTTTGAATCCATTCTTCTGCCTCTAACCGAGTCATTGATCCAGAATACACAAGTCCATCTTCATTCATCATCTATTGGTGTCAAGGTTTTGGGATGAGAAGCAAGAGAGAGAAAGGAGGGGATACACACAATACAAACAATGGTTTTGAAAATAGATTTTAGTTGTGGCTATCGAAAATTACACACAAATGACAGCTCACAAATCATCATATCTAACGTAAGTTTACATCAGGGGTTTGGTCTTCTAGGGGCATAATATCTTGGAAATTCTTCATGGTCTTCAATTTCTTCAGGTCTGTATAATATTCAATCCTTTTTGTAGCTCTTCCATAATGGAATACATCTTTGTCGGAGTTGGTCACCAGTTCTCCGATATCTTGTCCTTCTTGGAGTGGCTTCAGTTGATCCTTAGTGGGGTCAAGGGAAAAAGTATTGTCTAACTATTTGATAAAACTCAGAAAGGATGAGAAGTAGAAGATCTTTTTGAAAACAAAGTTTTCGAGAAATCATTTCCTAAGGGCTTTCCAGTTTCTAGGGTCACGTCCTACAGTCAACATGTGCTCTGATACCATTTCTGTAGCGACCCGACTCAAAATGAGTCAAGCCTCTGTGTGTTCTGTGCCATCCCTGGATCAGTATGCTGGCACACACAGTACATCAATGTATATATCAAAGTGCAATCACATGTAAATAGCGTAAAACTGATATATACCTTAAAATAGCAGCGGATACAGTCAACGGGAGTGGAGTCCCAATAACACCAACGGCAAGTTGAGTGTGGACCGTAACCCTGAATCGTACTCTTACCCGTCGTAGAAGAGTATCTGCAACATGATACGTTGCAGCCATATAGGTCAGTACATTGAATATACTAGCAAGATCACCATAGTAGAACAGATGAATAAAGACTATTCTATATGCAAAGGCTTTGTGGCTCTGTGTCTGAGTTTTTGCGTAAAAGCTGATTTTATTTTCCATACAACAAAGGAATAACAGGAATTTCGCTATGGAGTTACCTATCATGACATGGTTCCGCCAACCAATGTCCAAATGCCCACAAGTATCATTAAGTTGCCCACAATTAGTTATCAGTCCAGTGTTGAGAGTTCAGAGATAGATCCAAGTCTAGAAGCTCAAATTGTCCATAACCGTGGACACGGCTAATCGATTAGGTTTAACTCTGCAGAGTGTTGTGTACTTTACCCACAAGATTCGTTCCCTCCTGATAAGTCCTCGCACTGCCTGGTGTTTGAGAACAGGATGAACGAAACATGGTCTTTCAAAGTGTTTCCCTGACTGTCCGACAGTGCCCATCCAATCCTAACGTCGACTACATCTCGTAGCACTGCCCAGCAGAGTCACAACAAAGATCAACCAAGCCCGAGCCCGTAATGACTTGTGGCTACACAGGTAAGCTTCCGGGCATGAAGTATTCATCCTTCTCTTTGAGTCTGGGTGAGGCTTTCCGCAAGATGTCATGGCACTTCCCCATGCATCCCGGCCACTCACTGGTTTCTCCAGGGTGCCCATCAATTCCATCCCTCACCCAGTAGTGTGTATTTTAAACTTGCTTCTCGAGTCTCAAAGTCTTGAGGTCTTGAAGATCCAGGTCTTGAAGATGTCTTCATGAAGTCGTCGTTTTGACGTGGAGTCCTTCTTCACACCACTCACGAACACTCATACCAGACCCCGTCTACTTTAGCATAGCATTGCACTAACTAGCGTTCCCGGGGCTTTAGTAACAAGTGGTGGGTTCCTACCTCATGCATTCTACTCAACTACAAGATTTTCAATAACACTACGGGAGGGATTTGTTGAATGTTGTCACTACATGCAATAAAACATAGGTATGAACAAAATGGTCAAAGTGAACTTGCCTGTACTGTAGATGAAGATAAAGATTGCTCTCAGAAATAACTTGATAGACTATTCGTCACTCTCCGATGAAAATCTATATAACAAACATTGCATACATAAGCAATCGTACTAGCAATCAATTCTAACAATCACACGATAACACAAGAACAAAAGCAACAAGGTTAATGAAGGAAATACTTAAGACAAAACTCAAAGTCAACAAAGCTACATCAACACAACTAAGGTGATGATGAAGGAAATATTTAGAACAAAAGTTAAAATCAAGAAAGTTTTCATAAAAGCAACTAAAGTAGTTTTCCCCTACAAACAACTATTTTCAATAGTACCAAAACAAGGTAAAATATAACAAAAGGGTTTTAGTAAATATTTTACTAGCAAAAAGAATTACTTTTGAAGAACAAGTAAAACTATGAAAACAACATACTAAACAACATGAGTGTTTGCCTAATGAACTTAACTACAAGCACAACCATAAACAAAAAGAAAACACATTATGAAACAACTAAGTTAACAGAAAGTAATTAAATAAAATCTTTATTATAAAACAGAAGTAAATCATCTAAAACTTTGTGAGAATAATCTCTACTAAAACTAAGTTGTTTTATAAAACATTACCTAATGATAAAGAATATAGTTTCCTCTAATAGAGTAAAACTAAACCATTTTTATTAACAAACATTTCTTAACAGAAAAGATTACTACAAATTTTATTTGAAAACAGAATCTAATTATATAGAACTTTAGTTAAAAGAATTATTACTAACTAATTTGCTTTGTAATAAACTATACCTATTTGAAAAAGGTTATAGGTCCCTTTAATAAAAAATTTATAAACTAAACAATTATCATTTGTTAACAGCAAGTAACTTACTAAGGTTTGGAACAACAGAAATAAATGAAAATCTAAAACATAAGTTAAAATTAAATCAGATTTCAAAATAAAACAAAGTAGGTCAAACTAATTAAACTAATAGGAAACTAAACATATTCTGTTTTTAGTTAAAACCCTAATCAATTTTATTCTAAAAATTCTCAAACTCTACCAAATGATGGTCACCAGTGACAAGTAGGAAAAAGAATCAATCAAAAATCCATTTTAGAACTCAAGTTATTCAGAAAACAAAATTTAAACCAAATCTGTTTAAATTCAAATTTAAATATCCAAACATAGTCAAATTTGATATCTACAGAAACTAGATGAAATTTATGATCTAATGCAAAAAGAATAAATTTAAAATAGTTAAAAACATAAAAGATATAAAGGAAATGAAAACAGAACTATTCTGTTTTTGAAATTAAAACAGAAAAAGAAAAAGGGTTTCTAGCGGACAAGGGGGGTACACGTGTCGTTCTGCTATTGGCTACGGGGTGTGCTACGGGCGGACGACCGAAATGAAAGAGATACCGGTTCGGGGATTAATTAAATCTAATCTGGGCCATCGGATTCTGATCGAACGGAGGGAGAGAGGGGTGCGGTGCTCAAAGTGATATGGTCGCCGGCGGTGAAGTTCTTCGGCGAGTTCGAAACAGCGACGTCGACGGCAACTGCGTTCCGGTGATCCCCCGGTGATGGAGACGGCACCAATCAATGGCGGCGAGGACGGCGAGCACGACGGTGGCGTCGGTGGGGTTTCGGGGCAATGGAGGCAACGGGCGGGAGCTCCTCGAGCTTCGGGAGGCGGGCTTACTCCGGCGAAGGCGATGGTGACAGCACTCTGGTGGGTCTCTGACAAAGGAGAAGGTATGGGGAGATGCGCACGGGTGCGGGGAAGTCGGATGTGGGCTCAGGAGAGGACGGGGGAGGCAGGGTGGTGCGGTTGTTCAAAAATGGCGCGGCGGCCGGGGTTTTCTCCGACGAGAAATAGCGGCGCGGGAAGGGGCTCGGACAAGGGGAAAACAAGGGGAATGAGCAGAGGGGAGCGGCGGCTATTTATAGGAGGGGGAAGGGCTCGAGGGGAGGGACAGGAGGAGCAGGTCACGGCGGTGGTCGCCGGCGTGATTTCAGGAGGAGGAGGAGGAAGGTGACCGCAGGGCTCACAGGTTCGGACGGGTGGGCTCCACTTGCCAGAGAGAGAGAGGGAGGGAGGGGTGCGTCGGTTGACCGACCGGTAACGGTCTCGGCTTTAAAGCCGTTGGGCCGGCCGTTTTATTATAAAACCGTTACCGTTTTCTTTTATTAATGTCCAGCGCCTTTCAAAATCATTTAAAGCATTCAAACCGTTTCTAAATATAGGGAATAAATATATCAAAATTAACATAATAATAAATGCCATTTATTGAACATTTTTATTCTGTCATTTGATATGTTTAAAAAAATATTATTTTTAGAAAATGCCTATTTGGTTTTAAATCTTTTTTGCAAATATTTTTTAGAAAAACTTGGAGTCCACCTCCTTTGTCGGAGGTGGACTCTCCCTCTTTGGTTCAGCCGAACCTCTCCTTGGAGGAGAGGCTAGGGCTGCCTCCTCTCCCCCCTCCTATATATACTCGAGGATTTTTTGGGCAGCCCCAACCCTAATTCTACCAAGTGCTGCCCTCTTCTTCCTCTAGTTCGTTTTCTCCTCTACATCGCTTTTCAACAATGCTTAGGCGAAGCCCTGCTGGAATTGCTCCACCACCATCGCCGCAACGCCGTCGTGGTGCTGGAGAACTTGTCTACCTCTCCTCTCTCTCTTGCCGGATCAAGAAGGAGGAGATCTTCATCGAGCTACACGGGTGCTGAACACGGAGGTGCCGTCCGTTCAGTACTTGATCGGGAGTTCGTGGGACGGCTTGCGATTTGGATCATGGAGACGTACCACTACATCAACCGCGTTCTTTAACTCTTCCGCTTAGCGATCTATAAGGGTGTGTAGATCCAATCTCTCCTCTCATAGATGCTCATCTCCTAGATTGATCTTGATGAAGCGTAGGAATTTTTTTGTTTCCCATGCAACGCTCCCCAACAATGGTGACCACACCTCTCGGCCTGACATCTTAAATTTAAGATACCTGTAACATGGTCTAGCCATGAAACATGCGTCTGCGGGCCTACCCAGGATGGCATGATATGCACTGCGGAAGTCGACCACCTCAAAGGTTAGTCATTCTTTCCGGTAGTTTCCTCACCGCCGAACACCACATTCAACGCGATCTGACCGAGTGATCTTGCCTTTTTTCCCGGGGATTACCCCGTGGAACTGCATGTTGCTTTTGCTCAGTCAGGACATCAGTATGTGTCGAGGTTTTGTCACAGCAAATGTTCTCATAGGAGAACTTAGGTGTGAGGACATCACCGTTATGTGGTGACTCAAAGGGGTTGATCGGGAACGAGAAATGACTTTACCTAGGTTCGACCCCTCTGATGGAGGTAAAAGCCTATGCCCTGATTTGATGTCTATATTGATGGTGATCTTGATTAAAGGGGTGTGGAATCGCTAACCTATCTTTTGAGAGTTTCTAACCTAGGTTTTTGGCCTCAAGGGCTCGTCTTTATATATAGGTCGAGGCCCCTGGGTTTACAAGAGTCCGAGTCACATTGTGTCTCGTGACCTATTACAATTCTACTTTATCTAGTCTTCAAGCTTGGAAAGTCTTCGGCGTATTCCACCTCATGGACCCTGAGTCGCCATCTTCAGGTATCGGGCTGCCAGGTAGCTTACTTGGTAAATCTTCTGGCTTCCCTTTCTGTCATCTCTATGGTCCATCGAGCCCACGCTTCCTAAGCCGCCCACGGTCTAACCCGGCCCAGAATGGCAGGTTATACCACGGGGTCATATCCCCGACATTAGGCCCCAGGTTGATTTGAACATGTTCATGTCAACCTTCTTTGCTCCCATGAGGCATCTTAGCTTTTGCCTCCGTATTTGTGTCTTCTCAGTTTCTCCATATGCCAACTTATGGTACTTTCATACTTTGTAATTTTCTTGCGCTATCCACCTATGACATCACCCGCCGAATTTTTAGGGAACATATAATGACATCACACCGAATCTTTGCACGTATCCTTTATCCCAAAAATTGAGCCGTCACTTTTTCCAAAATTTACTGCGCCTCCTTATTTCCCGCGCCTGGCAGTTGCCCCTTCGGGTATTTTTCTTATAAATATTGAAGGAGGGCCCCTATTTCACTTTTTACCTTGCCTTCTCACTCCTTCTTTGTCGCCGTTTTCTCACGACAGGTGCCATGGGTAGGCTTATCGAAGGTGGTTGGGGCCGAAGGACGCCGAAGGGCTCCGGGAGCGGGATTAGGTACAAGCGGTAACTAACACGCGATGTACCCAGGTTCAGGGCCCTCCGTGGGAGGTAATACCCCTAGTCCTACCTGATCTAGTTGATCGGTGATGGAAGGTTACAATGGTGCTCCTTGAGATGTATCTAGAGGTGGAAGAGGAGCAGCCGGCTCCACTTCCCTTGCTATGAGGGTGGCTGTGGAATGAGGTGTTCCTTTGTGTGTGTGCTTGCTGGTTTATCTGTCGCCCCCTTCTGCTTGGGGGGCTCCAGGGGGTTTTATAGTCCAACCCCCTGGATTACAATATGAATGGAAAGCCGCGGGAGAGCCAAACCTGGCAGCCTCTTTAGCCGGCCATGCCCCCCTGTATAGTCCAACCCCCGGATTACAAAATGAATGGAAAGCCGCGGGAGAGCCAAACCTGGCAGCCTCTTTAGCCGGCCATGCCCCCCCGTATAGTCCAACCCCGTGGATTACAATATGAATGGAAAGCTGTGGGAGAACCAAACCTGGCAGCCTCTTTAGCCGGCCATGCCCCCCCGGCTGTAGGGTCTCGTCATTCGTAGGGACCGCCGGTTGGGAGGTCCCGTTGAGAGCCAGAGGGGCCCGTGCGATAGGTCCCAGTGCCGGTCACTTCACGGCACGGGTCGTCCTTCGGGGCGTCGTCTTGCGGTAGCCGGCCGAGCTCAGCGGTACGACCAGATGCACTATAGCCACGCTGGGGCAGGTAATGGAGTGGTTGGAGGCGTGCCGACACTGTTGGAAGCCCAGTCGCGGTCAGCTAAAGTCAGCGGCACTGTTGCCTCCACTGTGGCCATACGGGTGTTGACCCTTGACGGGATGGGTGACACTGTTGCCACACATGCCTTGGTTGTGGCATCCAAGGCACGGCCGGCTAGGGGGCCAGGGGTCCCCGCCCCTAGACGGCAGGCTCGTCGTAGCCGGCCGAGCATAGCCGGCAGGACCCAGCCGACATGGTGTGGCCGGCGAGGTGCAACCGGACTGCAGGGGGAGGCGGCTCGCCCTTCAGTCATTTCAGAAAGTTGGAGTTGTGGGTCGCTTTAGGCTACCCGGGATTATCCCCCCGACATTCTTTTTCCTCGAGCTTGAAGTCTGGTTGCTCCACCGTTGTTGCTTGTCCGTCACCTCCGGCAACCGTCCCCGAGTCATAACAGCGTCTCATTCTCATCAAGGTTCATCTAAGCAGTTTCGACGCCCCCGGCAATCATCAAGGTACACCATTTACCTATCTTTCGATAGGTCTTATTTCGTCAGAGTTGTTCAGAAAGACCGAAGTATTCTTAGATGTTCATCACCATCTGTTGGTTCTTGCGTGTTTCTAATGTCTTCTCTCATAAGAATGAAGCGATAGAAATAGTGGCTCCGTTTCACACATAGTGTGTTTAGATCTCCCTCAAGAATCAATAGTTTTAACCACTCCTGCTTCCATGATCCATCGATTGGTTTTAGCAAACGTTTCCTTTTCTGAACCTTTTATAGATCCATGATTATAGCCAGTTTGGTAGGAACCTGTTTGTCCCACACTTGGCAAAAATCAAAAATCTTCCACTTGGTGTAAGATGCCCTTATGTTTGCCAGCTCATATGTCACATCAATAGCTTACCATTTCTCTGTGATAGGCTAGAGTGTTGCATCACGTTTAAATTTTGCATCAAGATGAAATGGGGATCAACAGAAACCCCAACACCCCAGTTGACAAAACTAATTCAATTTCATATGATTTTTGACGAATCCAAAATGCCCATAAAAAATGCCCACCTTGTGTGATAAATGTTGGCAACAACATATCAGGGGACATTTTATTTTTCATAACAGATATAGCATGTTAAAAATAACTAATAATGCTATTGCAATTGATAAGTAAAGCAGTATAAATATTTTAGTCATTCAAAATTGTTGAAACATTTTGTGGAGGTTTGAAATATTCAAACTAACCCTATAAAATATTTGAGCATTTTTTATGCTAAAGGTTTTGGCCCAAACAAAATAGAACAAATGTTAGAAATAGGAAAAAGAACAGAAAACCAATAAAGAGAAAAGGGGACCTCACCTGAGGCCCAGTAGTTGGCTGGCCCAAATGGCCTAGCTGCCAGTCATCTTCAATCTCTGCTAGAAGGCAGAGGAGAAGAGGGCCACGACAAGCTGGCCAGGGCGCCACGCACCTGGCTGCCTCCTCATCGTGCTCGCGACGTGGATAAGCACCAGGACGCCCCTCGATCGCTCTCCCCCCTACATTCACCCCTTGATCCTCTCCCTTGCCTCTACTCGCCATGGCCACCGCACCCTGCAGCTCGCCGCCGTAGCCACGCCCCTCCAGTTGCTCTTGCTTGCCACTGACGAGCTCATCAGCTCCTCCTTGAGCTTCTGCTGCTCCCTACCAAGCCTCACATCGCCAGGAGCTCTCCATCACCACCCCGAGCTTGTCTTGTTCCTCTGATCGTCGGGGATCACCGCCGCCGTTCGTCGCCTCCAGATCGTACCCGGGCACGCTTTCAATGGCTACGAGATCACCGTGAGCCCCTGGACCCATTCCCCCTCTTCCCCTGGTCGATCCCATGTCGTAGCCCCTAATTTTGTCGGGACCTGAGGAGCTATGTCGCATGAGCTCGATTTCGGCGATGCTCCCGTGCTCCTGTCATCCTCTCGAGGCCACGATCGAGTTCACGGTGCTGCCTAGATGCGGTAGGAGCCAATCACGACCCGTGTTGCCCGCCAGATCATCGACTTCGAGCTCGCCCGAGCTCCGACGTCTGCCAAGGTCGTCGGCGGCGACGATTCTGACAGCCCCACGTCCACCTGACTATTAGGAGCCCTCCTTCCATCATGTTCTTGGGTTGGCCCCTTGGGCCAGCTAAGGGGGCCTAGCCCATTCGACAACATCAAGGCGATAAGAGCCAGGAAGGAGGCGACATCGAGACCATCCAGTGGATCAACGAACCGGCAGCGGTGGCTATCCCCTTCCCCTTTTCCCTTCATCCACTCTTCTCCTACCTCTGCTCCTCTTTGTAATATCTCCAATTTATCTGTAACTCGATTCCTGTATCAGATCGTGTGTGTGTCAGAACCATAATCTAGAGGAGATATATCTAGTACCTTACATCTAGTATCAGAGACCAGCCACCACTCCTTCCCTTGCGGTTGGGCTGCATCAGGAAGCCATGGATCAGTTTTTCTAGAAGTACCTCGAGCGGCTAGACGCCATGCTCGACGCCTACGCTGACTCCACCAAGTCCCTCACCGAGAAAGTGGTTGCTCTGGTCGTCACCTGGCGGTTAGACCTGGAGAAGAGATCCTCCCACACCGCCGTTCTCCATGATCCACTAGCACCGACCCTGGCTCTTGAGACCACTAGCGGGGAATTGGCGCCCGTCCTTGATGTCTCCTGCTCCACCACCAAGGCCTAGGAGATCTCCATAGTCATCCGTTATGTAGCCCCAATGTGTAGCACGATGGTGCCTGCCACCTGTTCGACGGAGTGCTCGACCTAGGTTGGCACCATCGACAACATCGACGAGGTCCATGACGCCACCACCGTCATCCACATCGAGCCTGACGAGGATATGTACCTAGGGTAGGGCCCTAGGCCTAACCTACATACCCTAACTAAGGATGCTATATTTGAGGACTTGAAGATTACAAGAGAGATTCCGACTGGATTCACCATGGTGCTCAAGTCACTCGACATTTAATCCACTCGGAAGCTTCTCCCTCCACTCGACAGCCACCTGTCACTCGGAAGACCTCACTTCCAGTCGACACCAGAAGATCAGAAGCCACCCTAGGGAGGCAAACAGGCAGGCGTTAGCCCAGTCGTCATTAGTAGCAATTATGATGTACGTTACTAGTAACGCTCGTCTTTATTCCCACGATCGAACCCTTGGATGCCTGGCACTTATGAGGGGTAGCGTACTCTATATAAGCCGCCCCTCCCCTTTGGCACAAGGGTTCACACCTTCTGTAACCCATACTACCCACATGACCAGAGCTCCCGAGCACTGAGACGTAGGGCTGTTACCTCCACGAGAGGGGCATGAACTCATACATTCGTGTGTACACCCTCTCCATAGCTAGGACTCTACCATCTCCTTTTGTACCCCTATCTTCTACTGTCAGACTCGTTCCCACGATAGTTGGCGACCATCATGGGGCAGGCGTCTAAGCCACTTTCGGTGAGCTTGCATTTCCCCCTTCGTCATGTCTTCTGGCAGTGGTTTGTTCTTGGGACACGAGATCCATCTCGGAGTGCTCGCCTTCATTGCCGACGATTCGGCATGGCTCCAAGAGGCAACTCTCAACGTTGAGGCACTCCCGATCTGTGGGGCAGCACACTTTCGCGCGAGTTCCGGCAGTGTTCTTCTATGACAGTCTTCGACTCCGTACTCTATGGCCCTCCCCGCTGTTTGCCACTACAAGCGATCCGGTCGCTCATGGCTCCAGCACTGGGTGAGGCATGCGGTTGCTCAGCAAGTTTCCTCTCTGCTGATGGCAGCAATCAAGCCAGCCGAATCACTTCAAGGCGTGTTCGACTCGTAGTCAGATCAGTCTGACGTTCCTTCCGAGTGTGAGAGTTGCGATCCTTCAACGGAGATTCTTATGCCTGGTTCACATTAGAGCCCGCCACCTGGTTTCGGCCGCAACGGGCAATAGGCTGGTGGGGCGTCGAATGAGCAGCCGCACTGGGATGAGGAGGTCCTCCATACGCCCATCGTCGGTGTGACCGCTGAGGCTCAGGCGTTGGAGGCGACGCGTATTTGGCTTGAAGAGCTTCAGAGGGAACTCGACGAGCGTGCTCGCCAGCGTCCACCCCCTCCCAGTTGACGTCAGCGACAGTTGTTTCCGAGTGGTTCATAGAATAACGATGAGGCATACCACACTCCCGTTTTAAATGTTGCGGCAACAGCTAGGATAGAGATTCCATTAAACTGTCGGATTCAGAGGTTGGCAGAGGTTTGCTGCAGATCAGAGCGTTGCTTGATGCAACACAGCGCCAAAACTTAGTTGTTTCATAGTGGCGCAATAGAATACACATTAATTCGCCAAGAGCAGAGACTGTTCAGTCAGCACACAGTCCTGGTTCGCCTCTGCATCGTAGGGGCAGAGGTTTCCGTGAGGATCAGTACAGGGATCAAGGATGAGATCAGTTTCACTGTGATAACCACCGTCGAGTGCCCACTCCTCCGCGGAGTGGTCCGTATGTGCCCCGACACTAGGATGATAGGCGCCCGTTTCGTGAGGGGCGGAATCCAGGGTTTGATGCAACAGACGTCCTCACTCAGAGGCGAATTGACAGAGGCAGAGCCCGCAAAGATGGTTTTGACACAAATTACCCGAGTGGCAGCAGTCTTGTTATTTCTGGTCCCGAGTGCTTTAGCAGAGCCATTCGTTCTGTAGGGATTCCCCCCAACTTCAGGTTGACGGCTGGGATAGGCAAGTTTTCTGGCAATTCAAAGCCGGAGACATGGTTGGATGATTATCGAGTGGTTGTTCAGATTGGTGGTGGCAATGACAACATTGCAATGAAGCATTTGTCCTTGATGTTGGATGGTTCGGCCCGTGCATGGCTGAATCGTTTGGCTCCTTCTAGCATCCACTTTTGGGAGGATCTTGCCTGAGTGTTCATCAGAACGTTCGAGGGCACTTGCAAGCGTCCTGCCGGTTTGATTGATTTGCAACATTGTGTTCAGAAGCCCAATGAGTCATTAAGAGATTACATTCAATGTTGGTCCACTTTGCATCATACAGTGGAGAATGTTTCTGAGCATCAGGGTGTTTGTGCTTTCAAGGCCGGAGTGAAGTACAGAGAGCTTTACCTAAAGTTTGGGCGAACTGGTGATATTTCACTGAGTAAGATGATGGAAATCGCCACTCGGTACGCAAATGGCGAAGAAGAAGACTGCCTTCACAGTGGCAAAGGAAAAGCAGTCGACAACGATGCCGACGGAAATTCCAGTCGGAAGCAGAAGCGGAAGGCTGATGGCCCTGTTCACGCAGAGTCGGCCGCCCTGGCGGCACAAGGAAAAAAATAAGGGGAAGTTCGAGGGACAGTTCGCCCCCAAGAAACAAAAAATCAGTCGGGAACATATGTTCTTGACTTGCCATGTGCAATCCACATGAGGAAAGACAAAGATGGTAATTTGATATTACCCAAACATACCACTCGACAGTGCTGTCTACTAATCCAGCAGTTCAAGGAGGGTCAGTCGAGTGAGAAAACCCTTGAAAAAGAGGATGATGAAGACAAAGAAACTTTTCTTGATGTGAATGTCACTCTGATGATTTTTGCTGATGTTGAAAGCAAGAGTCGATTGAAGGTTATAGATAGAGAAGTCAACATGGCAGTACCTACAACCCCCACATACCTCAATTGGTCTCAGACTGCCATCACATTTGATCAGTCAGATCATCCTACGCATGTCGCCACACGCGGTAGGCAGGCTTTGGTGGTAGATCGCATTGTGGGAGACACTTGACTCCGCAAGGTCCTCATGGACGGGGGGAGTGGACTAAGTATTCTGTACGCAAATACCCTTAAGGGGATGGGCATTCCAATGTCCAGACTCAGTGAGAGTAACATGTAGTTCCATGGAGTAATCCCAGGGAAGAAGGCCAAGTCACTCGACCAGATTGCATTGGATGTTGTGTTCGGGACAGATAAAAAGTTTCTCAAAGAGAAATTGATGTTTGAAGTCGTGGACTTCTAGAGCGCGTACCACGCCATCCTTGGTCGACCAGCTTATGCCCGTTTAATGGCTCGTCCATGTTACGTGTATCTTAAACTGAAGATGCTTGGACCCAAGGGTGTGATCATAGTCACTGGCAATCGACACAGGGCTGAGGAGTGCCTCCAGTAGGGCTCCAAAATTGCTGATCATTAGATGGGTATGGTCGAGCTAGAAGAGTACAAGAAGAGCGCTGACCCTGCTGAGTTGCTACGTGCTAAGAAGCCTGCTTTAAAGTCAGCTTTTCAGTCGGTAGGGGAAGTGAAAAAGGTGCACATTCACCCGACAGATCCTACTGCTACCCCGGCCAACATATCTTCGACACTCAACGATAAATAGGAAGTCAAGCTCATCTAGTTCCTCCGTGAGAACTGGGACATCTTCGCATGGAAGCCGGCTGACATGTCGGGGGTTCCTAGGGAACTGGCTGAGCACCGACTGAGAGTTGATCCGAAGGCCAAGCCGGTGAAAGAACATTTGCGTCGGTTGGCAGCGGAGAAGCAGAAAGCAATCGGCGAAGAGGTGGCTCATCTCTTGGCAGCTAAGTTCATTCGAGAGATTTACCACTCCGAATGGCTCTTGAATGTCGTCATGGTCCCCAAGAAGGACAAGTCACTTTGCATGTGTATTGACTTCAAGCATATCAATCGGGTCTGCCTAAAAGATCATTTCCCGCTACCTCGCATCGATCAAATTGTTGCGGCTGCGGGGTGTGACCGTTTAACGTTTCTAGATGCATATTCCGGTTCCCATCAAATCCGTTGGTTTGGTTCGAATGAAATAAAAACAACCTTCATCACCCCATTCGGGTGTTTCTGCTATATCACCATGTGTTTTGGTTTGAAGAATGTCGGCGCTACTTTCATGCACATGATTTAGAAGGGTTTACTCGACCAGATCCCTGGGATTGTTGATGCTTACATGGACAATATTGTCGTCAAGTCCTGCAAAGGTTTCGACCTGCTGGCTAACTTGGCCGAGTCATTCGCCAATCTGAGGAGGTATGCTATCGAGCTAAATCCGGCTAAGTGTACTTTTGGTGTTCCTGGCGGCAAGTTACTCGGTTTTCTCATTTCCGAACAAGGAATCGACATCAATCCTAAGAAAATTAGTGCCATTGCCCGAATGAAAATCCCCGTGAGAGTGCACGATGTTCAGAAGCTCACAGGTTGCTTGGCAGCATTGAGTCGATTCATTTCTCGTCTCGATGAGAAGGCATTGCCTTTGTACCGACTGATGAAGAAGTCTGACACGTTCGAGTGGACTCCAGAAGCTGAAGCAACGTTTGTCGAGCTCAAAGCCCTACCTTCCACCTAGCCGGTGCTTGCTATTCCACACAGCAAAGAGCCTTTGCTCCTATACATCGTGAGCACTCATTAGGTCGTCAGTACAGTTCTGACTGTCGAGCGGGAAGAGGAAGGCAAGGCCTACAAGGCCCAACGTCCAGTCTACTACATTTCTGAAGTGTTGACTCATTCGAAGCAAAGGTACCCTCATTACCAGAAGCTTGTCTATGGTATCTATATGTCAGCGAAGAAGGTGGCACATTACTTTCAGGATCACTCAATTTCAGCCATCGGCGATGCTCCATTGTCTGAGATCCTCAACAATCGAGATGCGACTGGTCGAGTGGCTAAATGGGCGATTGAGCTCCTATACTTTAAAATCAAGTTCAAAGCTAAAAACGCGATCAAGTCTCAGGCTCTTGCTGATTTCTTGGCCGAGTGGGTTGAACAGCAGCAGCCAGTCCAAATTCACTCGGCGCATAGGACCATGTTCTTTGATGGCTCAAAAATGCTGAATGGGTCCGGTGCTAGAGTTGTTTTGGTATCCACAAAAGGCGACAAACTTAGTTATGTCCTGCAGAGTCACTTTGATTCCTCCAATAATGAAGCAGAATATGAAGCACTCTTGTATGGATTGTGCATGGCCATCTCACTTGGCATCAAGCGCTTGATGGTTTACGACGACTCGGATTTGGTGGTCAATCAAGTGATGAAAGAGTGGGATGTTCGGAACCCCGCTACGACTGGATATTGTAATGCTGTTAGAAAACTTGAGAAGAGATTTGAAGGTGTGGAACTTCATCATGTTCCCCAAGTGAAGAATCAAGCAGCTGATGAGCTGGCAAAGATTGGATCCACCCGGAGACCTGTCCCCAGCAATGTATTCTTAGAGCATCTTCATACTCCTTTGGTGCAGGAAGATCCCTTCACTGAAGAGTCCCCACAAGCTATGAGCGCCTCTAATCCGACTGAGGTTGATGTTCCTACGGTTATTGATATGGTCATGGAGGTTCTGGTCATCATTCCCGACTAGACAGTGCCCTATATTGCATATATTTTGAGGCAAGAACTCCCTAAGGATGAAGTTGAAGCCTGACAGATTGTGTGCAGATCCAAAGCTTTTACTGTGATGGATGATCAACTTTACAGAGAAAGCGTAACTAGTGTGGCACATCAATGCATCTCCCCTGAAGAAGGTCGAATGATCCTGGAAGAGTTCCACTCGGGAACTTGCGGTCATCATGCATCCTCTCAAACCATTGTCGCTAAAGTGTATCGAGATGGTTTCTTCTGGCCGCGTGCCAATGAGATGGCCAAAGACATTGTTGATCACTGCGAAGTGTGCCAGTTCTCTGCAAACTTGTCTCACAAACATGCATCTGCCTTGAAGACCATTCCACTCATTTGGCCGTTTGCTATCTGGGGTTTGGATATGGTTGGTCCCTTTCGGACAGGACAGAGTGGATTTACCCATTTGCTTGTTGCAGTTCACAAGTTTACGAAGTGAATTGAGGCCAAGCCTATAAAGAAATTGAACTCCCGCACTGGGAACAAATTCATGAGAGAGATAATCTACCAGTATGGAGTTCCCCACAGTCTTATCACAGACAATGGATCGAACTTTGACTCAGAAGAGTTCAGACACTTCTTCTTCTCCCAAGGCACTCGGGTGGATTATGCATCCATTGCAAATCCTCAAACCAATGGCCGAGCTGAGAGAGCCAATGGCCTCATCCTGCAAGGTCTGAAGCCTCGTCTCATGCGGGGTTTTGAGCATGCAGCCGGAGCCTGGGTGACCGAGTTGCCATCTGTTTTATGGGGCTTGAGAACAACTCCCAATCGGCTGACTGCACGAACCCCTTTCTTCTTGGTGTATGGAGCCGAAGCTGTCCTGTGGAGTGACCTGCTTCATAATTCCCCTCGTGTGGATCTTTATTCCGAGGCTGAAGCTAAGCCAGCAAGACAAGATGGCATAGATCTCCTAGAAGAGGAACGCGAGATGGCTATGATTCGGACGACTACATACCAGCAAGATCTGCGACGCTTCCATGTGAAGCACGTTAAGAGTCGGTCATTTTATGAAGGTGATTTGGTGCTCCGAGTGGATCAACAGCGAACTCACAAGCTTGCTCCAGCATGGGAAGGACCTTTTGTCGTCACTAAGGTGTTGAACAACGGAGCCTATCACCTCTACAACCTCAAGAAGAAGATTGATGAGCCACGAGCCGAGAATGCAGATTTGCTTTGGCGTTTCTGTACCTAAAAATAGAGTTGTGTTGATGTAATAAAAGTATTTCAGACAATGTCGTTTATGCAAGTATGACTTCCGCAGTCTTTTGTCGATTCTGATCGTGCAATTTCTCATTTGGGAACACTCCAAGTGTCGAGCGACCCTCACACTCGGGGGCTTAGCTGTGAACACGCTTTACCCTAAGTTTAAAACCCTATCGAGTGGATAGCAGCCCATTCGCTCGGAGACTTAGCTATGAACCAGTCTTCGTCTAAGTTCAAAACTTTTCTGAGTGTCGAGCGATCCTCGAACTCGGGGGCTTAGCTGCGAGCACGCTTTCGCCTAAGTTAAAAATCCTACCGAGTGGATAGTAGTCCATTCACTTGGAGACTTAGCTACGAACTAGTCTTTGTCTAAGTTCAAAACTTCTCCAAGTGTTGAGCGATCCTCACACTCGGGGACTTAGCTACAAACCAGCTTTCACCGAAGTTAAATAACTATTCCAAATGGATACCGTTCTTTTCATTCGGAAACTTAGCTACGAACCAGTATTCGTCTAAGTTCAAAACTTCTGCGAGTGTTGAGCGATCCTCACACTCGGGAGCTTAGCTATAAACACACCTTCACTTAAGTTAAAAACCCTTCTGAGTGGATAACATTCAGTTCACTCAAAAACTTAGCTGCGAACCAGTCTTCGTCTAAGTTCAAAACTTTTCCAAGAGTCAAGCGATGCTCGCACTCTGGGGCTTAGATGCGAACACGCTTTCTCCTAAGTTAAAAATCCTATCAAGTGGATAGCAGTCCATTCATTCGGAATCTTAGCTACGAACTAGTATTCATCTAAGTTCAAAACTTCTCCGAGTGTTGAGAGATCCTCACACTCATGGGCTTAGCTGTGTACACGCCTTTGCCTAAGTTAAAACTCTTCCGAGTGGATAACATTCCGTTCACTCGGAAACGTAGCTATGAACCAGTCTTCGTCTAAGTTCAAAACTTCTCCGAGTGTTGAGTGATACTCACACTCTGGGCTTAGCTGCAAACCACCTTTCGCCTAAGTTACAAATTCTACCCAAGTGATGAATATACTTCTCACTCAGGGGCTCAACAAAACAAATTCAGTCAAACAAATGATTAAAAATGAAATGCAGATAAATCCAAAGGTTTCAGCGCGAATAAAAGCTATACGCGCAAGCAAAGGTACTCAGCTTAAGGCCTGAATGAAGTTTTACGACCATTACATTTCCACTCGGCATTCCGAGGCAAATAAAGTTTTTACTGCAAATGAAGTTTTTCAAGCACCCGACGGACTTGCTGGCTCAACAAAGGTGTTTAAATCGATCCCATCTGCGATACGAGTGGTTGCGTCGATGAAGGTCTCCATGAAGTCTTCGAACTAAAGTTTCTTTGTGTTAATCACTCGGAGATCCTTCAACTTGTCCTGTCTCGCCTCCTTGCAATGGACTCTGACGAGAGAGAGCGCCACATTGGCTCCGCAGCGAGCAACTGATTTATTCCAAGCTTGCACCCGACTGGGGATCTCATTGAGGCGAGTCATCATGGATGCAATGTTAGTTTCGAGGGCGTCTTCAGGCCATAGTTCCTTGTCAATCTTCTCCAACGCAGCCTTCAGTTGAATGATGTATGCTTGAACACCCTGGAGACGGACGTTGAGACAGAAAATGTTCATGGCCACAGCATCTCCAACGGGAGACTTAGTGGGATCCAGATTGGGCTCAGTCTCTTCAGTCTCTTTTTTGAAGTCCTGGCAGAATTCTAGATGGAGAAAGGAATAGAAAGATGGTTACATTACTATCCTATGGGAATTAAGGAAATTCACTCGACAAGGGAAGTTATTGTCGAGCATGATGAACATCTTCTTCGCGAAATCTCCCAAGTGCTTCTCCAGACCATTGCTCCTCCTGGTCAGCTGTTCGGTTTTCTTGATAATTTCACTCCGTTCCAATTTCAGCTTGGAGTTTTCCTCCTCTATCTTCTTGGTTGCGGCAAGCTTCTTCTCGACGGCTTCAGTTTTCTCCCACGCCACCTTTTGAGCATCAGCGAGCGCCTTGTCCTTGCCCTCCAGTGCTTTCTTCATGGTATCTAAGGAAATAGCATTGTTGAGTCGCGCTTGGAGTCGACGATTTTCATTAGGCACGTCTGTTCGAGTGGGAGCACTCGGTTCAAAGGATGGAAGGTGAAAGTAAGAGTGCATTGGGTCGACAAAGATTACCTCCCAAGGTCTTCAACTCCGTCTACACACGTTCCAGGTTGTTCTTGGAGAATTCCATATCCAATTGCAGCTAATTCCTTTCCTTCTCCAAGTCCTTGTACTGGTGCCAAGTTCGCAAGCTCTCTAAAATCAACAAAAAAACTATTCAATCGACATGAAAATTTCTCCACTCCCGAGTGGAAAGGATCAAGAACAGTCGACTGGATGGTGGCCTGCCACACCACCCCACACTCCTGAAATAACGTCATATCATGGTTGATGGAAATTATGTCCATGAAACCTGCGTCATATCATGGTTGATGGAAATGATATCCATGAAACCTACAAGGTAGCTTCAGAGTGGTAACACTAAAGCAAAGAGTTCACTTAACATGTCGAGTGGCAAGCATACTCCGCGTACGACAAAGGACCCTGAGTTCAAGTTCTTAAGACTACTGCCCATCATCAACGATCAATGGTAGTCTCGGGGACTACACCCAATGGGTGCACTCAGCGTGCCCCTACTGGTTCTGAAATCACTCGACAAGGCATGTCCTGTCTGAGCATAAAATGGTCTCTATCAGACCCCCGCCGATGCAAGCACTCGACGGGTGTCTCGGGGACTACACCCAGTGGGTGCACTCAGCGTGCCCTCACTGGATCTGCTACCACTCGATCTGTCGAGTGGCAAGAAAATAAAAAAATGTGCGCAAGCATGTGAATATCGTCTCTATTAAGACCCCCGCCAGTGCAAGCACTCGACAGCGGTCTCGGGGACTACACCCAGTGGGTGCACACAGCGTGCCCCCACTGGACCTTCTATCACTCGATCAATCGAGCGGTTACCAAAACAATTCTAAGACCCCTGCCGATGTCATCACCATTTGACACCGGTCTTGAGGACTACACCCAGTGGGTGCACTCAGCGTGCCCTCACTGGACCGAAACCCACTCGACTAAGACCTGATCTATTTCAGTGGATAACATACAAGTATTCTACAGAAGGAAAATACCCACTGGGTGTACAATCAATAAAGACATTCAATTGGAAATCCACTTACAATCGCACTTACTCGGATGTTGGTGCGAAGCGCTGTGCTGCCATCATAAGCCAGCTTGCTGGCTTTGTATGCCTCCTTTGTGTGTAGCATCATCTACTCCGCTTGGATCATGGCCTCCTTGGCAGCTCCAGTTTGGTCTTCCGGGATGTGGTGTAGAGGAAAGACAGTCGCCGGCTGAATTTATGCTGCGGCTGGAGTATCTGAAGTGGTCTAGAGTTGTCTGATTGCTGTTGAGACCATGATGGTTGAAGCAACTGGTGGGGCACTCGACAATGGAGCCACGAGCTCAGTTCTGGCTCGAGACGAGTTGCCAATCCCTTGGGAAGATGCAGCAGTCGACCTTTGAGGTGTTTGCACTGATGACGTTCTTCGAGCGTGTACGCGCGGGGTGCCTGAGGTCACACCTTCACCCCCCGTACCCCGATGTAGTTCTTCATCGCCCTCCAGTTGAATGATTTCTCCAAACACTAGTCGACAACATTAGCTTATTCAATCGGCAAATCATTTTCAAGAAACAGAGTGGAGTGAAGATTTGTTATACCTCGTTGGGAAGTGGCCGCGTCGGCAGCATCCACATCCATTTGCTCCTCTCTGTCCCGTGGAGGCGGCATCACTGAGGTAGTGGCTCTGGTAGACCAAATTCCACTCGGTTAGCAAGAATTTGAAGTCCTATACAACAGCGAAACAAGAAAACGAACAATTACGTTGAGACAACGGGCACAACGATTTTCATGCGGGGCAAAGCTTTCCAAGGTTTCGGCGCGTCGTGCTTGGGCTGCTTCGCGGCCCGTTCACTCGACTCAACCGTCCAGGTTCGGTCCCGCTTTAGGCTCCTCCCACTCGACGCCAAGGCCTTGCCTGGAGCAGTCACAAGGTCCTGACGCAGCTTGGAGCGATGCTCAGTGCACGGAGGCGACTCGACTTCTGCTTTGTCCTCTTCTGTGCCCTCATAGTCATCCTCACGGTCGTTGGCGTAGTCGAAATCAACGCTGCCTCCCTCGTTCTCCCCTCTGTCTTCGGGATGATTCCCATTTGGCACGGACAAGTACATGTTCGTCCACTCCTACAAGATTCAAACAAAAAAGTCAGTCAACCGATGATTCAGCCACTCGACATAATAGTACGACAGTCGACAAAGATGTAATTTACCAGATTCTTTGGTGGATTCTCAGCAGAGTAAGGCTTGATACTCTTGGCTCCCAGGGGATTGTCGCAGGCTCTAGTGATGCTCCGAAGCCATTGCTCGACAGTTTTTTCTGGGACTTCCTCTGGGTGCGTCCGAGTCGTATCCTCGGGGCCAGAGTAATGCCACATAGCATGGTCCCTTGCTTGGAGGGTCTGGATCCATCGACTGAGGAGTGTCTCCAGAAGGTCCATGCCAGTCACTCCGCCACGGACAATGGCCACTATGGCATCCACTAAGATCCCCACTTGGACTTTATCCCCATCTAGCACTAACAAGGATTTGGGAACGGTGGGTTGATCTAACATGAAAGGGGAAAGACCAGCCGACATGTTGGGAGATGCTACATCTTTGAAGTAGAACCAGGTCGACTGCCAACGCCTAACAGATTCTGGGAAGGTCATGGATGGAAAGGCACTCCTAGCCCTCTTTTGGATCCCCAAGCCACCACATAATTGGATGACATGGGTTTTATCATCCTCAGGGTTGGCCTTTTTGACCAACTGAGATCTATGGTGAAGATATGCTTAAACAAGCCCCAATGAAGGGGACAACCCAAGAAACATTCACACATAGTGATGAAAGCAGCAAGATAAGAGATTGCATTAGGAGGAAAATGATGAAGTTGGGCTCCGAAGAAATTCAGAAACCCTCGAAAGAAAGGATGAGGGCATGGAGAAACCTCTCTCGACATGGGTGTGGAGAAGGACCCGCTCCCCCTCGCGCGGCTCTAGCTCAATCTCCCCTTCGATAGCCTCCACGAGCCTTCAGCCACGAGCCCGTCGACGATGAGGTTCTCGACATCCGTAGTCATAACCGTCGACGGGAGGAAATCCCCCTGGATCCACCCCGCTGACGCTATGAACCACGCGCTAGATGACTTCTTGGCCTTGCCCTTCGCGATTCCCTTCTTGGCGCGCTCCAGCTTTTCGGTCTTGCCCTTTGTCATCGTGGCGATGGTAGTCATCGAGGTGGAGCTGAGCAGTGCGCTTAGAGAAGGGGAGGCGGAGGAAGAGAGGAGATTTGGGGGAAGAAGACTATGCAGACCGCGACGCTATGGGATTTTATACTCTGTCGAGTGTCTTGTTGACTTGTGGTCCCTCTAGACCTCCGCGTATATCGACCACAGACGTCGCGCGGTACGTGGCGAAATGGGCAGTGCGGTACGTGGCGAAATGGGCGGCACGCAAAGTTGTCAGACTCACGATTCTGAATCGAATCGGAGGTCCGTTGGTAGGATCATGAATCGTAGAATGATAACTACGAGGATCGTAGAATCTTAGATTCTATGAGCAAAATCATAGAATCGGAGGGGTTAGTTTGGATCGTAAGGTCGTAAGATTCTAAGACTTGAATCACGATTCTCACAACTTTGGTGGCGCGTGAATCGAGGCGTCATGCTGCCACTTGCCCCAGTCATGGTGTCATCTTCACGAGGCGCGCGCGTCCCAAATTTTTGAATCCCGCGAAATTCGGGTCTGACAGAGTGACTTGTCACGTCTAAAGATCCCTTCAAGTCATTCAGAACATAATTGATGCTTAGAATTCATTCGGACACTTTCAAAGCAGAATCGATCCGGGCGAATGACAAAGATTTCAATCAACGCAAATTTGATTGAAGCCCCGAAGTACATTCGGAAGTTTGGTGCCTTATCAGAACTGGCATCGATCCCCTTTCTCACTTGAACCCGATCCATTCGGGGGCTAATGACGAGGATATGTACCTAGGTTAGGGTCCTAGGCTTGACCTACATACCCTACCTAAGGATGCTATATTGGAGAACTTGAAGATTACAAGAGAGATTCTGACTGGATTCACCATGGTGCTCAAGTCACTCGACATTTAATCCACTCGGAAGCTTCTCCCTCCACTCGACAGTCACATGTCACTCGAAAGACCTCACTTCTAGTCGACACCAAAAGATCAAAAGCCATCCCAGGAAGGCAAACAGGCAGGCGTTAGCCCAGTCGTCATTAGTAGAAATTATGATGTACGTTACCAATAACGCTCGTCTTTATTGCCACGATCGAACCCTTGGATGTCCGACACTTATGAGGGGCAACGTACTCTATCTAAGTTGCCCCTACCCTCTGGCACATGGGTTCGCACCTTCTATAATGCATACTACCCACACGATAAGAGATCCCAAGCACTGAGACCTAGGGTTGTTACCTCCACGAGAGGGTCTGAACTTATACATCCGTGTATACACCCTCGCCGTAGCTAGGACTCTGCCCTCTCCTTTCGTATCCCTATCTTCTACTTTTAGACTCGTTCCCACGACAGAGCCCTCGAACGACCCCATCCACCATGCAGTCGATCTGATGGCTCCAGTGCAGTCAACGGCCTCCATCGGCACCAACGCTCCTCCCTCTAGTGCCAAGGTTGTTTCTCCCGTGACGACCACCACCGACGTCGAGCCCATGAATGGCATGCAGGAGCTCGATGCCCGCTCTATCGACACCTCCAACCAATTGAGAAGCAAGGAGGAGCACGAGGTCGCCATCATCGTCCCGAGCGACCCTGCTCCGCTGGGGCTGACCATGTGTTCAACCGATTGTCTTGTCCAGGATAGCGACTGGGTGAAGTCTGTTCACTTTGTGGACAAGAGCAAAAAATGGTGCCTGCGACCTGTCCGGAAGGGAATCAACCAGCCGTCATGGCAGCCTCCGATTCGAGTGCAAATTGATATGGACGGTGATCCTGTCTATTTGTGGTGGCCACCTGACTGCCAACTAGGGAGAAGTGGATTGCAACCATGGCCTTTAGGGCACATCATATTTGGAAACTGCATAAGTTTATTCTCACCTCCACGCTTGTGCTATGATTCATGTGGCAGTAAGCAGCTCTTTCAGGGAAGGTAAACTATGGCTTTCCGAACTCACGGCTATATCTATTATTCCCCAGCACGAGAAATTGCAGGAGGCCATGCATACCATGAGCATGTCAGTGAATTTGTCTTTTTGTAGTGGAAGGGACACTAAGGTGAATGGCCATCTTGCTAAGATATGCAATTCTAAACAAAAAGCAGGTGGTTCAACAGTTAGAATTCAGCCTATTATACAGTATCACAGTCTATTATCACACAAGGCAGACAATCAGTTTTAATTGTTCAAAAGTGCTCCTATTCATCGCTAGCTTCTAGTAGGATCGGCCAGATTTGGATTAGACATGCCTTCACCAAAATTTTGTGGTCCTTCATCACAGTCAACCGATACAGCTGCAATTGATGTTCCTAATGATTATGAAGAGCAGCATGTTTCTCTGGACAGGACATATCTTACTGCTGAGAGAGCCCCCAGCCAGGCCATCTTGACTTCAATTGATAACAACACGGTTGAGTTGGGTAAATCTGCTTGCCGAACTTTCAACAAAGGAGATCCCGCAAGTAACTCACAGTGGTGTGCTATATGTACTTCGAGATGCATGCTTCCATTGTTGGAGGAAGTACTTGGTGAGCTATCTGATACTGTGTTGCATATTAAGAGGATTAGCCATCATATACTTTTTGAGCCTTATAAGTACTTGGAGTTTTTCTCTGTCCCAACGTATATGCAAGTGGATCTGGCAGGTCTTTCCGTTGTTTACATGTTTCAGCAGAGAACTTCCCAAAGTTGGGAGTTGCGTGGGTTTCTTCAGCAAATATTCGAACCTGTTTGTCCATCCATACTAACAGGATGATCTAGTTTGTCTAGTTCCAGTTATTGTCCAACAAGTGAGCTTCCTGAACCTGGGGTGTTTCGAGGTGTGCCCTATGAGCTTATGCCATATTTGGATCAGTAACACAACATCTCCGTCTCCCTTATTGATGATTATGGGAGGAGTTCATCAAAACAGCAGTCCAAGTTTGCATGTTGGTAAATTTTGGAGTTCACACAGGTTATCTTTCATATCCATAGTTCTGATATGGTTAACTTAGTGTTTCAGAGGGCATTTTGTGAACGCACTAGCAGGGGAATTACTGCCATAATCACTGCTGAGAGGAAACAATACATGGCATGGTCATCGTTTTCTTGCTCTCTTGAAGGCACGATTTTGAAAGGAAGCATTTTTCTGGTGACCTCAAATTTCTGAGTGTTCCTTTGTGAAGGGATTATGTTGCCGTAGGTAATATTCTTGGCCAAGAGAGTGTGCAGGTAACATTCCAGATCATGAGCATGTCACTTCAGTGGCAAAGTTTGAATCAAGAGGACATGAATGGGAATGGCTATGCCAACAGAGCATGCAATTCCGAACAAAAAGCTGGCAGCTCAAGGACTAGAATCCACCTTATTGTACTGATCACTTTTAAGTGTTGCTCCCCATTGGGTACAACAAGACTGGGTTGCAATGCTAGTCACCTCCTGGTAGTGCAGTTCACCACAACCCTTCCACGCGCTATGCCTGGACTAGGAAATTCCTGGCTCACCCATGTTGCTCGAACTGTTCACCACTTGATATGGCAATCTCTTGGAGCTGAGTTGCAACAATCGAGTGTACAATAGGGGAGCTATTTTCCATTGTTCAAGCCGAAGCCCCCATGGTTATCTCACTTCATTAGTTCCACTAAGTTGCCTCATGACCAACAGACTATCACGGAATCCGTGCATGAAGACATGCAAGATGCAATTTATGTGCACAAATTATGGGATCTCGGGGGCGTCACCATGCCAGCTTTCCATCGACAGCCGCCACAGATTTTGATGTCGATGCTCATCATACAGGTAGTGTGGGCTATGAGTGGTATGTTGTTCCTTACAAGCCCCGACCAAGAACATTTCCAAGTAAGGTGGGGCACCATCATGGTTGCCGTCATCTTCGCGCAAGGCTCCATCGACCATGACTACTCCCTTGGCATCTCCTTCAACGCGGCTACCATCATCCATGACTACTACTCCGACATTGTTCGAGTCAACCATGACCTCGACTACCACCGTGACTCCGAGCTAGACATGGACCATCAAGTGCAATGGGATCTAGGGGGTTCTTGGTGGCATCGACTTGGGGGAAGTCGATTTTCAAGGAGGGGGGATGTTAGGAGCCCTCCTTCCATCACTTGCTTGGGCTGGCCCCTTGGGCCAGCTAAGGGGGCCTGGCCCGCTCAGCAACATCAAGGCGATAAGAGCCCAGAAGGACGCGACGTCAAGACCATCCAGTGGATGAATGAACCGGTGGCGGTGGATATCCGCTTCCCCTTTCCCTTCCTCCACTCTTCTCCTACCTCTGCTCCTCTTTGTAATATCTCCAGTTTATCTGTAACTCGATTCCAGTATCAAATCGTGTGTGTGTGAGAACCATAATCTAGAGGAAATATATCTAGTACCTTACACTGACCCTCCAGCTTGATGCGGCCAGCATGGGCTACCTTCTGGTGGTCTCCGTGCATCCAACCGTTGCCGTTTGCGCGATTCTGGCGCGAAGCCGCCGTCGGTTTGGTCATCGCCGGCGAGATTCCGGTGACATCCGATGTGGACGTCATTAGGGACTGACCTCCCGTGTTTAAAACGCCTAATGGGCGCTGATAGAGGTCCCCACAGGGGGTCAAAGCCCAATTAGCGTCGGGTTTGACCGAGGATTAGCTCTGTGCCACTGACGTGTGGGTCCTGGCTATCAGGTTTGACCTGGCACGACTAGTTGACCTGCTGACATCATGCTGATGCAATGCCGACACAGTAAAGAATTTCCAATTTAATTTAATTCCATAAAATGCTAAAATCTTAGAAAAATAATAGAAATTAATCTATTACTCAGATTGAAATAATTTATATATGAAAATTTATCAGAAAAATCCCAGGAATTCAATGGTGCTATTATCATGCATGATAGAGCAACCTAATAGGAGAACATTGACATTTTGCAATAGGACAATGTATGGAATATCATATGGAGAATGATTTTGAACCGATATTAAAATCTACTCCATTTAACTCTAATGATAGATGCATTATCTCATCCAATCATGTTGCCATGTCATGATCATGCATCATATTGCCGCACTTGTCATGTATTGATTGTTACTTTATCTGTATCGTGGTAGGTCCTGCTTCCGAGGATACACGTGAGTATCCCATTGAAGGAGAGTACCTCTCCGCCAACCAGCAAGGCAAGAAACCCCATTGATCATTCTGATATCATCCCATTCTCTCGCTCTTGCTCTTGTTTATTGCATTAGGACAAATGCTTCAAATGTCTATCTGTCGCGGTAGCTTAACCCATTCCTCTGCATGACTTGTCATTGTCATAGTAAATAGATGAACCATGCAATCTAGCATACATGGTAGATGGTTGAGACTTCATGTGCTTTACCTATTGTGTTTGCTTTGATTGCTATGCTTAGAGTTGTGTCAGACTTGATTCATCTGGGTGATGAACCGAAGTGAAACCGTATTGTGCTAATGTGATGAACTAAATGATGAATCTGAGTTGGTTAAGGTAGCGAGGAGAGGCTATGTAGGAGTACATAGCGGATTGTCTCATTGGGACCGTTCTTATGAACTGAGTTCCGTGTTTGTGATCCAAGACTAGTAAGTACCACACATTGGGTTCCGGTAACTCGACCCCTCTCGACTTATACACCGCCTAGTCCTTGGTCTAGGAGTTACAAGTAGTTTCTGGTGTTTATAGCTATGCTGGAGGTCGTGCGTAGTGCTGACCCTAGGGGTGGGTTGCGACGCGGTAGGCAGTGGCATGTGTACCGGGTCACCCGAATGGTGGGCTTGGGAACCCTACGCACATCATTTGGGGCCGTAGCAGAAACTTCGGTCGGACTTTCGTGCGAGTTCAGTCTCAAATAGGCGATAGCCTGGACTAGAGGTCTTGTGTGATTGACGGTCGTGGCCGACAACCTCGCTAGGCTTCCGCTTGAAGATTGCCGAGGTGCCCTTTTAAGTGCACATAGCGATAAGTGGCGAGAGCGTGTGTGAAGGAGTACACCCGTGTTTACCTTTAATCTGTCTGTAATCAGAAAGCTTTAAGCTTTCGCTTGGTTTGTATGCATTTGTTTGTATGACTTGAGTGTCGGGTCATGTGATCCCTACCTGTATGAACATATTATGCAAGGCTCTTCTGAGCCTTCTAAATAAATGTTGTGTTGTTGTATGGTTATGTTGTGATGCCATAGTTGAATCTATGCATATCGGGCATGTCGTGCGTACATGTGATGTGTAACGGTATGTATGGGATTCGACACCTAGTTGTGTGACTTTAGTAGTACTCTTTATGGGAAAATGCCTCTTTGTGCTTCCACCGAGCCATGGTAGCTTGCTACTGCTCTGGACACATTGATTGACCGACATGTATCCTTCTTTGCCATTGTGTCTGTCCCTTCGGAGAAATGTCTCGTAGTGTAATGGAGTCCTTGTAGCCTGCTACGACTTGTCTACATGCAGTGATGATATTTATGTCCCATGGCGTAATGGAGTCCTTGTAGCTTTCTATGACTCGTCTACACACGCATGAGGCCAACACCTCCATTGTTGGGTTACCTATGCATGTCCCTATATGGATGTGCCACTTGGGTTCTACGACTAGTCCTGTTGTCACACCCTGTGTTTTGTCTCACGACTAAGTTAACATGACTCAAAAATTAGGGCCAATTAAAACTTTTTGAGTGCAATTGAATGCTTGACTTGTGTGTTATTTGCTTGCTTGTTTGATTGCTTGATGGTGCTCTATAATTCATAAAACATCCTCCTATCCTAAAGAACTCCTTTTCCTTGATCCCAAATCTTGTCCAATGATCATGCCATGTAAATAGGACTTAAAAATATTTACACAAAATATTATTTTGGCCAAAAAGCATTTATTTAAATTAGGTTTTCAAAACCCCCTGATTTGAGATTTGCACTGCAAGTCCCCGGATTGGGTGGATCCTCTTTACCCAAATGCTTTATGTGAAACCCACTATATATAAGACTTACCAAAACCACCAAATATTATTTGTAAAGATTATTTTCCTATTTTATTTAAAGGCTTTTTCTTAAGGACAGTAATGGTCTTTTATAGGGAAAATTATTTAAATACTTTAAAATTGTTTGAGAAAATTTAGGGGAACTCAGTGGACATATATTTTCCATATATGTGAGTTTCAACACATGGTCATGTTCAAAATCATGGGACAAACCCCTCAAAACCCTTTCTATACAAATCAAGCTTTTGAAATATTTCTATAAGAAATATTCTCAATAAATTCCAACAAAATTCCAAAAAGTCACACATGTCATATGTGATGATCTTGCAAAGTTTCATCTCAATCCCAATTGATTTGTTTCATCAAAATATCCCAAAACGCTCTCTGTCTAGATCCAAATTTGAGCAACTCTACATTGCCAACTGTCTCCATTTATGCTCAAACTCTGTGTACATGTTCTAGTCCTCTAATAATGCATCCACACCAAGTGGTGCATCAAGGAGAACGGATACACTTGTCCAAATACCCCCATACCCCTTTATGATGATTTCAAGCATTGGGGACTTATGCATTATCAAGTTTTCCCTATTGATCCCAAACTTTGTGAGCATGTTCTATTACCCAAATGATGATGCTACACTAAGTGGTTCATCAAGGAGAATAGTTTTGCAGGCCTAGATCTACAGAAACTTGATTCTGTTCATTTCTAGGTATTGCAAAGTTTACATTATGAACTTTCTTCAAATGAGTTCAAAATTGGTGATCAAGCCTAATTCCATCCCTCATTTCTTCCTGTTAAGTTTCATCTCTAGAAGAGGAGCTTAGCTAGCCAAAACACTGACCAAACACCTTCTAGTGCATTATTGGGATCAATAATTGAGGCACCACAAGTGCTCTCCTTGAGTCCAAATTTTTACTACACCTCCATCATACCTCTCCCCCACTCTAGTAACAAACCCAGCACCAGCTCCATGATTGAGGGGGGTAAAACCCAAAGATTCCTTCTTTTGGACAGCATTGGCATACCTCTCTTCCTCTCTCCTATTATTCCATGCATGCAACTGCCCCCAAGTTTGACTACGGTACCTCTGGCATGCCAATGCATCATCACACGTCCAAAGATGGCATGCCCATGTGGAAAATATGAGCAAACCATCTGAAACTAGATTATGACAGCAGATATAGCTTTGTACTTCAAGTGCTAATTATACTAATCTCCTTGAGTTGAAAACTTGTGGGCATATAGTCCTTCTATGCCTATGACCACTAGACAAGGTTTTGTACAAAGTCCCCTCTAGTACAAAGTCCCCTCTAGTACAAAGTCCCCAAGTTTGCGACTGCAAACTTACTCACAGTGAAAACCACACCCACTCAGCCCCATTTTCTCTGAGACTTCACCAGTGCACTCCAGCACGCATGCCTTGCATGCCAGACAGCTTTAGCCGGCCAAAACGATGCCCTGGAGACCAAGTGGCATGGTGACCACAACACTGCTTGCAAAAGTGGTGTCCTGCCACTTGAGGTCGCCCTGCAGCTTGCGTCCGGCTATGGCAAAGCACCCCAACGCGCCTTGGACCCCCTCAGTCTCCCACGCCCATCCCTGATGCCATGATGCCTCTAGGACCGCTCTGCCATGCGTGCTCGCCGTTCCAAAGAGCATCCGAGGCGCACCCAAGCTCCCCCTCATCGCCCCTACTTAAATGCCCCTCCCGGGCTCCCTCTCGCGTCCTTTCATGTTTCCATCTCCCCCTTGGGCCGCATGAACCTCCCCATTCCCCTCCCGCGCCCTCCATCGCCCCCTATGGCCGAACCCCTCCCGCCGGCCGCGGCTCAGATTGGCGCCCCCGCGGTCGCTTCCTCCCCCTCTAGTCCACGCCGGAGACCCCCAGCGTCTCCCCGCTCCTCATTTCCTATCATCCGCGGCTATGGTGCCGCATCCGTCGTCACCGTCGGCCTCCTCCGCCGGGGCGATGCTGCGCTCGGGCCCGGTCTTCCGCGGGGTCAAAGACCTCTAAGGCAGGTGTGACAGGATGCACCGAGCCCACCGGTGGCCGGAGCGCCGTCGGAGGTGGCCGAAGCCACTAGGGAAAGCGTCGGCGCCGCTCAGTCCCCTCCCCACTGTCTCTCCCTGCTCGAGCGGGAGGAGAGGGACGGACCCGACTCTCGGGCCCCGCTCGTCAGCGACCGCCCGACCGGGCCCTAGTTTAAGTGGAAACGGCCTCCGCCGGAGCCGCCTCCACCCGGGGAAAGCGTATTTCCCCGGGGCGCCTTTGAAATCGCCATCTCCCCTGCTCGGCCGAGCTGCTCGGCCGGCCCAGTTGCTGTCCAGCGCCCCGAGCGCATTATAACCCATTCGGTATAACCTCTTTTCTGCCTTTATATTTTTTTAGGAACTAAATAATTCATAGAAAAATAATTTGAACTCCAAATCAATAGATTCAAGTTCCTACAAATTCTTAAAATCATGTCCTATCCAAATATGTGCATTGCTCATTTTTCTTTCAAGTTTTTCTGTAGAGTTCAAATTCAAACTTGAATTTGAACTATGAAATGCCCCACTTTAAAAATCCCTAGTGCACTCATATCAACTCCAAATGGAGTGATTCAAGTTTCCAGATACTCCAAAAATCATTCCTTATTTGTGTAGCCATGGTGAAATTTTTTACCATGAACCTATCATGTTGGATTTAATAAATAGCCCATTTTCCATTAATTTCATCTTAGGAAAATCCTAGGAAATTCATCCCAATTCCAAATCCAGTGAAACCAATTTCTAAAATTTTCTAAAATAATGCCCTGGTTGTTCAGTGCATCCACCCATTTTGGTAAAAAGGTTTCCTGTAGACTTCTTCCAGGACTACCAATTCCCCTATTTCCACCATTCAAAACTCCCCCTTGACCCGCATCCAATGAAATCTCCCTTGTTATTTTTCTCATGACCAGAGGTGTCCAAGAAAAATAAAACTCCTATATAGAGAGCACTTTTATTTTCCGCTTGTTGTGTTGCTTATTGCGGTTGTTTCCGACGATAGTTGACGAAGTAGACAAAGTGCTCGGAGTGGACGAGAAGCGTGTGAAGACCTCGAAGACTTGGATAAGATAGGCAAGCAACCCTTTATCCATGTTAAGAAACTATTTTCATGCATGTCCTATAGCACCTTATTCCTTGTTGTTGATCATGTGATGTGGTGACCACTTCGGTGGGATGCCTCTATTACTTTTACCATTGATACTTGCATCATGCATGAACCTACCATCCTTATGAGGGCCATGCGGGTGGGAGTAGATAGGATGCTAGTAGATGCTACGCAAGTGGGATCGGGATTATGCATGGTGACAGAAGCAAAGAAATGATTCCAAAGACTTTTCAAAAAAAACGTCGGGTTCCACTAATGGCCGAGGGAGATTATGATGAGTTGGGTAACCACTTGAGAAAGAAGTGGTGTACCGGAATAAGTAAGTGTGTGTTTTCAAAAAATGGAGGGTTTAAGATTTGTCGACCGTCCCAACCTTACATGTGCGGCCACGATACCCCTTATGGGATGGGGCTTTGTTGATTACTATAATTGGTGCTAGCAGGGAGCCCGCATTACTAGTGGCGAGGGTGAAGTGGTCACTCTCGAGACGGGGTCGTCCCGGAAGTGGAAGGCCATGCGTTGTCTTTACAGGCACCGGGCACACCGTTGTGTGCCCTTATGGATGATACGTGATGTATATCATGAGGGATGGCACCAACGAGTGGACTCTTTGTTTAGTATCACCATGGGAAAGGCATTGTTCAGGTGCTTACCTCAGGTATGTAATATACCGCGAGTCGTGGATGACACTGAAGTTCCCCGAGTCTTGTGGGTAAAGCGCACAACCTCTGCAGAGTGTAAAACTATTTGAATATCCATGTCCACGGTCAAGGACAGTTGGGTGGTGCTGCTTATGCCACCTCCAGATGTTTCCTAAAAATTTGTTGTGTTTGGATGTGTGTGGATGACACAGGATGATACTTGAGGCATGTCTAAAGACTTGATGTGATTAATGAACATGAGATGGTCAACCCCTGCTTTTGATGATATCTGTAACTTGTTCATATGGATATCTGCCAACTGTTGATGCATGCTTACACATAGTTACTTGATCATGTCATTTGATTCAAAATTGGCTCTTCGCAAAATACCTACTTAGTGCTACTTCATGCATTGTTATTGACTTGTTCCAATCATGGGTTGCTTGCGAGTGCATTCAATGTACTCATTGGCTTGCCAATGGTTATTTAATTGGCCAGGCACGGAAGAATAGGAGTACGGTGAAGAGTTCATTGGTGATGAACATGCGAACTAGGACGCTTCCCAGTCAGAATGCCTCTAGATTTAAGGCAGATGGCATTGGTTCACACTTTCGACCAAGATTTCCGCTGCTTGTTAAGTTTAAGTGTTTGGCCCTTGTGGCACTATCTATGTAATACTAGACCTTCATGGTCTTTATCTATGTAAGACGATAAATGTGGATGTAAGACTCTTGTTATTCATCTTATGTGTGTTCAGTGAGCATTGATCTCTGGGATCACTTTACACGTGCATTCGGTGATCACGACTTATGAGTCGAGGTCCCCACAGAGCTGGTATTAGAGCCATCCTTACTGTAGGAAGCCCTTAGTTAGCATGAACGTTAGTTAGGACAAAACCATTTTCCCACACCCTTCAAAATCATCTACAAAGCCTCTATATTTCTCACCTCCCCTAAATTTTCAAAAGAAACAAAGGTTTTTACCTTAGCACTTCCACCACTTTTCTCTTAGCTCTCCTCGTCTGATTTTTTAAGACTTTGCAACGGTTGTTAGTATCCTTATGTCCCTGACCTCTGGATACCTTGAGATTCTCATGGGTAAACCGGAAGGAAGCCACCTTGCCGGACTTCTGCATGTGTATCGTGAACACAAGTTGGCGACAACACCACAAGACGATGCCAACAGAAGATACCTTCTCGAAAAATGAGGATATCAAGAACCAGAAGATGGTGCCACCATGGCCTTCGATGACCAGGGCACAAGACATGCAATGTCATGATATGGATCGCTAATAGAGCAACACTGTCCTTTTTGTTGTTGAGTGGGCAACCACCAGTGGATGAGAACCTCACCCTTTGGTCCGCCTCACCATAGTGAGCAGGAAAATGGTTCTCATTATCCCCCACTCTTGGTGCCGATTATATCATCAACATGACCGGCAGCATACAACTCTACCATGCCTTGTTAATGTCATTGCATAAAATATTGCCTACCTGGAATGCTCGACGTCTCAGAAGACAAGAAGGCATTGTCACGATCACAAGGACACCAAGAGACCCTGTCAACAACAGCCGTGAAGAACCACCTTCATCGTCAACTCAACAAACCCGAAGTCGTCAAGGACTCTTCAGGTGCAACCAGGATCATTTTGATGAACAACAACCAAAGACATAGCGACACCTGAAGAAGACATAGAAGGCTAAGCGGACTCCTCTCCAAGACACGAAGCAAGCACGACTATTGAGTCCGAGGACCCCTAGGGTAGGATAGGTCGTGTGTCCCCTATGCGAAGTCGATTCCATATGATGGTTCTGATGGAACCATGATTGTGTGTGTTGCTTGTTTGTGATTTGGTGTAAGTCACAATTTTGCCCTAGGCAACAAGTGCGCGACTGTATCACCTACCTTACCTTGATGTTTGTGTTTGGCCTTTTCGGCACTTGTTTGATTGCACTTGCACTATACCACCCCCTTAGGCACTTCTCTCGATGCTATTTTCTCTTCCCCATCTCGTCAACTGAAGACCGCCAAGACAAGATGCACCAAGTACCCACCTTGACGGACAGCTAGCGTTGAAGACTATGACTACAACGTACTCAACTAGACGTGACCCCGTAGGGTTAGGCTCTCCCTCAAGATTGGAAACCCCTCCCTAGACCAACCTAGACCTCACAAGCTCCCCTACCACAAGCCTTTGAACACGTGTTTAATACACAGATTTGCCAAAGCCCTTATTGAGCTTCAATAACCCCTGCTTAGCACTAGGTTCTTTATGGAGCTAGTTATCATAGTGAACAAACATCCTTCATTCTTACGCTAGCACTAGAACCTTGATGCCATAGGAAGGATCATCCAAGGATATATGATTTGTGGATAGTAAATTGATTTAGCCATAATAAATGACTTGAGGAGGCGATTGAAACCTTTTGGTGGATTACGAGGCTTAATGTTGGTAGGAGAACTTGGTGGATCAAGTTAATAGAGTAGCATAACTTACTTGTCCCTTGAGAAAATCGGATTAGTAGGGAAAATATGATCACAAGATGAAACTCTTGGTAGATTAATGACTTGACGTAAGTAATATTGATAAAGGATTGATGATGTCACAATGGTAACTTGAGTAACTAGTAGGAAATTCTTACTGTGTGTAAACCTTGGACTTAAATAGGTGGTTCTAATGGGTGCTCAGGATCAACGATACTACATGGTTCGGAGTTATTTGGATTTAGCACAATGATCTTGATCATGATACCATGTTTCTCGGTGGATGATAGTAGAGGGAATAGGATGATGTTAGGGGTAATTTAGGGATCTATATAAGCTCAACTTTGGAGTGTAGTTGGCCATGAGATTGGAAGTTCATGACAATAGTCCTTGCAATGATATGTGGATTATATGAACTCGAGGAGATTATGTTGGACTCCATCGATGCTGGATTTGTAGCAGTATAGGATCATGTATTAGTGGATGATATTCGTGGGTCGTTTAACTGGATTCGTAGGAAGGAAACGATATCTCGGATTGGTATACTACATGTTTCCTTAGCATAGAGATGCAACCTCTCAGACCTTGGGTGTACTAGCTAAACACTTGGATTTGTAGTGTCATGATCAAGCTTAGCAGCTTGTAAATTATCCCAAGGATTTTAATATAGGGATATATGTGAGTTAGCTATAGTATACACATGAGATTCCCAGCATAGTCCTTCTCTCAAAACCTTGGAGATATGAGTAGCATATGTAATATTGGAGTTCACTTATACGAGATGATACCTTCGAGGATATAGGGTGATTTTGTTTGGAGTAATAGGTTGTACTATTGGCATCTAAGAACTGTGCTCAAGGATAAGATGATAGACATTCACTCACATCCTAAGCTCCTTGAAACCTCTAAGCTTTACCGAGCCAGAATGTGGTCAGATTATGACCATAGGCCTTGGACTATAAGTCCTTAGACTATGGTCGGTACTCCACCTCGACCACCACCAATCCTGTTCAAAAGGAAGGTGACCACGAAGACCTCTATTAGGTTGGACCGCAAACCCTTGATACTAGTGACCATCCGGGACGAATGCCCGCTCCTCTCACATATCCCATGAGCAATGTGTTTATGTGATACTTCGGGAAATAGGTTGTTGTCCTCCGGGATGACATACTTATTTACCCAATAAGAGAAGGAACACCTTGGTCCTGTTTGAACAAGCCCCAGGAACCCTAATTACCATGCCTCTCGAGTATAAGGTTTCACCATGGAAGGAGTTGGACTACTTGAAACACCCTCCCTACTGAATAAGACTTTCTTGACCAAGCAAGATGAAGAACCACTACGATTGCGAAGCCACGACAATGACGAAGAAGAAACAAGAGAAGTCAACCACCACTCCTCTACCGGCTACATCAACTAGACTACATCCCGAAGCACCGACGTTCAAGCCCGATGAAGCCCTTGGACATCAAGAGGATTAAAGATCCCCTTGATTTAAAATAATCACATATTAGTTCTTGGCTAGGAAGGAACCGATGAGCTGATAACACCCCTCACTCCACCACTTTGATGGTGTATGATGAGCATGACATCCCTACTCCCTTCAGATGCCTGGAATGGAGTGGACAACGGTCATGACTTCATTATTAGCCTTTTTTAGACAATCTAGGGCGTAAAACGTGACTCGACCATCATAAGACACCTGTCAAAGGTAGTTCAACCCACTTGCCAAGCGTCAGACCTTGGTGATTAGATGACTGATCTATACTCTGAATAGTCAGCTTATCGAGAACCCCACTGAAACCTTCCCAGATGGTAGAACCCGTTTTGACACCAAGTCTCTAAGCCCAGTCTTAGGGACGAGACTCAGAGCATACCTTGCCACGAAGTGACGAGTAGACCAAACACTCAAAGACCCTCTAGAAACGTGCGTACATGACGATGAAGACAAACGACCAAAGAAGAATGAAGAATCTACCTGGGAAACTTACTCAAGCAGAAGATCTCAATGAGATTCCCACGATGACACTCCTCAGCACTCTCAAGGATGGAGACCACCTATGACTGAAGACCTTTTGCTTTAAGGAAGATAAGGACCTTCTCGTAAACGAGAAGCTACACCGAGACTTGACCCTTCTATTCTAATGCAAGACATCTAGATGTCACTAATAACCCCAGGACCAGCACACAGACACCCTGCTTTGCCAGGTCTTCTAACTTTGGGTTACACATGCAAGCCAGGCCCTACGAGGACCTCATTCACCAAACCCTTGACCATTAGGTGAGCCTAGCATTTTATGAGAACCCCGTTCACCTTAGACCATGTCAACAGTGCACTCGAAGACATATCATCAGGCACTTCAAGATCTAGAAGGACTACCACGCCGGAGCAGAAACAATGTGGAACGTGAAGACTACCTCACCTCTGAATGTCCGCATCATCACCTAAGCCTAGGAATCTCGAGGACGAGATTCTTGTAAGGGGTAGATCTGTCACACCCTGTGTTTAGCCTCATGACTAAGTTAACATGACTCAAAAAATAGGGCCAATTAAAACTTTTTGAGTGCATTTTAATGCTTGACTTGTGTGTTATTTGCTTGCTTGTTTGATTGCTTGATGGTGTTCTATAATTCATAAAACATCCTCCTATCCTCAAGAACTCTTTTTCCTTGATCCCAAATCTTGTCCAATTAACATGCCATGTAAATAGGACTTAAAAATATTTTTACAACATATTATTTTGGCCAAAAAGCATTTATTTAAATTAAGTTTTCAAAACCCCCTGATTTGAGATTTGCACTGCAAGTCCCCGAATTGGGTGGATCCTCTTTACCTAAATGCTTTATTGGAAACCCACTATATATAAGACTTCCCAAAACCACCAAATATTATTTTTAAAAATTATTTTACTATTTTATTTAAAGGCTTTTTCTTAAGGCCAGAAATGTTCTTTTATAGGGAAAAATTATTTAAATACTTTAAAATTATTTGAGAAAATTTAGGGGAACTCAGTGGACATATATTTTCCATATATGTGAGTTTCAACACATGGTGATGTTCAAAATCATGGGAAAACCCCTCAAAACCCTTTCTGTCCAAATCAATCTTTTGAAATATTTCTATTACAAATATTCTCAATAAATTCCGAGAAAATTCCAGCAGGACACACATCTCATATGTGATGATCTTGCAAAGTTTCATCTCAATCCCAATTGATTTGCTTCATAAAAATATTCCAAAACCCTCTCTGACCATATCCAAATTTCAGCAACTCTACATTGCCAACTGTCTCCATTTATGCTCAAACTCTGTGTACATATTCTAGTCCTCTAAGAATGCATCCACACCAAGTCGTGCATCAAGGAGAATAGATACAGTTGTCCAAATCCCCCATACCCCTTTATCCTGATTTCAAGAATTGGGGACTTATGCATTATCAAGTTTTCCCTATTGATCCCAAACTTTGTGAGCATGTTCTCTTACCCAAATGATGATGCTACACTAAGTGGTTCATCAAGGAGAATAGTTTTGTAGGCCTAGATCTACAGAAACTTGATTCTGTTCATTTCTAGGTATTACAAAGTTTACATTATGAACTTTCTTCAAATGAGTTCAAAATTGGTGATCAAGCCTAATTCCATCCCTCATTTCTTCCTGTTAAGTTTCATCTCTAGAAGAGGAGCTTAGCTAGCACAAAAGACTGACCAAACACCTTCTAGTGCATTATTGGGATGAATAATTGAGGCACCACAGGTGCTCTCCTTGAAACCAAATTTTTACCACACCTCCATCATACCTCTCCCCCACTCCAGTAACAAACCCAGCACCAGATCCATGATTGAGTGGGGGGGGGTAAAACCCAAAGATTCCCTCTTTTAGTCAGCATTGGCGTGCCTCTCTTCCTCTCTCCTATTATTCCATGCATGCAACTGCCCCCAAGTTTGACAACAGCACCTCTGGCATGCCAATGCATCAACACAAATTCAAAGATGGCATGCTCATGTGGAAAATATGAGCAAACCATCTGAAACTAGATTATGACATCAGATATAGCTTTGTACTACAAGTGCTAATTATACTCATCTCCTTGTGCTGAAAACTTGTGGGCATATAGTCCTTCTATGCCTATGACCACTAGACAAGTTTATGTACAAAGTCCCCTCTAGTAAAAACTTCCTTTCTAAGTCCCAAGTTTGTTGTTGCAAACTTACTCACAGTGAAAACCACACCCACTCAGCTCCATTTTCTCTGAGACTTCACCAGTGCACTCCAGCACACATGCCTTGCATGCCAGATAGCTTCAGCTGGCCAAAAGGTTGCCCTAGACACCAAGTGGCGCGGTGACCACACCACTGACCTACAAAAGTGGTGCTTTGCCACTTGAGGTCGTCCTGCAGCTTGCGTTCGGCTATGGCAAAGCACCCCAACGCGCCTCGGAACCCCCTCAGTCTCCCACGCCCATCCCCGATGTCATGATGCCACCAGGATCGCCCTGCTACACGTGCTCGCCACGCCAGAGAGCATTCGAGGCGCACCCGAGCTCCCCCTCATCGCCCCTGCTTAAATGCCCCTCCCGAGCTCCCTCTCGCGTCCTTTGATGTTTCCGTCTCTCCCTTGGGCCACAAGAACCTCCCCAATACCCCTCCCGCGCATTCCTTTGCCTCCTATGGCTGAACCTCTCCCGCCGGTCACAGCTTAGATTGGCGCCCCCACGATCGCTTCCTCCCCCTCTAGTCCACCCCGGAGCCCCCCAGCGTCTCCCCGCTCCTCATTTCCTCTCCTCCATGACTGTGGCACCACGTCCATCATCACTATTGGCCTCCTCCGCCGGGGCGATTCGGCGCTCGGGCCCGGTCTTCCGCGGGGTTAAAGACCTCTGAGGCGGGTGCAACAGGCTGCCCGGAGCCCATCGGTGGCTAGAGCGCCGCCGGAGGTGGCCTAAGCCACTAGGGCGAGCGCCAGCGCTGCTCGGTCCCCTCCCCTCAGTCTCTTCCTGCTCGAGCGGGAGGAGAGGGACAGACCCGACAGGTGTGCCCCGCCCATCAGCGACCGATCGACCGGGCCCTGGTTTAACTGGAAACAGACTCCGCCGGAGCCGCCTCCACCTGGGGAAACATATTTCCCCGGGGCGCCTTTGACGTCGCCGTCTCACCCGCTCGGCCGAGCTGCCGGGCCAGCCCGGTTGCTGTCCCGCACCCCGAGTGCATTATAACCCGTTCGGTATAACCCCTTTTCTACCTTTTTTTCAGGAACTAAATAATTCACAGAAAAATCATTTGAACTCCAAATCAAGAGATTCAAGTTCCTACTAATTCCTAAAATCATGTCCTATCCAAATATGTGCATTGCTCATTTTTCCTGCAAGTTTTTCTGTAGAGTTCAAATTCAAACTTGAATTTGAACTATGAAATGTCCCACTTTAAAAATCCCTAGTGCACTCATATCAACTCCAAATGGAGTGATCCAAGCTTCCAAATACTCCAAAAATCATTCCTTATTTGTGTAGCCATGGTGAACATTTTTACCATGCACCTATCATGCTGGATCTATTAAATGGCCCATTTTCCATTTATTTCATCTTAGGAAAATCCTAGGAAATTCATCCCAACTCAAAATCTAATGAAACCGATTTCTAAAATCTTTTAAAATCATGCCCTCATTGATGAGTGCATCCACCCATTTTGATAAAAAAAGGTGTCCTGTAGACTTCTTGTAGGACTACCAATTCCCCTATTTCCACCATTCAAAACTCCCCCTTGACCCGCATCCAATGAAATCTCCTTGGTTATTTTTCTCATGACCAGAGGTGTCCAAGAAAAATAAAACTCCTATATATAGAGCACTTTTATTTTCTGCTTGTTGTGTTGCTTATTGCGGTTGTTTCCGGCGATAGTTGACGAAGTAGACGAAGTGCTCGGAGTGGACGAGAAGCGTGTGAAGACCTCAAAGACTTGGATAAGCCAGACAAGCAGCCCTTTGACCATGTTAAGAAACTATTTTCATGCATGTCATATAGCACCTTATTCCTTGTTGTTGATCATGTGATGTGGTGACCAGTTTGGTGGGATGCCTCCGTTACTTTTACTGTTGATACTTGCATCGTGCATGACCCTACCATCCTTATGAGGGTCGTGCGGGTCGGAGTAGATAGGATGCTAGTAGATGCTACGCAAGTGGGATCCGGATTATGCATGGTGAGAGAATCAAAGAAATGATTCAAAAGACTTTTCGAAAACCCCGTCGGGTGCCACTAATGCCCGAGGGAGATTATGATGAGTTGGGTAACAACTTGAGAAAGAAGTGGTGTACCGGAATAAGTAAGTGTGTGTTTTCAAAAACGGAGGGTTTAAGATTTGTCAACTATCCCAACCTTACATGTGCGACCACGATACCCCTTATGGGATGGGGCTTTGTTGATTACTATGGTTGGTGCTAGCAGGGAGCCTGCATTACCAGTGGCAAGGGTGAAGTGGTCACTCTCCTGACGGGGTCGTCCAGGAAGTGGAAGGCCATGCGCTGTCTTTACAAGCACTGGGCACACCGTTGCGTGCCCTCATGGATTATACGTGTGATGTATATCATGAGGGATGGCACCAACGAGTGGACTCTTTGTTTAGTATCACCATGGGAAAGGCATTGTTCGGGTGCTTACCTCGGGTATGTAATATACCGCGAGTCGTGGATGACACGGATGTTCCTCGAGTCTTGTGGGTAAAGTGTGCAACCTCTGCAGAGTGTAAAACTATTCGAATAGTCGTGTCCACAGTCAAAGAAAGTTGGGTGGTGCTGCTTATGCCACGTCCAGATGTTTCCTAAAAATTTGGTGTGTAGGGGTGTGTGTGGATGACACAGGATGATACTTGAGGCAAGTCTGAAAACTTGATGTGATGAATGAACATGAGATGTTCAACCCTGCTTTTGATGATATCCGTAACTTGTTCATATGTATATCTGCCAACTGTTGATGCATGCTTACACATAGTTACTTGATCATTTCATTGCATTCAAAATTGGCTCTCCGCAAAATACCTACTTAGTGCTACTTCATGCATTGTTATTGCCTTGTTCCAATCATGGGTTGCTTGCAAGTGCATTCAAAGTACTCATTTGCTTGCCACTGGTTATTTAATTAGCCAAGCATGGAAGAACAAGAGTACGGTGAAGAGTTCATTGGTGACGAACATGCAAACTAGGATGCTTACCAGTCAGAATGCATGTAGGTTTAAGGCAGATGGCATGAGTTCATGCTTTCGACCAAGATTTCCTCGACTTGTTAAGTTTAAGTGTTTGGCCCTTGTGGCCCTATCTATGTAAGACTAGACCTTCATGGTCTTTATCTGTGTAAGACGCTAAATGTGGATGTAAGACTCTTGTTATTTAGCTTCTATGTGTTCAATGAGCATTTATCTCTGGGATCACTGTACACGTGCATTTGGTGATCACGACTTATGAGTCAGGGTCCCCACACATGTCGACCCGGGTTCTTCGTCATTTGAATGCTAGCGACATATTCGCATACGTGAGCCAAAACACACAAACGGTCACAGCCCAGGTAAGGTGGCAGGCGTGGAGATAACCGTGTGTGAGGCATAAAGTGATGTGATGTGTTACATGCTGGATTCTTATGGCTTAGGATCGGGGTCCCAACATCATAATTGCAACCCGCCAAATGTAGATATTGTTTCTTACACACACCGACTCTTTTTTTAAAGGGTTCTCTCTGGACATAGATACTTATGCTGTCTTATCCTTCATTATTACATAAGTTCTCTTGTAACTCCTTTACTTGTATATAGGCACTTCATCATGTCAAAAGCTTCCATTTGCAACTGGATGCCTTTACAAGTCTCGAAGGAGGTGCACAAAGAATATGTAGACCAGGGTTTGTTGCCACCTAAGGAAGTAATTGGATGGCGGGCTCCGCTAGGAGAGTCACACCCGAACCCTGGCGAAGGGGAAGTTGTAGTTTTCATAGATCATCTTCCCAGAGTATTTTATCCCCCGGGGTCAAAGTTCTTTCAAGATGCACTCAACTTCCTTCGCCTTCATCCGCAAGATTTGGCCCCCAACTCCATATCAAACCTCTCCCAATTTCAAGTCTGATGCAGGGTTTATCTGCAAATAGAACCCACTGTCCCACGTTTCCTAGAGTTCTTCTATTTGAACTGCTAGACTGAGTGCATAGATGGTCCTAGCCAAGAGTTAGCCGGAATTTCACTTCAAAGAAGTACAGATGACGGCTTTCCTGCTGTTGTCTTGCCGAGTCACCCCAAAGGATGGGCTAAGACTTGGTTTTACTGTCGGAACACTATTCCTGAGAATGAGAACCCTCTGGCAGGTTATAGACCAGATCGTCTTCCTATGGATTTTGGCCTACCTGGTTGGGCTTCCCAAGAAGAGCATGATGAATTCGCTTTTGTATTTATAATACAGTCTCGGGGCTTAACAGGAGTAGACCTGACCCGATGTTGGGCATCCTAGATGATCCTGTCATTGAGCCACCGCAATGCTTTGATGTGCAACTATTCTGGCCGCATTGATGATCCGCAAAGATTTAGTAAAATAATTATGACATAAGATGATGTGAATAAGATGGTGAAGAAGTTGTTGGGGGAACCTCAAGCAGTTTGTGATCAGGTTGGCTTGAAGCCTTTTAATGCCCTAAACCCGGCTCCTTCAGTAAGAAACTTCTAACAATCTATTGACTGTCTTTATAGAACTTCTTAAAATTTGAATGCTTTATTCTGTTACTTATATCAACAAACTTTGCACGCATCTACTTCGTTCCGGAAGAGGAAAAGGTAAGTCCTGTCTAGCAAGCCTAAAGTCGGTCCCAGCAAGAAGATGAATAAAGCAGCTACAGACGAGCCGTCATTTAGGGGCGAGTCTCCGTCAGTCGGTGCATCTATGGAGGTAATATTTGATTTTATTAATTGTTCCTTTATTGAATTTTCTAACATCTTTTTCTATCATGGTGACTCTGCCACAAGCCGGGCTAACAATGTTAAGGTAATTTCTATTTCCTCCGGCTCAGAATCCATGTATCCAAAGAAGATAAGGCGGGTCATTCGGAAAGTAAGTTTTTCTCACCCAGATGCTTATTTGGATCCCGATTTTATTTTGAAAAATACCCAACACGCCTCAAGGTGCCACACCCATAGTATTTCTGGTACTCTTGTGACCGGCTTACTCGACAAACCAGCTGCTCGCCAATTACAAGATGAGGTGCCTCATAGTCCAAGTACGTCTCATCCTCAGGCTGGTCTTTTTAAACAACCTCTCAATCCCGCTAATTCAAATTATCAGGAATCGCCCCCTTCATCTGGCGACTCAACTGACACAAAGTTACCACCCTTCGTCATCAACCAGGGGTATGTTTTTCCTTCTTTGTATCATATGTTTGTTTGCTAAACTCTGAGTTTGTATGTAATTTATTCTACCACCTTATTTTGTAGGGCCAGGGCCAAGAAGAGGAACCTTGGCGACTCATCTGCTAACCCTGAAGTTATTGAGTCGGAAAATCCAGATGTGGCTAAGGGATTCCTGGATTAGGGGATCCTTGGATAGTTGACCTATCGTTTATGGGCCGGACTGTATGGGCCACGAGGTGAACATCATAAGATCAAAGACCACCTACGACATATGGAAGCTTCGAGGAGCCGTGGCATATTCTCCAAGTTATTAGTCGTAGTTAGGCATGTTTATCTCTTCGGCATCTAACCAACCATGTGTAAACCCTAGGCATCCTTGACGTCTATATAAGCCGGAGGGTTTAGGGCATAGCAACAACACAACTCATCTAGGGTTAGCTATTCGATCTCGAGGTAGATCAACTCTGTAACCCCACGTATCATCAATACAACCAAGCAGGACGTAGGGTATTACCTCCATAGGAGGGCCCGAACCTGGGTAAATCTATGCCCCCTTTGTCTCCTGTTATCGTCGATTCTCGTCTCACAGTTCGGGACCCCTACACGAGATCCTCCGGTTTTGACACTGACATTGGTGCCTTCATTGAGAGTTTCTCTATGAGTGCCAAAGGAATCGATGGCTCACCTCGTGGCAAGCAGCGAGATTTGCATCCTGGGGACTCTCGCCTACCGATCATAGTCTCACCGGCAACGACATCTTGTCGCATGCCAGCCCGACTAGCCGTCATGGCCAGACCGAAAGCTTTTCCCCCAATCAGAGTATCAAGTTTGGAACCTTAGAGTTCACGGCCGATTCATGGGGAATACTTGTTCTAATGGAACCTTCGACCCTTGAAGAGAAACCTATAAGTCTGGACGCCTTGACGCCGAAGACATCAGGTCTCATGGTTGGACGGAACACAGATCCGCTTTGGTGTGGCTCTCGAACTATCATACCGCTCAATGAATCCACTCGTCTCAGTGACACGCATCCTACCATCGCCTCGTTCTTAAACGAGTTGTTTGATCGGATCGAATCTATGCATATATCGGATGACCAGGTTCCGATCTATGATCGTCTCAGGATAAGACCCGATGACAGGGAGATTCATGTCCCTCCGGTCACCCACCTTGTCGCTACTATCGAGTGTCCAACTGCAGATTCTGCCCGATAGCCGGAATTGAAAACTGTCTATACCCGAGTCCTCGGTCAACGAGACTCTATCAGTGAGCCAGAGGCACAGAATCACTCTAAATCCGGACCGTCGCCGGTCAGGGATCCGTCACACGATTCGGAAACTGTAATTCCGAACACTCAATTAGGCATGGAATTAAATATTTTCCACCCACCACCCAAGACGATCATCCCAGTATCGCACCAAAGCCCGTGTCTTCGGACTTTGGGATATCAAGCAACTACAAGGAGAACCAGTCCATCACTATTGGGCCAGACTCCTACTCGCTAGAAGCATAGTAAAAGTTCTTAGTGGCCAAGATATGACGGGAATTTTCATTCGCAATTTCCATGATGAAGGGATTCTTAATGCTGTGGCCCGCCGACACATAAGCGACTTTTCGGAGTTATCCGATTTGGTACAAAAGTACTATGCCATGGAGAGTGTCTGGCAATCCGAACAATTGTTCTCGGAACCAATTTTCTCCGAACACCCTAGAGGAGCTCGGAAGAAGAGGATAGCTCCAAAGCGGCCATCTGGGTACGAACCCATCGAAAAAAGAAACAAGCCCCTTTCAGGGACCGGCACTGTCCTCGACGGACTATTGGACAAACCTTGCCCTATGCATTCCGTGTTGTTAAACATGAACCCAACTCATAGCCTTAGAGCTTCCTAGGTCGTCAGGCAAGTCACAAAAAGCGGCGAGGCCATCCTTAAAACACCTCCATCGAGCAGACGCTTCCCTCCGCCGCCCGGATACAATTCTGAAGTCCTGACGGTCTAAGAGACTTTCCCCTCAAGGAACAGGCATAAGAAGGTTCTTAGGGAGCTCGAACAGGTCTACCATGTGGCAGCCACTAGCCCATGGGCAGACATACCGCTTACTTTTGGGGACACTGACCAGCCGGCCATTCTTCCCGGCCACTCACCGGCCAAACTAGTCTTGAACCCCGTCATTGATGGATACAGGCTACATAAAGTGCTAATGGACGACGGTAGTGGTCTGAACCTTATATACGAAGCCACCCTGGAAAAAATGCAGTTCGACCAATCTCGCATCGAACATAGCAATACAACCTTTCGTGGAATTATCCCAGGGAAAGAGGCACCTTGTCCCGGATGTATCATCCTGGACGTGGTGTTCGACACGCCCGAAAACTACCGATCCAAAGAACTTCTCTTCCACATCGTCCCCTTCCCGAGTGGCTATCACACCCTACTGGGACATGACGCCTTTACAAAGTTCAAGGCTGTACCCCACTATGGGTACATAAAACTCAAAATGCCAGGACCAAATGGAATGATCACGATCGCCAGTGATCTGAACATATCCCTTTGAGCCGAAAATAAGACGACAACGCTCGCCCTCGAGGCACTAGCAGAGACTTTCGCTGCTGAAGAACTGACCGCATTACGGTCGATAGTTAATAAGGACGACGTGGTCCTTAGAAAAAGGCCCAAGTCCACCTCCTTCAAACCCGCAGAGGAAATCGTCAAATTTCAGGTACATCCGATGGACCCCAATAAGACAACGTCCATCGGAGCCTAGCTTGATCCCCTCGTGGATGAAGCACTGCGGAATTTCCTTCACAAAAACTTGGACATTTTTGCCGGGCATCCTTCCAATATGCCCGGAATCCCACGACGGCTCGTTGAACACAGTCTAAACATTATCCCAGACTTTAAGCCCGTGAAACAGACTCCGCGCTGCTTCTTCGAGCCCAAACAGCAAGTCATGGGTGAAGAATTAGCTAAACTGTTCAAGGCCGGATTTATTCGGGATATTAAACACCCCGAGTGGCTGGCAAACCTGGTGATGGTACCTAAGAAAGACAAGTCCTGGCGGCTGTGTGTCGACTTCAAAGACTTTAACAAATCCTGCCCCAAGGACCCTTTCTCCTTACCACGCATAGACGAGATCATTGATACCACAGTCAGACATGATTCGTTGTGTTTCCTCGACGCTTACTGTGGATACCATCAAATTAAAATGAAAGAATCCGATCAAGCGGCTACCGCATTCATCACCCCCTATGGGCCATTCTGCCTCAACATGATGCCTTTCGGGCTAAAAAACGCTGGGGCCACATACCAGTGCATGATCTAGACCTGTCTCGCGACACAAGTCGGTAAGACTGTCGAGGCATACGTGGATGATGTGGTAATTAAAACCAAACACGTCAGCTAGTTGATCGACGACCTACGACAAACCTTTGCTAGTCTATGCGAATATGATATATGACTCAATCCGAAAAATGTGTATTTGGAGTTCCCTCTAGTAAGCTACTTGGATTCATCGTCTCGCATAGAGGAATAGAGGCAAATCCAGCTAAAATCCGTGCTCTATCAGAACTTGCAATACCCACATAGCTGAACTACGTCCAGAGGCTAGCTGGGTGCATAGCAGTGTTAAGCCGCTTTATCTCCCGCCTCAGAGAGAAGGCTTTGCCGCTCTATAAGCTGCTAAAGCGGACCAACAAGTTCGAATGGACCGATGAGGTAGCGGATGTGATGGAAGAAATCAAAACACTACTGGCAACCAACCCCAGACTCACGGCACCAGGCACCGGTGAGCCCATGTTATTATACATATCGGCTACTAACAAAGTTGTCAGCGCGGTGCTCATTGTTGAACGAGATGAGGAAGGACAAAAATTCCGGACCGAGAAACCGATATATTATGTGTTAGAAGTGCTAATGCAGTGCAAGTACATATACCCGCATTACCAAAAGATAGCCTATACAGTATTTATGGCGTCAAGGAAACTCGGACACTACTTCCAGGAGTGTGCGATAACAGTGACATCTGAGGTCCCCCCCTGAATGATATAATCAACAACAGGGACGCCACCAGCCGCATAGCCAAGTGGGCCGTTGAGCTCCTTCCCTTCGAAATAAACTACAAGCCACACCATGCCATAAAATCTCAGGTATTGGCGGACTTCCTGGCTGAATGGACAGAGGCCGAGCTCCCCAAGGAATATAGTGTATACTCCCATTGGATAATGTACTTTGATGGATCCAAGACCTTTGCCGGACTAGGGGCTGGAGTTATCCTCATATCCCCCATAGGCGACAATGCGTGATACATGTTACAAATCATGTATGCCGACTCCAACCATGCAGCCGAATATGAAGCTCTCCTTCATGGTCTTCGGATGGCGGTATCGATGGGCATACGACGGCTAGAGGTACGGGGAGACTCAAACTTGGCCACATCCCAAATTAACGGCGAATTTGACGCCAGAAACCCGAAGATGGTGGCATATAGAAATGTCGTCCTCAAGATATCTGCTCGGTTCGAGGGGTTGGAATTCCACCACATTGCTCGCGACAACAACCAAACCGCCGACATACTGGCCCGTATGGGAGCCAAGCGCGATCCTGTCCCGAGAAACACCTTCCTGGAGCAGCTCTTTAAGCCATCTATAGTGTGGCAGTACGATGACAATGACGCCGGTCCAAATATGGCGGACGAGGTTGTTCCCCCCATAAACGAACCAGACGATGGCATTATCGGCGGCTCCGTAATGAATGAAACGCCCTCGGCTCATGAGGTAATGGAAGTAATAGCACCATGGATAGAGCCCTTCCTCGCTTACCTTCTTCACAAGGAACTCCCCGACGGTCAAACCGAGGCACAACGCATAGTTCGGCGATCCAAGGCCTACAAAGTACACGAGGGTGAGTTGTACAAGAAAAGTACAACCGGAATATTAGAACGGTGTATATTCGAGGAAGAAGGACGGGACCTCCTTGCCGAAATCCACGCAGGCATGGGCGGTCATCACGCCGCGGCAAGATCCCTTGTCAGCAAGGCCTTCCAAGCTGGTTTCTTTTGGCCTACAGCTCGGACGGACGCCTAGTCACTTGTCCAACATTGCGTAGGATGTCAACTCTTCGCAAATCAAAGTCACATGCCACCAACAGCTCTTCGGACTATCCCGATCACTTGGCCTTTTGCGGTCTGGGGGCTGGACATGGTCGGACCACTTAAAGTGGGGACCAAGAAAAATAAATACCTACTGGTCATGGCTGACAAGTTCACCAAATGGATAGCAGCAAAGCCCGTCAAGTCGGCTAAATCTGGACCAGTGATCAACTTCATATCCAGCGTGGTACACCGCTACGGTGTCCCACATAGTACAATAACGGATAATGGATCCAACTTCACGTCCCAAGAGGTCAAGGACTGGTGCACTAAAATGGGCATAAAGCTCGATTATGCGTCAGTATATCATTCGCAGACCAATGGACATGTCGAATGAGCAGACGATCTCATTATGAGCGGCATTAAGCCACGTTTGGTCTAATTTCTTCACGAGTCCGACTGTCATTGGGTGGAGGAACTCGACTCCGTTTTATGGGGCATGCGCAACATCCCCAACAGATCAACGGGTTACACACCGTTCTTTATGGTCTATGGGGCAGAGGCAGTCCTCCCTTGCGATATTAATCACGACGCACCAAGTATGCGCATGTACGAGGAAAAGGAGGCCGAGTTGGATCAGCAGGACGACTTAGACGCCTTGGAGGGAGAGCGCGAAATAGCTCGGGCTCGCTCCACTTTTTACCAACAGCAAGCTCGACGTTACCAAAGTAGGGAGGTCAGGGCAAAAGAATACAACATAGGCGAACTCGTCCTACAACTCTCGGAGAAACAGAAGCATAAACTCAATCCCAAATGGGAGGGTCCTTTCATCATCGACGAAGTACTCGCGGGAGGTGCCTATTGTCTTCAGAGTCCATCCTACAACCGCCTTGAACCAAACCCATGGAACGTAGCTCGTCTTCGGCGCTTTTACGGATAAACCGGTGTCATCCAACTCCCCGTATTTTTTTCCTTTTTCCTTTTGTTCTTTTGTTCTTTTTTCTTCTTCCCTTCCCAATTTGCTATTTGATAGGGTTAATTCACCTTTTCCCTATGTTCGGTTAAACCGATCATGTATTAAAGATTATCGACATACACCATAGAGTGTTAAATCCGAACACGACGTGTAGGGGCTTCTTCTAGAAGCCAATGTTTTTATATTACAACTATTTGCTCACACTTATCGTGTGGACACGTTTCTTTTGTCACGTTCAAGCCATCATATGCATCAATTCAAACTAAGACTTTACCAAGCTGGGTTGCCTCGCTCCTCTGATTACCCTCTACGTTCCCGATTGTTCGGCTAGAGGGTAAAGGGAGCACCTCTGCGATTGTTACGACCAGGTTATCCGGACACATACCTCAGACGGGTGAAGCCGAAAGCTAGCTATCTTACGAAGACAATTGGTTGGTTGTGACAGAAACACCTTATACGACTCCGATCGTTATCACCGATGTTTGGGTATTTTCTTCCCAAAGCATAGTTAGTCGCATACTAAAATTATGCGGACTTCTATCTACGACCTTCGTAGAGCCCCGATGAAACGTGTTGATAGAGGTGCTATTTTCGTCGGAAGATGTTTCTTACGCTAAGCAGTAATATAACATATCTTTCTCTGTGCTTTCTGTCTGTTCAAATCGCATGGCCAGATTGCCTGGTTCCCCGAATACGGTTCGCCCTTTTGGAGTGATAAACGAGGAGGAACACTTCTGAGATCTTCGCACGGGAGGGAGAAGCCGATGGCCGGTTAAGACAAAGTTTACAACATAGATTGTTTTCTACAACAAGTACATATAAATTACATGTTCGGCTGCTGATCGAGATTATCGATTATGGTGTCAAGGGGGCAGTCTTCTTGTGAAAGACGGGCGGCAGGCATCACCTGGTCATACACCAGGTGGAGTGGCAGTTCTTTTCCATCCAATCCTACAGGACCAACCCGCGCCATATGCTCGGGATTAAGTCCGGTGTAAAGGGTCTTCATCATCGCCCATGCTTCCCGTGCTCCCTCACGGCAAGCCGAACTCTTCCACAGCTCGTACCTATTCTGAGCCCCCTTGAATCGATCCACCAGTTTGGCTAGCCCTTCAGGCGGTTGTTCAGTAGGCCATAGTACCTTTACCATGCCTTTCATTGTTTTCTGCACATGCCCGTGGAGAGCGGTCAGCTCTTTGAGCAGGTTCCCCTGGTATGATCCGATCTCCTCTTCAGGATGCCCCGACAGGAGACCTATACATGAGGCAATTGTTGGAAATATGCCCTAGAGGCAATAAATAAAGTGTTTATTATTATATTTCCTTGTTCATGATAATTTTTTATTATCCATGCTATAATTGTATTAATTGGAAACACATTACATGTGTGGGTAAATAGACAACACTTTGTCCCTAGTATGCCTCTAGTGAACTAGCTCGTTCATCAAAGATAGTCAAGGTTTCCTGGCCATTGACATGTGATGTCATTTGATAACGGGATCACATCATTAGCAGAATGACGTGATCGACAAGACCCAAACTATAAACGTAGCATATGATCGTGTCAGTTTATTGCTACTGTTTTCTACATGTCAAGTATATGTTCCTATGACCATGAGATCATGCAACTCACGGATACCGGAGGAGTGCCTTGTGTGTATCAAACTTCACAACGTAACTAGGTGACTATAAAGGTGCTCTACAGGTATCTCCGAGGGTGTCTTTGAGTTGGCATGGATCAAGACTAGAATTTGTTACTCCGTGTGACGGAGAGGTATCTTAGGGCCCACTCGGTAATAGAACATCACAATGAGCCTTGCAAGAAATGTGTCTAAGTGTTAGTCACGGGATATTGTATTACAGAACGGGTAAAGAGACTTGTCGATAACGAGTTTGAACTAGGTATGGAGATACCGACGATCGAATCTCAGGCAAGTAACATACCGAAGAACAAAGGGAACATCATACGGGATTAACTGAATCCTTGACATAGAGGTTCGACCGATAAAGGTCTTCGTAGAATATGTAGGAACTAATATGGGCATCTAGGTCCCGCTATAGGTTATTGACCGTAGAGGTGTCTCGGTCATGTCTACATAGTTCTCGAACCCGCAGGGTCTACACACTTAAGGTTTGGTGATGTTTCGGTATTATAGAGTTATGTATGGTGGTGAGCGAATGTTGTTCAGAGTCCCAGATGAGATCCCGGATGTCACGAGGAGCTCCGGAATGGTCCGGAAGTAAAGATTCATAAACAGGAAGTCCTTTTTTGGTCGCCGGAAAAGTTTCGGGCTCATCGGTAGTGTACCGGGAGACCATCTGGAGGGGTATTTCGACCCAATAGGCTCCATGGGATGTGGGAGAGTGTTTACCAGCCCTTAGTGGGCTGGTGGAAGTCCCACACAAGGGCCATGAGGTTTGGGAAAAAAGTCCCAAGAGAAAAGGTGGAAAAAGGCAAAAATAGGGTGAATCCTAGTCCTACTAGGATTAGAGGTGGAGTCCACCTCCTCCACCTGGTTCGGCCGACACCTTGGAGGCTTGGCCCTTGTGCTCTTCCTCCACTCTTCCTCTTATATATACTGGAGGTTTTAGGGTTTTGGCATAGATTTTTCATCCATGTGCTGCCCGTTCCTCTAATGCATAGTTTCTCCCCTAGATCGGATTTCTGCAGTGCTTAGCCGAAGCCCTACCGAAATAGCTCCACCACCATCGCCGGAGCGCCGTCATGCTGCTAGAGAAATCTTATTCCTCTCTGCTCCTTCTTGCTAGATCAAGACGGCGGAGATCGTCATCAAGTTGTACGTGTGCTGAACGTGGAGGTGTCGTCCGTTCGGCGCTAGATCGAAAGGATCATGATCAAGTTCGTGGGACGGATCGTGATTGGATCGCGGGATGGATCGTGATTGGATTGCGGGACGGATCGTGATTGGATCAGGGGACGCATGGCGATTTGGATCGCGAAGACGTTCGACTACACCAACCGCGTTTCTTAACGCTTCCCGCTTAGCGATCTACAAGGGTACATAGATCCACTCTCCCTCTCGTAGATGCTCAAAACCATGGATAGATCTGCGTGTGCGTTGGAATTTTTTTTGTTTCCCATGCAACATTCCCCAACAGTGGCATCATGAGCTAGGTCTATGTGTAGATGAGATCTCGAGTAGAACACAAAAGGTTTGTGGGCGTTGATGCTTAGATTGCTTCCTCCCTTGGTCGGATTTTGGTTCAGCAGTATTGTGAGATGAAGCGTCCCGGACCAACATTACTCGTACGCTTACGAGAGACCGGTCCCTCGACCGCAACTTGTTGCATAGATGGCTTGCGGGCGCCAGTTTCTCTCATTTCAGTTGGATCGGATTCGACAAAGGCGGTCCTTGAGAAGGTTGAAAAGCAACTAGTGTATCACCGTTGTGGTTTTTGCATAGATGAGAATTGTTCTTGCTAGATACCCATAGCAGCCACGTAAAACATGCAACAACAATCAAGGGACGTCTAACTTGTTTTTGCAGGGTATGTTGTGATGTGATATGGCCAATTGCATGATGTGATATATGTGATGTATGAGATGATCATGTGATGTATAGATTATCACGACTTGCATGTCGATGAGTACGGCAACCGGTAGGAGCCATAGGATTGTGTTTAATTATTGTATGACCTGCGTGTCAATCATTAAGCGCTATGTAATGCTTTACTTTATCACTAAACGGTAGCAATAGTAGTAGAAGCATGTTGGGCGCGACAACCCCGATGGCGACACATTGATGGAGATCAAGATGATGAAGATCATGGTGTCATGCCGGTGACGATGGAGATCATGCTGGTGCTTTCTAGATGAAGATCAAAAGCACAAGTTCATGGCCATATCATGTCACTTATGAATTTCATGTGATGTTAATCCTTTTATGCACCTTGTTTTGCTTAGGATGATGGTAGCATTATAAGGTGATCCCTCACTTAAATTTCAAGATGAACTGTGTTCTCCCCGAGTGTGCACCGTTGCGAAAGTTCGTCGTGTCGGGACACCACGTGATGATCGGGTGTGATAGACTCTACGTTCACATACAACGGGTGCAAGCCAGTGTTGCACACGCAGAACACTCGGGTTAAACTTGACGAGCCTAGCATGTACAGACATGGCCTCGGAACACAAGAGACTGAAAGGTCGAACATGAGTCATATAGTAGATATGATCAACATGAGATGTTCACCATTGAAGCCACCTCAACTCACGTGATGATTGGCCTCGAGTTGGTGGATTTGGATCATGTGACATTCAGGTGACCTAAGGGATGTCGATTTGAGTGGGAGCTTTAGTAATTTGATTAACTAAACTCATTATCTTGAACAATAGTCTAAGTAAACTTTGCATATTTATGTTGTAGATCAATGGCTCGCATAGTAGCACCCCTGAATTTTAATGCGTTCCTAGAGAAAGCTAAGTTGAAAGATGATGGAAGTAACTTTGTTGACTGGGCCCGTAATCTGAGGATTATCCTCACGGCTTCCTAGAAATCATATGTCCTTGATGCGCCGCTTGGTGACCAACCAGAAGCCATGACCTCCGAAGACGTTAAGAACGCTTGGTAGGCACGTACTGGAGATTACTCAATAGTTCAGTGTGCAATATTGTATGGCTTAGAACCAGGATTTCAAAGACGTTTTGAACGTCATGGAGCATATGAGATGTTCTAGGAGTTCAAGTTTATCTTTCAGAAGAATGCCTGGATCAAGAGGTATGAAACCTTCGATAAGTTATATGCTTGCAAGATGGAGGAGAACGGTTCTATCAGTGAACATATACTCAGAATGTCTAGGTATTCAACTCGTCTAGCGGAGTTGGGAATTGCCCTTCCACCAGAGGCGATCACTGACAGAGTTCTTCAATCACTGCCACCTAGTTACACGAGCTTTGTGATGAACTATAACATGCAAGGGATGAACAAGTCAGTCGCCGAGCTATTTGCGATGCTAAAAGTCACTGAGTCTGAAATCCAGAAAGAACATCAAGTGTTGATGGTCAATAAAACCACTAGTTTCAAGAAAAATGGCAAGGTCAAGGGCCAGGGCAAGAAGGGTAAAACCAAGAAGGATGGCAAAGTAGTTGCTACTCCTATAAAGAAGCCCAAGCATGGACCCAAGCCAGAAACTAAGTGCTTTCATTGCAAGGGAACTGGTCACTGGAAGCGGAATTTCCCCAAGTACCTGGCTGACAAGCAGGCGGCCAACGAAAAACAATGTATATATGATATACATGTTATTGATGTGTACCTTACTAGCTCTTGTAGTAGTGCCTGGGTATTTGATACCGGTTCGGTTGCTCACATTTGTAACTCAAAGCAGGAACTACGGAATAAACGAAGGCTGGCAAAGGACGAAGTGACAATGCGCATGGGAAATGGTTCCAAGGTTGATGTGATCGTCGTCGACACGCTCTCTCTTCGATTACCATCGGGATTAGTGATGAACCTGAATAATTGTTATTTAGTGCCTGCGTTAAGCATGAACATTATATCTGCATCTTGTTTATTGCGAGACAGTTACTCATTTAAATCAGAGAATAAAGGTTGTTCTATTTATATGAGTAATATCTTTTATGGTCATGCACCCAATGTTAGGGGTTTATTCATATTGAATCTTGATAGTGATGACACACATGTTCATAACATTGATGCCGAAAGATGTAGAGTTGATAATGATAGTACCACTTTCTTGTGGCACTGCCGTTCAGGTCATATTGGTGTAAAACGCATGAGGAAGCTCCATGCTGGTGGACTTTTGGAGTCACTTGATTTTGAATCACTTGACACATGTGAACCATGCCTCATGGGCAAGATGACTAAAACGCCATTCTCTGGAACAATGGAACGAGCGAGTGACTTATTGGAAATCATACATACTGATGTGTGCGGTCCAAAGAATGTTACAGCGCGTGGTGGATATCGTTATTTTCTCACCTTCACTGATGATTTAAGTAGATATGGGTATATTTACTTGATGAAACACAAGTCTGAAACGTTTGAAAAGTTCAATCAATTTCAGAGTGAAGTTGAGAATCATCATAACAAGAAGATTAAATTCCTGCGATCTGATCGAGGAGGTGAATATCTAAGTTATGAGTTTGGCAGTCACTTAAGATAGTGTGGAATTGTTTCACAGTTGACACCACCCGAAACACCACAGCGTAATGGTGTGACTGAATGTCGTAATCGAACCTTATTAGATATGGTGCGTTCTATGATGTCTCTTGCTGATTTGCCACTATCGTTTTGGGGTTATGCATTAGAGACAACTGCATTCACTTCAAATAGGGCACCATTGAAATCCGTTGAGACGACGCCATATGAACTGTGGTTTGGCAAGAGGTCAAAGTTGTCGTTTCTTAAAGTTTGGGGATATGATGCTTATGTAAAAAAAGCTTTAGCCTGAAAAGCTGGAACCCAAAGCGGAAAAATGCGTCTTCATAGGATACCCGAAAGAGACAGTCAGGTATACCTTCTATCTCAGATCCGAAGGCAAAGTGTTTGTCGCTAAGAACGGAACATTTCTTGAGAAAGAGTTTCTCTCGAAAGAATTGAGTGGGAGGAAAATAGAGCTTGATGAGGTTATTGAACCTTTACTTCAACCAGAAAGTAGCGCAACGCAGAAAGATGTTTCTGTGGAACCTACGACGGTAGAAGAGGAAGTTAATGATGATGATCATGAAGCTTTGGATCAAGCTACTATTGAACCTCATAGGTCGACAAGGCCATGTACTACTCCTGAGTGATACGGCAACCCTGTCTTGGAGGTCATGTTGTTGGACAACAATGAACCTATAAGCTATGGAGGAGTAGTGATGGGCCCGGATTCCGAGAAATGGTTAGAGGCCATGAGATCCGAGATGGGATCCATGTATGAAAACAAAGTATGGGCTTTGGAAGTATTACCTGAAGGGCGAAAGGCCATTCAGAACAAATGGATCTTTAAGAAGAAGACAGACGCGGACGGTAATGTCACTGTCTATAAAGCTCGACTTGTGGCAAAGGGTTTTTCACAAGTTAAAGGAGTTGACTACGATGAGACCTTCTCACTCGTAGCGATGCTTAAGTCTGTCAGAATCATGTTGGCAATAGCTGCTTATTTCGACTATGAAATTGGGCAGATGGATGTCAAAACAGCATTCCTCAATGGTTTCCTTGAGGAAGAGTTGTATATGATTTGACCAGAAGGTTTTGTCGATCGAGAGAATGCTGACAAAGTTTGCAAACTCCAGCGATCCATTTATGGGCTGGTGCAAGCATCTCGGAGTTGGAATAAGCGCTTTGATGAGGTGATCAAAGCGTTTTGTTTTATACAAGTTTATGGAGAAGCTTGTATTTACAAGAAAGTGAGTGGGAGCTCCATAGCGTTTCTAATATTATATGTGGATGACATATTGCTGATTGGAAACAATATAGAAATGCTGGAAAGCGTGAAGGAATATTTGAACAAGATTTTTTTGATGAAGGACCTAGGAGAAGCTTCTTTCATATTAGGCATTAAGATCTATAGAGATAGATCGAGACGCTTGATAGCACTTTCACAGGGCACATACCTTGATAAAGTTTTGAAGAAGTTCAAAATGGATCAGTCCAAGACGGGGTTCTTGCCTGTGTTACAAGGTGTGAAGTTGAGTAAGACTCAATGCCCAGTGACTGCAGAAGATAGAGAAAAGATGAGTGTCATCCCCTATGCTTCAGCCAAAGGTTCTATCATGTATGCAATGCTGTGCACAAGACTGGATGTCAGCCTTGCCATAAGTATGGCCAGAAAGTTTCAAAGTGATCCTGGAATGGAACACTCGGCCGCGATCAAGAATATCCTTAAGTACTTGAAAAGGACTAAGGAAATGTTTCTCGTTTATGGAGGTGATGAAGAGCTCGTCATAAAGGGTTACGTCGATGCAAGCTTTAACACTGATCCGGATGACTCTAAGTCCCATACCGGATACGTGTTTATTCTCAACGGGGGAGCGGTAAGCTGGTGCAGTTCCAAGCAAAGCGTGGTAGCCGATTGTACATGTGAAGAGGAGTACATCGCAGCCTCGGAGGCGGCAAAGGAAGGTGTCTAGATGAAGCAGTTCATGACAGATCTTAGAATAGTGTCTAGTGCACTGAATCCAATGAACCTGTTCTGTGACAACACTGGTGCCATTGCTCTGGCCAAGGAACCAAGGTTTCACAAGAGGACCAGACACATAAAGTGACGCTTCAACTCCATCCACGATTACATCGAGGAGAAGGACATAAATATTTGCAAAGTGCACACGGATCTGAATGTTGCAGACCCGTTAACTAAACCTCTTCCAAGGGCTAAACATGATCAACACCAGAACTGCATGGGTGTTCGATTCATTACCATGTAAATCACATAGTGATGTGAACTACATTATTGACTCTAGTGCAAGTGGGAGACTGTTGGAAATATGACCTAAAGGCAATAAATAAAGTGTTTATTATTATATTTCCTTGTTCATGATACTCGTTTATTATCCATGCTATAATTGTATTAATTGGAAACATATTACATGTGTGGGTAAATAGACAACACTTTGTCCCTAGTATGCCTCTAGTTAACTAGCTCGTTCATCAAAGATGGTCAAGGTTTCCTGGCCATTGACATGTGAGGTCATTTGATAACGGGATCACATCATTAGGAGAATGATGTGATGGACAAGACCCAAACTATAAACATAGCATATGATCGTGTCAGTTTATTGCTACTATTTTCTGCATGTCAAGTATATGTTCCTATGACATGAGATCATGCAACTCACGGATACCAGAGGAGTGCCTTGTGTGTATCAAATGTCACAAAGTAACTGGGTGACTATAAAGGTGCTCTACAGGTATCTCTGAGGGTGTCTGTTGAGTTGGCATGGATCAAGACTAGAATTTGCTACTCCGTGTGACAGAGAGGTATCTCAAGGCCCACTCGGTAATACAACATCACAATGAGCCTTGCAAGCAATGTGTCTAAGTGTTAGTCACGGGATATCGTATTACGGAACGAGTAAAGAGACTTGCCGATAACAAGGTTGAACTAGGTATGGAGATACCAACGATCGAATCTCGGGCAAGTAACATACCGAAGAACAAAGGGAACATCATACGGGATTAAGTGAATCCTTGACATAGAGGTTCGATCGATAAAGATCTTCGTATAATATGTAGGAACCAATATGGGAATCTAGGTCCTGCTATAGGTTATTGACCGTAGAGGTGTTCGGTCATGTCTACATAGTTCTCGAACCCGCAGGGTCTGCACACCTAAGGTTTGGTGATGTTTCGGTAGTATAGAGTTATGTATGGTGGTGACCGAATTCTGTTCGGAGTCCCGGATGAGATCCCGGACGTTACGAGGAGCTCCGGAATGGTCCGGAGGTAAAGATTCATATATAGGAAGTCCTGTTTTGGTCACCGGAAAAGTTTTGGGCTCATCGGTAGTGTACCGGGAGTGCCGGTAGTGTACTGGGAGACCATCGGGAGGGGTATTTCGACCCAAGAGGCTCCATGGGCTGTGGGAGAGTGTTTACCATCCCTTAGTGGGCTGGTGGAATTCCCACACAAGGCCCATGCGGTTTGGGAAAAAAGGCCCAAAGAGAAAGGGTGGAAAAAGGCAAAAATAGGGTGAATCCTAGTCCTACTAGGATTAGAGGTGGAGTCCACCTCCTCCACCTGGTTCGGCCGACTCCTTGGAGGCTTGGACCTTGTGCCAAGCCTCCTCCTCTCTTCCTCTTATATATACTGGAGGTTTTAGGGGTTTTGCACAGATTTTTCAGCCACGTGCTGCCCATTCCTCCAGTACAGAGTTTCTCCCCTAGATCGGATTTCTACAGTGCTTAGGCAAAGCCCTGCCGGAATAGCTCCACCACCATCGCCGGAGCGCCGTCACGCTGCCGGAGAACTCTTCTTCCTCTCCGCTCCTTCTTGCTGGATCAAGACGGCGGAGATCGTCATCAAGTTGTACGTGTGCTGAACGCGAAGGCGTCGTCCGTTCGGCGCTAGATCGGAAGGATCGTGATCAAGTTCGTGCGACGGATCGTGATCAAGTTTGTGGGACGGATCGTGATTGGATCGCGGGACGGATCGTGATTGGATCACGGGACGGATCGTGATTGGATCGCGGGACACACGGCAATTTGGATCGTGGAGACGTTCGACTACACCAACCGCGTTTCTTAACGCTTCCCGCTTAGCGATCTACAAGGGTACGTAGATCCACTCTCCCTCTCGTGGATGCTCATCACCATGGATAGATCTGCGTGTGCATAGGAATTTTTTTTGTTTCCCACGCAACGTTCCCCAACAGCAATAGCATACTTACTTTTACTTCCTAGTTCCTACATAGGAAATATTTGTGATAATAGAATCACACTTACCGAACATGCCCCTCTGAAGCTTTTGGTTTTCTTCTTGAGCTTGGGCCAACTGAATCTTCAAATTCTTAATTTATTTGGCCTGCTTTTGCACAACAAGGCAGCCAGCCTCGTGATGGGACTCGGCGTATGGCTGAGAGTCTCGGGCTTCCTCCAACTGCCTTTGCATGTGCCCTATTGATTCGGCTGCTACATGGAATCTGCGTGTCAGGCACGATAATACATTAAGATTAGAAGTAAAGGTACACTCACCATGGGCCTCCCAAGTGAAGCTCTTAACTTGCGCCAGTTCGGCCTTCACAGATTGCTCTTCTCTGCGGCTGCCCTCCAGCTCCTTAGACAATTGCTCGGCATGTTGCTTTGAAGCCTATGTCAGCAATCAAACATTGCATAGATCCTCAATTCGTTTGTTCCAAATCAAATTACGGATCGGGCGCTACTGGGTTTACATGAGTATTCAGACTCTTTAAAAGACGAACACTTACCTGCATCCTGGCTGATATCAACTTCATAGCCTCACCGAACCCGGCTCAGGCAGCTCCAATGTGCGCATCCGCTGTGTGTAGGGCATCAAACTCTTGTTCGGAGAATATTGGATGCCGCATGGCCTCCTATCGTTGCCGGTGATTCATGGCGCTCCCCACCTCCGATTTGGTAACGGATACACCATCACCAAAATCGACAAGTGTTGGATTGGCCATGGGGGCTTCTGTAGCAGGAGCTGCATGAGCTACAGCTCGGTAATTTCAGGTGTCTCTAGACACCCTGGTAACCTCTTCGGCAAGAGAGGACTGGGCATTTTGCCTAAATATTTCAATTAAACAAAATTGCCTTAAGACTCTATTTACTGATAATGAGTGAATAGTCGAACGATGTACCTTCGGGATGAGCGGGCAAGTGGATTCGTCCCCATGATCGGCTCTCTCGCAGGATCCCTGTTGGCCTCCGACTCGACCGCGGCTTCGGCTGCTAGTGTATGGCACGCGGATCGACGGCATTTGGGAGTCGGAGCCAGCGCGTCCGAGGCGCTGTTGGTAGCTGGCCTCTTGCGGGATGAGCTTTTCTTCTTGCTCGTTGCAGGGATGGAGAATGACCCGGGGTACTCTACTATGATAGCCACCGGGGATTGGTCGAACCTATCCTGGAGGTAGACTCTGTCTTCGAAGTCAAGTAGAAGGTCCGGGTCCTCATTGAAACCTGGATCGCTGTCGCGTGAATGGTTCTCGCGCTGAGGAGCTGGACAGTTGACTATCTCGATGAAACTCCTCCATTCTTGTTCGCGCAAGGCTTCGGTCAAATAAACTGCGGAACGGAAACCCCGAACTATGTTCACGTTAGAGAGAGAAAGGCTTACTCATTCAATAGGATTGTGGGCCAAATATCCTTCCTTGGTTGCCTGCCGAACAAAGTCCTCTTGCTCTCCTTTGTATAGGTCGGCAAATCCGGCGGCCAACGCCATCAGATTGCCAGGCCCTAGCTTTCGGGAGCGCATGGTGTCGCTCGTCCCGTTGTATTGCCACAAGGGGTGTACCCTCTGTTGATGGGGTTGCACACACCGGGAGATGGTGGCAGCCATCACGTCGATCATGGTCAGTTGGTGGTGGGCGAGCATCCGCACCTGAGCTGCTAGGTGTCGCACCTCGACGCTTTCCTCCTGGGACGAAGTCCTCGGCCACCAGTTGTATCTCTTCTTCGGGAGGGCATCAGAGTATTTCGGAAGACATGTCCGAGTTGGCTCGAATAGGGGGACGTCTTAAATATAAAACCATTCCGAAGTCCACTCTTTGGATTTCTTCAGTGTACCCGCCGGATACCCCGTCACCACTATGCGGCACACTTCGGCTCCGCCGACCTCTAAGATCGTCTTGTCCTGAGTTTGGGGGACGAGACAGGAGTATTTTCTCCACAAATCAAAGTGCGCCTCACACCCCAGGAACATCTCGCAGAGAGCAACGAAGCCCGAGATGTGCAAGATGGACCCTGGAGTAAGGTGGTGGAGTTGGATCCCCTCAGGAATGGATGGATTAGAAACCCAAGACCCCGGAGGAGAAAGGAGACGAAGCATACGCACTTGCCCTTGTTAGGATTGGGGAAACGCTCGACGAAAACTTCATCGTTGTAAGAAAGCAGACCGTGCGGGTCACCGCACGATCTGAAGAAGGGAGATACCCATGGGTCGCCAGATTGCGGAGCCGCAGGAGTGCAATGGAGCAGCTGGTCCAGTGCCCTGGGCGTGAGCCATAGGGGAGTGCGGAGGAGCTAGGTGTAACACCCCATTACGCCTGGCGGGATCTAGACTGGACTCACAGACCAACACTAGTCTTTCCTGCGCACTTTGTCCTCACTCATGCGCACCCAGGAGCAACTTCCCGGTTGGTCACCCATCCTAGAATCGCTCCAAGCCAAGCACGCTTAACTTTGGAGTTCTTTCCGAGTGGGCTTCCGGAAAAGAAGGAATATCTTGTTGATATGAGTAGTCTATCATTCCTATTAAGCCAGGCTCTCACATACACCCCCACTTAAAGGAACCGACGTCCTTGTCGGCCCATCAGGAATGTTCCCTTTTGGCACATGTATGCGTGTCTAGTCCGGCACATGTGCCATGTCATGTGCCACAACGGGCCACACGCGCCATGCGCCACATGCCCGTGCACCTGACCCGCGCATGCCCATGTAACCTCAAGGGTCGGCTATGATATCAATTGTAACACCCCATTACGCCTGTCGGGAACTAGACTGGCCCCATAGACCAACACTAGTCTTTTCTGCGCACTTTGTCCTCACTCATATGCACCCGGGAGCAACTTCCCGGTTGGTCACCCATCCTAGAATCGCTTCAAGCCAAGCACTCTTAACTTTGGAGTTCTTTTCGAGTGGGCTTCCAGAAAAGAAGGAATTCGTTGTTGATATGAGTAGTCTATCATTCCTATTAATCCAGGTTCTCACACTAGGGGCGTTAGCCATGTTTTCCGTGGAGCTTCCGCTAGGGGTTTCTTTCGATGAGGAAGAAGAGGATGTGGTCTGAGCCACGATTTTGTTTAATTGAATGGGTGGTGCTTCCGCTATGGAGGGGTAAGATTGTAAAAATCACGGACCACTCGCCTCCCCACGCGTGAAAATTAAGTAACATGCGCGGTTATTATAATGGACCTCCACCCGCGACGCTTGGGATCTTATCGAAGACTAGTCGATTGCCGAACAAAGAGGGATGAGGGACTCGCCTCGGAATCCGAAGATGATGACATAAGGAGATTGGTCGGATATATATCGGTGTCGAAGGCTAGTCCGGGGGCTACTAAGGGAGTCCTGGATTAGGGGGTCCTCGGATAGTCGACCTAGCGTTTATGGGCCGGACTGTATGGGCCGCAAGGTGAACATCAGAAGATCAAAGACCACCTACGCCAGATGGAAGCTTTAAGGAGTCGTTGCGTATTCTCCAAGTTATTAGTCGTAGTTAGTAATGTTTATCTCTTCGGCATCTAACCGACCATGTGTAAACCCTAGGCATCCTCGGCGTCTATATAAGCCGGAGGGTTTAGGGCATAGGGACAACACAACTCATCTAGGGTTAGCTATTCGATCTCGAGGTAGATCAACTCTGTAACCCCCCATATCATCAATACAACCAAGTAGGACGTAGGGTATTACCTCCATAGGAGGGCCCGAACCTGGGTAAATCTGTGCCCCCTTTGTCTCCTATTACCGTTGATTCTAGTCTCACAGTTCGGGACCCCCTACCCGAGATCCGCCGGTTTTGACACCGACAGTGGTGGCTCCCGAAGCCACCGAACATCAAGAAATCCAAGTTGATTTGCCTCCTCAACCTGAACGAGAAACAACTGCTACTCCACTTATGAATGTTCAAACTGACCCGGCAGCCAACACTGATCCGCCCATTCCTCTCGAACCTGCTGAAGATGCTTCTTGTGATAAGGATACAAAAGTTGCCATTATTGGGTCGGGTTATACCGCTCCAGGACCCTCTAATGTGCTGACAAGGCTTGTCACCAAGGAAGAAAACGTCCTGCCTGACAAGGGTAAGGCTAGACTGGATCCTCCGAGTTATGAAACCTTCAATATTGAAGAATTGCACGCTGGTTATCTGGAGTGTCTCTCTGCAAGACAGCAAGTAGAAGTTGGCCTTGTGAACATGATGAAAACGAAATGTGAGGTATGCTTAGCCTTCTTTCCACATTCTACACATCCTCCTGCAGGCCCCAAGGACTGACTTATTTTCTTGAAATGAGCCTCATATTGGAAGAAGAATTCGACATGTATCCCCCAAGGGCCATCTCATCTTCTGGAGATGAGTCGGGTCTTTGTATTTGTAGAAGAATTCGACCTGTATCCCCAAGGGTCGTCTCATCTTCTTGAGATGAGTCAAGTATTCATATTTGTAGAAGAATTTGACTTGTAGCCTCCAAGGTCCGACTTATTTTCTTGAGATAAGCCAGGTCTTTGATAATTATATTCTTTGGAGAGAATTGATATGCATTAGCCCCCAAGTGTCGAGTATATTGCTTGCAATCTGCTTCAGACTTGCTTGTCAGTCATACTGTACTTGTACTATTGATCATTGTGATGTCTTTGAATACACAGGAAACTCTGAAGGCCGTTGAAGCAAATGTGAGTGATTTGAAAAAGGACCTTGCGGTGGATCAAACTGCCTAGGCAGAGCTAGAACAGAAACTGCGATTATCCTTGGAACAGTTGGAGAAAACCAAGACAGGCTTTGAAAAAGAGAGGAAATCATTTGAATCTGAGAAAACCGCCTTGATCCAGCATTCTGAAAAAGCTGAGCATCATTTGAAAATAGTCTCGGAAGAATTGTCGAGGTTAAAACGGCATATTGACCATATGACTCAAGCCATCTTCAGTGAGTTTGCTTGAGAAACCTTTTGTCAATCCATCTAATACTTGCTTACGAAGATAGGTCGCCCAACGACTCATGTACTTGAATTTTTACAGGCTGTCGCACGTGCGATCTTTAGGATAATTGCTTGCTAAACCTTAAAGCAATATACACATTGGCGAAGCATCTTTACGCTGGAAGCCTATGCACTATCAAAGTTGTCATGGCAAACAAAGAACCAGTGAAATTCATAAAAGATGTGCTACATATTCCTCTCGATGATCCCATGGTAGATTGGAGAGGTCAAAAGATCAACCGCCCAAGCTAGAGCTACATATTCCTTGAGTCGACCTTTGGCGTACGCAGCAGAGCTTGACCCGACAGAGATGGCCGGGGGATTTCCAGCGCAGAAGGTGGACGGGTCAACCTTTACTGAGAAAGACTATCTACGGTGCGTCAAGACGGCTCGGGTTTTTGCCAATCAGCTCATGGGTGATATGTCATTGAAAATCTATCATCCAACTTATGAATCAAATAATAACCGAGTTAAGCCACCCTCGTTTCAATCAGTTATTCTGACGCCATAGCGGCGGAAGCATCTCTTTGCTCCTGACGTTGACCCATCTCCTGTTTTCAATGACAAAGCCATATTCGAAGCCTTGTCCCACTGCAACTAGAACTTGGACGACCTCCAAATCCTAGACCTAGACACTCCAATGGAGGACAACCCAGAGACGTCTGAGGCACAAGACCAAAACAAAGCTTACCCCGAAAGGCATAGATGCTGGGTTATGAAAAACTTTGATTCCCCAATTTAGGAGTGAGGTGCCTTTTAATATTTTTAAGGCTGCCATTATTTTACCTATGTCGTGCCTTCGTGCACGCTTTCCAACTCTACATCTTGTCTTGATGACAAAGATTTTTTGTATGAGCAAGCTTTGCTAATCCTTCTTTAGTCCAAGTTTGAGTAAACCATACATCTCTTGTCCTCATCTTGATCTGCCTTAGCTGATTTTGCTAAATATATGTGTTGCTTTGGAGTTGTATGTGTAGATTATTGTAACCTGTTTTTTGAAAAAGAAAAACTTTTCCCCAATTTTGGCCAAAATAATATACTTTGAACTGGCCATAATGTGATCATAGTTTCGTAACTCGGTATCCTTCCATGAGTCGGAGATAAAAGTAGTGATTTTCCTAAAAAAAAGTTAGCATAGCAAAAAATCATTATAAAAGCTGGCTCAGTGAGACTCGGTAAAAAAGACTGGCTTTCGAGGCTCAAGTCTTGCTTCAGTGAAGTGGGTATGATAACCCATGGTTTATCCTAGCTCTTTGTATGCCAGCTCTCACATGACTCAAACCAATGTTTTAACCTTGAAAAGTTCAGGGTCCATCCAGGATTGACTTATCAAGAGTACATGGGGTCATCTAATCGGAGTCGCATGAAACATACATGCAGGTTTAAACATTTATTGTGGCGTATTTATTTTGCCAGGTCAAGAGGGTGAGAAAGCTAAACTCAATGAGTTGGAAGCCCCCGAGTGCCCTATGTTTCAAACAATAAAGACTCATGCTCAACTTATAGGCTGAAACGCCAGAGATCCCAAGTTTCGAGGGTGCCGGCTTTATTATATTTGAACATATAGAAGTATTTACAGAATTTCTAAAGGGGAGAAATACAAAGCAATGAGCCGGTGGCTCCAAGTATAGTAAGTCCTAAGTTGAGCGATGTTCCAAGGTCGGGTCATCTCTTCTTCAGAGGTGTATGATCCTAGTCGCAGGTCTATCAGGTAGTATGAACCATTGTGAAGGTTTTTGCTGACCACGAAAGGATGTTCCCAAGGCAGTGAGAGTTTATGCATCCCTGTTTGATCCTGATCAAATGAAGTACTAAGTCGCCCTCTTGAAAGGTGTGGCTTCTAACTCTACGACTATGATAGTGACGTAGGTCTTGCTTATATAAAGTTGATCTCGCCGGTGCTAAGTCACGTTCTTCCTCCAAAGCGTCTAAAGAAACCTCGCGTGCTTGCTCATTGTCTGTGTCAACATAAGAGGTGACTCGAGGAGAATCATGACGGATCTCACTTGGCAAAAGCGCCTCAGCTCTGTACACCAGAAAGAAAGGCTTGTATCCAGTAAATCTATTTGGAGTCACCCTAATACTCCAGAGTACTGAGGGAAGTTCCTCAACCCAACAACCCGGGGTACGCTATAGTGGAGCCATGAGCCGGGGCTTGATCCCTCTTAAAATTTCTTGATTAGCCCGCTCAGCTTTTCCATTAGATTGTGGATGCGCCACTGCTGCTAAGTCAAGCCGGATACGCTCTTTCTGGCAAAATTGCTCCATAGCTCCTTTGGATAGATTGGTACCACTGTCAGTAATGATACTATAAGGATAACCAAAATGGTAGATTAACTTCTTCACAAACTTAACAGTAGTTTCTGCATCGCAAGTACTGACGAGTTCTGCTTCAATCCACTTGGTGAATTTATCAACCACCACCAGTAGGTGAGTCGTTTTATTAGAAGACACTTTGAATGGGCCAACCATATCAAGCCCCCAAACTGCAAACGGACAAGTAACTGGGATCATGCACAATTCCTGAGCTGGCACATGGGCTTGACGAGCGAATTTTTGACACCCATCGCACTTGTGCACGATATCCTCCGTGTCTGCATGAGCTGTCAGCCAATAGAACCCATGGCGAAAAGCTTTGGCTACCAAATACTTTGAGTAGGCATGATCTCCACAGTCACGAGCATGGATCTCATTGAGGATCTCTTGCCCTTACTCCGGGCAAAAACATTGTTGAAAAATACATGTTCTACTCCGTCAGTGTAACTCGCCTCTGATGATAGTCATAGACTTAGACCGCCCAATTACTTGACGAGCCTCAATCTCCTTTGCTGCTAGCTCGCCTCTGGTTAAATAAGCCAAATACGGGACTGTCCAGTCAGGATAGCATGAAGAGCCGCCACCAAGTGTGATTCCGGGTCAGGAATAGCTATGTCCTCTCCAAACGGTAATCTTACCGAAGGGTTATGAAGGAAATCCAAAAATACATTCGGAGGATCCAACTTTCGTTGAGAACTGAGTCGTGATAGTGCGCCAGCTGCCTCATTTTGCCGTCGATCGAGATGGTCGACTTGATAGCCTTGAAAATGGCCCACCACATCTGATATTGCTCGTCGATAAACTGCCATCAATGGGTCTTTTAAGGCCTAAGTTCCCGAGACTTGTTGAGCCACCAAATCTTAGTCACCCAAACACCTGGCCCGACTGAGATTCATCCCCTTAGCCATCCTAAGACCATGTAGGAGGGCCTCGTACTCGGCTGCATTGTTAGTACATGGGAACATGAGCCATAAGACATAACAAATTAGTCACCTTTTGGAGAGGATATAACAAATCCAGCCCCCGAGCCTTCCAGTTGTCTGGATCCATCAAAGTGTATAGTCAAGTAAGTGTTATCTAGCCTATCTTCTGGAATCTGCAACTCTATCCAATCATTGATGAAGTCGACCAGTGCTTGGGACTTGATGGCTGTACGGGGCATGTACTTCATGTGGTGTGGGCCAAGCTTGATTGCCCACTTGGCGATCTGGCCAGTAGCCTCCCGATTTTGTATAATGCCCCCAAGAGGTATTGAACTGACCACAGTGATTGGATGTTCATGAAAGTAATATTTTAGCTTCCATCTCGCCATGAACACTCCAAAAACTAGCTTGTGCCAATGTGGATAAAATTTTTTGGACAAGGTCAAACATCAATAACGAAATAGATCGGCCGCTGAACTGGATACTCCTTTCATGCCTCCTTCCTCTCAATGACAACCGCTATGCTTACCGCTTTTGAATTAGCGGCAATGTACATGAGCATGGGCTCTTTCTCAGTTGGAGCAGCTAAAATAGGCGACTCAACTAGCTACTTCTTGAGGGCTTCAAAAGCTTCATTAGACACATCAGTCCAAAAAACTTATCCGTTTTCCTTAACAACTAATAGAGGGCAATCACCTTCTCCCCTAGGCGGCTTATGAACCGGCTCAGCATTGCTATGCAGCCAGTCATGCACTGAACCTGGTTTATGTTAGCCGGCTTGGCAAGTGAGGTAAATGCCTTGATCTTGTCCGGGTTAGCTTCAATGCCTCGTTCAGACACTAGGAATCCTAGTAGCTTGCCTGCAGGAACATCGAATACACACTTTGCTGGGTTGAGCTTGATCTGGTATACCCGAAGATTATCAAACGTCTCCTTAAGGTCGTCTAAGAGCGTCTACTTCTTTTGGGATTTCACCACAATATCATCAACGTAAGCATGAACATTACGCCCGATTTGTGGGTGAAGGCAATTATGAACACAACCTTGATAAGTCGCCTTGTCACTTTTGAGCCCGAAGGGCATAGAGACATACCAGAAAGCTCCAAAGGGGGGTTATGAAAGCCGTCTTCTCTTGATCCTCCTTTGCCATCTTGATCTGGTGATAGCCAGAGTATGCATCCAGGAAACACATGCGCTCGCAACCCGCCGTAGAGTCAATAATCTGATCGATTTGGGAAGAGCACAAGGATCTTTGGGACAAGCTTTATTGAGGTCTGTGTAATCAACACACATGCTCCAGGTGTTGTTCTTTTTCAAAACGAGCACCGGGTTAGCCAACCACTCAGGATGAAAGACTTCAACGATAAACCCGATAGATAGGAGTTGGGCTACCTCTTCTCCAATAGCCTTGACCCTCCCCTTGTTGAAACGACAGAGATATTGGTGCACTGGTCTCATTTTAGGATCTACATTGAGGCGGTGCTTAGCGAGTTGTCTTGGGACTCCGGGAATGTCAAAAGGTTTCCATCCAAAGATGTCCTGATTCTCATAGGTGAACTCGATGAGCATGCTTTCCTATTTGGGATCCAAGCCTGTCCCAATGGTGAACTGCTTGGATGTGTTGCCTTCCACAAAATCCACCTGCTTGGTATCTTTAGATGGCTTGAACTTGAGCGGTGACTCAGACTCCATGGTTGGTTTCTTGAGAGGACTCATATCAGCCGGGTCGACATTGGTCGTGTAGAATTTCAACTCCTCAACAGTGCAAGCCGACTCATCATAAGCCGCGTCTCCTTCCTCACACTCTCGAGCGATTTCTCTGTTGCCCTTCATGGTGATCGTACCCTTGAGACCCGGCATTTTAAGCTGGAGGTAGACATAACATGGGCAAGCCAAGAAACAGGCATAAGCCGATCTTCCGAAGAGAGCATGGTAAGGGCTCTTTATTTTGACCACCTCAAAACTGAGAACCTCGCATCTGTAGTTATACTCATCACCAAAGGAAACATTGAGTTAAACCTCCCACTCGGGTATGCTGAATTTCCAAGAACCACATCATGAAAAACAATGGTTGAAGTTTGCATGCAGCTATCAGGAAGGTTCATTCGCCGGAAGGTGTCGTAATAAAGGATGTTAATGCTGCTACCTCCATCCATCAAGACCTTCGTGAGGGTATATCCACTCACCTGAGGTGCCACCACCAAAGCAACGTCCCCCGGGTTATCAAACCTAGGAGGGTGATCCTCCCTACTCCAAGTGATTGGCTGCTCAGACCAATTGAGGTATTGGGGAGTTACCGGCTCGACGATGTTGATGTCTCTTTGTTTCAGTTTCCTATATCGCTTGCAAGTATTGGTGGTGAACACATGGTACTGACCAGTACTCTGTTGTTTGGGATTTTCGGGTGAGCTGGCACATGACTCGCCAAGGTCGTGCTAACCCGGATGTTCCCCTTGACGGTTTTGAACACCCCGACTTTGGAATTCCTGCATGATATAACAATTTTCCCACGAATGGTTAGCCGGATTATCTGGGGTTCCATGCTAGGGAGAAGGTGCTCTGGGTGCATCTCCGTAGTTGCATGTCCTACTCCCCTTACGAGTCTTTCCTAGTTGGTGACTTTGACGCTGGCTCTTGAAACCAGTGTCAGCGTCAGCCATGAATTCAGATTTGCCATCAGGCTGCTTCCGCTTGTTATTACTACCTCGGCCCTCATGAGTCCCAGCTTTGGGAGGATGGATCTCCCTGGCTTTCTCTATGTAGATGTGTTTTCAGCCGGCTTGACACCGACCGGCATGGGCGCGCCGAGCCGGCTTGACGATGTTGGTGCAGACATTTGGCTCGGGCTCAACCTCGCCGATCTTGCCGATGAAGATAGAAGGAGACCTGGCATCCAAACTCGATTGAGTCGGCCTCAAGGCCCCAGCCTGAATTGTCAACATAGAGCTTTCCGCGGTGGCTCTTGGTCATCTGATCAGCCGCATAGCTCCTGAACTCTGGAAGAGCTCCCCCAAGAACTCAACTCTACCGCGTGAAGGCCCCATGGTGGGTGCCAACTGTCGTGGTATTGTCAGAGCAGATGTTCTCATAGGATAACTTGGGTGTGAGGCCATCGCCATTGTGTGGCGACTCGAAGGGGTTGATCGGGAACGAGAGACGACTTTACCCAGGTTCGGCCCCTCGGATGGAGGTAAAATCCTACGTCCTTCTTGGTGTCTGTATTGATGGTGATCTCGATTACAGGGGTGCGGAATCGCTAACCTAGCTTTCGAGAGTTTCTAACCTAGCTTTCTAGCCTCAGGGGCTCGTCTTTATGTACAAGTTGAGGCCCCCAGGTTTACAAGAGTCCGAGTCACATTGTGTCTCGCGACCTATTACAGTTCTACTTTATCTAGTCTTCAAGCTTGGAAAGTCTTCGGCGTCTTCCACCTCATGGGCCTTGAGTCGCCATGTTCAGGTACTGGGCTGCTAGGCGGCTTACTTGCCCAAAATGGCGGATTATACCGCGGGGTCATATCCCCGACAGCATGTCCATCACGTTTAGGGTGTTGGCGTAGATGTCGTTCAGTCCGTTGACTCCGTCCATCAGGACCATGCGAAGTTGGACCCCGTTGATAGCCGGATCAACCGCAAGCGCCTGCCACCCAGGGGTTGGAATGTGGCCTGGGTGATCTGACTGATCGAATGTGATTGGCGTCATTGCCTAATCCAGATACTTGGTGACAATTGGAACTTCCATGTTGACTTCTCGGTTTATAACCTTTAGTCGGCTCTTGATTTTGACATCTACGAAGATCATCTTGACCATATGGACTTGAGGGTAGCCAAAGGCATGCTTGCCTTCTTCGTCGTCTTTGTCCTCATATTTCCCCCCGGAGGGCTCTTCGTGCATCTCCTGCTTGAGCAGTAGGCACTCCCGAGTGGTGTGATTTGGGATAATTAGGTTGTTGTTTTCATCTTCTTTGTATGCATTTGGCAGGGCTAATCGAGAGCATCGCCCTTAGGGGCACTCTTCTTCTTGGTGTCCCAATCCTTCTTTTGCTTTTTCTTCCTTTTGTCTTTGCCTTGCTCGTCCAAAGCCGTGGCTTTGGACTTGACAACCTGGTCAGCTTTCTGCTTCTCCTTCTTGTTGGAGTTATTTCTTGACTGATTGCCTTTACTGGTTCTCCCTTTGCTGTTCCTCAGTCGGTCCTCTTCCTCACTGTTGGCATACCGGTTGGCCAATTACATCACTTAACTCAGAGTCAGAGTTTCAGTTCTGCCAAACTTCAGAATGAGCTCTCGATACTTCACTCTGGCCCGAAAGGTGCATATTGTCTGACGCTCAATGACGTTCCAGTGAACTGTGCGGAGTGGTCGAATGCTAAATGTACTCACGGAGAGTCTCGTTGCTCTTCTGTACACAATGTTGGAGTTTGGTCAGACCACCCGACCGATTGTAGGTGCCTTCGAATTTTTTTACAAACACCGGGGCCACGTCTTCCCAACAATAGATGCTGCCAACGGGGAGTTGGTTGAGCCAGGCTCTCGCTGACCCCTCCAACATCAGAGGCAGATGCTTTATTGCAACATAATCATTGCCACTGCTGATCTGGAAGGCCACTCGGTAGTCATCCAACAAAGTTTCCGGCTTGGACTCGCCATTGAACTTCAACACCCCTGTCGCAAACCTATAGTTGGAGGGGATGTCTGCTTCTCTAATGAATCTGCTAAAATACTCGAGTCCATAGGCGATGAAGCCATGCGGCCTTTCCCTGTTGGCTCGGTCCCTATCGACTAGGTTTTGGGCAAGGATGGACATTGCATTCCACAAGGGATCCTGGAAGTCATCATCGTAGTCCCTTCGATGGCGCTCACTCGGTGGGAGAGTGGGGATGTGCCTCCGATCGTCCTAACACATCTGTTTCCTGTCATAGGACTGGCGTTCGTACGTGGCATCCCTTGGAGGGGGCGAGCGAGGGCAACGTAGATAATCCCTCCGCCGTGGGGGAGTGATCTGGTCACGCCTCCTATTCTTGTACAGATCTCTTGGTGGGGAGAGCGTCGACGCATTCCAGTCACAGTCGGCCTGTGAGCCTACTGCACCGTGTCCGCCTGGACTGACGTGGTGTGGATGAGGCTTTAGGACTGAGTCACATACATATTATGATCCTGTGTGGTCTTCATGAGCGCCTAGATCTGCCAAATGCCTTCTCCTGCCGCGGAACCAAACGACTGGATAGAGTCGGCTATTTGCGTTGCTACAGCCAAGTTATACAATAGAGTGCGCATCACTTGGTAATTTTGCGGATGGTCATTCAGAAACAACCGTCGACGGTTCTGAATAGAGATGGGAGGATACCGAGAAGTCTGTCATCGAGTGACTTCTGCAATCGCTCGAGCCAGTGGCGCTCAGCCAAAGTGGCTAGGCGCATGGACTCCAGGGCCAATGCCTCGGGGGTGTCCCCGTGATCGGGGTGAGCATGACTTGCTCATTTTGCTTCGTGAGCTGCTCTCGCTGCTCCCGACTGACGGGTTGCGGGATGTATGGTTCAGCATCGGTGTTGAGGCCATCACCCAAGTCATCGCCTGCTCACCAGAGAGAGGAGCCCCTAGCATATCCGGGAGGCCTGTTCTGCTGCTCGGTCCCTTCCATCAGGACTTCCACAACACACTCGCTGCTCTCACACTCGGACTCATCGGTGGAGTGCTCGTGCGGTGAAGAGAATAAATCGAGGGTGGGCTCATCAGAGTCGAGCATCGCCACCTGCTTGGTCGTGTCCTGGAGAGCCACATCATGCTTGATCCAATGCTGAAGTCGTGAGCGCCCGGAGCACTTGCGACGATGTCCAACTGAGAGGGGGGTGTCGAATGGTATTGGATCGACGGCTGCCAGGGCAAGACTCCGAATGAAGATGCACGCAAGTGCGCTGCCCCGTGGATGGGCAATGCCTCCATGCCTAGCGGAGCTTCCTGAAGCCATGTCGAATCATCATGACAAAGCTCAAGGAGCCGAATCATATCTCTCCGCTGATGATCATAATGTTGAAGATGAAAATCGCAATTGCGTCGGATATTGCTAGACGTGTTGCCCCACGGTGGGCACCAACTGTCAAGGGAACGATGTTGACAACGAGTACTAGGGGTACGAACGAGGGGCAAAGCCTATCTACAGCTCAAGTGTAACACTCAGATTTTACGAGTTTGGGTCTCTCTCACAGAGGTAACAACCCTGTGTCTCGTGCCCCAAGGCTTGTGTTTGCTTTGGGGGTGTGATTACAAGAGGGTGTTGAACCCTTGTCCAGGAGCTTGGGGGTGGCTTATCTAGTGTTTGCCCGGACCTGTTGAGCGTCATTACAAGGGTGAATTAATGCCATTATGATGGCAGATTATAAAAACAGTAGCCCTTAACTATAGCAGTTACCGATAACAAAAGCTATGACTACACTTGATGTATTGTTTAAGTCCTTTGTCCATTACAGTTCCCACATCACCCATGTCTTGTCTCTATCCGAGTGCTAGAGCCTGGCTGACTGGCGGGGAGACGTCTGAGTGACTTAATGAATCCAAGTGGATCCTAATATATGCATCTGAATGCATCCATGGTCCTTGGACCTTAATGATGGTGTGGGGGTCCTAGGTGGGCCTCGGATGTTAGGTCCATGACCCTACAACTAGTAGGTGATCCCATCATTTCCCACTTCCCGTTACAAAATTTTTAGTGACAACTTTAACGGGAGGGTCTATCTTATCAGTCTCATTATACTTACTATCGCCCCTAGCGATCACAAAGTCGGACATGACAACAACTTCAAGCAAACTAGCAAACTAGAAATAGAAATATTTTTGTGTATTTGATTTTTTTATAAAATAAAATATAAAGATAAATAAAAATCCAAGAAAAAAAGTAGAACAAGTGATTGATAGTTTGTGTGAAGGGACCTCGTGTGAAGTTGGTGATATCTCTCCGACAAAGGCGCCAAAAAATCTTTCTGCTACTTGTGAGATGCGTTGGTTTTTCCCCCGAAGGGGAAGGTGAAGCAATATAGTAGGGATAAGTATTTCACTAAGTGAAAACTAAGGTTATCAAAATAGTAGGAGAATCACAACAACTTGCGTCAACAATACGTGCACACACACAAAAAACCAACCAGTTGCACCCAACGCGGACAAGAGGGTTGTCAAGCCCCCTGAAGTCGTTACTTGCAAGGATTACTTCTCATAGTGATAGACAGATAAATAAAAAAGTAAAATAAAAAGAAGGTACATAAATTTCTGCAAGGTTTTTAGGTTTTTGTAATATGATTTGAATAGACTCAGGGGCCATAGTGTTGGGACGTTGCATGGGAAACAAAAAATTTCCTACGCACACGTAGATCTATCCATGGTGATGAGCATCTACGAGAGGGAGAGTGGATCTACGTACCCTTGTAGATTGCTAAGTGGGAAGCGTTAAGAAACGCGGTTAGTGTAGTCGAACGTCTTCGCAATCCAAATCGCTGTGAGTCCCGCGATCCAATCATGATCCGTCCTGCGAACTTGATCACGATCCGTCGCACGAACTTGATCACGATCCTTCCGATCTAGCGCCGAACGAACGGCACCTCTGCGTTTAGCACACGTAAAGCTTGATGACGATCTCCACCGTCTTGTTCCAGCAAGAAGGAGCGGAGAGGAAGAAGAGTTCTCCGGCAGCGTGACGGCGCTCCGGCGATGGTGGTGGAGCTATTCCGGCAGGGCTTTGCCTAAGCACTGTAGAAATCTGATCTAGAGGAGAAACTATGGACTAGAGGGTAGGGTTGCACGTGGCTGAAAATCTTGTGCAAAAACCCTAAAACCCTCTAGTATATATAGGAGGAGAGGAGGAGAGGAGGCAGCCTTGGCTTCCAAGCCAATCTGGTTCGGCCAAACTAGGAGGGAGGAGTCCACCTCCTCCACTCCTAGTAGGATTAGGAGTCCTTCCTTATTTTGCCTTTTTTGCCTTTTTCCACCTTTTTCCTTTTGGGTTTTTCTTCCCAGCCGCATGGGCCTTGTGTGGGACTTCCACCAGCCCACTAAGGGCTGGTATTCACTCTCCCACAGCCCATGAAGCCTCTTGGGTCGAAATACCCCTCCTGGTGGTCTCCCGATACACTACCGGCACTCCCGGTACATTACCGATTAGCCCAAAACTTTTCTGGCGATCAAAACAGGACTTCCTATATATCAATATTTACCTCCGGACCATTCCGGAGCTCCTCGTGACGTCCGGGATCTCATCATACATAACTCTATACTATCAAAACGTCACTGAACCTTAAGTGTGCAGACCCTCCGGGTTCGAGAAGTATGTAGACATGACCGAGACACATCTACGGTCAATAACCAATAGCGGGACCTGGATGCCCATATTGGTTCCTACATATTCTACGAAGATCTTTATCGGTCGAACCTCTATGTCAAGGATTTAGTTAATCCCGTATGATGTTCCCTTTGTTCTTCGGTATGTTACTTGCCCGATATTCGATCGTCGGTATCTCCATACCTAGTTCAACCTCGTTATTGGCAAGTCTCTTTACTCGTTCCATAATACAAGATCCCGCAACTAACACTTAGTCACATTGCTTGCAAGGCTTATTGTGATGTTGTATTACCGAGTGGGCCCTGAGATACCTCTCCGTCACACGGAGTAACAAATCCCAGTCTTGATCCATGCCAACTCAACAGACACCCTCGGACATACCTGTAGAGCACCTTTATAGTCACCCAGTTATGTTGCGATGTTTGATACACATAAGGCACACCTCCGATGTTCGTGAGTTGCATGATCTCATGGTCATAGGAACATATACTTCACATGCAAAAAACAGTATCAACAAACTGACATGATCATATGCTACGTTTGTAGTTTGGGTCTTGTCAATCACATCATTCTCCCAATGATGCGATCTCGTTATCAAATGACATCTCATGTCAATGGCCAAGAAACCTTGACCATCTTTGATCAACGAGCTAGTTCACTAGAGGCATACTAGGGACAAAGTGTTGTCTATTTACCCACACATGTAATGTGTTTCCAATTAATACAATTATAGCATGGATAATAAACGATTATCATGAACAAGGAAATATAATAATAAACACTTTATTTATTGCCTCTAGGGCATATTTCCAACAGTCTCCCACTTGCACTAGAGTCAATAATGTAGCTCACATCACTATGTGATTTACATTGTAATGAATCGAACACCCATGCAGTTATGGTGTTGATCATGTTTAGCCCTTGGAAGAGGTATAGTCAACTGGTCTGCAACATTCAGATCCGTGTGCACTTTGCAAATATTTATGTCCTTCCCCTCGATGTAATCGCGGATGGAGTTGAAGCGTCACTTTATGTGTCTGGTCCTCTTGTGAAACCTTGGTTCCTTGGCCAGAGCAATGGCACCAGTGTTGTCACAGAACAGGTTCATTGGATTCAGTGCACTGGGTACTACTCCAAGATCGGTCATGAACTGCTTCATCCAGACACCTTCCTTCACCACCTCTGAGACTGCGATGTACTCCGCTTCACATGTAGAATCGTCTACCACGCTTTGCTTGGAACTACACCAGCTTACCGTTCCCCCGTTGAGAATAAATACGTATCCGGTTTGCGACTTAGAGTCATCCGGATCAATGTCAAAGCTTCCATCGACGTAACCCTTTACGACGAGCTCTTCATCACCTCCATAAACGAGAAACATTTCCTTAGTCCTTTTCAGGTACTTAAGGATATTCTTGACCGCTGCCTTGTGTTCCATTCGAGGATCACTTTGAAACCTTCCGTCCATACTTATCGCAAGGCTAACATCCGGACTTGTGCACAACATTGCATACATGATAGAGCCTATGGCTAAAGCATAGGGGATGACACTCATCTTTTCTCTATCATCTGCAGTCACTGGGCATTGAGTCTTACTCAACTTCACACCTTGTAACACAGCCAAGAACCCCGTCTTCGATTGATCCATTTTGAACTTCTTCAAAACTTTATCAAGGTATGTGCTCTGTGAAAGTGCTATCAAGCGTTTCGATCTATCTCTATAGATGTTAATGCCTAATATGAAAGCAGCTTCTCCTAGATCCTTCATTGAAAAACTCTTGTTCAAATATTCCTTCACGCTTTCCAGCATTTCTATATTGTTTCCAATAAGCAATATGTCATCCACATATAATATTAGAAACGCTATAGAGCTCCCACTCACTTTCTTGTAAATACAAGCTTCTCCATAAACTTGTATAAAACCAAACGCTTTGATCACCTCATCAAAGCGCTTATTCCAACTCCGAGATGCTTGCACCAGCCCATAAATGGATCGCTGGAGTTTGCAAACTTTGTCAGCATTCTCTGGATCGACAAAACCTTCTGGTTGCATCATATACAACTCTTCCTCAAGGAAACCATTGAGGAACGTTGTTTTGACATCCATCTGCCAAATTTCATAGTCAAAATAAGCAGCTATTGCCAACATGATTCTGACAGACTTAAGCATCGCTACGGGTGAGAAGGTCTCATTGTAGTCAACTCCTTGAAATTGTGAAAAACCCTTTGCCACAAGTCGAGCTTTATAGACGGCGACATTACCGTCCGCGTATGTCTTCTTCTTAAAGATCCATTTGTTCTGAATGGCCTTTCGCCCTTTAGGTAATACTTCCAAAGTCCATACTTTGTTTTCATACATGGATCCCATCTCAGATTTCATGGCCTCTAACCATTTCTCGGAATCCAGGCCCATCACTGCTCCTCCATAGCTTCCAACAACATGACCTCCAAGACAGGGTTGTCGTACCACTCAGGAGTAGTACGCGGCCTTGTCGACCTACGAGGTTCAATAGTAGCTTGATCCGAAGCTTCATGATCATAATCATTAACTTCCTCTTCTACCGTCGTAGGTTCCACAGAAACATCTTTCTGCGCTGCGCTACTTTCTGGTTGAAGTAAAGGTTCAATAACCTCATCAAGCTCTATTTTCCTCCCACTCAATTCTTTCGAGAGAAACTCTTTCTAAAGAAATGTTCCGTTCTTAGCGACAAACACTTTGCCTTCGGATCTAAGATAGAAGGTATACCCGGCTGTCTCTTTCAGGTATCCTATGAAGACGCATTTTTCCGCTTTGGGTTCCAGCTTTTCAGGCTGAAGCTTTTTGACATAAGCATGATATCCCCAAACTTTAAGAAACGACAACTTTGGCCTCTTGCGAAACCACAGTTCATATGGCGTTGTCTCAACGGATTTCGATGGTGCCCTATTTAAAGTCAATGCAGTTGTCTCTAATGCATAACCCCAAAACGATAGTGGCAAATCAGCAAGAGACATCATAGAACGCACCATATCTAATAAGGTTCGATTACGACGTTCGGACACACCATTACGTTGTGGTGTTCCGGGCGGTCTCAACTATGAAACAATTCCACACTGTCTCGAGTGACTGCCAAACTCATCACTGAGATATTCACCTCCTCGATCAGATCGCAAGAATTTAATCTTCTTGTTACAATGATTCTCAACTTCACTCTGAAATTGCTTGAACTTTTCAAACGTTTCAGACTTGTGTTTCATCAAGTAAATATACCCATATCTACTTAAGTCATCAGTGAAGGTGAGAAAATAACGATATCCACCATGCGCTGTAACATGCATTGGACCGCACACATCAGTATGTATGATTTCCAATAAGTCACTCGCCTGTTCCATTGTTCCAGAGAACGGTGTTTTAGTCATCTTGCCCATGAGGCATGGTTCACATGTGTCAAGTGATTCAAAATCAAGTGACTCCAAAAGTCCATCAACACGGAGCTTCCTCATGTGTTTTACACCAATATGACCTAAACGATAGTGCCACAAGAAAGTGGTACTATCATTATCAACTCTACATCTTTTGGCATCAATGTTATGAACATGTGTGTCATCACTATCAAGATTCAATATGAATAAACCCCTAATATTGGGTGCATGACCATAAAAGATATTACTCATATAAATAGAACAACCTTTATTCTCTGATTTAAATGAGTAACCGTCTCGCAATAAACAAGATCCAGATATAATGTTCATGCTTAACGCATGCACTAAATAACAATTATTCAGGTTCATCACTAATCCCGAAGGTAATCGAAGAGAGAGCGTGCGATGGCGATCACATCAATCTTGGAACCATTTCCCACGCGCATCGTCCCTTCGTCCTTCGCCAGCCTTCGTTTATTCCGTAGTTCCTGCTTTGAGTTGAAAATGTGAGCAACCGTACCGGTATCAAATACCCAAGCACTACTACGAGGGCTAGTAAGGTACACATCAATAACTTGTATATCATATATACCTTCTTTGTCGTTGGCCGCCTTCTTGTCAGCCAGGTACTTGGGGCAGTTCCGCTTCCAGTGACCAGTTCCCTTGCAATGAAAGCACTCAGTTTCTGGCTGGGGTCCATGCTTGGGCTTCTTTACAGGAGTAGCAACTGCTTTGCCATCCTTCTTGGTTTTACCCTTCTTGCCCTTGCCCTTGCCCTTGCCATTTTTCTTGAAACTAGTGGTTTTATTGATCATCAACACTTGATGTTCTTTCTGGATTTCAGACCAGCGACTTTTAGCATCCAAAAAACTCGGCGACTGACTTGTTCATCCCGTGCATGTTATAGTTCATCACAAAGCTCTTGTAACTAGGTGGCAGTGATTGAAGAACTCTGTCAGTGATCACCTCTAGCGGAAGGGCAATTCCCAACTCCGCTAGACGAGTTGAATACCCAGGCATTCTGAGTATATGTTCACTGATAGACCCGTTCTCCTCCATCTTGCAAGCATAGAACTTATCGGAGGTTTCATACCTCTCGATCCGGACATTCTTCTGAAAGATAAACTTCAACTCCTGGAACATCTCATATGCTCTATGACGTTCAAAACGTCTTTGAAGTCCCGGTTCTAAGCCATACAATATTGCATACTGAACTATTGAGTAATCTCCAGTACGTGCCTCCCAAGCGTTCTTAACGTCTTCAGAGGTCATGTCTTCTGGTTGGTCACCAAGCGGTGCATCAGGGACATATGATTTCTGGGAAGCCGTGAGGATAATCCTCAGATTACGGGCCTAGTCAACAAAGTTACTTCCATCATCTTTCAACTTAGCTTTCTCGAGGAATGCATTAAAATTCAGGGGTGCTACTGCGCGAGCCATTGATCTACAACATAAATATAAAAAGTTTACTTATACTATTGTTCAAGATAATGAGTTTAGTTAATCAAATTACTAAACCTCCCACTCAAATTGACATCCCTTAGGTCATCCGAGTGTAACATGATCCAAATCCACCAACTCAAGTCCGATCATCACGTGAGTTGAGGTGGCTTCAATGGTGAACATCATTATGTTGATCATATCTACTATATGACTCATGTATGACCTTTCGGTCTCTTGTGTTCCGAGGCCATGTCTGTACATGCTAGGCTCGTTAACTTTAACCCGAGTGTTGTGCATGTGCAACACTGGCTTGCACCCATTGTATGTGAACGTAGAGTCTATCACACCCGATCATCACGTGGTGTCTCGACACGACGAACTTTCGCAATGTTGCACACTCGGGGAGAACACAATTCATCTTGAAATTTAAGTGAGGGATCACCTTATAATGCTACCGTCGTCCTAAGCAAAACAAGGTGCATAAAAGTATTAACATCACATGCAATTCATAAGTGACATGATATGGCCATGAACTTGTGCTTTTGATCTCCATCTAGAAAGCACCAGCATGATCTCCATCGTCACCGGCATGACACCATGATCTTCATCATCTTGATCTCCATCAACGTGTCGCCATCGAGGTCGTCGCGCCCAACATGCTTGTACTACTATGGCTACCGTTTAGCGATAAAGTAAAGCATTACATACTGCTTAATGATTGACATGCAGGTCATACAATAATTACAGACAACCCTATGGCTCCTGCCGGTTGCCGTACTCATCGACATGCAAGTCGTGATAATCTATACATCACATGATCATCACATATATCACATCATGTAATTGGCCATATCACATCACAACATACCCTACAAAAACAAGTTAGACGTCCTCTAATTGTTGTTGCATGTTTTACGTGGCTACTACGGGTATCTAGCAAGAACAATTCTCACCTACGCAAAAACCACAACGGTGATACACTAGTTGCTTTTCAACCTTCTCAAGGACCGCCTTTGTTGAATCCGATCCAACTAAAGTGAGAGAAACTGGCACCCGCAAGCCATCTATGCAACAAGTTGCGGTCGAGGGAACCGGTCTCTCGTAAGCGTACGAGTAATGTTGGTCTGGGCCGCTTCATCTCACAATACCGCTGAACCAAAATCCGACCAAGGGAGGAAGCAATCTAAGCATCAACGCCCACAAACCTTTTGTGTTCTACTCGAGATCTCATCTACACATAGACCTAGCTCTGATACCACTGTTGGGAACGTTGCATGGGAAACAAAAAATTTCCTACGCACACGCAGATCTATCCATGGTGATGAGCATCTACGAGAGGGAGAGTGGATCTACGTACCCTTGTAGATCGCTAAGCGAGAAGCGTTAAGAAACGCGGTTGGTGTAGTCGAACGTCTTTGCGATCCAAACCACTGTGAGTCCCGCGATCCAATCACGATCCGTCCCGCGAACTTGATCACGATCCGTCCCACGAACTTGATCACGATCCTTCCGATCTAGCGCCGAACGGACAGCACCTCTGCGTTCAGCACACGTACAGCTTGATGACGATCTCCGCCGTCTTGATCCAGCAAGAAGGAGCGGAGAGGAAGAAGAGTTCTTTGGCAGCATGACGGCGCGCCGCCGATGGTGGTGGAGCTATTCCGGCAGGGCTTCGCCTAAGCACTGTAGAAATCTGATCTAGAGGAGAAACTATGCACTAGAGGGTTGGGTTGCACGTGGCTGAAAATCTTGTGCAAAAACCCTAAAACCCTCTAGTATATATAGGAGGAGAGGAGGAGAGGAGGCAGCCTTGGCTTCCAAGCCAATCTGGTTCGGCCGAACTAGGAGGGAGGAGTCCACCTCCTCCACTCCTAGTAGGATTAGGACTCCTTCCTTATTTTGCCTTTTTTTGCCTTTTTCCACCTTTTTCCTTTTGGGTTTTTCTTCCCAGCCGCATGGGCCTTGTGTGGGACTTCCACCAGCCCACTAAGGGCTGGTATTCACTCTCCCACAGCCCATGAAGCCTCTTGGGTCGAAATACCCCTCCCGGTGGCCTCCCAGTACACTATCGGCACTCCCGGTACATTACAGATTAGCCCGAAACTTTTCTGGCGACCAAAACAGGACTTCCTATATATCAATATTTACCTCCGGACCATTTCGGAGCTCCTCGTGATGTTCGGGATCTCATCCGGGACTCCGAACAACCTTCGGTCACCACCATACATAACTCTATACTACCAAAACGCCACCGAACCTTAAGTGTGCAGACCCTGCGGGTTCGAGAACTATGTAGACATGACCGAGACACCTCTACGGTCAATAACAAATAGCGGGACCTAGATGCCCATATTGGTTCCTACATATTCTACGAAGATCTTTATCGGTCGAAACTCTATGTCAAGGATTTAGTTAATCCCGTATGATGTTCCCTTTGTTCTTCGGTATGTTACTTGCCCGAGATTCGATCGTCAGTATCTCCATACCTAGCAACCTCGTTATTGGCAAGTCTCTCTACTCGTTCCATAATACAAGATCCCGCAACTAACACATAGTCACGTTGCTTGCAAGGCTTATTGTGATGTTGTATTACCGAGTGGGCCCTGAGATACCTCTCCGTCACACGGAGTAACAAATCCCAGTCTTGATCCATGCCAACTCAACAGACACCCTCGGAGATACCTGTAGAGCACCTTTATAGTCACCCAGTTACGTTGCGACGTTTGATACACACAAGGCACTCCTCCGATGTTCGTGAGTTTGCACCTTTATAGTCATAGGAACATATACTTGACATGCAGAAAACAGTAGCAATAAACTGACACGATCATATGCTATGTTTGTAGTTTGGGTCTTGTCCATCACATCATTATCCCAATGATGCGATCCCATTATCAAATGACATCTCATGTCAATGGCCAGGAAACCTTGACCATCTTTGATCAACGAGCTAGTTCACTAGAGGCATACTAGGGACAGAGTCTTGTCTATTTACCCACAATGTAATGTGTTTCCAATTAATACAATTATAGCATGGATAATAAATGATTATCATGAACAAGGAAATATAGTAATAAACACTTTATTTATTGCCGCTAGGGCATATTTCCAACACATAGTTTCACTAGAGGCTTCTCTCTCGAACGTATAGCATATGGTGGGTAGACACATTACAATTGGGCAATTGATAGAAAAAGTGCATAGGTATGATGTTATTCATGGCAATGATCATGTATACAGGCAGCACATCCATGATAAGTAGACCGAAACTATTCAACATCTAGTACTATTACTCCACCAATCGTCCGCTATCCAGCATGCATCTATGGTATTAAGTTCATGACAAACAAAGCAATGCTTTAAGCAAGATGACATAATATAGAGAAAGTAAGACCAAGCAATATGTGCAAACCCCATCATTTTACCCTCAGTAGCAACAACACAATACATGTCTTGTCCCTTTCTGTCACTGGGATATAGAGCACCACAAGATCGAACCCACTACAATGCACTCCTCCCACTGAACATAGATCAATCTAGTAGGTCAAACCAAACTGATAGATCGAAGAAACTTGCAAAGCTATAACAATCATGCATAATAGAATTCAGAGCATACTCAATTACTTTTCATGAATAAACTGATCATCAACCCACAATTCATCGGATCCCAACAAACACACCACAAAAAAGATTACATTGGATAGATGATCACGAGAACCGCGAAGAACTCTGTATTGAAGATCAAAGAGAGAGAAGAAGCCCTCTAGATACTAGCTATGGATCCGTAGGTCTATGGTGAACTACTCACACATCATCATGGAGGTAGCAAGGTTGATGTATGCGGCCTCCATGAATGATTCCCCTCTCCCTCTGGCAGAGTACTAGAAAAGGCCTCCAGATAGAATCGCAAAAGAACAAAGACATGCGGTGGTGAAAAAATAGTTTCAGGTGGATCTGTGATGTTTTGCGGGTAATTAAGAATATATAGAAGTGGAATTAGGCCAGGAGGTGCCGCGAGGACCATGAGCTATAGCGGCGCGCCCTACCCCCCACGTCGCACCGGTCTAGCTCGTGGCCACCTCATGGGTCCTCTGGCCTCCTTTTGAAGCTTCCTGGGTCTCTTCTGGTCCAAAAATAACTTGTGTAAATTTTTATCCAATTTGGACTCCGTTTGGTATTGATTTTCTGAAAATTCCAAAAATAGGCAAAAACGGAAACTCATACTGGTACCGAGTTTATAGGTTAGTCCCAAAAAATGATATAAAATAGCGTATAATTACATATAAAGTAGTCAAGATCGATAATATAATAGCATGAAACAATCAAAATTATAGATACGTCGGGGATGCATTAGTGCCAAGGAGATTTTTGATCTCTTCTAAAGTGGCGCTAGCTTCCTCTGTCCATTCAAACTTCTTTGTTTGTGTAAGCAATTTGTATAGCGGTGGGGCTTTTTTCCCTAAGCACGAGATGAACTGACCGAGGAGGCCACACATCCCGCTAACCTCTATTGGTACTACTAATTGTGTCAATGCTTTTATCTTGTCAGGATTTACTTCTATTCCTCTATAGGATATGATGAAACCAAGTAGTTTGTTGATGGCACTCCAAAGACACACTTCTCTGGATTTAACTTAATGTTATATGCTTGGAGGTTTTTAAATGCACCCCAAAGATTGTCAATAGGTGTATTGGCATGTCTAGTTTTAACAATCACATCGTCCACGTAGGCCTTGAATGTCTTGCTGATTTGTGGCTCTAGGCATGTTTGAATCATGCATTGGCAAGTTGCCGTGGCATTTTCAGGCTAAAGGGCATTTTTTAAAGCATAATGGCCCGTAGGAAGTGATGAAGGCTATTGTCGCCTGGTCGGACTCCTACATTTTCATTTGGTGATAGCCCGAGTAGGCAGCCAGAGAATAGAACATCTTCATACGATCTTGAGGTAGATCAATGTGTACTCTGTACCCCATCACAATCAATATATAAGAAGCAGGGCATAGGGTTTTACCTCATCAAGAGGCCCGAACCTCGCAAAACGTTGTGTCCCTACTTCTCCTATTACCATCTAGCTTAGATCACCAAGCTTGGGACCCCCTACCCGATATCTACTAGCTTTAGTACCGACAATTACCTTGGGGCCTTTAGCCATGAAGCATATTCCAATTCCTTCATTTGGTGAATCAAATAAATCATACGACTTGGAGGATACGAAAGCTAGTTCGGCAACACCTTCATATTGACTATAGTCAGAGTTTGAGTGTTAGCTTCTCTCGGATTGGTTGTCGGAGTCAGAGCCGAATATCCGTTCACCAACATGAGCTTGGGGTGTTCTTATTGTGTAGCTCTTAGTGGACTTCTCTTTCCTCTTCAAATCATTGCTTCTCCGGGAAGGTCTTCATTCATATCAATCTTCTCTACTCCATTTCTCCCTACGAGGTGACTCATCTCTTTTCTTGAGAGGTGTCGTCCACTCGTTTGATAAGTGTTCGGGTCTTCCACAATTGTAGCAATTTCAGTCACGACTTGAAGAACGGTTCTCATTGTATCTTGAGTTGGAGCTTCTCTCTTTGCATCTACTCTCGTAGAATTTGCCGAAGTTCTTGACCATGACACTTATATATTCATTGGATACGAGCTTGTCACTTGAAGTTGTTGGAGAGTCACTTGAAGCTTTCTAAGCACCCCTAGAATTAGTGTGGAGCTCTTCTTTGTTCTTGAGTGACATTTCGTGAGCGACAATCCTTCTAATGACTTCCATTGGCTTGAGATCTTTGAACTTGCATCATTTGGATCAATGTGCACATGATATCATACTTCCCATCCAAGGCTCTAAGAATCTTCTTGATCATGAATTTGTTGGTCATCTCTTTGCTTCCTAAGTTGGAAATCTCATTTCTGATGAGAGCGAGCCTAGAGTACATTTTCGTGACTCCTTCACCATCCTTGATCTTGAACCTGGCAAGTTGTCATTGGAGCACATCCAACTTGGATTTCTTGACAAATCCAGTTCCTTCGTGCATGTCAACATAAGTATCCTAAATTTCCTTGGCATTCTCAAGGCGACGTATCTTGTTAAACTCCTCAGGACACAAACTGCTTAAGAGGATCTCACACGCTTGAGCGTTTTATTGCAACATCTTGAATTCTTCTGCGGTTGCTTCACGATACGGTTCTTTTCTATCTTTGAAAAATTCACCGGCCAACATGAACAACAGCCCAAACAACGGAGTTATGACCAAGAATATGCATTTCCATCGTATGCTTCCAACTAGCAAAGTTTGTACCATCAAAATATGGACCTCCAATGTGATAACTTCCCTCATTATACCCCATACTCTCCTTGGCGGTTAAATAAATTCAACGGAGACCAAAACTTTAATACCACTTGTAGGATCGCAAGTAGGTGTAGAGTGGGGGTGATTAGACTACTTGACCAAATAAAACCTAGTATTTTCCCAATTTTATTTTTCGGAAAATTTTAGCGATTCAGACAAGTCAAGCAACACCCTACACATGCAAGTGTAGATAGTGGGTAGCAGAAGGTAATGACTTTGCATATGAACGTAAAGGAGGGGCCAGAGAAATCAAACACAATGAAGACATGGTGATTTTTGGTGTGGTTCTAATAGGTGATGCTATGGTACGTCCACATTGATGGAGACTTCAACCAATGGAGGGCTCTTTGCACATAGCGAGTCCATGGAGGGCTCCACCCACAAAGGGTTCACGAAGAAGCAACCTTGTCTATGCCATCATGGCTTGTGTCCATGAAAGACTAGCCTCACTCGGGGTAGATCTTCACGAAGTAGGCAATGCCTTCCCTTACAAACTCCTTGGTTCAACTCCACAAGATTTGGAGGCTCCCGAGTGAAACCTAACCAATCTAGGAGACATCGCTCTCCAAAAGGTAATAGGTGTTGTGTTTTTGATGAACTCCTTGCTCTTGCGCTTCATATAGTGTCCTCAACACTCAATCACTCTCTCACAGATTTTGCATGGTGGAAGGAGAAAGGATTGGACCAAATTGAGGGGGCTAGAAATCAAGGATCAAATGTTGGAGTGGAATCCCTTGATCTCAACACAACTTTAGGTGGTTCTCTCTCAGAAAATGGATATGGGAAGTGGTAGTTTCGTTCTGGTCACTCTCACTAAGTTGATGGAGTGGGTGGGGGTATATATACAACACCAAAACTCAACCGTTACACACCTTTATGCACCGCACGTGGGACCAGGTGAAACCACTCGGTGAGACCGATTAGTGCAAAATGTTTGAACTTTATTCTTTTCAATGAGACAAGATGAAACAATTCGGAGGGACCAATGGGTGATTACCCAACCACTTTCCACACTTCGTTGATACCTATCGATTTCACTCGAAAGTTCCAAAAGAAAATCTATAAGCAACAAAAGGTTGGCAAGTGAACTTCAGTGACACCGATAGACTTACTCCGAAATTCCGAGATGAAGTCGATGGGTGAAGGTTGGCACAATCACTTTGGTGATTCCAAAGGGCCATATCGGTGAGTCTGACTCGCTAGGGTTTAGGTGATGGCTCTATGAAGTGTATCTCGGTGGGTCCGGGTATGAATGCTTCGGTGGGACCGAGATAGGCTTTAAGGTTTTGGACAAAAAGGATAGTGAGGGCGTGGTTGACGGTTTTGGAGCAATATCTTCAAGCACTTGAGCAAATGACTCATGAGTAAAACCTCATGCCCTTTTAATAGTATCAGCTCAATGTGATCTTGGACCACTAAACCAAAAATGTAGAGCCGTGGAGCTTTTGCCAATCCATGTCCTATGCATTTTGAGGGGTCCACATTCACATCTCATTGCAATATCTGATTGAACTTTCCTGAAATATTCTTTGAATAGGCATTAGTTGAATGAAGTACATGTTGTTATTAATTACCAAAACCACCCAACGGTTAGTTGCACTTTCACCCATCTGTTGCGCAGGGTTGCCTCGATAATTAAGATAGAATCAGACAAATGCATTGGGTGTTTATAGACTGCACCTCTTGTATCCCCAGAGATAGGATTCACGCTACCATACTAAACCTTTATGTCACTGATGTTCTGAATAGCATTTTACGATCTCTCTTCCAAGGTACATGCAGGGACAAAGATCACGAACGCGACAACTAAGGAATTTTATTTCACACATATGAGACATTAGTTCAAAGTACTTCCATCGATCCTTCCTACAAATACATAGGGTTGTAGGGCTACGCCTCAACCCACAGACTTATTGAATTACTCACACATAACGATCATATCGCAAGAAAAACCATTGAAAAACACATCAAGAGAAATGATTGATTGATAATATGTCTTACAATTGTTGCTGAACGCGATACATGATTAGAAGGTGTGACTAACTAGCAGAATGTTGCGGTGGTAGTGGTGGAGCTGGCTATGAAGATGGAGATGGAAAATGGCGGCAACTAGGATGGAGGTCCGTGCATTGTTGTGATCCTCATATGGCGTTGACCCCTTTATAAAAGTTGTTGGATTGGACGAGGCAATGTCGTTGGCACCCCACACGACTGCTCATATGAGCGCTTCCAGTCGTCTTGTGTGTTGTTGCTTCTCCGCCTCCCACCTGATTCCCTCTCTCTCCTATTTACTCTCTTCCATATATATGCTTGATTTTATCCATGTATAGCCCCATTTCATGTGGAAACAAATAAAAGAGAGGATTTTGGAATACTTTGCATTCTTTAGTCATTAGTAACAATATCAGAGCGGATAACTCGGTTTTATGAAATATAAATTAGTTTAAACTCATGTGTGATGAGTGTAAAAATAACACTCATTAAGCAGTTGCGTTCTCTCCACCATTATCACTAGGCTAGTACAAGTTTTGTTAATGAGGCGCTTAGGCTATGGGATTTCAATCTTTATAGGACTTTTATGTTGATGGCTTCTTCTCCGTGGCGTTTCTCCATCTGAACCTTAGCATGACAACTTTCAAACCACATGATATAATGTGAGTCTGGCTTCGACTATGGAGCTGCGGCGTGCCTTCAAATCGTCTGGAGATTGAGTTTGTTTGGCACTCTTAGGACTTGCTCGTGAGACTAGTGGCAGGAGAAAACATGTTGAAACCGTCTCCAAGCACAATGCCCTACATGCAATGGTTTTGTACGTGAGAACCAAAACTTAGCTAGATGATTAGGAAGGTGATTGTATCCCTATAACCCAATCTATTTGGGATCAAACCCTACATTGACACTTTGATGTCTCATGTAGATTGTTCATGTTATGTACCTGGAGTTTTGTGGATTTTACCACCATGAAAGAATTTTGAGTATTCATAGTAGGCCCCATATGTGGATATTAGAGTTGATCTTGACACAATCTTTTGTAGTCATCGTTGAATTGTGGGAGTGATATCATGTAAATATATATTATTTAGAAAAAGATATATGTTAATCTTTGAACTATATGATAGAACAAGACAAGACTAGTTAGTCCTTAAATTTCCATACATATACATTGTTCTGTGTACTAGTCGTGAACCATTTAAAGTGACTCGGAAACACGACATATGGCGGCCCGATGAACGTGAGGTTGTGCCCCCCCCCCCCCCACGGTGTCTCCGTAACACGGCAAATCGTGTTCTACCGTTTTGTGCCCCTTCCCCGTTGGAGCAGCGTTCTCTCGGACATTGTTGCAAGGCTAGCATAAGTTTTGGTAACGACATGCTTCAACTTTGGGATTCCGATATAGATAGGACTTCTACGTTTGATGATTTCTTCTGCAGGGTGTTTGTCTAGACAACATGATACAATGTGAGGCCAGCTCCGACAATGGAGCAGCGGCGTGCCTTTAGCTCATGCTTGAGATTGAGTTTGCTTGGCACTCTTAGGACCTGCTTGTATTTTTTTGTGTGTTTCATTTAAAACATTTTCATATAAATATAGGCATTATTCACACAAAAACTTCAAATTCAATAACAAATTAGATCCAAATTTTGAGACCTTGTCATCCATGGCTTGAAGGGGTATGTAGAGTAGGAAGTTGATGCAACATTCGTGATGCAAAACAGTGTTGCAGCATAGTTTCATACAAAAATAGAAGAAAAGGGGGAGGGCAAGAAATACGGGTGAACATGTTGCTATGAGGAATGGGTGGTGGCGCACAATGTCTACATGTTGCACCAGTGCAGTTGAAGCTTCAGAAGCGAAAATCATGATGGTAGAAATGAATAGCGGCGCACTCGAGGAAAAATATGATTTGCTAGTGGGACCCATGGCCGGAGAAAACATGTTGAGACTGTCCGCAAGCACAATGCCCTATAGGTCAATGCGTGGGAACCAAATCTTAGTTGGATGGTTAGGAAGGTTATTGCCTCCCAAGAACCCAATCGTCAAACCCTACACTAGCACTTTGTGGATTATTCGTCACGGTAGGAGATATTTACTACCAGAAAAGAGTTTCGAGTATTCATAGTGAACCCACGGTATGTGCATATCGGAACTGGTGTTGACAAAATCTTTTGGAGTCGTCCGTTGAATTGTGGGAGTGATATCGTGTATGTGTATATTATTTAGCAAAGGTCCATGTCAATCTTTAAACTATAGGAATATAACAAGACAAGCAAGGCTGGTTCAACCTTAAATTTCCATACGTATATGTTGTACTGCGTACTAGGAAGGGCCTATATTTTATAGTTTACGTTTTTATACCCTTTTCTAGTTTTGTGGTGCTTACACCTTGACTAAGTTGTTGCGGAGACATAAATTTAGAGTGATTGACACAGTGCTAGTATACAACTTGTTTCATTCGTTATGTTTGTTGTGTTGTTGGTATCCGCTCACGTCTTGATCGTCACGACCCTCTTGAATTTTCGTGATTGTGACATTTTTCTACTCATAGTTTAGAATTAGCGAGCGTCACATTTAACCATCTTCTGCACGCCATTTGCTTCAAGAGGGAAGTGTCCTTGACCAGTTCCATCTCCTTCATATATAAAATAGGAAATTAATTAAGATAATCGGTAAGGCCATCTCCAATGCATGGCGCCCGATTAGACGCTCAGTGATAAAATAATAATTTTAGTTTTAGAACCTGATCTAGATTCCTTGTTTCAAACTATCAGTGCCAAGTGTCATGTACGAGGGCTATTCACATAAAAAATAAAACAGACCGACCCACTGGGCTAGCGCTCGGCGACCCGTGAGGCACACGAGCCTTACGACGCGTTTGGTTCAGCTCCCGTAATGTATTCGTTATCTCGTATCGGAAAGCACCGTTTTCAATCATTCTTATCTAAATACAACCTTTGTTTGGTTCGGGCGGAGAGTGTCTTTTTCTAATTCACTTCGGTTCCAGCGGCACCTGGGGCACTGAGCGATTGGTCAAGGATTGATGGATTGCAGTGTCGCATACGCACATGCCTCATCACAAGACTCTGGCAATGATTTTAGTCTCTTGAACTATTTAAAATGAAAGAAACGTTAGGGTCTTCCGGCACAAGTCCACACCTTCATTCGTTGTTTTCAACACAACCAAGAACGAGGCAGCTCTTTGGAAAGTAGCAGGTGCGAAACATTTAGGTAAAATCATGATGGGAGAGTAACAATCTTGTAATAAGGGGCACAATGTATCTAACTTTTTCTTAATTGATGAATGAGGCAAAGCTTTTGCTTTCATTTTGAAGAAAAAAACTTTACGGAGTGGCGTATCGGAAAACGTGGTGACAGGAAACATCGTACTCGAAACAAACACCAGCCACCGTTTCAAAAAATGCTGCGATCGGAAACCATGATATTTTCTCTGAACCAAACCCATCGCTAATTCCTGGAATCGGACTGGAAACTAGGAAAATGGCCAGGGCCCTGTTTCTAGCGCCAGGCCTTAATAAGCGCCTTCGTTGTAGATGTACTAAAACCCGAATGAGCTAGGAAAATGAATCAAGATGATCATCTAGCTAGTTTTGTTGGTTTAAATTTGAACTAAAACCATTACATGTCAATGCTCGTTGTGCATGGCAATGTTTATCATGTTATGCTCTCTCTTTCTAATGATTTAGCTATATGTATCATGGATGCCCCCACAGACTCTTGAAGTCGTGTTGTTACTCCTAAAAGGAATAACTAGTTTTGCGCCAAATAGCAAAAACAATTTGTGATCCTTTCTCTTCAGTACACAGTCGATCATCTCCTTTAAAACATAGAACCCATGCAATGCAATATTCATGTAATCCAATAGAAAAAGGTATGAAAAATCTGGATGTCCTTGTATATGGGTGGAATTTGTTCTATTCCAGGACACGAAGAGATAGGTAAGAGATGGATTAGACCACCTGGCCCATATTATCCATTGATGGACCACAACACTTGGCCCACATAATCAGATACAACAGACATCAAAATTTGCCTCCTCTTTGTAGCATTTGTGTTTCTTGGAGGCCCATAGTGTTTTCTTTATTCCCTACATCTAAAATAATAATATAAAGTGTGGACATTTTTCAAAACCTATCTTGATCAACCACTAGTTTAACAGTTAGTATGCAACACAAAATCTATGCCATGTTAGAAATCAACAAGTAATAAGCTAAAATAGATCCAAAAATCAATACCAAATTTTCGCATGGAAACTCTACTACATTGAAAGAAGTATTTCGAAATTAGGGGCTCTACAGTAAGATGATAACTCATCACATACGGGCTCACAAGAAAAGAAAATAAGGTAGAGTTAGAGATGGAAACCTAGCCCTGTTTGTTAGGGCTTTTGCTTCTATTTTTACAACTTTTCTATTTTTGCCTAAAGGCCATAAAAGCTCATAAATAGATGCTTTTGGAGTTTTTATGGGTTTTGATGAATCAATATAGCAATATTTAGCTCCAAAAACACCTATTTAGGAGCTTTCATGGCTTTTTGGCCAAAGTGAAGAAGCTGCAAAAACTGAAATAAAAGCCCAAACAAACAAAGCCTAATCCATGATGCAGAGGAATCTGTCTAATGGCCTCGGCTACAATAGACGCTTGTGTCTCATGTAATAAATCTTCAGAAATGCATGCATGTACTTTATATGTTTTGGATGGGAGAAGTATTAGGCCTTTCCCAATGCTCCACGGTGTACGGGTGCTCAGGATGCCACATAGGCAAAAAAGTGATGTGGCAAGGCAATTAAAAAAGAGAAAGAACATTATGGTGACTCTAGAAGGAAACGGTGCTAAGCACGTGAACCTATGCAAAATGGTTGTCAACCAACAGATGAAGGAGTTTAATTGTTAAACAATTCAATGAGGGAAGCTTAGCAACAAAAGCTAAGCACCCATGCATTGAGGAGACTAGTTGCTAAGTATTTTAATGTACTTAGAGCATCTCCAATCGTTGGCCCCCTCAGGGAGGCGAAATAGCGCCGTTTGGGGCCGAGCCGGCGATAAAATCGGTCTGGGGAGGCTCGTTTTCCCAATCGAACCCTCGGGGTCGCCCCACAACCGCCGCTTTCGGCCCATTATCGGCGTAGAATCGGCCCAAACTCGGCCCCGTTTCGGCGCTATTTCGGCTTTGAAATCAACAAAATTGGCGCTTTTTGGGCATAAAATGAACAAAATTGGCGCTCTTTCGGCATAAATTCAACAAAAAACTGAATATTTCGTACCAAAGTTTATCATAGAAATTAATACAAAATCAAATAGTTCAATGAAGCGAGTTCCAACATAAATTAAAACAAATTGAGCTAGGTGTTGCCCTTAAGCCTCCATAGGTGCTCCACCAGATCGTCTTGTAGTTCTTGATGCACTAGTGCATCTCGGATCTCCTGACACATATTGAGGTAGGCAGTCCATGTTGCTGGTACCTGGTGATTAACAACTACAAGAGGTCCCATCTTGTGATATGGTTCAGGATCAAACATTGGCTCTTCCTGCTCGCTCTCAATGATCATGTTGTGTAAGCAGACACAGCAATTCATGATCTCCCACATCTGCCTTTTGGACCAGGTCATAGCGGGGTACCTGACAACAGCAAATCGCGATTGGAGCACACCAAATGCTCGCTCGACATCTTTCCTGCAAGCTTCCTGACACTTAGCAAAGTGTGCCTTATTTGGCGCCACAGGTTTTGAGATAGTCTTCACAAATGTAGACCATCTCGGATAGATACCATCTGCTAGATAGTATCCCTTGTTGTATTGGCGTCCATTAACCTCAAAGTTCACCGGAGGAGCATGACCTTCAACAAGCTTGGCGAAGACATTCGAGCGCTGCAAGACGTTGATATCATTGTGAGTTCCTGGCATACCAAAGAAGGAGTGCCAAATCCCTAGGTCATGTGTGGCTACTGCCTCAAGTACCAGACTGCAACCACCTTTGGCGCCTTTGTACATCCCCTACCAAGCAAATAGGCAGTTTTTCTATGGCCAATGCATGTAGTCAATGCTTCCAAGCATCCCTGGAAATCCTCTTGCTATATTCTGTGTCAGGATTCGAGTAGTGTCTTCGGCATTGGGTAATCGCAAATATTGTGGTCCAAACACTGCCACCACTGCTTTGCAGAACTTGTACAGACACTCAATGGTGGTGGACTCGGCCATTCGTCCATAGTCTTCTTGTATGTCCGCGGAAGCTCCGTATGCAAGCGTCCTCATAGCTTGGGTGCATGGCTGAAGTGAGGAGAATCCAACTGTGTTGGTGCAATCCTTCTTGCAAACAAAATAGCTGTCGAACTCCCGGACGGAATTAACAATCCCGAGGAAGAGCTTCCGGCTCATCCGGTAGCGATGCCGAAATACTTTCTCACCGTGCAATGGAGACTCGGCGAAGTAGTCGGCATAGAGCATGCAATACCCCTCCATCTGATGCCTCTGCTTGCTCGTGCGCCGCCCCGGCGTCGAGCCACCTCGTCGGGGCTTGTCATTGTTGACGAACAGGCCGGCTAGCGAGGACAGTATCATGAGGTGCTCCTCGTCGGCGGTGTCAGCCTCGGCTTCTTCCTCCAACAGGGCCGCAAACGCCTCCTCGTCGTCCGAGTCCATGGCCGAGCAGGCAAAATGTCGAACACCTTGTCGGCGTGACGGGCGAGCAGGCGAGCAGACGCCAGTGCCCCGGACAGCGTGGCTTGGGCAAGGGATGGGCGAGGGTCGGGGAAGCGAAATCCGGCGAGGGAGGGCGAAGTGGGGTCTTCTAGCGGCGACGCAGGGGCCGTGAACAGGCGAGGGTCGTCGGGGTCGGCAGCAGGGGAGTGGCTCGACCCTAGGAAAAAAGGACGGGATTCGCCTAACAGTGGTGTCCCACACACCGATTTGTTACCGCCGGAGCCCCCAAGAGGCCCCAGCGCCCTGGATTCGGCCTGGGTTCGCCGGCCCAAAAAAGGGCTCTGACCAGCGAAAAACGAGGTCCTGGGGGCGCGACTGGGCTTCCACGCCGACGACGAAAAAGGGCCCTGGAGGATCCTTTGGGGCCGCGGCTGGAGATGCTCTTTGTTGGAAATATGCCCTAGAGGCAATAATAAATTATTTATTATCATATTTCCTTGTTCATGATAATCGTTTATTATCCATGCTATAATTGTATTGATCGGAGACTTAGATACATGTGTGGATACATAGACAAAACCATGTCCCTAGTATGCCTCTAATAGACTAGCTCTTCAATCAAAAGATGGTTAAGGTTTCCTAGACATGGACATGAGATGTCATTTGATAACGGGATCACATCATTAGGAGAATGATGTGATGGACAAGACGCAAACTACAAACGTAGCATATGATCGTGTCAGTTTGTTGCTACTGTTTTCTGCATGTCAAGTATATGTTCCTATGACCATGAGATCATGCAACTCACGGATATCGGAGGAGTGCCTTGTGTGTATCAAACGTCGCAACGTAACTGGGTGACTATAAAGGTGCTCTACAGGTATCTCCGATGGTGTCTGTTGAGTTGGCATGGATCGAGACTGGGATTTGTTACTCCGTGTGACGAAGAGGTATCTCGGGGCCCACTCGGTAATACAACATCACAATGAGCCTTGCAAGCAATGTGACTAATTGTTAGTTGCGGGATCTTGTATTACGGAACGAGTAAAGAGACTTGCCGGTAACGAGGTTGAACTAGGTATGAAGATACCGACGATCGAATCTCGGGCAAGTAACATACCGAAGAACAAAGGGAACATCATACGGGATTAACTGAATCCTTGACATAGAGGTTCGACCAATAAAGATCTTCGTAGAATATGTAGGAACCAATGTGGACATCCAGGTCCCGCCATTGGTTATTGACCGTAGAGTTGTCTCGGTCATGTCTACATAGTTCTCGAACCCGCAGGGTCTGCACACTTAAGGTTTGGTGACGTTTCGGTAGTATAGAGTTATGAATGGTGGTGACCGAAGGTAGTTCGGAGTCCCGAATGAGATCCCGGACATCACGAGGAGCTCCGGAATGGTCCGGAGGTAAAGATTCATATATAGGAAGTCCTGTTTTGGACTCCGGAAAGATTTCGAGCACTTTCGGTAGCGTACTGGGAGTGACGAATGGGTCCCGGGGGTGGCCAACCCACCCCATGGGCCAAAGTGGTGACCCACCAGCCCCTAGTGGGCTGGTGGGGTCGGCCAAGGTGGCCTAGGCGCAGGAAGAGAAGGCCCAAACCGAATTGGGGTGGAGTACTCCCCAAGTTCCACCTCTCGTGTGAGAGGTGGACTCTCAGGTGGAGGAGGACTTTCCCTCCACCAGTTCGGCCGAACCAAAAGGAGAGCCCTCCTTTGGGCGCAGCCTCCTCTCCCCTCCTCCTATATATATGAGTGGTTTTAGGGTTTTTTGGACAAGGATTTTCAGCCACGTCTAAACCCTACCTCTAGATCAAGTTCCTCTAAACTAGACTAGTTCGCCAGTGCTTAGGCGAAGCCCTGCCGGAACAGCTCCACCACCATCGCCGGAGTGCCGTCACGCTGCCGGCGAACTCTTCTACCTCTCCGCTCTCTCTTGCTGGATCAAGACGGCGGAGATCGTCATCAAGCTGTACGTGTGCTGAACGCGGAGGTGTCGTCCGTTCGGCGCTAGATCGGAAGGACCGTGATCGAGATCGCGAGACAGTTCGTGATGAGATCGCGGAACGGATCGTGATGAGTTCGCGGGACGGATCGTCATTGGATCGTGGGATGGATCGTGATGTGATCGCGGGACGCTCGGCGATTTGGATCGCGAAGATGTTCGACTACACCAACCGCGTTTCTTAACGCTTCCCGCTTAGCGATCTACAAGGGTATGTAGATCCACTCTCCCTCTCGTAGATGCTCATCACCATGGATAAATCTTGCGTGTGCGTAGGAAATTTTTTGTTTTCCATGCAACGTTCCCAACAGTGGCATCATGAACTAGGTCTATGTGTAGATGAGATCTCGAGTAGAACACAAAAGGTTTGTGGGCGTTGATGCTTAGATTTCTTCCTCCCTTGGTCGGATTTTGGTTCAGCGGTATTGTGAGATGAAGCGGCCCGGACCAACATTACTCGTACGCTTACGAGAGATCGGTTCCCTCGACGCAACTTGTTGCCTAGATGGCTTGCGGGTGGCAGTTTCTCTCACTTTAGTTGGATCAGATTCGACAAAGGCGGTCCTTGAGAAGGTTGAAAAGCAACTAGTGTATCACCGTTGTGGTTTTTGCGTAGATGAGAATTGTTCTTGCTAGATACCCGTAGCAGCCACGTAAAACATGCAACAACAATTAGAGGACGTCTAACTTGTTTTTGCAGGGTATGTTGTGATGTGATATGGCCAATTACATGATGTGATATATGTGATGTATGAGATGATCATGTGATGTATAGATTATCACGACTTGCATGTCATTGAATACGGCAACCGGCAGGAGTCATAGGGTTGTCTTTCATTATTGTATGACCTGCGTGTCAATCATTAAGCGCTATGTAATGCTTTACTTTATCGCTAAACGGTAGCAATAGTAGTAGAAGCATGCAGGGCGTGACAACCCCGATGGCGACACGTTGATGGAGATCAAGATGATGGAGATCATGGTGTCGTGCCGGTGACGATGGAGATCATGCCGGTGCTTTCAAGATGGAGATCTAAAGCCCAAGTTCATGGCCATATCATGTCACTTATGAATTGCATGTGATGTTAATCCTTTTATGCACCTTGTTTTGCTTAGTACGATGGTAGCATTATAAGGTGATCCCTCACTTAAATTTCAAGATAAATTGTGGTCTCCCCGAGTGTGCACCGTTGCGAAAGTTCGTCGTGTTGAGACACCACGTGATGATCGGATGTGATAGACTCTACGTTCACATACAACGGGTGCAAGCCAGTGTTGCACGCGCAGAACACTCGGGTTAAACTTGACGAGCCTAGCATGTACAGACATGGCCTCAGAACACAAGAGACCGAAAGGTCGAACATGAGTCATATAGTAGATATGATCAACATGATGATGTTCACCATTGTAACCACCTCAACTCACGTGATGATCGGACTTGAGTTGGTGAATTTGAATCATGTATCACTCAAATGACCGAAGGGATGTCAATTTGAGTGGGAGTTCTGAAGTAATATGATTAATTGAACTCATTATCATGAACATAGTTAGTAGTGTCTTTGCAAATTATGTTGTAGATTACTTGCTCGCGCTGTAGCTCCCTTAAATTTTTATATGCTCCTAGAGAAATAGAGTTGAAAGATGATGGTAGCAATATTGCGGACTGGCTCCGTGATCTGAGGATTGTCCTCGTTGCTGCACAGAAGGCTTATGTCCTTAATGCACCGCTCGGTGCGCCAACCCCTCTAGCGTCATCTGTAGATGTTGTGAACATCTGACAGGTACATGTTGATGACTACTTGATAGTTTAGTGCATCATGCATTACGGCTTAGAATTGAGGCTTCGAAACGTTTTGAACGTCACGGAACATATGAGATGTTCTAAGAGCTGAAATTAGGATCTCAGGCTCGTGCCTGTGTTGCAAGATATGAGATCTCCAACAAGATTCTTTGCCTGCAAGATGAACGAGAATAGCTCAATCGTTGAGCATGTGCTCAGATTGTCTGGGTGCTACAATCTCTTGAATCGAGTGGGAGTTGATCTTCCAGATAAGATAGTGATTGATATAGTTCTCCAAGTCACTTTCACTAAGCTACTAGAACTTGGTGATGAACTATAAAATGCCGGGGATAGAAATAATGATCCCTGATCTGTTCGCGATGTTTGACACCGCGAAGGTAGAAATCAAGAAGGAGCATCAAGTGTTGATGGTTAGTCAAACCACTAGTTTCGAGAAGGGCAGGAGCAAGGAGGGAAAACTTCATGGATAGCAAGTCAGTTACTGCTCCAGTGAAGCAACCCAAAGTTGAACTCAAACCCGAGACTAAGTGCTTCGATTATGAGGAGAGCGGTCGCTGAAGCGGAACAACCCTAAATACTTGGTAGATAAGAAGGCTGGCAACATCGACACAAGTATATTTGATATATGTGTTATTTATGTGTACCTTGCTAGTACTACAAGTAGCACCTGGGTATTGGATACCGGTTCGGTTGCTAAATGTTAGTAACTCGAAATAAAAGCTACGGAATAAACGGAGCACTAAGCTAAGGGTGAGGTGACGATGTGTGTTGGAAATGTTTCCAAGGTTGATGTGATCAACATCGCACGCTCTCTCTACCTTCGGGATTAATGACAAAACTAAATAAATGTTATTTGGTGTTTTGCGTTGAGCATGAACGTGATTAGATCATGTTTATTGTAACATGGTTATTCATTTGAGTTAAAGAATAATGGTTATTCTGTTTACATGAATAATACCTTCAATGGTCATGCACCCAGTGAGAATGATTTGTTAAATCTTGATCGTAGTAATACACATGTTCATAACATTGATGCCAAAAGATACAAAGTTAATAATGATAGTACCACATACTTGTGGCACTGCCGCTAAATGTCATATTGGTATAAAGCGCATGAAGAAACTCCATGCTGATGGATCTTTGGACTCATTCGATTTCGAATCGGTTGAGACATGCGAACCATGCCTCTTGGTCAAGATGACTAAGGACCCCGTTTTCTGTTTTGATGAAGCGGGCAAGTGATTTATTGGAAATGATACATGTTGATGTATGCAATCCAATGAGTCTTGTAGCGAGCGGTGGATATCATTATTTTCTTATCTTCACTGATGATTTGAGTAGATATAGTGTATATTTACTTAATGAAACACAAGTCTGAATCGTTTGAAAGGTTCAAGCAAATTCAGAGTGAAGTTTAAGATCATCGTGACAATAAGATAAAAATGTTTGCGATATGATCGTGGAGGTGAATATCTGAGTTACGAGTTTGGCATACAACTTTAGACAATGTAAAAGTTGTTTCACAACTCACGCCACCTGGAACACCATAGTGTGATGGTGTGTCCGAACGTCATAGTCGTGCTTTATTGGATATGGTGCGTGCTATGATGTCTATTATATTTTTGTTACTATCATTTTGGGGTTATGCATTAGAGACAACTACATTCACTTTAAATAGGGCACCATCTAAATCCGTTGAGATGACACCGTGTGAATTATAGTTTGACAGGAACCTAAGATGTCATTTCTTAATGTTTGGCGCTGCGACGCTTGTGTGGAAAATGTTTTCACCTAATGAGCTCGAACCCAAAGCGGACAAATGCATCTTCATAGAATACCCTAAGAACAGTTGGGTGAACCTTCTATCTCAGATCCAAGCGTAAAATGTTTGTTGCTAAAACTGGGTCCTTTCTGGAGAAAAGGTTTCTCTTGAAAGAATTGAGTGGGAGGAGGATAGAACTTGATGAGGTTATTGAACCTCTACTTCAACCAGAAAGTAGCGCAGCGTAGAAAGATGTTTCTGTGAAGCCTACGTCAGTTGAAGAGGAAGTTAATGATGATGATCATGAAGCTTCGGATCAAGTTACTATCGACCTGCGAGGAAAATAGAACTTGATGAGGTTATTGAAACCTTCACTTCAACCAGAAAGTGGCGCAGCGTAGAAAGATGTTTCTGTGAAGCCTACGTCAGTTGAAGAGGAAGTTAATGATGATGATCATGAAGCTTCGGATCAAGTTACTATCGAACTTCGTAGGTCGACAAGGATGTGTACTGCTACTAAGCGGTACGACAACCCTGTCTTGGAGGTCATGTTGTTGGACAACGATGAACCTACGAACTATGGAGAAGCGATGATGGGCCCGGAAACCAACAAATGGTTAGAGGCCATGAAATCCGAGAAAGGATCCATGTATGAAACCCAAGTATAGACTTTGGTGGACTTGCTCGTTGGACGGCAGGTCGTTAAGTACAAATGGATCTTTAAAATGAAGACAGACGCTGATGGTAAATGTTACCATTTGTAAAGCTCGACTTGTTGCAAAGTAGTTTACGACAAGTTCAAAGAGTTGACTACGATGAGACTTTCTCACTCGTAGAGATGCTAAAGTCTGTTGGAATTATGTTAGCAGTTGCTGCATTTTCAATTATGAAATCTGGCAGATGGATGCCAAAACATCGTTTCCTTCCTTAAGGAAAGGTTGTGTGAGATACAACCAGAAGGTTTTGTCAGTCCTAAGGATGCTAAAAGGTGTGCGAGCTTCAGTGATTCTTCGATGAACTGAAGCAAGCATCTCGGAGTTAGAATATGCACTTTGATGAGGTGATCAAAGTTTTTGAGTCTATACAAAGTTTACAAGAAACTTGTATTGCAATAAAGTGAGTGGGAGCACTATAGAGTTTCTGATAAGTATATGTGGATGACATATTGCTATTCGGAAATGATGTAGAATTTCTGGAAAGCATAAACGGTTGTTTGAAAAGAGTTTTTCAAAGTAAGACCTGGATAAAGCTACCTAATTGTTGAGCATCGAGATCTATAGAGATAGATCAATATGCTTGATGAGACTTTCAATGAGTACATACCTTGACAAGATTTTGAAAGAGTTCAAAATGGATCAGTCAGAGAAAGAGTTCTCGCCTGATTTGTAAGGTGTGAAGTTGAGTGAGACTTAAAGCTCGACAACGGCAGAAGAAAGAGAAAGGACGAACGTCGTCCCCTATGCCTTAGCCATAGGCTCTAAATTATGCCATGCTGTGTACCGCACCTGTGTGTGCCTTGCCATGAGTCTGTCAAGGGGTACAAGAAGTGGTCCAGGAGTAGGATCACTGGACAGCGGTCAAAATTATCCTTAGTAACTAGAGCACTAAGGAGATATTTCTCGATTATGGAGGTGATAAAGAGTTCGTCGTAAAGAGTTACGTCGATGCAAGCCTTAACACCAATCCGGATGACTCATAATAGCAATCTGGATACATATAGTGGAGTGGCCATTTGGAATAATACCAAATGGAGTGTGGTAGCAGTGTTTACAGTTTGACATAGGGATTTGCAAAGTACACACGGATCTGAATTTTGCAGACCCATTGACTATAAGACCTCTCTCACATGCAAAGCATGATCGAGCCCTAGAACTAATTGGGTGTTAGATTCATACCAATGCGAATCACATAGTGATGTGAACTAGATTATTGACTCTAGTGCAAGTGGGAGAGTGTTGGAAATATGCCCTAGAGGCAATAATAAATTATTTATTATCATATTTCCTTGTTCATGATAATCGTTTATTATCCATGCTATAATTGTATTGATCGGAGACTTAGATACATGTGTGGATACATAGACAAAACCATGTCCCTAGTATGCCTCTAATAGACTAGCTCGTCGATCAAAAGATGGTTAAGGTTTCCTAGCCATGGACATGAGATGTCATTTGATAACGGGATCGCATCATTAGGAGAATGATGTGATGGACAAGACCCAAACTACAAACGTAGCATATGATTGTGTCAGTTTGTTGCTATTGTTTTCTGCATGTCAAGTATATGTTCCTATGACCATGAGATCATGCAACTCATGGATATCGGAGGAGTGCCTTGTGTGTATCAAACGTCGCAACGTAACTGGGTGACTATAAAGGTGCTCTACAGGTATCTCCGATGGTGTCTGTTGAGTTGGCATGGATCGAGACTGGGATTTGTTACTCCGTGTGACGAAGAGGTATCTCGGGGCCCACTCGGTAATACAACATCACAATGAGCCTTGCAAGCAATGTGACTAATTGTTAGTTGCGGGATCTTGTATTACGGAACGAGTAAAGAGACTTGCCGGTAACGAGGTTGAACTAGGTATGAAGATACCGACGATCGAATCTCGGGCAAGTAACATACCGAAGAACAAAGGGAACATCATACGGGATTAACTGAATCCTTGACATAGAGGTTCGACCGATAAAGATCTTCGTAGAATATGTAGGAACCAATGTGGACATCCAGGTCCCGCCATTGGTTATTGACCGTAGAGTTGTCTCGGTCATGTCTACATAGTTCTCGAACCCGCAGGGTCTGCACACTTAAGGTTTGGTGACGTTTCGGTAGTATAGAGTTATGAATGGTGGTGACCGAAGGTAGTTCGGAGTCCCGAATGAGATCCCGGACATCACGAGGAGCTCCGGAATGGTCCGGAGGTAAAGATTCATATATAGGAAGTCCTGTTTTGGACTCCGGAAAGATTTCGAGCACTTTCGGTAGCGTACTGGGAGTGACGAATGGGTCCCGGGGGTGGCCAACCCACCCCATGGGCCAAAGTGGTGACCCACCAGCCCCTAGTGGGCTGGTGGGGTCGGCCAAGGTGGCCTAGGCGCAGGAAGAGAAGGCCCAAACCGAATTGGGGTGGAGTACTCCCCAAGTTCCACCTCTCGTGTGAGAGGTGGACTCTCAGGTGGAGGAGGACTTTCCCTCCACCAGTTCGGCCGAACCAAAAGGAGAGCCCTCCTTTGGGCGCAGCCTCCTCTCCCCTCCTCCTATATATATGAGTGGTTTTAGGGTTTTTTGGACAAGGATTTTCAGCCACGTCTAAACCCTACCTCTAGATCAAGTTCCTCTAAACTAGACTAGTTCGCCAGTGCTTAGGCGAAGCCCTGCCGGAACAGCTCCACCACCATCGCCGGAGTGCCGTCACGCTGCCGGCGAACTCTTCTACCTCTCCGCTCTCTCTTGCTGGATCAAGACGGCGAAGATCGTCATCAAGCTGTACGTGTGCTGAACGCGGAGGTGCCGTCCGTTCGGCGCTAGATCGGAAGGACCGTGATCGAGATCGCGAGACAGTTCGTGATGAGATCGCGGAACGGATCGTGATGAGTTCGCGGGACGGATCGTCATTGGATCGTGGGACGCTCGGCACTCTTAACACCTCATGTTAGCACCAACACATTGAAAGAAGCCTTAAAGTACTGCAGGGTGCCTTCTCTTGAAGGTACTCCCTCTGTTGTAGACAAACCAAACCCGAGGAAGCATTGAAGAGGGCGTCCTCAGGATCAAGCAAGTGGTGGCGAAGATTTACAACAAGACCCATGGGTGGGTGCCGGCGATTCCTAGACTCACAACGGGGTAATGATCTACACCAGGAGCTTATCTGGTTTTGTTTCCAATTTCTAGTTGCATTTTGATGTTTGCTCTCTATGAGCTGTTTTGTAAGATAGATGGTTTCTTTAATAAAAAACGATGAGGGCAAAAAATAAAAAGAATCAATACTATGTTGGAAAGCAATACTATGCTGGACAAGCCTTTAACTCTGAGCCTTAGGTGTCCGATCGGCAAGAAAGAGTCAAACCACCTGACCATTCCAGGTTGGCATGCATGTGTTTTCCAGCGTGAAGTCGACATGCATGTACGCGGAACAAGATAAAAGGGCACTAGAAATCCACCCGGGAAATAAAAGACAAAACACGTGTAGTACAACCCTGAGTGATGCAAGTTATGCAGAGGCAGCAATTCTAGTGCGTACATACATAGACGTACCGTACATACAAATGGCGTACATACATAGCCTCTGTCTGTTGGACTTAGTCTTACCTTGTCTCCATCGACCGGCTCACACATCCTCTCTTCGGGGTTTACGCGTCCTAATCCGGACCATTGGATCGATCAGAAGAAGAAAGGCAAAGGAATTGAAAGGTAGAGTAAGAAGCATCGCCCAGATCAATGGAAAATGGAAGTTTCTAGAATTGCTGGGTCAACTTTGAGCTTAGCTACACCTACAGGACGTTACAGGGACGAGGAGATTACAGGCTGATATGGCAGTTTTTGGTTGGTCATTAGCAGCTGCACGGGCCCACTCCCATTGAAATCGGAGGAAGATGATTAGAAAGTTTGGAAGGAGCATGTAGAATTCCTGTAAAAACCTGTACGTCTAGCATTTTTGGTCAACTTTCCCCTGAGGACGTGCTGTGATGTGGACAACCACTTATTTTCCTATCTCTTTTCCTGAGATTTATGCATGGGCAGGTGCAGTAAGTGAAACACACACTGTGCTGGTCGTTGAATGCATCCGATTTGGCCTTTTTTCTTTTTCGAAACGGAATTTGGCCGTTTGAAGTGTAAGCAAACATGACTAGTCTGATCTATGTTTCCATCCCGCGCAACCATCTGCATAGCCTGATTATCGCCTCGTGGCGGCACCTCGTCACTCTGGCCAACGTCTTAAATTTGATTCCCGTCATGTAATTTGAAATCAGACTGCTTGGCCTCGCTTATATAAACAGACTGCTTGGCCTCGCTTATATAAACAGCTCAGCACTAAAGGGCACGCAACCGCAGATAGATAGGCAGACGCGCAAACAATCGTAGTGGTACAAGTTATTGACGAGATGGACGCCGGCGGCGATGCTACCGAGAGCAAGGAGCATTTTGTCCTAGTGCACGGTGCCGGCCACGGCGCCTGGTGCTGGTTCAGACTCCTGCCCCAGCTCCGGGGCTCCGGCCACTGCGTCTCCTGTGTCGACCTTGCAGGGGCAGCCGGCAGCCGCATCGACCCCAGCTCCGTCCGGTCGTTCGACGAGTACACCGCGCCGCTCGTCGACCTCCTGGCCGCGCTGCCGGACGGCGAAAAGGTGACGACACTAACCGTGTACCCACAGCCCCCTACTTGCAATTGGATGCTTGTATGCATGCACTAGTTTCTTTTTTTGGTTACTGCACTACTCTTTTGAGTCCCAGGGGGAAAATATAGCTGTAAACTACATTCTCTTAAGAACTACTCGTACTACTTTCAACACATATGTGTTTACGATCACACTTATTTTGCGTTGCTCTTTATTAGGAAACCACTTTCTATGACTTCCAACAGACTGATGAGCCGCACAATGGCCTAGTGTAACTTCCCTAAAAAAAACTTTATAACAAGGCCGCTTGCCAGTTCCGTCGAAATAAGAAATTGTGTACCTTTTGGAAAGCATGATAGATGAAAAAAAATGTGGTTTTGTGGGATAAAAGCGTATAGTATACTGAGAATCAAAGAAATTTACTCATAATACCAACGAAATCTCGTGTTACTGATTGATAGTTTGATACTAGCACAATAATAACAAAACTAATGGTAGCATATTGATTTCCTCAGGTGATTTTGGTTGGGCACAGCGCAGGAGGGCTAAGTGTGACCCATGCAATGCATTTATTCAGCGACAGGATTAAGCAGGCAATCTTCATAGCAGCAACCATGCTCCCATTTGGTTACCAAACGGAACAAGACATCCAAGATGTGACTGCTTGAACTCTCTTATCATAGGCTCAATCGAACTCTTATTATGCCCGCTTACAGTAGCAGCTACCATTAGTTCTTCCTTTTAAGAATTTCAGCTGAAATTTAACAGGGCGTACCTGATTTATCTGAGCTTGGGGACGTCTATGACCTAGCATTTGGTCTTGGAGTGGATCACCCGCCAACGAGTGTAGCACTGCGGCCAGAGTTCCAGCGCATGATCCTGTCCCAGCAAAGCCCCCAAGAGGTTGGTTAATGGAATTGCAGCGCTGAATCATCTGCCGATGTGTTATACGCAATGTTAAGGATATCTCTTATCGTTCTCGTCTCGGTCAGCTGGGGTTAGAGATTAATTAGAAATCGGACGATTAATCTATTTTATCGGTGGACTATTAATCGGCCATTTTTTTTGCAAATCCCAGGTTCCCAACACTGAAATATTCTATATTTAACAGCAAAAATATATTGAACAAAAGTGTTACCTTGATTCCTAACCTCTGAATCCTCATATAATGATAAATAAAATAGCAAAATAGTACATATTGCATAAGAAAGTCCATAAAAACACAAATAAACATAATTTTTGCAAACATAGCGCTAGGAATAGGCTTGATTTCTCGGAAGATTCCCGATAAATCGCTTGTCAGAGCGATAAATCAGTACAAACGATAAACGGTGAAGATAAGGCATAATCTTATCGGTCACCCCACTAGTAGCGATAAATCGGACGATAAATCGCTGAATCGGATGATTTTTTGAATAGTGGTTATATGCCATGGTCACGGAGCTGTAACTGTAAGATGTTTGTTCAGGACTCTGCGCTTGCCTCCATCCTACTCCGTCCATGGCCTGTGGCCTTGAGCGCAGCCAGGTTTGGGAGAGGCAGCGGGGACAGCAGCGCGATCGACCAGGTGCAGCGCGTGTACATAACCACGACAAAGGATTGCATGGTGAAGCCGGAGCAGCAGGAGGCCATGATTCGGCGGTGGCCACCGAGCAAGGTTGTGGCCATGGACACCGACCACAGCCCCTTCTTCTCCGCACCGGAGCGTCTCTTTCAGCTCATCGTCAAGTTACTGTGACCACTTGTACACCATGCATGCACTGTCTGGGTGACGTCTAGCTGCTCCTGCTCTTGTATTCTCCACTTCTCAAGTCTTCACTGTGTGATGTTACTTACATGCCAATTAAGTTATCAACAAGGCTATGTTAAGTTCCAGATGTACGAGGCATGAATATAACATGGTGCAAAACCAGAAATTAACACCGTAAAACATCCTCCGATAAGTTAGCACGTCCGTTAGGGCCAAACGCCAAACACGATGCAGGGAGGAGAGAAACCAGCTGGTCCACACGCTATATCCTGCCATTTTACATGCAAGATATGTAGAGAGCACCTCGCATGGCATCCATTTATAGTAGACCTCAATGGACGATCTGCTTGGTTTTGATATTTGGAACTGACCACACAAATGCAGTTGTCCCGGTGATTGGTACAGAGGTAATGATGTACCCAATAGGCAGATACTGAACGGGCATGGCAGGGGAGCATTTTGTGCTTGTTCATGGGGAAGGGCATGGAGGGTGGTGCTGGTTCAAGATCCGGTGGCTCCTTGAGGGCTCTGGTTACCAGGTGACTTGCATAGACCTTGCTGGAGGCGGCGTAGACCCTACCGACCCCAATACTGTCCGGTCATTCGAGCAGTATGACAAACCACTCCTGGGCCTCATCTCTGCCTTACCGGAGGGCGAGAAGGTAGGATCCTGCAGTATTGCTGCTAATTTATAAACTACTTATGTCCACAAAGTGCTGAAGGTAGTTTGTTGCTTTGTTGTGTGAAGCTGCTTAGGGACATGTGTTCAAAATGGTGAAGAGTTATAGGCGATTTGGTTTACCTTTCTATACTCATTTTGATCGAATTTCAGGTGATTCTCATTGGGCATGGCATTGGAGGGTTGAGTGTGATTCACGCAATGCATGAATTCGTTGACAGAATTAAGCAAGCAATATTTGTGGCAGCTGCTATGCTGCCATTTGGACTTCAGACTGATGAAGATAAGAAAGATGTATGCTTTGTTCCTTACAAAAAGTTTTCACGCTGCACTTTATTTTGTCATCACGCATGGGCCACCTACCAAGTGCTGAGAATAGGGCATAACTAACAAAGATATGCATATGACAAAGCTGAAATCCTTAGTACATATATAACTCAAACAGACATGGTAAAAAGCCAGGATAAATACGACGGCAATGCTAACCAGGCACTTTGAATATTTCCTGAGAATTTCAGCTTGTTCTCGTTGTCGTCATTTGCATGATAGAAATGAAATAACAGGTTCAACAATTCTTGGAAAATTTATAGAACAAATTCCACGTGTTTAAATTATTGAGTAAGCCATGTTGCAAATTTATTGCATATCTGGAAACTTCCTTTCATGGTTATATACTGACTATGTACGACTAATGACAGTTTCTGTATATTAATGTGTAACAGGGCTTACCAAGTTTGCCTGAGAATGAGACCGAGTTGACATTCGGTGCAGGAGCAGATAATCCTCCAACTACTGTCGCCTTGAGATTAGAATTCCAGCGTGATCGACTATCACAACAAAGCCCTGAGGAGGTATCATAATGAATGAGCCAATGTGCATGTGCTCATGAAATCCACATCTTTATCAAACTGTACAGATTCTATCGCCATAATCTGAGCCCAGTATTATGAAATTTGTTATAGCTATTTCCTGACAAGATATTGCTATCATTTCCCATTGATGTTTCTTGAACAACCTTCTCAAGGACTAAACATCATACTACAATGAAGAGGTAATCAATGATCCAAATTTTCCTTACATATGTTTTATGAAAAAATCTTGTTCAGGACTCAATACTGGCTTCAATGCTGATGCGCCCATGGCCTGCGAGTGCTATTGGTACTGCAAGCTTTGAAGGAGATGATGAGAGATTGAACCGAGTAAAGCGGGTTTTCATAAAGACACAGCGTGACCACATGCTGGACCCTCAGCAGCAAGATTCCATGATCAAGAAGTGGCCACCCAGCGAGGTTTTGGTCATAGATACAGACCACAGTCCCTTCTTCTCTGCACCAGAACAGCTCTTTAACCTAATAGTCAAATCTCTATGATGCAAATATGCAGATTACTGAACTCTCTACAGTGGGTTTGTTCAAATTCTTGTATCATGACATATACTAAGTATCCGAGTTAGGATAACATCTTCGTGAAGCATGTTTCTCAGGGAATCTTCAAGACAAATCTGGATAGATGGTTTAAGGCTGTAAGTAAAGCTGGTTTAGGGTAAACATTACCCTTCAATTTGTAAGCAAGTAACTCAAATCAGGCCTACGTAATTCCCATTTTAGATAAGACTACGTGTTATTTCAAAAAAAAAAAAAGGACTGGGTCAAAGGTTGAAGTGTATATGGTATCGGAGACTAAGGTCTTGAGTTCAAGTCGAAATTTTCGCAATTTATCCAAAAATTGTTGTTGCCCCCCTCTATGTCAACGTATAGGCCTCTTGAGCCATACCCTTCAGTCTATTCACGTATTGACTTCTCACGTCACACATCTCTACTCCTAAAGGGGGAGTTGGCAATCTTGCCTCACTTCCACCAACCCCTTGGCAAACCCTATATTACGCCTGCGAGCGTCTTATAGACGACTTACCGCTCAAGCACATCCAATTTGGGCCGGCAGATTTGATGTGTGCATTAATTCAATCAAATCAGCACTTCCCGAAAAATAACATCATGCATTAACTCACCAAAATCAAATCTTAAGAAACACAACTAAAATCCAAACTTTCCTTATCTTCCACTACTCATACCAAAATCAAATCAAATCAAATCTTACTAAAACATCAACTATAACCAAAGTTGGGCGGCCCATTTGACGCGTGTGCGCGTTTTTTTTTCTACGCTTCGCTTTTTGGTTTTCTTTTTTACTGTTTCATTTTTTCTATGACCTATAGGTTGGTTTTTGCTCGGCATACTAACAGAATCGGCATAGACCTGTACGCCATGGTGAATTTGTAGCGTCACCTCTATTCCAGTTAAAGCTCCCCACTGATTTTTCTATCCCACTAATTTATTAAAAGTGGTTTTAACCCATTGGTCTATTTAATATGTTTATCTGTCAAATTTAGTAATGTTATTATGAAAAAAAATCAATCACGGTGAGCTCTAATCAATCTTTAAAGACCAAATCCATGGAAAGGAATCAGTGTTTTATAACATAGGGCAACATTTATAGAAAGGAATCAATGTCAAATGCATAAAGATTCATTCTTAAATTATTTGATTAAAGAATTTTTAGCACTTGATATTTTATTATGGTTGTCGATATATCCATTCATATATCACTTTGAGAAACATTTTTCTTCAAGAGAAAAAAAAGGAATATAAAGAGAGTGATTTACCGGTAAAAAAGAAGTCGCCAAGGTAGCCTGGTGTGCAAAAAGATTTTGAATATGTATGTAAGATACAACTAATGTTGAATTACTAAAATATATATGCCCTTGTTGCAATGCACGGGGAAATTAACTAGGATCGGTAGTAGGTTACTTGAAGTGTCGGTATTATATTTCGATGCAACAGTTTAGCTGAATATATCATATCATGGACGTGAGATTATGTGGGATATCGACTTGCTCTGTCAAAAGTTCTATGCACACATGTGGTCCTCCAACTTATATTATGCGGCAGATGTGGATGTGGATGTGGATGAGAGTAGGGGCTAATTTGTTCAGTTACAATTGTCCAAGCAGAATAATTTTCCTACTTTAGAAAATGTGACAAATTGCATTTCACTAGAGATGGATTTGCAACAAATTGCAAGAGTGAGCCATTCATATTTTTTCTTCAAGTCGTACAATTTTTTAGTTAGGATGGAAGGCTAAATGCATTGCTTGGTTCCTTCAAGAGTTAATAACTAACACAGTGGCGTGTTAGTTGCATGCCCAACAACGAAAATCATATTTTTGTGGAATACACGATATTCAACTGTATGTTACAACGTGGCAATGGCTCAGGAGACATTGGATCTGTCTTATTGGCTTGGAGGGCATCACGGGCGGCACACGCCGCCAAACCCTTGATGGGGGTGGCATATCGACAGTCCGACACGAACACAATGGGAGGGGATCAGGGTGGAGAGCGGGGCGGTTGGCGGGGCTCTCCTCCTTGGTGGTCCGTGAAGAAGTACGGTGTGAAGGAAATAGGGCGTCATGGAGAAGGTGAGGTTGGTGTCATTCAGTCTTAAAGGAGAGGGCTCCAGCTAGAAATGTCCCGCTATGGTCGGAAATCGAGCGGAAAGGTCCGGCAGGAAAAAGAAAGAGTGCAACGTGGCGTGTTTTTTTTTATTGGGCCCACGTGTTGGAGATAACATTACAGATAGTCTGGACAACCACATTTCCCGCAAAGGGAGGGGACAGGGGCAGAGAGCGGGGCGGTTGGTGGGGGACTCGTCCTTGGCGGTTCGTGAAGAAGTACAGTGTGAAGGTGAGAGGGTGCCACGGCTAAGGTGAGGTGTGCCCAAGAACGAAGATCATATTTTTTGTGGAATACACGACATTCAACTATATGTTACAACTTGGCAATGGCTCAGGAGACTTTGGATCTGCCTTCTTGGCTGGGGGTGGGGGGCGTCATGGGCGGTGCACGCCTCCTACCTCTTGATGGGGGTGGCAGATCAACACGAACATAGGGGAAGGGGATTAGGGCGGTTGGCGGGGACCCCTCCTTGGCGGTCTGTCGAGAAGTACGGTGTGAAGGAGAGAGGGCGCCATGGCGAAGGTGATGCGGACGTCATCCGATTTAAAAGGAGAAGGCTCCAACGAGAAATGTCCCGCGACGGCAGCAAAACGAGGGGACAGGGGAGGGTCCGGCAGGAAAAGGAAAGGATGCGTCGTGGGGTGAGATTTTTGTGTTGGACCCACATGTTGGAGATAACATGACGGATAGTCTGGACAACTACATTTCTCCCAAGCATATGGTCTGAATTTGGGGGAGTCCGGTGTGAGAGCTGGCTTAGTAGGAATGATAGACTACTCATATCAAATAGTAATTCCTTCTTTTCCGGGAGCCCACTCGAAAAGAACTCCAAAGTTAAGCATGCTTGGCTTGAAGCAATTCTAGGATGGGTGACTGACCGGGAAGTTGGTCTCGGGTGCGCACGAGTGAGGACAAAGTATGCAGGAAAGACTAGTGTTGGTCTGTGGGAATAGTCTAGAACCCGCCAGGCGTAACGGGGTGTTATAATTGGTATCAGAGCCGACCCTTGCGGTTACACGGGCATGCGTGGGTCAGGTGCACGGGCATGTGGCGCATGACGCGTGTTGCCCGTTGTGGCATACGGCATGGCACATGTGCCGGACTGGACGCGCATACGTGTGCCAAGAAGGAACGTTCCTAATGGGCCGACGAGGACATCGGTTCCTTTGAGTGGGGTGTATGTGAGAGCTGACTTAATAGAAATAATTATAGACAACTCATATCAACAAGGAATTCCTTTTTTTCTGGGAGCCCACTCGAAAAGAACTCCAAAGTTAAGTGTGCTTGGCTTGGAGCAATTCTAGGATGGGTGACCAACCGGGAAGTTGGTCCCAGGTGCGCACGAGCGAGAACAAAGTGTGCAAGAACTAGTCTTTCTTGCAGTCTAAATCCCGCCAGGCGTAACGGGGTGCACGATTGAATTTTGGGGAGTCTGCTAGGCATATACATTGTAGCCTGTAGCGACGAACGAACATTTTACTAGTAAAAAGAGGTGTTGAAGTGTATATGTGGATTGCCTAGCACTTTCCTTTAGTTTGGCTTTTGGCTGCGTTAAGTCTTTATATTTCCTCATGAACCAACGTTAGCCGCTGATACTCAAGCCAGCCAAGCAGAATGTTTTACCTTAGCTAAGCTTTGCAGTAACACTTCAATTGCTGGATCAGACGAGTCCATCAGAAGTTACTCCTCAATGTCCACTACAGCACAGCCTCCTTGCCCCCCTCCCCGACTGTAAAATGACAGCATCAACTCCGTCTTGTGCTTTTTCCCCTTGCTGACCACGAATGCTGGCGCCTTACAAAACGAGATGAAAAACTCAGCTATCCTATGCAAGTGATACAACCTTTCTTTCTAACGACACGGAGAATTTGCTTCATATAATTCACGATAAGAAATTAGGAATGCAGTCTCACATCATAAATTGTGGAAAATCGTGGAAATATTTCATCAAAACTCATGGTGCGCGCACTATATTATAAGTCGCCTGGGATTAGAACCTATCCAGCAAATTGATTGATCGAACTCAGCAACTCGACCACGCATTCGATCGAACAGGTGCCGTGCTGCTGCACTACACCGCGGACAGCTCTAGCGTCAGCATGGTATATAACTGCTCACCTGGCATGGAAGACCTCCCTGGCGTCGTAGGAGAAGGCGCTGTTGTCGAACGTGGAGGTCCGCGTCGGCGGGTGGCGGCGGCGGCCTCGTCGACGGCAGCGGTTGCTACACGCAGGCGGCGCCGCTCCACCATGCGGTGTTACTCTGCCGCTCTAATGTGAGACCGCTGTGCTGGTCCCGCACACTGACCACTTTAAACACACTTCGACGCTGACGGGTGGGCCTCACGTGGCAGGAACGGAAACACACCGCGAACCTTTGGCTAATCCAACCCACAGAGACGGCGCGCATGGCGACCGCGGGGGCGGCGGCGGCGGTGGCGTCGCTCCGGTACTTCCCCTCATCCGTCAGGAACCGCAGCGGCGGCGGCGGCGCTGCGGTCACGTTTTCTCCGCGGCGGGGCCGCTGTGCGACGGCGGCCGTGGCCGCGCCTTCGCGGGAGGCGGAGCCGGCCTCCTCGCTCGGGGACCTCACCCGCGTAGACTTCCCCATCCTTGACCAGGTATCCCCTGCCCATCTCCGTCTCGTCTCGTAGTTTGGTTGCGCTCGGAGAGTTCCGGGGCTCGCTTCCACTGTTCGTGCCATTCAAGTCCAATTTTGAATTTGATTAGTGAAATAGTGTTTACAACCGCGCATCTAATTATGTTTGTTCCCAATAAATTATCGGATCGTTCTTGATTGCGGCACGTCTAGTTACTCCTGAGTACAATATGTATGTAGTCCTGCTTTTGCTGCTGCCTAAAAATGTTGCCATTTGTTCATAAGAGAGATATGGGCTTTTAGCATATCAGCGTGCGTGGTACAGTTACCATTACGGATAAGCTGATATAAGTTTCACTCAGCTTTCATTTGATTCGGTCATGCGTGTAAATGATCCGTTTGTAGAGCCCTCCAGGACAAAGTTGTTTTATTCAATGTGGATTCAGTAGCTGCGAAAATATTGTTGGTTTACATGTTAGATTCTTTGTTATTACTATGTTGCAGACTTAACCTTACAGTTTTTTATGTATAAACTTTTGGCATTCGAGTCAGGTGGTTTTTATATCATTTATAATCATCGGAACTTGCAGGAATTTGATGGTAACAAATTAGTTTACTTCGACAATGGTGCAACATCGCAGAAACCCTCTCATGTGATGAAAGCCTTAGACGATTACTACCGATTTTATAATTCGAATGTTCACCGTGGCATTCATGCTCTCAGGTGATTTTTTCATTTGTCCTTTATGCCTTTTATTAATTGGGTGTTGTAAGTGTAAAATCCCCAATAGTACCAGGAATTTGGATGCATATTCACTTTCACTAAGTGTGAGTAAAGCAAGGCTGTGGCCCTGATGTAGTATCTGCCTCTAAGCCCCTAGAGGCGGTAAGCTATGCAGGAGAAAACCCTTTTTTCAAGAAACAGGAAATGGCCATTTTACTCTCCTGCTAGGACTATGGGTGATAATCACCACGGCGCACCCCCTACAGCACAAATTATTTTACATAATTACATTTCATGCTATGCGTTGCACAATTCCTTATGTGATTTCCCCCATATATGACCTGTCTGTATTGTGAGGTATGGTAGTGCTCACATAATTTTCTTGTATTGGACGATGATGCTGTAGGTGTAGAGTTTTGTGATATATGATGGTCAACTGCATGCATTACTGATAGAAAGATATAGCAGTTGATTTGCTTCATAGTACTCCCTCCGTCCGGAAATACTTGTCCTAGAAATGAATAAAATGGATGTATTTATAACTAAAATAAGTCTAGATACATCTACTTCTAGGACAAGTATTTTCGGACGGAGGGAGTATGTTATTGCTAAGCTGCTAGTTTTGTAACACTCAGTCAAGTAGGTTATCATATGCTTGTACTCTTTGTGAGCTATGTCAATATCAGCATATGTTTACTGACATGATTTCTTCATCATCATCAGCGCAAAGGCTACTGATGCATATGAGAGTGCAAGAAGGAAAGTTGCAAATTTCGTCAATGCAGCTGATAGTAGAGAGATTATATTTACTCGTAATGCTACAGAAGCTATCAATTTAGTAGCTTATTCGTGGGGCCTATCTAACTTAAAACAAGGAGATGAGGTAAATCCTCTATCTTCCCCAGCTGATACTTCATGCGCTCCCAGCCAGTCATAACTTCTTTGTATGCTTCTACTTTGATGCATGTCATGACGAATATTGTTCTTCAAACACTGTTTGACCAATTTCGATATATGCACTCCCATATTATTATTTTCCTCATCTCTTTCTAGCATATTAATTTTCTAACTCTCCATCTAGTGATTCATAACCTGCCATTGTTCCAGATAAATTGTTAAATTTATCTCATACAAATTTCACTAAACATTCATTTTTGTTATGATTCATGAAAATATGCAATTTGTTGTACACTTATTATTAGTAATTTATCTGCTATTTTTCCGAGCAGATTATTCTTACAGTTGCAGAGCATCATAGTGCGATCGTTCCTTGGCAATTTGTTTCCCAAAAAACTGGTGCTGTCCTAAAGTATGTTGGGCTGACTAAAGAAGAGGTTCCAGACATTGAGCAGTTAAAAGGGCTTCTGTCAAGCAAGACAAAGATTGTTGTTGTCCATCATGTTTCGAATGTCCTGGGTAAGTAGGTATTTTACTTTTCAAATATTAATTTATTTAAGGTTCATGGAAACTACAAATTATCCCCACATGTATACCATTATGTGGCAAGTGTATAATAGAGCTAATGCAAGCCATGGATGTATGTGGCAAAGCATGGCGCAGAGATAGATTTCAATTGTGTAGAAGTGGTAGGAGTAGAAATTAGTCAAAACATATCAATAGTAGATAACAGAATGTAACTCAATTAGCTGCATATGCTTCTACACTTTATAGTTTATTGGTACTCCCTCCGTTCTCAAAAGGAAAGCATATAACTTTTGGCTCAAGTCAAACTGTGCAAACTTTGACCAAGTTTGTAGGAAAAAATGCCAACAACTACAATACTAACTAGATATAATATAGAACTATCGTTTATTATGGATTTAACTATACTAATTTGGTATTATAGTTATTGATAATTTTTCTAGAAACTTGGGTCAAACTTTGTACCGTTTGACTTGAGCCAGAAGTTATATGCCTTCCTTTTGAGAACGGAGGAAGTACCTATTTACTGTACGTGAGCATGGTAATTGTAGTATCTGACTTCGTTCATTTGTTTCCATTATTTCATGAGGAAGACTTATGGCTTATGACAAAAGGTAGTTTTATGGCAAATGTTCAATGTTTACCGAAAAAGGCTTTCGCCCCGCTTTATAGATAAAGCAAACCACCATAGCCACAAGGTACAACATAAGTCTGAACCCCAACACACACACACGGGGTAGCGCAACATCAAGTACAAGAGGGTTCTGCTGAGGGCACAGCTCAACAAGCCATGAAAAAAGAATGTTTGGATCCTGTCATTCTAACTTTGTCCATGTTATTTCTGTCTTAAGAGAGAATAATTACTGTGAAGGATTATATTATATTATATTCCTTAACCTTTGGCAGGTTCAATGCTTCCTATTGAGGAGATCGTATCATGTTCAAACAAAGTTGGAGCTAAAGTTCTTGTAGATGCTTGTCAAAGTGTTCCTCATATGCCAGTTGATGTTCAGAAGCTTGGTGCAGATTTTCTTGTTGCATCCTCGCATAAGGTTTGTATTATCAATTATCTGCTAGCAATAATTTCATAGTCATTCCAGAACAGCAAAATGACCTTTACAAGTTATGTGCTAAACTTCTCAGATGTGTGGCCCTACAGGCGTCGGATTCTTGCATGGAAAATTTGAGATCTTGTCATCTATGGAGCCTTTCTTAGGTAAGACACTGCAAGGCAGAAGCAATGTTCTCTACTTCGGAGGATAAATTAGTTAGTTAGGCCCTCTTGTTGAAATACAGCCATGACTAACTAGGTTCCTATTTAAGAGAAAGATATTTATGTTTATAGCCTTGAAATAATAGTTTCTTTGTAGGCGGTGGTGAAATGATTGCAGATGTGTTCGAAGACAAATCTACATATGCCGAACCACCTTCTAGGTGAGGAAGCAAGTTCTCTTTGTTTTAATCTTGCTAGACCAATTCATATCTGTCACAAGATAACTTGTACCAGAAATCTAGATAAGTGCAAACATGATGACTGATCTATCTTAAAGCAACTAGCTAGAAAGCTGTCTGTTACTACAGACTACAAAAAAATCATATGGCCATATTTACAGGACTAATTAGTTTGCTGAATTGCGGTACTACTCGGTGTATCACCACAAATTCTAGTAGATCAGGACTTTTAGCGAAACGGATTTAAGTGAGTGGTGAGCAATGCATCTCAATGACTCAATCTTAACCATTCGTAACAAATCGAAGGGTTGGTGAGACCTCAGAGCAAACGCACCGCCGCCACCAACTGGTTTGTTTATAAGAGTAAAGAAATGTTGCAGTTTTAATTTTTTTCTATAGTTCCATTATATATTTTCTTCAAAATCCCCCCCCCCCTAGTTGTTAAAATTTGTCTCTGCTTCACATTGTTTGTTAGCGCAACTGAAAAATGACAAATCTGATATTGCGCTTAAGATTTTATTTTTGTTGGATTCTAAGTTTTAGCTATAATGTGTTCTGAAAAGATTTGAGGCTGGAACTCCTGCAATTGGAGAAGCTATAGGATTGGGAGTAGCAATAGATTATCTGACACACTTCGGCATGCAGAGGATCCACGAGTATGAGGTCAGTATAAATTGTTTCATTATTTTACCTCTTTTAATATAGATATTTTAGTCTCCGTGCCTACTGTTAGGATCGTGCTTATTCTGCTCTCCAAAAAGGGTTGGAGAACTATCTCTATGTAGCGCCTCACTTGTCTTTTTCTGCCATCCAGAAAGAGTTGGGATCGTACCTTTACGAGAGCCTTCTGTCCGTTCCAAATGTTCGTATCTATGGTCCAGCGCCTTCTCAAAGTGATCACCGTGCTCCTTTATGTTCTTTCAATGTTGAGAATGTTCATCCGACAGATATTGCAGAAATTCTTGATCTCCAGGTATGCTGATGTTTCAACCACCGAATCATATGCAAATGCTAGTTCTGTTTTTTAGCAATAGTTGTACTGCTCCCATGCTAGCTCTGTGCTTCTCTATTTTGCTTAATTTCAACTGCTCCCATGCTAGATCTGCTCTTAATCAGCTATTTTGCTTAATTTCAACTGCAGTCTAAATGCAGGTAGAATTCTAGGTCCGTTTACATCATACGACAATCAGAAACTATGGCTTTTAAGTTTTAACACTAGGTATAGCTTTTTTGAGAGGTAAACACCAGGGATAGTTATGGAGATCTCATTTTCCAGACATATCAGTTGTCCCTTGGTTTGGTCAAATTGCTTTCTTTTATGGTGGATTTCGCATACTGCCATGAAAAATATGTTTGCTAGCACTAGCAATATAGAACTGATATATGGTGACTATTTTGTTTCAGCATGGCGTAGCGATTCGGTCAGGGCATCATTGTGCACAGATTTTGCATCGCACCCTTGGTATCAATGCAAGTGCCCGTGCTAGTCTTCACTTCTACAACACAAAAGAGGAGGTGGATGTCTTCATCCATGGGCTAAAAGCTACCATTGATTTCCTTACTTCCCAACACTAGTGCAGTTCAGTTAGCAAACATTAGCTTCCTCGTTATCTCTCATAAGTTGAAGTGCGATATAGAGCCTACAGGCTCAAACTGCCTGGTGTCTTTCAGCCTTTTTGTGTCAATCATGGACGGACAAGTTTCTAGTACTCTTCCGCCCGGAAGTTTTGAGATAAGTACTGTTGGCTATGTAGCTTGGGCGGCTCCGTTTATTTCCTCTATATAAACTGTATCATACCTGAACCGTTGGTCAGTTCATCTGTAATTTACAATCTGTCAATAAATTCATAACAGTGAGCACGGCATGCTTGTGATTTTGAGGCCAGCACTTTGCACATGTAATAATAAGAGACTTAATAAAGTTTTGTTTTACTAGTCCTTCTGGGACCGGACTGGCCTCACGGCAAGAAATAACAGGTGGTCGTGCACGATTTAGTGCTCTTGACCTTGTGGTTTGATATTTTGCATGTACTCCCTCCGTTAAGTAATATAGGACGTTTTAGATCACTACTTTAATGATCTAAAACGTCTTATATTACTTTACAGGGGGTAGTACCTGAGAGCTATTCCGTTTGGACGCTGCGTACAACCTGAAGAGGCAAAAGAAATGGCTTGCTCTTGGCATTTTGCATCTTGTTTCGGCAGAAATGCCTTCAGTTTGGATATCAGGATGGCATTTGTTGCCATTGAAGCCCATGACTTTTCTTCTCTCCTTTTCAAGGTTCTGAAGTTTTCTCTGTGACCTATGGTCACAAAACAAAACAATGTGAAGTAGCCTTTCTTCACTTAGACCCATTTGTGGCAGAAATCCTAAATACGAAACTCGTGTCCGAGACCAAACGGCAAAGATCCATGCAGCTTTTGACTCCTCGGGCGCAGCATAGTGCACCTGCATGCGTGCTCTCTTCCAGCCTCTAATGATTTTCAGGAGCTTTTTCTCCTTGATCAGTCTCCTGTCTCCCGGTTTCTGGAGGCTCGGTTGGTGGTGCATGATACCGATGACGGACACTCATAGGTCCGGTGCAGTTTCAGGGATCTCTGTTCTGATTCTTGGCTGGCCGATGCATGCACACGTACGTTCCCTTTTCCTCATCCGTTCGTTCCATCGACATCCGGAATAAAGTGGTGCCCTGTTGTGGTAGATTGGATCCCATAAACCTGTGCCGGATCTTGGCAGTGCCAAAAGGAGGGGTCTGCGTGCATCATGAAACGGGAATTGATGATCTGTGGGGTATCGAAACTGACGAGCCTGTGTAACAGTGTCAAAAGAAATGCCAGATCTGCGGCAGTGTACAGGTACTCCTACTTGCATCTTCAAATGACTCCCTGTTTGTTCACGAACAGCAGCGGCTGCGTCCCGTATCCGAACCATCAAATTCATACAAACTCATTAACCTCGAGTAACACACGTAGAAACAACAATAATAGATAGGAGTACATCCTAATTTATTAAACCTCCTTTTATTTTAAGTCAAAGTTTGATCATGAACTTAACTAATAAAATATAAATTCTATGTCACAAAAATTATATCATAGAAAACATCTTTCAAATACAGATCCAATAATATACTTTTTATACCATATATTTTATATGCTTTTAGTTAAATATATGGTCAAAGTTAGGCCCGAAATACAATGGAGCCTAGGGGCATCTCCAACGGCAACTCGTAAATTTTCTTTCGCATCCGTCCATGGACAGGGGACCAGTCTACGGACACGGTTGCGGGAGGACACCATCCAACGCTCCGATGTACACAACGTGTGGGATCGCATGCCCGATCACAACAAAAATAGGTAAATATGCTTAGTTTTTACGTGCCCGAATTAAGAATCCAAAAGAATATTAGTCCAACAATTTGTGCATTTCTGCCCTGCCGGACCAGTAATCCTAGCCAGCTGCTCGCTAATCAAGGAGGTGCCGTCATCGCCGCGTAGGCATCCTCCGCCCTCACCTCCGTGTCCGCGCCCGCCTCTGCCGCGTTCTCATAGTCAGTCGCCGCCAACCCTTCTTTCTACCGCTGCAACATCTCGAAGCACACGGATTGCACGATCATTCTTGGGTCGGCATCCAAAGAGTCGATCTTCAAGGTCAACATCTTGGCATCCTCCGCATTGACGGCGATTTTCACCCTCTTTTCCTCGAGTGCGGCCTTCCTCTCTTCGAGCTTGAACTTCTTGTCCATCGCGTCCATCAACAGTTTGAACATCTCAAACTCCGCTTACTTCTCCTTTTTATCTTCGAGCGCCTCATGCATGCCTCCTCCTTCTTTGCCAAGATGTCCCCGAACCTCTCTGTTAGCTTGGTCGCCGCACCTTCTCCCTTTGCCCTCTCCTCCTCCCACTTCTTCCCCCCATAGATTTCTTCTAACCTTCTTCGGCAGTTGTTGGGTTGGCTCTGTAAGGTCATTGGTTTCTTCCTCGTTGGCTTGGCCAGCAGTCTTGGCAATGAAAAGGTTCCACTTCGGTTGCCTATTCAATTTCAACCAACAAAGCATGACGGTGAGGGACTTCTTCTCCAACTTCTTGTACACCACACAAGCACGAGTAGGCTACAAAGTGAAACAATGTCGACAATGCATATCCATCTAGTGAGCAACAAAACAATACATGTACGGCTAGTGATCAACAAAACTAAAGCATATCCGGCTAGTGGTCAACAAAACTAAAACATATCCGACTAGTGATCAACTTACTTGCTCGGTGATTTTTGCACTGGTAGGCCACCGTGCGATGAGATGCTTCAAGTGCCCACAATACTTGGACACGACCTCTTGGATGGTGTACCTTCGATGGTTGAGGGACTTCCATTCACGGTTGCGGATGATTGCGTCAGAGTAGGGCGCGGAATGCTTGAGTTGATGGAACCATATGTGTATGTTCCTCCAAGAGGTTGTGCCCTTTTAGTCCGTCCCAAGGGACAAATCGAGGCTAGTGACCAACCATGCCTCGCATAGTAGCTCATCCTCCCACATGTTGAAACTTTCTCCTCTTCCCTTCTTCTTCGGATCGCCGGTTGTATCTTCGGATCATCATCGTTGCCATCGCCCTCCTCCTCCTTTTCCCCATTAGGCTATTGCTCCCTAGCGGCCCAGTGTTGTTGTTGTTGCATGCCATCACCGATCTAGGTGTACGTCTACCGCGTGGTCGTTTGCGTGTAGGACTGCTACTGGTAGTTGCCAGACTGGGTGGGCTCCGAGTCTTCTACTTACCCGTCCTCATAGCCCCCTTCCCCTCCCTCGCCTCCGTCATGGACGATGTCGAGAATCTCCCTGTCCGCATCGTATGCCGACTCCCCTACTCTAGGAATTGCAGCGAACAACGTGTGGCCACCCATCTGCTCCCCGGATGCCAGCCACAACCGGACGAGCTACAACGAAGAATACTCGGAGAAGAGCGGTGTTGCGTTAACGTCGACCGCCACGATCTCCACGTGCGTCGCCACCGGCAGGACCACCGGCGGCCAACTACTTCTTGAGCTTCTCCTCCTTTGCGGCCTTCGCTTTGCCACAACGAGTTTTCCACGTCACACAGTTGATCTTCTAGGCATGCGTGATGCGCGGATCCTCCGGCACCTCCACCGGCTCCATCCGCGACAGGTTCTCCGATGTCTCCATGCATTAGTGACAGAAGGAAGGAGAGGGTGTGAGAAAAGAGCGAGAAGTGGGTGGAGAGCATCGGGGAATGGAAGAAGAGAAGTGGGGGATTTTGGCATGGAAACAGTGTGTGATGCTACAAAAGCGCAAGATCTCCTTCCTTTTGGGTGGGCGAGGGGGTAGATAGCGATGTTTCTCATGTTCTGACTCCTGCAAAGCCCCCCCCCCCGCCATGTTTTTCTCTAGTTTGCGAGAGAAATCACGTCCGGGCCATGCCACGGACCGATGCAGGACCACGTTGGATGGCTTCCGTGGTCCGAATAGCGCGGTCCGGATGGTGGCGAGTGGTTTGCGGGTTAATGTTGTAGATGCCCTAATAAACCTGGACGGAGGTAGTAGAAAATTCATACATAGACATGGAAAGTTCATACACATAAAAACTAGGATAAGACATCCACGGACAAAAAGTTCATATGACAAACGACGACGAAGACTAGATATTGGGACGAAATAGGATAGATAGGATGACAATGTTCACTACTTCACCTCACCCTTGTCATCTTGAGAGTGACAGTAGGACATCACGAAGTTGGCATATGTGTCATTGTCTGAGGGGCTGGCGGAGTCGGAGGAGGTGGTTGACAAGTCGGGGGAGGATGAGGAGAGGAGCCCAATGAGGCGTCGAGTGGTCCGACCCTACTCCACAATGAGGTGGCAGGTTAGCAGCGACCACTTTATCAACCGTGACCCGCTCAGACTCTTCGATGCCCTATCGTGATGCCTTCACATTATTGGAGCGATGGTGATAAGTGCCCATTTATGCGGTGATCAATGATCAATGGGGGATGTCATGGAGGATCTGGTCCTCATTGGAGTCAAAGGGTAGGGGGAAAACCACAATGCTTACCTCATGTGGTGAGCTACGTGCACCTCGGACTCCGAGAGCCGCAACATGCTCGGAGGACGGGGCATGAGTACCAAATGGTGCTCGAGAGTGAGAGCTAGCGGTGACGGCACGGAGCTGCAAGAGCCTTGTCGGGCCACCGGGGATGATGTGGACCTCAACAAGCCACGGTTGCACTCACCTCACCCAGTTGCAGAGTTGTATGATGGTATGTGTAGTACAGTAGTATGGTACATATGTAGGTGTGGTAGTATGTTGAACTTCAGACCAGTCAATGCTAGTTTGTTAGATGTGCTAGTGTGTTTAACTTGAAGATCAGTCCATGTGTAGTATGCATTGTTTTTGCTCAATAGTCCTAATGCTGACCATTGTAGGGCATGAACACCTAAGACCTTAGTCAGCCGATGTTCTGCAACCATCTTTAGTGGTGGAGATGTGTGTGCTAGCTATTGTAGTAGCTATTAGGGATAATTGGTTTTATGCCCCTAGTTGGGTCACACTCGGCTGGTTTACCCCTAGTTTCCGAAAACAAGCGTTCCTACCCAAACCACTTTACTCGTCTTATGCTTTTGCCCTTTGACCATATGACCCTCATTTTGAAAACTTCATAACAAATTCATACTAAATCAGAAAAATGCAAATAAGATATCAAACTGTTCATAAAAACATCAACTATATGTGCATGATATTTGCATTCATGAAAAAAGTGTTGTAAAGTCCCCATCTCAGTTTCAGCTAATATAAGTGATGAGGACTTTCCAACACTTCTGTCATTAAAGCAAATGACATGCACATATAGATGTTGTTCGTCTGAACATTTCAATTCGGATTTGCATTTTTCTAAGTTAGTATGGATTTGTTATTAAGTTTTCAAAATGATAGTCAAACGGTCAAAGGGAAAAAGCACAAGACGAGCAAAGTGGTTTGGGCAGGAACGCGTGTTTTCAGAAACTAGAGGTAAACTAGCCGGCTGTAACCCAACTAGGGCCACAAAACCAATTATCCCTAGCTATTAAGGCGGACACTAAGTCTGCAAAGGCAATGATTATGGGTTCTGGGAAGGAGAAAACAATGAAATGACAATCATTCATGTCCATGTTTCTGCTTAATAAGATGTGTGAGATCATCTCCAATGGGGTTAGGACCGACAAGGGATTCAAGGAGGCACACCTCTACGATGTTGCCAAGAAGGTCTTTGAGTTTTGTGGCACAAAGGTGAGCTCAATCTAGGTCTACAATAAGCTCAGGAAGTGGACAACAAGATATATCCAGTTGTCCAAGCTTAGAGACCTTAGTTGCACATAATGGGATTAGGACATTCACGGTCTTGTTGGAGGAAGAGTGCTACCAAGGACACATCGTGGTTAGATAATTAACATTCCACTTGTTCCACTTGTTTTCCTAGTCCAACATACCAACTAAAGCTAACATCGCCATGTTTGTGTCTTAGGACCACCCCAAGGACATTGAGTTCCTCAACACTCCCATCTAGAACTACTCTCAGATGCAGACTATCTTCTCCTAGGGTCTGGCTACCGGCAATCATGACATGTCTCTATTGAGCCTCTTAGTTCGGCTATGCCTAGATATCCAGACACCTAGGAGTCGTAGACCATAATCCTTGATGGCAAATCACTATCCTGCTCATGACATGGAAGAGGAAGAGTGTCGAATTGATGGAGGAGGAGCTTAGCGTGTTTAATAGCATGATCGATGCAGTGAAGGAGGTGGTCTCCGCCATCAGGAAGATCAAGCCCGTCAATGTCCACCCTTCCCTCTACATCACTATCGTGGACTAGGGTGGCTTTAGGTAGGAGGCTTTGGTGGCGAGTCATAGCCACCCGCTAGACAACGGGGTGTGGGTTCGTTGGGATGGAAGTACATCATAGGGTCATGTGTCTTAGGACCTGGCTGGGCAAGCACTACCACTAATGCTATAATCTGGTGGTGTTGATGGTGTGCATGATGATGATGTACATTTCGTGGAAGCTGAGGCTTTAAAACACATGCTGGTTTGTATATTTTGACGATGTGGTATATACTAACCCCTCATGTTGATGGCGAACTTGTAGTGGTAGGATTACCCCCTCTTTTCGATGTGGTGGTAGGATGACACCATAGTAGTTTAGACGAACTTGAGACAATATGTAAGAAAATAAATCTAATCTAGGAATGACAGGAAATTCTCACCGAGCAACTTGAAAACTTATAACACTTGATAGGGGCGAGGGTCCTGACCTTTCGATGCAATGATAACTAGCGATTTGGTGGAGACGACTTTGACGACTCGACTACAAACGTGCATGATGTTGTGCCTTAGCAATTGATAAACCAATCTCCTGAGGTTACTGATGGTACAGGAAGCACAATCAGCTTAACCACGAAGGTCTATCCCTACAAGCAATCAAAGAACAAGCAATAATATGATAAAGCAATTTGAATATTGTGAATATGTATGAAGTATTGATAAGGATGGGGATCCGAAAACGGTCTTGGTCTGGTCGTTGGACGCAAACGAAGTACACGAAGTTGCAATGGCTAACTTTTAACTAAAAAAATCCCAAGTATAAACAGTGCCTTAAGGGTTGTTTTTATAGGGGAAAGGAGAGGGGATTTCGTCCACCGTTGGCAAGGTGGGACTAAATCATCTCTTGAGTCGTTTTCCCTACAATACGGGCTATTAAAAATAGCCTATGAAGTACTGTTTTGAAATTACTAGTGCATCGACGTCATATACAGATGGTTTTTACCCCTTTCCGTGATAGCGTTCTAAACCGTCGTCTTGCCTGTGTGGGTAACATGGGGTCCATCCTACACAACAACAAAAAAAGCATCGATTATGTGGAAAAAGAACGCAAACACTTGGCATAATTAAGTGTATGCAATTGATATGTCTCCAACGTATCTATAATTTATGAAGTATTCATGCCATGTTTACAATGATTCTATATGATTTTGGTATGGTTTTATTAGAACTAACCCGGACTGACGTTGTTTTCAGCAAAACTACCATGGTGTCGTTTTTGTGCAGAAATAAAAGTTCTCGGAATGGGCTGAATATTTACGGAGAATAATTTTGGAAAATATAAAAAATACTGGACCGAAAAGATATCGGAGAAGAGTCCCGAGGGAGTCGCAAGCCTGCCAGGCGCGGCCACCCCCTTGGCCGTGGCTAGCAAGCTTGTGACCTCCTCGGGAACCTTCTAGACGTGGGACCAATGCCAAATAGTCCTATAAATACCCAAACCTCCGAAAAGAAACCTAGATCGGGAGTTCTGCCGCTGCAAGCCTCCAGAGCCATGAAAAACCAATCGAGAGCCCGTTTCGGCGCCCTGCCGGAGGGGGAAACCATCACCGGAGGCCATATTCATCATCCCGACGCTCTCCATGACGAGGAGGGAGTTATTCACCCTCGGGGCTGAGGGTATGTACCATTAGCTATGTGTTTGATCTCTCTCTCTCTCTCTCTCTCTCGTGTTCTTGAGATGGCACGATCTTGATGTACCGCGAGCTTTATTGATATAAATGAATCATATGGACTTTTCCCCTCTCTATCTTCTTGTGATGAAATGAGGTTTCCCTTGAAGTTTTCTTATCGGATTGAGTCTTTAAGGATTTGAGAACACTTGATGTATGTCTTGCGATGGGATATCCGTGGTGACAATGGGATGTTCTATTGATCCATTTGATGTATGTTTTGGTGATCAACTTGCGGGTTCCGTGACCTTAGGAATCTATGCATAGGGGTTGGCACATGTTTTCGTCTTGAATCTCCGGTAGAAACTTTGGGGCACTCTTTGAAGTTCTTGGTGTTGGATTGAACATGATGAATCTGAAATTGTGTGACGCATATCGTATAGTCAAGCCCATGGGTACTTGTGGTGATACTAGAGTATCTAGGTGACATTAGGGTTTTGGTTTGTTCTGTATCTTAAGGTGTTATTTTAGTATGAACTCTAGGGCAGTTCGTGACACTTATAGGGATAGCTCATAAGATTGATCGGAAAAGATAACTTTGAGGTGGTTTCGTACCCTACAATAATTTATTTGTTAGTTCTCTGCTATTTGTGACTTTGGGTGAAGTCTTTGTCGCGCGAGAGGTATTAACATATGATTAAACTATGTCAGTATTGTTGAGAAAACTTGCACTAGTGAAAGTATGAACCCTAGGCCTTGTTTTCAAGCATTGCAATACCGTTTGTGCTCACTTTTGTTATTAGTTACCTTGCTGTTTTTATATTTTCAGATTACAAAAACCTATATCTACCATACATATTACACTTGTATCACCATCTCTTCGCCGAACTAGTGCACCTATACAATTTACCATTGTATTGGGTGTGTTGGGGACATAGGAGACTCTTTGTTATTTGGTTGCAAGGTTTTTCGAGAGAGACCATCTTCATCCTACGCCTCCCACAGATTGATAAACCTTAGGTCATCCACTTGAGGGAAAATTGCCACTGTCCTACAAAACTCTGCGCTTGGAGGCCCAACACGAGTCTACAAGAAGAATGTTGCATAGTAGACATCAAGCTCATTTCTGGTGCCGTTGCCGGGGAGGTGAGTGCTTGAAGGTATATCTTTAGATCTTGCAATTGAATCTTTTAGTTTCTTGTTTTTCACTAGTTTGGTTTTATAAAATAAAACTACAAAAAATGGAATTGAGGTTGCCTCATATGCTTCATCTTTTTAATGTCTTTCGTGAAAATGATGGAAAGGAAAATTGTGCTCAAGTGTTAGAAGAAGAAGTTATTAAAATGTTTGGCACTAAATCTTTGAGTGATGAGCATGATTGCAATGTTGTTAGTATGGATTCTTTGAATATCCATGATGCTAATGATATGCAAAGCCACAAGCTTGGGGATGCTATGTTTGATGAAGATGATATTTTTTGCCCCCCAAGTTTTGATGAGCAAAACTATTATGATGATAGCATGCCTCCTATATATGATGATTATTGTGATGATATGTATGCTATAAAGAGTGATAGTAACCATGAAACTTGTCATCATGATTTTAATATTCAAATTGGTTATGTCAATCAAGTATCTCATGATAGTTATTTTGTTGAGTTTGCTCCCACTATTATGAATGAGAAGAAGTTTGCTGATGTGGAGAGTGATAAATTTTCTATGCTTGTAGATCATTAAAAGAATGATGTATGTGATAGTTATATTGTGAAATTCCTTCATGATGCTACTAAAAATTATTATGAGGGAGGAACATATGCTTGTAGGAATTGCAATAATATCAAGTTTCCTCTCTATGTGTTCAAGGTTTTGAAGTTATGCTTGTTTTGCCTTCCTATGCTAGTTGATTCTTTCTCCCATGAATTGTTTGCTCAAAAAATTCCTATGCATAGGAAGTGGGTTAGACTTAAATGTGATTTTCATGAGATTCATGATGCTCTTTTGCATGTTTCAATTATTATTCTTATACGAGCATCATTCAAATCATCATGCCTAGCTAAAAGGCACTAAAGAAAAGCGCTTGTTGGGAGACAACCCTAAACTTTTAATTTCTGTTTTGATGTGTTAACATGATTAAGATACTGTGGTAATCATGTTTTGTGTATTTTATTTCAATAAAGTGCCAAGTAAAGCCTTTGGGATAGTGTGGATACTTGCTTGTTTGATTCTGTGCAAAAACAGAAAGTTTTGCGTCTAGTATATGAATTATCTGATTTTACTGGAGCATCAAAAAATTCTTGAATTTTTACACAAGATTTATATGAAAATTCCTTGAGTTTTCCTATTTTCTTCAGAATGTTTAGAGTCAGGAAAGTATGGTGATCATTTAGATCTTTATAGACTGTTCTGTTTTTGACAGATTCTGTTTTGCATGCATAGTTTGCATGTTTCAAGTGTTCCTATAACTTATATTGAGTAATATAACATGTGGTAATGATGGAATACAGTAGGTATAATGTGAGAACAATTATGAATCTTGTCTTGACAGTACCCAAGTGAATGATCTGTCTTTATTACACTAACCCTTCTCACAAAGTTCCGTTAAGTTTTGTGTGATTGAAGTTTTCAAGTTTTGGGTGAGACACCGATATTAGGAGAATAAGGGGTGACAAGAACCTAAGCTTGGGGATGCCCAAGGCACCCCCAAGTTAATATTAAAGGAAGACTCAAGCGTCTAAGCTTGGGGATGCCCCGTAAGGCATCCCCTCTTTCGTCTTCAACGCTATTGGTATATCTTACTTGGAGCTACATTTTTATTCGTCACATAATATGAGTTTTGCTTGGAGCGTTATTTTATTTTTTGTTCTCTGTTAGGTGCTATTTATAATCTTGGTTTTCAATAAAAAATTCCAATAATTTCCTTAGGATGCTTGCATTGCATGTTTGATGTGTATTGTGTAAAAACAGAAACTTATGCGGTAGTGTTTGAATTTTCATATTTTACTGGAACGTGGAAAGTTTCTGAATTTTTACACTTTGTTTTAATATAAATTTTTTAGCATGTCCTAAATTTTCATAATTGTTTGAGTTACATAAGTACACTGTTTTAATAAATTGCTACAGACTGTTCTGTTTAGACAGATTGTTGTCATAGTTTTGTTATCTACTTATCCTATAGTTTCCATGGCCTATATCGCTGGAATTTGTTCTAAAAATGGCCCAGCCCAATAACAATTTTCAGAATTCGTAATAAATCCTAGAGGCCCACTAAGCCCATTCATGCAACGCAAGAGGTGGGACAAAATTTAGAACCACATTGCTAGTTGAGTAGGAATTGGACCTCCTTATAAGGGAGGATGTTTCTCCACATGTATGAGCATGAGAACAAGAGGGACATACACGCGCGCTCCTCCTCCGCTGCCCGCCTCACCACGCCACATCATGACGGGTTGCGGAAATGAGCCGAGCCGATGTCTAAATTTTTGTCACGCACGGTTGGTATACGAAAGGTCACTCGGGAGTTGAAAGGCTTAGCTGTAGTGGAGATTGAATACGACGCTGCACCCTTCGGCTGCTGCCTTTTCGTTTCATCTCCCTCTTTCGCTTCGCCTCCTGTCGCTGCATGTTTGCCTCCTTCTCCTGTGCCTATAAAAGGGAGGTCGCTCCTCTCCAGAGAGACACACCAGAACTTCTTCTTCCTCACGCCCTCAAGTTCCAAACCCTGAGCTGCTGCTAGGTTCTTCCCCATCCCTTCTTGCGGCGTGCATCGTAGGTCAGAATAGTAGGCCTCCAAAACCCCACCACTTTGAGTCCTGTACGGGAGAAGGGTGATAAGGTTTTTGGGGAGCGCTCAGCGCGACTACTGGCTTCTTCATCACGGACGCCACGGATACCGACGATCACTTCCCAAACGACGACTTCTTCCCCAATGTCAACGACCTCTTCGATGACATGGCCGGTGATGACATCAACGCCAACCCAGCTGCTACCACCGCTCAGTACGTATTCATGTTTTTCATGTTCGAGCTTTTGCTAAAATTACTTGGTCTAGTTTCTATTCTACCTATGTTCCGGTATAGTTCACATGTTCACATAATATTCACCTACTATACTTTAGTTTCCCTGATAAGTTTCATTCCTCTTATTGTGGCATATTCTCCTCTAAGTCGCATGACTAGTGTTGCCTCTTTTACTATAATCTTGTTTTATTAGCTGCTTATTTCATTTAAATCTTTCGGTAAATTGCTCGTATTTCCAACAAGCCAAAATCCTTATTTTAGGCAATTTATCCCAAGTGGTTTTGCTGCTTCCATGAGGCCTCCTATGTTTGAGGGTGTGCACTACAAGAGGTGGCATGTGAGGGCTGTCCTATGGTTTCAAACCATGAGCTGATATGAGGCCACTCTTGGCAAACCTCAAGGAGATCTTAATCCTCAAGAGGAACAAGTTTTTTAGAAAAAGGATGCATTGTTTAAGGCTGCTCTTTTGAGTGTTCTTGGTGAGAACATAGTTGATGCTTATGCGTCAATTGACAATGGAAAATATATGTGGGATGCACTCGAGGCCAAGTTTGGGGTCTCCGATTCCGGCACTGAGCTGTATATCATGGAACAATTCTATGACTACAGGATGACTGAAGAGCGCTCCGTGGTTGAGCAAGCTCACGAGATACAGTCGTTTGCTAGAGAACTTGAGCACTTCAATTGTATGTTACCGGTCAAGTTTGTTGCCGAAGGTATCATTACTAAGCTCCCTCCCTCGTGGAGGAACTTTGCTACCTCTCTGAAGCATAAGAGACGGGAGTTTTCCATTCCGGATCTCATTGGTACTCTTGATGTGGAAGAAAAGGCGAGAGCAAAAGATATACGTGCTTGTGGTATTGAGGGAGGTTCTAGTGCCAATTTGGTACAGAAGAAAAACTTCCAGCCCCACAATTTCAAGAACAAGGGCAAGTTTGATGGCAAGGGGAAGTTTGATGGGAAGAACAAGGCTTCGCAACACAAACTTCAAGAAGAAGACTGACAAGAAGAAAGGTGTGTGTCATGTCTACGGAGATCCTGATCATTGGGCCCCTAGCTTCCCTAACCGTTATGACAAGGGTCAACATGGGAAAGGCGACAATATCGCAAATGTTGTCATTGGTGAGGCTGAGATGAAGGATGTTGGGTATGGTATACTTCCCACTATTCTCTCAGTATGTCTTTCTCCTGATTGGTTGATTGACACGGGTGCTAATGTGCATGTATGCGGTGATATTTCCATGTTTTATTCTTATCAGGACATAGGAACTACTTCCATGCTGATGGGTAACAGTTCAAGTGCTTCTGTTCATGGTGTTGGCACGGTCGATCTGAAGCTTACTTCGGGGAAGATCGTGCGGCTGAAGAACGTGCATTATGTCCCCTTCGTCAATAAAAATCTTGTTAGCAGATCTCTTCTATGTAGAGATGGCTACAAGCTTGTCTTTGAGTCCAATAAATTTGTAATATCCAAGTATGGAACTTTTTTTGGCAAATGTTATGAGTCGGGAGGCTTGTTGAGACTATCTCTGTCAGATGTTTGTAATAAAGTTGTTCATCATGTTTGCAACAATAGTGAATCAAATGTCTGGCATTCACGTCTCTGTCATGTTAATTTCGGTTGTATGACGCGGCTAGCCAAATTTAGCTTAATCCCCAACATCACTGTTGTCAAGGGATCTAAGTGTCAAGTTTGTGTGCAAACTAAGCAACCTCGTAAATCTCATACAACCGCGAAAACAAGAAATCTTGCGCCACTAGAACTCATACATTCAGCTCTTTGTGAAATGAATGGTGTTTTGACAAAAGGTGGAAAGAAATAATTCATGACGTTAATTGATGACTCCACTAGATATTTCCATGTGTATCTTTTGAAATTAAAAGATGAGGCTTTGAATTTTTTCAAGAACTATAAAGCTGACGTGGAAAATCAACTTGATCGGAAAATCAAGAGGCTTAGGTCCGATCATGGTGGAGAGTATTTTTCCAACGAATTTGATTTGTTTTGTACGGAACAAGGAATAATCCATGAGAGGATGCCTCCCTATTCACCTCAGTCAAATGGGGTGGGCAAAAGAAAGAACCGTACTCTAACTGATTTGGTTAACGCCATGTTAGACACATCGGGTCTCTCTAAGGCATGGTGGGGGGAGGCGATATTGACAGCCTGTCATGTCCTAAACCGAGTTCCCACAAAGAATAAAGAGCTAACTCCATTCGAGGAATGGGAGAAGAAAAGGTTAAAACTCTCTTACCTACGTACTTGGGGCTGCTTGGCAAAAGTGAATATACCAATTCCAAAGAAGCGAAACCTTGGACCAAAAACTGTAGATTGTGTTTTCTTGGGCTATGCTTTTCATAGCATTGGTTATAGATTCTTCATTGTAAAATCTGAGGTATCAGACATGCGTGTCGGTACAATCATGGAGTCAAATGATGCAACTTTCTTTGAAGATATCTTTCCCATGAAGGATATGGGTAGCTCATCAAATCAAGAGTTGCCTAGTTTATCGAGTCAGGATGTAGTTGAAATTTCTGAACCTATCATTTCGACACAATGTCTTGAAGATCTCGTGGAGGAAAATGATGAGACTCCTAAAAGGAGCAAGAGACAAAGGAGCAAGAGATAGAGGACTGCAAAGTTTTTTGGTGATGATTTTCTTGTATATCTCATAGACGACACTCCCAGTTCTATTTTAGAGGCCTATGCATCTGAAGACGCTGACTACTGGAAGGAAGCGGTCCATAGTGAGATGGATTCCATCTTGGCAAATGAAACTTGGGAGATAACAGATCGACCTTATGGATGCAAACCTATAGGGTGCAAATGGGTATTCAAGAAAAAGCTTAGGCCTGATGGTACTATTGAGAAGTATAAGGCACGACTCATGGCCAAGGGTTATACCCAAAAGGAAGGTGAAGACTTCTTTGATACTTATTCACCTGTGGCTCGACTGACCACTATTCGAGTGTTACTTTGACTAGCTTCCTCACATGGTCTTCTCATTCATCAAATGGATGTTAAGACAACTTTCTTGAATGGAGAGTTGGATGAGGAAATTTACATGGAACAACCTGATGGGTTTATAGTGGACGCTCAGGAAGGAAAAGTGTGCAGATTGTTGAAGTCTTTGTATGGACTTAAACAAGCACCTAAGCAGTGGCATGAGAAGTTTGAAAGAACTTTAACAACTGCAGGCTTTGTTGTAAACAAAGCTTACAAATGTGTGTACTATTGCCATGGTGGGGGCGAGGGAGTTATCCTTTGCCTATATGTTGATGACATACGGATTTTCGGAACAAATCTGAACGTCATTGAGGAGCTCTAGAATTTCCTATCTCGTTTTTTCGAGATGAAGGATTTAGGAGTAGCTGATGTTATTTTAAATATCAAGCTGCTGAGAGATGATGATGGTGGGATTACATTGCTTCAATCTCACTATGTGGAAAAGATCTTGAGTCACTTTGGTTATAGTGACTGCAAGCCCTGTCCAACACCTTATGATGCTAGCATATTGCTTCAAAAGAATGGAAGAATTGCTAGAGATCAATTGAAATACTCTCAAATTATTGGCTCACTTATGTACTTAGCCAGTGCCATGAGACCTAACATCTCTTTTGCTGTTAGCAAACCGAGTCGGTTTGTCTCAAAACTGAGAGATGATCATTGGAAAGCTCTAGAAAGAGTTATGCTCTATTTGAAGGGCACTATGAGCTATGGAGTTCACTACACTGGGTACCCAAAGGTGATTGAAGGGTACAGTGACTCAAACTGGATCTCTGATGCTGATGAGATAAAGGCCACGAGCGGATATGTATTCACTCATGGTGGTGGCACTGTTTCTTGGAAGTCTTGCAAGGAGACCATCTTAACGAGGTCAACAATGGAAGCAGAACTCACATCACTAGATACAGCTACGGTCAAAGCAGATTGGCTTCGTCGGTTCTTGAATGACTTACCGGTTATGGAGAAACCTGTATCGGGTGTTCTTATGAACTGCGAAAATCAAACAGTGATCACCAAAGTGAGTAGTTCAAAGGATAACATGAAGTCATCAAGACATGTTCAGAGAAGGTTAAAATCTATTAGGAAAATGAGAAACTCCGGAGTTATTGCATTGGATTATATCCAAACGTCTAAAAATCCGACAGATCTTTTTACCAAGGGTCTATCACGTAATGTGATAGATAATGCATCAAAGGAGATGGGTATGAGACCCACAACATGAGTTGTTCACAGTGGTAACCTATTCTATGTGATCGGAGATCCCGTGAATTAGATGTGGAAGATAAGCTGTTGGCCAACTGAGAGGAAAGTGTCCTTACTACTAATAATACCACTCCATGAAGATGCAATACTTTTCTAATCTGCATGGCAGGTTGATATAAATCTTAATGTGTTCTAAGTGGCTTATTTAAGCAGAGATGTTGTCCCACAGAACATCTTTTGAAGAACACACCTATATGAGTCTGATTGTTAACGTCGCAATCTATGAGAGTAGGGTACTCTCTAGTAAACTCCTGAAAGGTCTCGGAGTATGACGCATAAGCTCCACCCGCGGGGAAGTCCCACGGCAGCCTAGTATCGGTCAAGGCTTTGTGTGAAGCTAGATTCGCAGAAAACTGGCAGTTCAAGGCATAGTCCACTGTTCAAGTTGCTTACTAGTGTAGAATAGAGTTCTAGGTGGAAGTTCAACTTAACAGTCTCCACTGTAGTACCAGTATATAAACAGTGTTTTGGAACCAAAGGAAAATTTCGTGTGCCTCTTGGATCTGGTGGGGGATTGCTGGAATTTGTTCTAAAAATGGCCCAGCCCAATAACAATTTTCAGAATTCCTAATAAATCCTAGAGGCCCACTAAGCCCATCCGTGCAAGGCAAGAGGTGGGACAAAAGTTTAGTCCCACATTGCTAGTTGAGTAGGAATTGGACCTCCTTATAAGGGAGGATGTTTCTCCACATGTATGAGCATGAGAACAAGAGGGACATACACGCGCGCTCCTCCTCCGCCGCCCGCCTCGCCACACCACGCCTCATCATGACGGGTTGCGGGAATGAGCCGAGCCGATGTCTAAATTTTTGTCACGCAGGATTGGTATACGAAAGGTCACTCAGGAGTTGAAAGGCTTAGCTGTAGTGGAGATTGAATATGACGCCGCACCCTTCGATTGCTGCCTTTTCATTTCATCTCCCTCTTTTGCTTCGCCTCCCATCACTGCATGTTTGCCTCCTTCTCCTGTTCCTATAAAAGGGAGGTCGTTCCTCTCCAGAGAGACACACCAGAACTTCTTCTTCCTCACGCCCTCAAGTTCCAAACCCTGAGCTGCTGCTAGGTTCTTCCCCATCCCGTCTTGCGGCGTGCACCGTAGGTCGGAACAGTAGGCCTCTGAAACCCCACCACTTTGAGTCCTGTACGGGAGAAGGGTGATAAGGTTTTTGGGGAGCGCTCGGCGTGACTACTGGATTCTTCATCACGGACGCCACGGATACCGACGATCACTTCCCAAACGACGACTTCTTCCCCGACGTCAATGACCTCTTTGACGACATGGCCGGTGATGACGTCAACGCCAACCCAGCTGCTCCCATCGCTCAGTACATATTCATGTTTTTCATGTTCGAGCTTTTGCTAAAATTACTTGGTCTAGTTTCTATTCTACCTATGTTTCGGTATAGTTCACATGTTCACATAATATTCACCTACTATACTTTAGTTTCCCTGATAAGTTTTGTTCCTCTTATTGTGGCATATTCTCCTCTAAGTCACATGACTAGTGTTTCCTCTTTTACTATAATCTTTTTTTATCAGCTGCTTATTTCATTTAAATCTTTCGGTAAATTGCTCATATTTCCAACATATATTGGTAGATATAAATTATAGAAATGATAGTATAAAGTACGTAATGTTTGAAAATTATTTTGAAACTTGTCTTGGCAGTACATGAAGTGTTGATTTGTTCTTATGTGTACTAACCTATCTCACGAGTTCTTTTTGAGTTTTGTGTGGATGAAGTTTTTGAGAATAGGTGAAACCATAATATGAGAGGATTGAACGAGATACAAAAGCTCAAGCTTGGGGATGCCCAAGGCACCCAAAGTGAATATTTAAATAAGTCTCAAGCATCTCAGCTTGGGGATGCTACGCATCCCACCTCTCTTCATCAATTATTGGTTAGCCTATGTTGAGCCTAAATTTTTATTCGTTCACATCATGTGTGCTATTCTTGGAGTGATATTTTTGGTTTTCTTGCTGTTTAAATAAAATACTCAGATATGAAAATATTTATTGAGAGAGAGAGAAAGTCCTCAAATAACTACTTAATTGTTTGACTACGCATTGATCTTCACCTATATGTTTTGGAGTAGTCTTGTCATTTACTCTCGTGCTTCACTTATATCCTATGAGTAAATGGTTGAATGAATTTAATATAATAAATCTGAAATTATATATGTTTTGTATGGTTATCCCATGCGTAGTAATGACTTCACATATAAGAAGTATAGGTAGTAAAATTTATTGAAAGTTAGCAAACACCGCATTGGTCACTTGAACCATTCATGAAAGAATACTGAAGGAAGAGAGATTTCACATATAAATATACTATATTGGACATCTTATATGATTGTGAATACCCATTAATTATTTTCAAACTTTAGCAAATCAGTTGAAGTTGGACAAGGAAGACAATGTAATGAGTTATGGTTGTGTATATTTGCATAGAAGTTATATTGTTACGGATCCTCCAACATGTGGCGCTTGCTTCCACCTCATACTAGCCAAAACTTCCGCACCAAGTAGAAATACTACTTGTGCATCCAAACACCCTTAAACCCTAAGTTGTTCCATATGAGTCCACCATACCTACCTATATGCGGTATTTACCTGCCGTTCCAAGTAAATTTGCATGTGCCAAACTCTAAACCTTCAAATAATATTCTATTTTGTATGCCTGAATCGCTCATATAGTAACTAGGGGCTGTTAGTATCTTCCATGCTAGGTGGGTTATTCTCCCGATATGTGTTGATTCACTATCATTCATGCGAAAGTGGCTGGTAATAGGGATTCCCAGTCCCAAAATCAAAGAAAAAAAATGCAAATAATGAAACAAAACTCCCCCGGGATTGTTGTTTGTATGGAGGGTACCCATGGATTCGGCTCGCCGTGGAGTGTGATTGATTGGTGGATGGGGAGTAAAAACTTTACCTTTCTGTTTGGGAACCGCCTATAATGTATCTAGCATGGAAGATACCGAGATCTCTTGGTTGTTATGGTGACAATGAAAGCATACCGCCCAAAATTATTATTCATCTATGTTTTAAAAGCTCGAGCTCTGGCACCTCTGCAAATCAATGTTTCTCCCTGCAAAGGGTATATCTTTTACTTTCATGTACTTACCTTTATGCAAGAGTCTTGGTGTCGGTGTAGAGAACAGGGGGTGTTCGCTACCCCTGGACATGCACCAGCAAGTTGCAGCCTCCAGGCGGGAAGGGCATGGCAGGGAAGAAATCCACTTATAGGACATATCCAGGACCGAGGTTTCTGGCAAGGATTGCTTGTCGGGAACAGGTCAACACATCACTGGCAAGCTCAAGGCTGGCAAGATCAAGATAGAGTTTCCAGGAAGCAAGCCTTCCTGAGAGAAGACCTCCAGGCAGGTCACTGAGAAGAACGAAGACTAAAGGCTGGGACCCCAGCAAGATCTCATGGAGCCCCGGTAGGACTCGCACCCGGCAAGGCCTCGCCACCCTGCCAGCGCAGAGGCCAGGTGTTAACCCACCAGAGTACGTTTCGACGCGCTGGCAATCGAGAGGCTAAGCAGTGCCGATGAGACGGGCTCCTATCCCGTCCCGTAGAAGATCAGGGACGCCTGACAGAGCATTAAATGTGTTTTTCTTACACCATCACTGTTAGGTACGATAACACTGTAGCAATTTACACCTCATGTATGCACGGTGTGCCACTGTTGGTGACCCCTTCGAGTGTATAAAAGGAGGCCCAAGGCACAACTACATGGGGGGGGGGATCTTCTCTGGCCCATTTCGCATGAGTACCAATTGTGTACTATAGCGCTCCCAGAATCTGAGCTAGAACTCATCCAATACAACTAGGCAGGAGTAGGGTTTTACGCATCTTTGCGGCCCGAACCTGGGTAAAATCCCGCGCGTTAGCCATTAGATCTGCTCTCTGTGCGAGCCTTCTTCCCCACCGAACCGTAAAGGGATCATCCTGATCCCATAGGTGTCGTTCCCCCAACATCTTTGGCACGCCAGGTAGGGGAAAAGGTCATGTGGACCTGATCTGGTGACTAGAGCGCCAGTTCCTTCATCATCTTCATCGTCATGGCGCCCAAGAAGAAACAGGGGCGGCTGAAATTCTTTGCGAAAGCTAAGTCATAAAACTTTAATGGCTTTTTGCTGTTTAGTTTTATCCTTGATGTTTTCTTTTGTACAACCTGTGCACGAGGGAGCGCTCTTAAAATACTCTGCACTCTTGGTTGTTCTGGGCCCGCCCAGCAACATAGATGCAGTTGCAGTTGTTTTTTGGAGCGTCAAGCTCCTGAAGAGGCGGCCTTCTCCATAGGCTGCTAGACAGGACCTGATCCTAAGCGCCGTCGACCGGAACATGCGCATTCGGGGAGTATTCCAACAAGCGTAGGGATTGATTGTACAAAAATGCAATCGTTTAAGGAGAAGGCTAAATAAGTTTTATCTCCAGAACTCTGCATAAACGCGTATGCTAAGGAGCCTTCCTGGGGCTAGTCGCGCCTCTAAACCGCTTCGAGTCTGCTTGGCGATGTGAGCAGCTGCACTAAAGCTGGGAAGGTAAGATTTTTGCCTTCCCGGGGCTAGTCGCGCCTCTAATGTCTTTGAGTCCGCTCAGCGATGTGAGAAGCTGCACTAAAGCTGGGAAGGTAAGATTTTCCGGCAAGCGACGTTCCTGGCAAGCTGGAAGGATTCGTTCCTCAACACTACCGGTTGAAGCATGCACACCGGAAAGTTTTCCATGAAGCGTGGGCCGTCTTGATTGATTTTTTGTCCTTGTACATCAATCTGCATGATAAAGGACCTTGCCATGGTTATCCCGCTCTCTAGTTTCACCTCGAGTCTGCTCGGCAAACTTAGCAGCTGCGTTTTGGCCCAACAAGTTGCCTTGCCGGTGGCGACATTTCCAGCAGGTTGCTAAGGACCCGTTCCTTAAAGTGCTCGCGGCAAGTGTGAGCGTCGACAAGGTTTCCAAACAGCGTAGGATATAAGATATATGCAACAACGGAATTAATCAAGAGAGCAACAAGCATTCATTTAGCATAAAGAAACATGTGTCGCATACATAAAGATTGGTTTAACTAAGACAAATTGTTTCTTTATATGTGCCATTGCAGCAACAGGGATGCTAAAGGTATTTCAGTTCCGGCAGTTGCTTTATTCTCAGCGGCACGTAGCAGCCGAGAAAGCCAAGGACGCCACACTGGAGGCCGGCAAGACGGCAGTGAGGCATTCGCAGTAGACGGCGGCAACAACAGAGATGAGCGTATGAATCGAGCACCGCACCCGCAGTACCCTTTTTGGGGAAAGCTTGGGGGCTGGCTCTTCATCGCACAGTATGGCGCTCCCTTTTGGGCACATGACTTCTGCTGTCGTCTTGCTCTATCTGCCCATGCTACCGGCAAGCCTAAGGCCCGGCAAACCGCGAGCTTTCTTGCATCATCATCAACGCGCAGTTTGAAAGTCATGAGTGACAATTACCTCTCGCCTCGTGTGTACCGGTGCGTGTTTTGGGGCCTAGCCCAGGCAAACATCATGCACGCTTGTCCGGCCCAGGCCTGGTGGATCCTATCGGTGTAGAGAATAGGGGGTGTTCGCTACCCCTGGACACGCACCGGCAAGTCACAGCCTCCAGGCAGGAAGGGCATGGCAGAGAAGAAATCCACTTATAGGACATATCTAGGACCCAGGTTTCCGGCAAGGATTGGTTGTCGGGAACAGGTCAACACATCACCGGCAAGCTCAAGGCCAGCAAGATCAAGGTAGAGTTTCCGGGAAGCAAGCCTTCCTGAGAGAAGACCTCCAGGCAGGTCACCGAGAAGAACGAAGACCAAAGGCTGGGACCCCGGCAAGATCTTGTCGGGATGGCTCACAGAGCCCCGGCAGGACTTGCACCCGGCAAGGCCTCGCGCACCCTGCCAGTGTAGAGGCCAGGTGTCAACCCACCAGAGTACGTGTCAACGAGCCGGCGATGGAGAGGCTAAGCGATTCCGATGGGACAGGCTCCTATCCCGTCCTATAGAAGGCCAGGGACGCCTGACAGAGCATTAAATGCATTTGTCTTACACAGTTAGTGTTAGGTACAATAACACTGTAGCACTTTACACCTCATGTATGCACTGTGCGCCACTGTTTGTGACCCCTTCAAGAGTATAAAAGGAGGCCCAAGGCACAACTAAACAGGGGGGTCTTCTCTGGCCCATTCTATAGGAGTAGCAGCTGTGTACTATAGCGCTCCCAGAATCTGAGCTAGAACTCATCCAATACAACCAAGCAGGAGTAGGGTTTTGCGCATCTTTGCAGCCCAAACCTGGGTAAAATCCCACGCATTGCTCGTTGGATCTGCTCTCTATGAGACCCTTCTTCCCCGCCAAACCGTAAAGGGATCCTCCCAATCCCATAGGGGTCATTCCCCCGACACATGGCGATCTTCACCACTTCCTATATTTTGCCTTTTTCTCATGGCAAGTGTCATGTGTTGGGGCAAGATCCAAGCATATATGGCCATTCAAATATATTTGATCATGAATTATTATTGTTGAAAATTATATATATGATAAATAAGTTGAGAGGCAAAACTTTAAGCCCCTATCTTTCTCTGTGTTCGATGGATGCCATTTCCTCTAAAAATATGCTTTGAGTGTTAGCAATCATGGAAGACTATATGATGGTTGAGTATGTGGAATTTGCTAAATCAAATCTCTTACATAGACCCTTCCTGAAAATAAGATGAATTGCAATTTCTTGGTGACTGAAAGTATAGGTTGTTAGTTCAAGAAACTTTATGGTCTATACTTTAACATGTGAATAACCTGTTACTTCATCCTGAGAAGTTTTATGAGATGAGCTACTGTTTATGATATATTATGATGCCAGAAAAGGTGTTTGGAACTACCATTGATCAAATTTATACACTATGCTAGCATTCACACTTCATAAATTATTTCTTTTATCATTTACCTACTTGAAGACGAGCAGGAATTAAGCTTGGGGATGCTGATACGTCTCCAACGTATCTATAATTTATGAAGTATTCATGCCATGTTTACAATAATTATATATGATTTTGGTATGATTGTATTAGAACTAACCCGGACTGACGTTGTTTTCAGCAGAACTACCATGGTCTTGTTTTTGTGCAGAAATAAAAGTTCTCGGAATGGGATGAAAATTTACAGAGAATATTTTTGGAAAATACAAAAAATACTGCAGCGAAAAGATACCAGAGAAGACTCCTGAGGGAGTCACAAGCCTGCCAGGCGCGACCACCCCCTGACCGCTCCTAGCGAGCTTGTGACCTCCTCGAGAACCTTCTGTACATGGGACCAATGCCAAATACTCCTATAAATAGCCAAACCTCCGAAAAGAAACCTAGATTGGGAGTTCCACCGCCACAAGCCTACGGACCCACGAAAAACCAATTGCGAGCCCGTTCCGACATCCTGCCAGAGGGGGAAACCATCACCGGAGGCCATCTTCATCATCCTAGCGCTCTCCATGACGAGGATGTAGTAGTTCACCCTCGGGGCTGAGGGTATGTACCAGTAGCTATGTGTTTGATATCTCTCTCCCTCTCATGTTCTTGAGATGGCACGATCTTGATGTACCGCGAGCTTTATTGATATAGATGAATCATATGGAGTTTTCCCCTCTCCATCTTCTTGTGATGAATTGAGTTTTCCCTTGAAGTTTTCTTATCGGATTGAGTCTTTAAGGATTTGAGAACACTTGATGTATGTCTTGTGATGGGATATCCGTGGTGACAATGGGATGTTCTGTTGATCCACTTGATGTATGTTTTGGTGATCAACTTGCGGGTTCCGTGGCCTTGGGAATATATGCATAGGGGTTGGCACATGTTTTCATTTTGAATCTTCGGTAGAAACTTTGGGGTACTCTTTGAAGTTCTTTGTGTTGGATTGAACATGATGAATCTGAAATTGTGTGATGCATATCGTATAATCAAGCCCATGGGTAGTTATGGTGACATTGGAGTATCTAGGTGAAATTAGGGTTTTGGTTGATGTGCATCTTAAGGTTTTATTTTAGTACAAACTCTAGGTCTGTTCATGACACTTATAGGGATAGCTCATAAGATTGATCGGAAAAGATAACTTTGAGCTGGTTTCGTACCCTACAATAATTTCTTCATTAGTTATCCGCTATTTTTGACTTTGGAGTGAACTCTTTGTCGCACGAGAGGTATTTACATATGATTCAACTATGCCAGTATTGTTGAGAGAACTTGCACTAGTGAAAGTATGAACTCTAGGCCTTGTTTTCAAGCATCGTAGTACCGTTTGTGCTCAATTTTGTTATTACTTACCTTTGAAAGCACATTTGCTCCCTTGGTGGTTTTGGTAATTAATAACAACATATAAGTCATTGAACTAATGTTTCCACCAAGTATATTTCGGTAAATGTTCAATGATAGGATTGGCAAAAGGAGATTGTGGACATACCCCAAGATGCACGGAAATAGGTTTGCCAAGCTTCAAGCAAGAGGACCCTGCACTTTATATTTGTGAGAAATCACTTTGAGTCCATAGAAAAGCCAATACTATTAAAAGGGGGTAAGGTTTTGTTGGTGAACAATATGCTCAAACGTGCACAAGTGATAGTCGCCAAAAGCATCCACAAACTCTCCCACCAAAGTCTGTTCTATACCTACCACTCAAAATCGGTGCAACCAACTTTCCCATACCGGTGCCACCGATTCCAGAACCTAGACAGACTCAAGCCAAACCCTAGCCACTTCAGTGCAACCGATTCCATACCGGTGCCACTGAGTTTAGGTTGCCAACTTTTTGTTACGCAAATTCACATTTTTGGTCCCACCAAGAATGTTGGATCGGCGTCATCGAGATTGGAAATCTAACCGTGGTCACCTTATCGGTGCAACCGAGTTTCCTAAATCGATCTTAGAGAGATTCAAAAGTTGCCACCTTTTGGTCACTTTGGGACCACCTAGATTAACACATCGGTGTCACTGAGTTGGTCATTTTGTGTGTAATGGTTGGATTTTTGGGGATGCCTATATACCCCTTCACCACCACTTACTCGAAAGAGAAGCACCCATAATTATTCCATACCTATCCTATCAGATTTTTTGAGAAAGAACCACCTACCCTTGTGTTGAGGTCAAGATCTTCCTTTCCAATCATATGGATCTTGATTTCTAGCCTCCCCAAGTAGCTTTCCACAAATCCCATCTCTTCCACCATGCAAAATCTATGATAGAGTGATTGGGTGATGAGGAGTCTATCATCTTGAAGCACAAGAGCAAGGAGTTCATCCTCATTACCGAGCCTAGATTGGTTAGGTGTCGCTTGGGAGCCTCCTACTTCGTGTTGTGGAGTGAACCAAGAAGTTTGTAAGGGCAAGGAGATCGCCTACTTCGTGAAGATCTACCCATAGTGAGGCTAGCCCTCCGTGGACTCTCGCGACCGTTACCCTTCGCGGGTTGAAGACTCCATAAACATGGATGTATGATAGCGCCACCTATCGGAACCATGGAAAAAATCATCGTGTCTACAACTGCGTTTGATCTTCCTACCCTATCCCTTCTATACATGCTTGTTGTTACTTTCCGCTGCTATATACTCTTAGACATGCATGTGTAGGGTGTACTTAACTTGCCATGAAATGCTAAAAACTATCAACCTTAAAACTTGGTATAGGCAAAACTTTTATTTGGTCAAGTAGTCTAATCACCCCCCTCTATACATACTTTCGGTCCTACAAGTGGTATCAGAGCATTGGTCTCCATTGCTTAGGTCTCACAGCCTAGGAGAAGTATGGCGTCTAGTGAGGGAAGTTATCACCATAGAGGTACGTACTTTGATGGCACTAATTTTGCTAGTTGGAAGTACAAGATGAAAATGCATATTCTTGGTCATAACCCTGCCGTTTGGGCTGTTGTTCGTGTTGGCTTGCAAGGTGAGTTCTTTGCGGATGGATGGGAACCGGATCGTGAAGCGACCGCGGATGAATTAAAGATGTTGCAATTCAATGCTCGAGCATGCGACATTCTCTTCAACTGCTTGTGCCCCGAAGAATTCAACAAAATCAGCCGTCTTGAGAATCCAAAAGAGATTTGGGATACTTTGGTTGATATGCACGAAGGAACCGAGTCCATGAGAGAATGCAAGTTAGATGTTCTTCAAGGTCAGCTTGACAAGTTCAAGATGAAGGATGGTGAAGGAGTCGCAGAGATGTACTCTAGGCTAGCTCTCATCACCAATGAGATTGCCGGCTTAGGAAGCGAAGAAATGACCGACAAATTCATCATCAAGAAGATAATTAGAGCTTTGGATGAGAGATACGACATCGTGTGCACATTAATCCAAATGATGCCAAACTACAAAGATCTCAAGCCTATGGAAGTCATTGGAAGGATTGTTGCTCATGAGATGACACTCAAAGATAAAGAAGAACTTCATCACAAGTCTAGCGGTGCTTACAAAGCCACAAGTGATGCTCCCGCAACTTCAAGCAACAACCTTGTAACCAATGAAGAGATAAGCCTCATGGTCAAGAAATTCAACAAGTTCTACAAGAATAGAGGCAAAGAAAGAAACTCCAACTCAAGATATGAAGAGAAGTGTTCGTCAAGTCGTGACTGCAATTGTTACAATTGTGGGAAGTCCGGACACTACTCAAATGAGTGCACGACTCCCTACAAAAGAAGAGAAGAGTCACCTCGAAGACGAAGCTCAAGAAATGAGTCACCACAAAGAGAGAGGAGTAGAGATGATCGTTATGAACAAAGACACTCAAGGAGAAGTAGAGATTTGGAGAAGAAGGACAAGTACACCAAGAGCTACACAAGAATAAAACATCAAGCTCATGTTTGTGAATGGGTTTGTGGCTCCCACTCCGAGAACAACTCCGAGAGAAGCTATCACTCTGACTCTGACCATAGTCAAGATGATGGTGTTGCCGGAATTGCTCTAGTGACTACCAACTCCTACGATCTATTTGATTCACCAAATGAAGGAAGTGGAAGTTTCTTCATGGCTAAAGGCCCCAAGGTATCACACCCCGAGTATCTTGATTTTGATAGTGATGAAGATGATTTGCTTTGTGATGATGACTTGCTTTGTGATAAAACTAGTGATGTTGATCAAAATGAACTTGATAATCCTCATGCTAGTCAAGATGAGTCATTTGATGATGATAAGATGAAAATAGAACAACTAACTAAAGAACTGAACACTCTTAAGTTAGCTCATGAATCTACTCTCGAAGATCATAGAGAGCTTGTGAGAACTCATGGGAAGCTACCTTTCGAGAAGCTCAACTTGGAGCAAGAGCATGAGTTTCTTAAAGCTATCAATGACGATCTCCGAAAGAAGACTTCATCTTATCTAGCCAAATGACTACTCTTGTCTACTTTCATGCCTCAAGTTAAAACTAAGCAATCTAGTAACAAAGGCAAGAAAGATTCTTCATCTAGTAGCAACAATAAAAATGCTAAACCCAATGATGTTGCTTCTAGTAGTTCTATTGATTCCACCAATGATGATTCTCTTAGCCAAGTTGCACTTGAGCAAGAAAATGCCTTATTGGAAGGAATTATAGAAAAGGGTATCTACAAGAGTCTTGCCGGATGTAAGCAATTTGAGGAAATTGTATGCAAGCATGGAGGATACCGGAAGAATCGTGGTGTTGGCTACTTCAACGCTAATGGAGTTGAGTGGGAAGAAGGTCAATATCCCAAGCCCAAGTTTGTTCCTCAAAAGCAGAAGTATGGGAATACTCTTCCCAAGGGGACAAACACTCAAGATGACCTTCCACCACAAGACCACAAGCTCAAGGGCAAGAACAAGCTTCAAGAGGACATTGAATCATATGAAGATGAACCCCTAGCTTTGGTGGAGTGGGTTCCCAAGGCTAATTCAAGTTCAACTACTACAAAGGCTACTTCAACACCAAGGATCCCCATCAACTTGATGTGGGTCCCCAAGAATAAGAACTAGAAGGTTCTTGAGGGGTGACTCCGCCAATGAAATTCACTCACATTCATTATTGGCAAGGACTTGTTGCACTCAACATCAACTCAATGCAATAGTTCAAGGAGTCACACATTCCCTCAAAGGTAAGGGAGGGACAAGGTATTCAACAAATCAATGGACATCATAACACATGCTTTGCACTCCATGTCCATAGATATCCTTGTATTTGTCTCTTGTATGTTGGGACTAACTCATGCAGGTGAGAGGAGTAAGGAAACAACAAGGATGCTCCCAACTCTTGGTGATCTTCATCAAAATTGAGCACCCACAACTACCTCACCAACATGAAGTCTTCATCGACAAAACCCAAGGTTAGTTTATCCCTCTTATGGGGGGATGTCACATTAAGGGGGAGCTTTACTCAAATTCTTGAGTTAAAGCATCTCTTAGTATGTGACAACATTAAATGCTTTATGTAAAAGTGGTAACCCCACTTGTGCTTAAATGATGAGTATGACCTATGATGAAGTACTCTTAATTGGCTCCTAAGTCAAATACTCATATATAGATGACTTCATCATCGCCCAAGTGCTTGTTAGATGCTAGTGTGTTTGTGCATGTTTGTCATGATTTCTTTTGACATCTTATTGTGTGAGCATGTTGGTCTGCATTTATTTTCTCATTTGAGGATATCCAATTGTTGCTATTTGGCTTTTGATTTATCTTTTGCCAATTTAATGGACAAGAATGCCTAGGACCAGTCTTTAGCTATCTATGCTTTCTCACCTCATATTCCATTCATGCTGCATCACAAAATTTGAACAAGTACTTTTCGATCCCTCTGTGTGTGGAGCACTCAGAGTTCCGTATCGACAAGGACTGACCATTAAAACCTCCCAAGTGCAACTTGGTGGAACCAATCCCAAAAACTCGGTCTCACCGATTGCCTAGGGTTGATCTAGTTTTTAATCTCGATACTACCAATTTCATATTCTCGGTTACACTGAGTTTCCCTATCAGCTGACAGTTGTGGAACTCGGTGACACCGAAAACATAAAATCGGTATCACCGACGGTGAAGGGTATATATGCTGTGGACCCCGACGCTTTGAAATTCAATCTTCAACGTCGCGCCTCAGAACCCTAAGCTGCCGCCTCGAGACCCTTGGTCGTTGCCCTTGCCCTCCTGTGCTCCTCCGCCATGGGGAATCGTCGCCATCGACGAAATCTACACCATCGTCGCCGCCGTAGAGGATCCACGCCAAGCTAGGGTACGGATTCGATCTCTAGTGCGCTCTCCATCTGATTCTTGCGCATTAGATACTTGATTATCATCTTTGCACCCTTTGCTCATACATCCATCTACATAAAACTGCAAAATCTCGAGTTAGATGGATATTCTAGGGTTTTGCCGTCCATCCGATATATCTCGGTGGAACCGAAATGAAAATATTGGTCTCACCGATATGCTTTTCTGTGAGGGCGAAAACTGACTCGATGGAACCGAGTAGCTCTTTTCGGTCCTACCGAAAAGGCTGCCAAGTTTTTGTTAATGAGTTGGTTTGTCTCGGTCTCACCAAAAAATACTTTTCGGCTCCACCGATATGTATTTGACAAATTGCAAAACTTTTGAAAACTCATTGCTCAAATTTCAAAAACCAGCCTCATTTGGTGATAACTCATCTACTTCTGCTCATCTACACTCTATTCATAGGGTCAGTATGTCAGGCTCAGAACATAGTCAGAATGTGCCAGAGCAGGGAGTTGATATGAGTTCTATAACAAGCCCAGAAGCCAGTTGTTTCTCAGACCCAGGCACCCCCAGCTCTCATGGGTTGCCCAAGGCTGCCACCAGAACCAGGAAGAAGTTGAATTCAGATGAAGAAGATTCAGACTTCGTTCCAGAGGAGATTCTTGCTAAGAAGCAAGAGAAGGCTGCCAAGAAGGCTACAGCTGAAGCTACTTCCTCTCAAAGAGTTGTCAACAAAATATATGCTCCTGCTTCTACCTTCAAGGCTCATGAGACTGCCAGAGCAATAATATCTGTTGAGGTCCCCAAGAGGGCTATGCCTAAGAAGGCAGGAGAGAAGAAGTCCAGGAATAGGATCATTCATGTGACTGGCAGGCCTACTTCTATGTATGAAGATCCAGAGGAAGCTGCTGCTGCTGCTAAGGAAGAGGAGGATGAGCCAGCTACAAAGGCTCATCCCAATAAGAAGGCAAAGAAACTTATGTCTAATGCTATGCCTAAGACCAGCACATCCAAGAAGGCTGCTGAGAAGCCTAAGAGGACAACTAGGCAGATTCCAGCTTCTAAAAAGAACAAAGGAACTGCTTCCAGAGTTGAAGATGTGGATGACTTGACAACATTTATGAAGCTCAGACCACACCTCCCAGTTCACAATGCCAACTACCCACTAGCTGAGGACATGAAGAAGAGGAAGGATTCTGGATTGAGGGCATGGAGAGCTATAGATCCTTATGCCCAGAGGAAGAAAACAGCTGTGGACTACATGTTCTATACCAAGGAGCAAAAGGACTTCTATGAGACTGTGCTCTTTGACAAGAGTCCAGCTGTCAGTGACATGCGTTACATTGATTGGAAGTTCATCAAGGAGAATGAGGACTACTTTCCAAGTGTCCAGGACAACTTCCACCACATAGGTCTGGATGAGTTCATTGGTAGAGAATTCATAGCATGGAATGATGAAATGATCATGCAGTTCTACTCCACCGCACACTTCTACGGAGATGGTAGAATCGTGTGGATGACTGAAGGTGCGAGATACGAATCAACTATTGAGGAATGGGCTGATATCTTAGGAGTTCCTGAAGCACAGGATGGTGACTTGGATGTTTACTCAGAATCCAAGGCTAGCCACAATGCTATGGCTAAGATGTATAAGGATATCCCTGCTGCAAATGTGAAGTCTCATAGGCTAGGATCCATCTATTTTCTCCAGGATGGCCTCCGCACGATGAACACCATACCGAGGCATACTTTGATGCCCAAGTCAGGAGATGACAAGATGATCCGAGGCCACTCCATCAACATGTTGATCCACCCTGACAGACACACCAGGATCAGAGTCATGGATCTGATTGTTAAGACAATCAAGAGGGTTGCTGCTAACCATAAGCGCTCCTACTGTTATGCACCCTACATTCAGATGCTCATCAACTCAAGACTGGAGAAGCACATCTTTGCCCTAGATCACCCACATTTGCCCCTATAGCCAGATCTCGAGGACAATGTTGTGGTGATGGATGCTGATCATCCCACTTCAGCTGCAGCTCAGGAAGCAGCAGAGGCAGTTAGAGCCACTAGTGCTCAGGTCTCTAGATCCAGAAACGAGCAAGTGGATCTACTGATATTATCTGTTCAGGGCATGCATAAGGACATTAAGGGGATTCCGGACAACCAGAACAGTCTTGTCAGGATCTTTGAGACCATAATCAAGACCCTTACTGATAAGGTGGATAGGCTGAGAAAGACCGTCACAGAGCTTTGGAAGGAAGTTGACTCCATGCACATCCCTCGGGTCTCTTCTACTTTAGATGATGACGATGATGATGATGATGATGAGGATGAATCACCTCTAGGGCCAGGCACTCAATTCACCACTCAGGCCAGATCACCCACTATGCCAGCTCCATCATCTCCATCATCTCCATCAGCTCCATCAACTTCAGCTCCATCAATGACCACTCCGACTCCATCCACGACATCTGGACGGATGTTCGCCGATGATGTCATCTTGAGTCCATCAACAACCGGAGGAGATATGCCCAAGAACGCTTAGATGTATGCCTTTGAACTTTTTGGTAACTTGTTGCCAAAGGGGGAGAAGTGTATATAGATCTTTAGGCTTTGAGCGAGAGAGCGATTTGGTTTTTATTACTTTCAGAACATTTGGTTCTTTTCGTTTGATGTGAGATACTTTTGTGATCATGTGTGTTATGCTACTATTTTACGTTGTTATGAGTGATGCAACTATTTCCTATCATCTTAATGCTTATGAGATGATCATTCACCTTTGCTTGAGTGTGTTGTGCCATGTTATTCATTATAAATTATTCTCGGACACCACCAAGTTGTATGTGACATGAAAGAAGTACCCCACATACCTAATCGATTGTGCATTTTCATTCAAATGCAAATTCAAAATAATGCACAAATTTAGGGGGAGCTCTTGCTTATCACATACCTCTCAAAGGGATGATTATATTCATTGATTTTATCATATGTCAAAGCTTTGATCTATATGTTGTCATCAATTACCAAAATGGGGAGATTGAAAGCACATTTGCTCCCTTGGTGGTTTTGGTAATTAATAACAACATATAAGTCATTGAACTAATGTTTTCCACCAAGTATATTTCCGGAAATGTTCAATGATAGGATTGGCAAAAGGAGATTCTAGACATACCCCAAGATGCAAGGAAATAGGTTGGCCAAGCTTCAAGCAAGAGGACTCTACACTTTATATTTGTGAGAAATCACTTTGAGTCCATAGGAAAGCCAATACTATTAAAAGGGGGTAAGGTTTTGTTGGTGAAAAATATGGTCAAACGTGAACAAGTGATAGTCGCCAAATGCATCCACAAACTCCCCCACCAAAGTATGTTCTATACATACCACTCAAAATCGGTGCAACCAACTTTCCCATACCGGTGCCACCGATTCCAGAACTTAGATAGACTCAAGCCAAACCCTAGCCACTTCAGTGCAACCGATAACATACCGGTGCCACCGAGTTTAGGTTGCCAACTTTTTGTTATGCAAATTCACATTTTTGGTTCCACCGAGAATGTTGGATCGGCATCACTGAGATTGGAAATCTGACCGTTGGTCACCTTATCGGTGCAACCGAGTTTCCTATATCGGTCTCACCAAGATTCAAAAGTTGCCACCTTTTGGTCACTTCGGTACCACCGAGATTAACACATCGGTGTCACCGAGTTGGTCATTTTGTGTGTAACGGTTGGATTTTTGGGGATGCCTATATATACCCCTTTACCACCACTTACTCGAAAGAGAAGCACTCAAAACTATTCCATACCTATCCTATCAGATTTTCTGAGAAAGAACCACCTACCCTTGTGTTGAGGTCAAGATCTTCCACTCCAATCATATGGATCTTGATTTCTAGCCTCACCAAGTAGCTTTCCACCAATCCCATCTCTTCCACCATGCCAAATCTGTGAGAGAGTAATTGGGTGCTGAGGAGTCTATCATCTTGAAGCACAAGAGCAAGGAGTTCATCGTGATTACCGAGCCTATTACCTTTTGGAGGTTGGTGCCTCCTAGATTGGTTAGGTGTTGCTTGGGAGCCTCCTACTTTGTGTTGTGGAGTGAACCAAGAAGTTTGTAAGGGCAAGGAGATCGCCTACTTCATGAAGATCTACCCATAGTGAGGCTAGTCCTTCGTGGATGGAAGCCGTTATGGAATAGTCAAGGTTGCTACTTCGTGGACCCTTTTGGGTGGAGCCCTCCATGGACTCTCGTGACCGTTACCCTTCGTGGGTTGAAGACTCCATAAACATGGATGTACGATAGTGACACCTATCAGAACCACGGGAAAAATCATCGTGTCTACAACTGCGTTTGATCTTCCTACCCTATTCCTTCTATACATGCTTTTTGTTACTTTCCGCTGCTATATACTCTTAGACTTGCATGTGTAGGGTGTACTTGACTTTCCATGAAATGCTAAAAACTGTCAACCTTAAAACTTGGTATATGCAAAACTTTTATTTGGTCAAGTAGTCTAATCACCCCCCTCTAGACATACTTTCGGTCTTACAACCTTGTTTTTTTATTTTTAGATTAAAAAAACCTATATCTACCATCCATATTACACTTGTATCACCATCTCTTCTCTGAACTAGTGCACCTATGCAATTTACCATTGTATTGGGTGTGTTGGGGACACAAGAGAGTCTTTGTTATTTGGTTACAGAGTTGTTTGAGAGAGACCATATTCATCCTACACCTCCCACAGATTGATAAACCTTAGGTCATCCACTTGGGGGAAAATTTCCACTGTCCTACAAAACTCTAAGCTTGGAGGCCCAACACGAGTCTACAAGAAGAAGGTTGCGTAGTAGACATCAGCGATGTCCGCATCTATCACAAACGAGAGTCATCGATCAACCGTTTTGAGATATATGTAATATTTCCGAAATGGTCCATCCTTGAGACTAGTGTGGGATCGCATTACCATCGCACACGCCATTCAGTGGTGCAACGTTTATGATGTGCGGCACATCACAAACAATCCACAATTGTAAATCGTGTACAATAAGGAGAATATCACACACATTTACATTTGCCATTCCGTTTGTGACATGTAATTAAAAGGATACTTTAACCATCGTACAAGTGTTGGATAACTTTACGAAATATCCAACTGTCGTACTCGTGTTGGATGGGATAACTATCCCACTCGCTATGATTGTGGAGCGTGTGCAATAACTACTACAGGAAGTGTTGGACATATTCCCTAGAGGCCATAATAAATTGGTTATTATCATATTTCCTTGTTCAAGATAATTTTTTATTATCCATGCTAGATTTGTATTGATTGGAAACTCAAATATATGTGTGGGTACATAGACAACACTGCGTCCCTAGTGAGGCTCTAATAGACTAGCTTGTTGATCAAAGATGGTCAAGGTTTGCTAGCCATAGACATGAGTTGTCATCTGATAATGAGATCACCTTATTAGGAGAATGATGTGATGGACAAGACCTAAACTATGAACGTAGCATATGATCGTGTCAGTTTATTGCTATTGTTTTCTGCATGTCAAGCATCTGTTCCTAGGACCATGAGATCATACAACTCACTAACACTGGAGGAGTGCCTTGTGTGTATGAAACGCCACAACGTAACTAAGTGACTATAAAGGTGCTCTACAAGTATCTCCGTAGGTGTCTTTTGTATTGGCATGGATCGAGACTGGAATTTGTAACTCCGTATGATAGAGAGGTATCTCTGGGCCCACTCGGTAATACAACATCACAAGAAGCTTGCAACCAAAGTGACTAAGGAGTTAGTCATGGGATCTTGTGTTACGGAACAAGTAAAGAGACTTGTCGGTAACGAGATTGAACTAGTTATGGAGATACCGATGATCGAACCTCGGGCAAGTAACATACCGATGAACAAAGGGAACTATGTACGGGATTCACTGAATCCTTGACATCGAGGTTCGACCGATAAAGATCTCCATAGAATATGTAGGAACCAATATGGGCACCCAGGTCCCGCTATTTTTTATTGACCGTAGAGTTGTCTCAGTCATGTCTATATAGTTCTCGAACCTGCAGGGTCTGCACACTTAACGTTCGATGACAATTTAGTATTGTTGAGTTACGTATGTTGGTGACCGAAGGTTGTTCGGAGTCTTGGATGAGATCCTGGACGTCACGAGGAGTTGCTGAATGGTTTGGAGGTAAATATTTATATATGGGAACATGGTATTCGGGTTCCAAAAAGGTTTCGAGAGTTTTCGGTATTGCACCGGGAGTGCCAAAAGGGTTCCAGGGGTCCACCGGGAGGGGCCCACCCATCCTGGAGGGCCACATGGGCCTAGGAGGTGGCGCACCAGCCCCTTGTGGGCTGGATAGCCGACCAACTAGGGGGTCATGCGCCCTTGGTGGTAGTGGGAGGAGTCCAAGAGGGGAGGGACTCCTCCCTAGGCGCCCACCTCCCTTGTGGGAGGTGGACACCTCCCTCTTGGCTGCCGACCAACCCTAGGGAAATCCTAGGGCGTCGCCCCTCCTCCCTTCTCCCTATATATAGTGGAAGGGAGAGAGGCCAGCTGCACCTGAAAAGCCATGTGCTGCCTCTCTCTCCCTCTAGATCTGTTTTTCCACTAGATCGGTTTTGGTAGTGCTTGGCGAAGCCCTGCCAGAACAGCTCCACCACCACCGCCACCACGCCATCGTGCTGCCGGAGAACTCATCTACCTATCCTCCCTTGCTTGCTGGGTCAAGAAGGCGGAGACTTCATCGAGTTGTACGTGTGCTGAACGCGAAGGTGTCGTCCATTCGGCGCTAGACCAGGACGGATCGTGATTGGATCGCGGTACCGATTGCGATTTGGATTGCAAAGACGTTTGACTACATCAACCGCGTTTCTTAACACTCCCCTCTTAGCGATCTACAAGGGTATGTGGATCCAATCTCTCCTCTCGTAGATGTTCATCTCCTAGATCGATCTTGGTGAGCATAGCAATTTTTTTGTTTCCCATGCAACGTTCCCCAACAAGAAGGTACTAAGACGACACATGTATCAGAGACCCTTCGACCAAACTGTGTCTGAAGCATGAATCGAGGAAAATGATATAGTTCTAAATCCGTCGCCAATAAAATGAACTGTGTGCGATGATGATCCATCAAATACGATTCAGAAAAGAGTTGTGTGTGCGATACATGGCATAAAGTTGGTCGACATTAAATATTTGCAATGATAAAAATAGCACAAACGGTTAAACAAAACATATGTGTGCATTGTACGACATACAGTTCACTCGTATAAACCGTTTGTGTTAATCGAGTAGAACACAAACAATTTAGCATCAAAAGATGTGTGTGATACCTGGCAAATAGGCCAGTAATCGGAATCGTCTGCGAACACAAAAAATAACACAAACGATTCCTACTAAGAATTTGTGTGTGTTGTGGGAAAACGCTTGACACGTCTCCATCGTATCCACTTTTCCAAACTCTTTTGCCCTTGTTTTGGACTCTAATTTGCATGATTTGAATGGAACTAACCAGGACTGGCACTGTTTTCAGCAGAATTCCCTTGGTGTTATTTTTGTGCAGAAATAAAATTTCTGGGATTGACCTGAAAATTTACGGAGATTTTTTTCGAATTAATAAAAAATACTGGCGAAAGAATCAACCGGAGGGGGGACACCCATTGGCTACAAGCCAGGGGGGCGTGACCACCTTCTTGGCCACGCCTAGCAGGCTTGTGGGCCCCCTGCAGCTCCATCGATCTCAATTCCAACTCTATATATTCACATCCGTGGAGAAAAAAATCAAGGGGAAGAGTTCACCGTGTTTCACGATACGGAGCCGCTGCCACCTCCTGTTCTTCCTCGAGATGCCAGATCTGCAGTCCGTTTTGGGCTCAGGAGAGGGGAAATCGACGCCATCGTCATCACCAACCATCCTTCATCACCAATTCCATGACACTCTCCGCTGTTCGTGAGTAATTCCCTCGTAGGCTTGCTGGACGGTGATGGGTTGGATGAGATTTACCATGTAATCTAGTTAGTTTTGTTAGGGTTTGATCCCTAGTATCCACTATGTTCTGAGATTGATGTTGCTATGACTTGCTATGCTTAATGCTTGTCACTAGGGCCCGAGTGCCATGATTTCAGATCTGAACCTATATGTTTTCATGAATATATATGTGTTCTTGATCCTATCTTGCAAGTTATAGACACCTATTACGAGTTATGATCCGCATCCCCCAGGGTGACAATAACTGGGATTCTTTCCGGTGATTACCGTAGTTTGAGGAGTTCATGTATTCACTAAGTGCTAATGCTTTGGTCCATTTCTCTATTAAAAGGAGGCCTAAATATCCCTTAGTTTCCATTAGGATCCTGCTTCCACGGGAGGGTAGGACAAAATATGTCATGCAAGTTCTTTTCCATAAGCACGTATGACTATATATGGAATACATGCCTACATTACATTGATGAATTGGAGCTAGTTAGGTGTCACCCTATGTTATAACTGTTGCATGATGAATGCCATCCGACATAATTATACATCACTAATCCTTTGCCTATGAGATTTTCACATATTGATCCTTGCTAAGTTACTTTTCCGTTGCTACTGCTACAATCACTACAAAACAGCTACTATAACTTTTGCCATCATTACCGTTACTTCCATATTACTTTGCTACTAAATACTTTGCTACAGATATTAAGTTTTCAGGTGTGGTTGAATGGACAACTCAGCTGCTAATGCTCAAGAATATTCTTTGGCTCCCCTTGTGACGAATCAATAAATTTGGGCTGAATACTCTACCCTCGAAAACTGTTGTGATCCCCTATACTTGTGGGTTATCAAGACCTTTTTCTAGCGCCGTTGCCGGGGAGCATTGCTCTATTCTCTCAGTCACTTGGGATTACATCTATTGATCACTATGAAAAATCTCAAAGATCCAAAAACCAAGATCTGTCCCTCTTCTACGAGGGGAGGTAAGGAACTGCCATCTAGCTCTGCACTTGATTTACCTTCTGTTACGAGTAAATTTGCGACACCACCACCTGCTGTTGATTTTGATATGTCGCAAGTAATTTATGATTCCACTTCTGCTATGAATGATGCTTATGATGATACTTTGCTTGATAATACTATGCTACTAGGTGAATTCCTTGATGAACAAATTGCTAGATTCAATGTTGAAACTGATGAAATTTTTGAAACTGAACACTATGAGACACCTATTAGACCTAGCTCTCCTAGATATGAATTGCTCGATATACCTAAGGGTTATGTTATGGAGGGAGAGGTAGCTAGGGACTTTCTTGCTTGTCAGGATAGAGATGATCTTAAGAAATTGCTATGCAAGTGGAAGGAAAAATCCTTGAATGCTAGAATGCAATATGACTCTAAGTTTGCTACTTCACCTATCTTTGTTACTGATAGTGATTATGAATCTGAAACTGTTGTGGCACATCTTACTAAATTGAATGATATAGCCACCCTATTTACTCATGAGGAAAAAAATCGTTATTACTATATTCTTAAGTTGTTTCCTTTCTCATTAAAGGGTGATGCTAGGATATGGTTTAGTTATTTTGCTTCTGGTTGTGTGCGTAGTCCCCAGAATATGATATATTACTTCTTTGAAAATATTTTTCTACCCATAAGAAACAAGCTGCCTTGCTAGAAATATTTAAATTTGTGCAAATTGAAGAAGAGAGTCTCCCACAAGCTTGGGGGAGGCTTCTCCAATTACTTAATGCTTTGCCTGATCATCCTCTCAAGAAAAACGAAATACTTGATATATTTTATAATGGACTAATCGATGCTTCTAGGGACCACCTAGATAGTTGTGCTGGTTGTGTTTCCAGGGAACGAACTGTTGAACAAGTTGAACTACTATTGAATAATATATTGAGCAATGATAATGATTGGACTATTCCCGAACCACCTCCAAAGCCCACTCCAAAGAAAAGAGGTATTCTATCTCTCAATCCTGAAGATATGCAGGAGGCAAAGAAATCTATGAAAAAGGTATTAAAGATGAAGATGTTAAGAATCTACCACCTATTGAAGAAATACATGGTCTTGATAACCCGACACAGGTAGTAGAGGTAAATTCTCTCCGCAGATTTGATGAAGGTGACATTCCTTATAATAAGTCTGCTAACCAATGCTTGGATGAGTTTGATAACTTTATTGTTAAGCAAGAAAATTTCAATGCTTATGTTAGTAGACAATTGAAACATAATGCTTACATTCTTGATCGCTTAGGTGATTATATGAGTAGAACTATTAATGATCTTAAGCTTATTAGTAAACATGCTTCCATGGTAACTACTCAAGTAGAACAAGTACTTAAGGCACAAAATGATTTGCTTAATGAGATGAATAGTAAGAACAATGATCATTCTGTTAGAGTTGTGACTAGAGGTGGTAAAATGTCTCAGGAACCTTTGTATCCTGAGGGCCATCCTAAGAGAATTGAGCAAGATTCTCAGGGAATTAATATTGATGCACCTAGTCGTTCTAGTAATAACAGGAAAGAGAATGATGATATAACTTTGCGTGCTGCTAGTGAACCTGTTATAGATACACCTGAAAGCCCAAATGATATTTCTGTTTCTGATGCTGAGACATAATTTGGTGATGAACATGAGCCTAGTGATAATATTAATGATGATGCTCAACCTAGTCATGATAATGATGTGGAGATTGAACCTGCTGTTGATCTTGATAACCCACAACCTAAGAATAAAAGATATGACAAAAGAGACTTTGTTGCTAGGAAGCATGGTAAATAAGGAGAACCATGGATTCAGAAACCCATGCCCTTTCCTCCTAAACCATCCAAAAAAAGGATGATGTGGACTTTGAGCGTTTTGCTGAAATGCTTAGACTTGTTCAAACCCGTGTTCTAGCTCATTTTGCTGCCATTTTTGATCTCCTTGTGCAAAGGTCCCTTCGCAAAACTCCTTTGGGGGATTGATCTTTGGTATGTGACTCCTCCAATGGTCCAATTATATTTTATTCTAGTGCTTTATTTATTGCAGATTTTTGCTGCTGTGGTGATCTTGTTCTTGAGCTTGCATGTCTAATTTGTATGGTCCCAAGTAGTTTTGATGCATGATATAGCCTCTAGGCACTTGTGGGAGTAGTTGCTATAAGTTTTGTGGAGTTTTGTTCACCGTTATTTTGAGTCACTAAAAATTTCAGAAAATTTTCAAAGAAAGAAAAATGTTGAGGCGGATATACCAAGGGGGTTCCTCAAGCAAGAAGGCCCCTAGACTCGCGATACGTGAGGCCGGCCTTGAACCACCGAGGGAAGCACAAGTGCGGCCTTGTGAATGGCCATCAGATCAATTCATGATTGATGCCGGTTTCAAGGAAGAATTTTACGCGTACACACGAAACACTGGCCTTGAGAATTTCGTTTCAGACCAATGCAAGCGATATTATCAACTCACTGATTCTTTCTTGTGGAGGTTTGAATTATCATCCAGGTGTAATAAGCATTCTATTTTACTGAATCTTTATGATGAATCCTATACTATGGACCTAGAAGATTTTAAACATGCATGCAAAATTCCACAATGGGGCAGCCATAGTGATCCTCACAAAAATGAATATAATGATTTTCCTACTAGCATCACTATGGGAGAAACTATAAATATTACATAGGCTACCTTGGGGAGCATCCACTTTCCTGCTATACATTATTTTGCTCTCTTCATAGGTAGATGTATTAACGGTAAAAATGATCATAGCCACCTTTGTGTACCTGATCTTAGTATTCTTAAGAGTGCGGTAATGGGTGATAGACAATATAACTTGGGGGCTATTATTGCTAGGACGCTGCATAATAATGCTAAGGATGGAGATTTCTTTGGAAGGATTTACGCCACTCGTGTAGCTAATTATCTTGGGGTACCCATAAGGGGGAGTGATATTGAATTACCACCTACTTTTCTTGATTATGAGGCTTTGGTGCGCTACCAGTTTCTTGAGAGGAACGAACATTCACTCCTGTACTGACTAATATTTGATAGACATAGTGCTCTCCATATTACCCTTCCTACTCCTTCCTTCTTTAACTTTCAGGAAAAAGCAGAGACACTTTATAACTAGAGAGGAGGCAAAAGAGTACGAGAGAAAGGCGGAAGCCGCTTGCCTCCTGCCACAGCCTAGTACAACACCAACTATGACTTTGAATACCATTTGGGCCAGCCATGGCCCTAGACCAACTTAGGCCAAAAGCCTAATCTTGGGGGATTACGTATTTTTCACCGACATTAAATTCATGTTCACACACTCATCTTGATAGTTGGTGCTCATACTTTTTCATTGTACTTCCCATGGTAGTTTTTTTCTTCTTTCTGCTTTCTTCTTGTTTGCTTAATTAATCTTGAGAAAATCCAAAAAAATCAGTTATAGCTTTATCCTCTAGTCTGTTTACTTGTAGTATTAAAAGGAAACCCCAAAAAAATATGTTCTTCTTTTGCTTGTTGGGATTTTTCCCGTGTAAATAGTTTTTCTCGTTCTGGTTTTGAATTTTATTTCTTTGGGTCATAAGGAGAAGACCACAATGAAAATGTTGGGTGGCTCTCATATGCATTATTGATTATCTATCAGAGAGCCCATATTACCTTGCCTTGTCCTTTGAGTTATCGTTTGCAGATTCCAGCTTACACTACCATGGAAAAGCCTAGCAGTAACCTTGGTTTTACCGTGCTACTGCTACGGCGCTACAGCTAAAGCATAGCAGTAGCATGTGTTAGCTCGCGCTACTGCTATACCTCCTTAGCAGTAGCACTTTTAGTAGAAAGCGCTACTGGTAGTTACTAGCAGCGCTCCTCTCCGCCCGCGTTACTACTATTATTATGTATTTCTTTTTAAGTCGTATATTCATATGCCATTATAGAAGTTTTCATACAGTATCATCATAATACATAATTGTCATATAAGAACTCCTCATCATCGTCATTTTCGTCCATGAGACATCATATAACAACTTGGCCACTAGTTATAACAACTCCTCATCATCATAGTACTCATAATCACTACTCCTCATCCTCAGCATCACCATCAACTCTAACACATTGTAGCACATAATAAAAACTTCTCATCATTACCATAGTCATATATAATCAACACTAACTAATTGTTCTTAATACCTATGACCTACTCCTGCTGCCCTCTCTCAGGTAAAATAGCATAAAACTTGTGTAGCACTCCTGCTTCATCGCATTGGAGAATATAGATGAACTTGTCTCCTAATTGTGGGCTGCGCTTCTGATTGCTGCCCCCTAGTACTTCTCTGCGGTCCTTCACAATTTTACTCTAGTCTTTGACTATTAAGATTTGCTCGCTTCGAGAAATGATGAATGCACTCATGTGAAGGAACCATCAAAGGATCATAGGTCAGGTGAGATCCTGAAGAACCTGCTAGGTATTGGAGAACCTGGCGTCCAACACAGCCATATAGGATCGGACGTGCTTGTCCTCCTCCCTAACATGGCAACGTATCACCTCCGCAGGAGCCGTCTCCCTCTACACCGATAATGGCCCACGCGACCGCCACCAAATAACCTCCGGGTCGACGACGGGCTGCCTCCTCACCAAGTTGCATGCCCCAGAAGGTAGGACCTCCTAGTACTAGCCAGAGCCCAGTCCCGGACATGGACCCTATAATCAAGCAGGCCTCCTCCACCGAGTCGACGATGAGGATGCAGGCCAGGCATCATCGATGTCGATAATAAATGCTTAATTATGAAAACAAAATTAATAAACACTTAGCAGACCTAAAGTCAACTCATTCCATATATCGAGCAATAACATAGAAAAAATGCCCTGTGTTTTACCGGAATATCATTGAATTCCTGTTCTGCCAAATCAGAAGCACTCGATATGTCCTAGATTGTAGCACAAGTCATGCTAAAATTCATGAAAAAAAATCGGCATGAACTTTGCTTAAAAGAGGACATATCGAGCGCCTGAAATTTGCTGGAACGGAAATGAATCAACATTCCGGCAAAACATAGGCCACTCGGAGGTACATTGCAAATAAGAACACCAAAACATCCTTTATATTGAGAATGCATCATCATCGACATCAATGACATCAACGAGACCCCAGGTTTGCTTACTAAATAAACTAAATAAACTAGTTATGTTAAGTACTTACTAAATATAAAAAACTAGTTCTATTAACTACTTACTAAATAAAGTAGTTGTATTAAGCACTTACTATAAATAAACTAGTTCTATTAAGCACTAACTATCAATAAACTAGTACTATTAAGCACTTACTATCAATGACGTCGAGTCCTAAACTCTTTTCTCATCTATATGGTGGACACTCCCTCACTGATTTTTTGATCGTCAATGATGGTCACTACTCCTCAATGACGGTCACTACTCCTCAATGATCGTCAATGATGGTCACTACTCTTCCCCTAGTGCATAACAAATTTTTAGCACAAGGCGAAGAAGGAGAAGCGCCCCCACGACAACAGTCAACATTCTTATTCTCTCATATATAGTGGACACTCCCTCACTGATTTGTATAGCAATCATCTCATTTAAATTTAGCTAGCGCTCACTAACCTATTTTTCTCAACATGCAAGTATGACACCTCATCAAGCAAATATACAATAATAAAAAAATATATTGCATATATCCCCGCAACAACGTTTGGGGCATCATCTAGTCCCTAGCAAGAACCCTATAGGCGTGGGGATGTCTCACTAGAGGCCAGGGTCGGCGTCGGGGCCGGGGCCGGGGTTGAGGTTGGGGTCGGGGCCGAGGCCGGGGTCAGGGTCGGGGGCAAGGTCGCCGGAGAGGACCTGCGACGGAAGCGATGTAGAGTGGAGAGGGAGAGAGTGAGGAGGGGGAGAGGGAGTGAGTGAGGGGCGGGGCGTCGGCATAGAGTGGAGAGGGATAGAGTGAGTGGCGGCGGCAGCGGTGCAGGGAGAGGGAGGAAGGAGGGAGAGAGTGAGAGAGTGAGAGAGAGGGCCGTGCGGGGCGAAGAGGATAAGTGCACGACCCACTTAGCAGTAGCACGGGTGGGAAACACACGCTACTAATGTTATGTTAGCAGTAGCGCTGGTCCGGAAAGCACGCTACTAATAAATCTAGCCTGACCGGAACGGTGGGGTAATATTAGTAGTAGCGCGTTTCTGAAAGTCGCGCTACTGCTAATAAGTTAGGAGCATCACTTTTTCTGGACACGCGCTACTGATATGTAGCAGTAGCGCCTCCTTTTATCCAGCGCTACTGCTAAGGTTCTGCATATAAGGTTTTCCCTAGTAGTGTTAGTCCAATGCACGTGCACTCTTATTATTATTCACACCGTTCGGTCGTGCAAGTGAAAGGCAATAATGACGATATATGATGAAATGATTGAGATGAAGAAAAGATGGTATGAACTTGACCTATTTTGCTTTTGTAAATATGATTAGCTCATCATTCCGAATTCAACTCATTATGGCTGAAACATATTTGCAATGACAATTAGAGATTATAGTTACTCATGCCATGCTTAATTAGCTAAGGTGGATAATGGTTTGTCTTAAGTGCCAACATGCATATTAAATTGGTTGTGATGTATTATGATAGGATGGTATCCTCCTTTGAATGATTCAAGTGGCTTGACTTGGCACATGTTCATGCATGTAGTTGAAACAAAAGCAACATAGCCTCCACTATATTTATGTTCATGGTGATTTATATCCTACTCATGCTTGCATTCAATGTTGGTTAATCTCAAAGCATGTTGATGACTGTTGTCGCTCTCTAGTTGGTCGCTCCTCAGTCTTTTGATAGCCTTCACATGTACTAAGCGGGAATATTGCTTGTGCATCCACTTCTGTAAACCCAAAGTTGTTCCATCTAAGTCCACCATACCTACCTATATGCGGTATTCACCTGCCGTTCCAAGTAAATTTGCATGTGCCAAACTCCAAACCTTCAAATAATATTCTGTTTTGTATGCCCAAATCGCTCATGTAGCGACCCGGGGCGGTCAGTATCTTCCATGCTAGGTGGATTATTCTCACGATATGTGTTGATTAACTTTCATTCACGAGACAGTGGCTAGTATTCGGGATGCCCAGTTCCATTCTCAAAATCAAATCAAAATATAACGAAACAAAACTCCCCTAGGACTGTGTTTGTATGGATGGTACCCGTGGATTCGGCTAGCCGTGGAGTGTGTTTGATTGGTGGAGGGGGAGTAGAAACTTTATCATTCTATTTGGTAACCACCTTTATTGTATATAGCATGGAAGATGGTGAAATATCTTGGTAGTTATGTCGGCAATGAAATCATACCGCTCAAAACTATTATCCATCCATGTTTTAAAAGCTCGAGCTCTAGCACCTCTGCAAATCAATGCTTCCCTCTACAAAGGGCCTATCTATTTTACTTTACTATTGAGTCATCCTCCTCTTATAAAAGGCACCAGTTAGAGAGCACCACCGTCATTTGTATGCTTTGCTATTAATTGATACTGAGCATGAGTGTGACTGGATCTCTTTTACCATGAATTACAATGTCCAGTCAGTCCTTGTTCTTCAGGGGTTCTCTGCATTTATGTTTTGCGGTCTCAGAAAGGCTAGCGAGATACCATTATATCATATTGTATCATGATTGTTTTGATAAAAGTGTTGTCATCCGAGAGTTATTATTATTGCTCACTAGTTGATTATGCCATTGATATGATTAAATGTGAGACCTAAATGTTATTGTGAACATGGTTAGTCTACAATCTTTGCTGAAAATCTAAACATCAGTTAGACATATCTACAACAACAAGATCAAACAGAGTTTGCAAAAGTTTTTCTTTATCACTCTTAGTTTATCAACAGATTTCTAGAGGACAAGCAATGGGTTAAGCTTGGGGGTTACCGTAGTTTGAGGAGTTCATGTATTCACTAAGTGCAAAAGTTTTGTTAGAGTTTGATCCCTAGTATCCACTACGTTCTGAGATTGATGTTGCTATGACTTTGCTATGCTTAATGCTTGTCACTAGGGCTCGAGTGCCATGATTTCATATCTGAACCTATTATATTTTCATGATTATATATGTGTTCTTGATCCTATCTTTCAAGTTGTAGACACCCATTACGAGTTATGATCCACATCCCCCAGGGTGACAATAACTGGGATTCTTTACGGTGATTACCGTAGTTTGAGGAGTTCATGTATTCACTAAGTGCTAATGCTTTGGCCCGATTCTTTATTAAAAGGAGGCCTTAATATCCCTTAATATCCATTAGGACCCCGCTTCCACGGGAGGGTAGGACAAAAGATGTCATGCAAGTTCTTTTCCATAAACACGTATGACTATATATGGAATACATGCCTACATTACATTAATGAATTGGAGCTAGTTCTGTGTCACCCTATGTTATATCTGTTGCATGATGAATGCCATCCGACATAATTATCCATCACTGATCCATTACCTACGAGCTTTTCACATATTGATCCTTGCTTAGTTACTTTTCCGCTGCTACTGATACAATCACTACAAAACTGCTACTGTCACTTTTGCCATCGTTACCGTTGCTTCCATACTACTTTGCTACTAAATACTTTGCTGTAGATATTAAGTCTTTCAGGCATGGTTGAATTGACAAATCAGCTGCTAATAGTCGAGAATATTCTTTGGCTCCCCTTGTGTCGAATCAATAAATTTGGGCTGAATACTCTACCCTTGAAAACTATTGCGATCCTCTATACTTGTGGGTTATCAACGCTGGTTGGTAAATAATTGTCTGCGGTTGATGAAATCATTACCGATGCTGCGTAGGGAACTGTCGTTTGCTATGTATTATAATTGTAGATATTTTATAATTATTACCCATCTACCTACGTGTTATCTTGTCCTACTCTTGGACATATTATCAACACGTTGCAGTCAGAGGATTCCAATGCACGCTTGAGCATCGCACATGTGTTTTGTTTGGCCATGTGTTCGTTAGCCCATTCCTGCGCAATCGCACAAGCTTTCCGCCTGGCTGGTCGAAATCCGAAAAAAATATCCTTACTAGGCTTCCTTCTTTCCTGAGTTTTCCATTGATGGTGTTATCCGAACACACCACCGTTTGCCACCACTTCCCCATCAGTTTGCTGCCACAAGTGATTGAGCACAAGAGAATAGGCAGGGTGTGACAAACACGAAGGCACACCTACTACAGCCTAGCCCCACTACCATTACCAAGCATGCCAATCTGACAAAGCGCTGCCTCTGTCATCAACCTCCTCGATGACAAAAATGATCCGGTGCAGGCGCAATGGCCTGTCGAGGCCGAGGGCATTCCCGGCGACGCGCCAGACAACATTGTGATGTGCACCATTGCTAGGGTTGAGCAGACCCTTCATGCAAGGTACGACAGCACCGCCGAGCAACATAGACGCCTCACCGCCAAGAGGATGTAGTGCGCCGCACAACAAGATCATCAGTGGTTCTCCATAGAGAAAATCATGCACGTCCGCGCCAACATCACATGGCGCATCACTCAGCAAGACCGATGGAGGGCCGCAGAGTGAGAGGTGCAGCGCGCGACATAGCAAGAGCGGATCCATCCCCAAATGCCTCTTGCCCCACCCGACATGACATTTCATCTATGTTCTGTACGTGCATCTAGTGCCCCTTAGTGATTTTGGTGTACTGAAGACTTATAGGTTAAGGAACTAATGTGTTTTTGAGTATACACAAGTTCTATAAGTCGATGAGGAGTTTGATATATTCGGAGATTATCAACCCTTATAACTATATGTCTTCAGCTGAAGACTTTGGTGAAGACTTTGGTATTCCCTGAAAAGACTTTGAGAATGAAGAAGTTGGTGTGACCTTGAAGATATGAACGAGGACTATGAAGCGTGAAGACTTTTGTTTTCGTAGTTTCATTTCCTTTCTTTGAGTCATAGGAAACACCGTAGTGTTAAAGGGGGTCGAGGTAATACTAAGGAAAATTTCCAACTGATGCTCAACTCAAAAATCTCAACCTATCCAATCCTTCGAGTGGAGCCTTTGGAAATCTCTTACGGTTCAGTCAAGTTCTTCAATGACAGAGACGAAGCTCTTCTGGTCTCTAAGGAAATTGTTCTGACTAAGGAGTTAGGATTTCGCCAGTGTGAATTGCCTACAAGTGAGGAATATGATAATCCTGAGGACTTTTGAAGTTCGAAATACCGACCGTTGATGTGCTTAGCGCCAGCTGTCCCCAATTAGCCTATCCACATAATAGTCATATCATTTGGGGGCATTTATGTCTTTTCATATTAGGTTGCACCCTGGCTATAAATAGCCAACCCCACAACCACTAGCTGGTTGGCTGCTCTGAGAGAGAACTGACACTTGTCATTTGAGAGCAACCCATCCTCTGAGGACTTTGAGAGAAAATCATCAGTGAGGAAAAACCCAAATCCAAACCACCAAACCCAAAGTGATTGAGCATCACTGAAGAGATTGTTCCTGTGTGGAATCGATGCTTGTTACCTTTCAAGACTGTGTATCTTCCATACGGTTAGGCATCATGGTCTAGTGCATCCTACAGTCAATTGGGGATCACAGAGTGACCTTGGTCTAGAGCATCCAGCAGTCAATTGTGGATCGCCGGGTGACCAGTTTGTGAGGGTTTTGGAAGTCTACCCTGAAGACTTACCGCGAGTGTTGGGCGAGGATTGTGTGTCCTCATCTCAAGGAGAATATGCTAAGGAATGTGTGTCCTCTGGTTTAAATACTAGGCCGCTCCAAACCAGACGTACGACTGTCACAACAGTTGGAACTGGGTCATCAAACCACTGTATTCATCGAGCTACCTGGTTCTATTCCCTCAACCCTTACATTTCCTCATATACTTGTTGATGTAATTGATCGTGACTATTTGAAGAATTTGATTGAAGACTTTCTCAATTTCCTCACCTCAAATTCTTCAAGTTACCTTGTTCCTCACCTACTTATCCTGTATCATGCTACCTATAATCTATGCATGCTTTATTTCATCATGATGACTATGCTACTACTATGTTTCTCATGCACTTGAGTACTTATTCCGCTGCTAGTTATTCATCACGTTTCAAATTCCTCAAGTGGAAATTCCTCTATGATGAATTTGTTAAAATTGCCTATTCAACCCCTCTAGTTGATATAACACACTTTTAATTGGTATCAGAGCAAGGTACTCCCTTGTTCTGTGTGATTTTGGTTTAACCACCTGGAATTCTAGTTATGTCGACTGAAGGTATGATCAAGGTTTCCGCGGTCTGTCCTACATTTGATGGGACGGACTACCCCTACTGGAAGAAAAAGATGCGCATGCATCTTGAAGCTATTGACAAGGATCTCTAGTACGTTGAGGAAAATGGTGTTCCCCGCACCTCTGTGACTGTTACTGCTGTTGATGCGAAGAAATTCAAGCAACTTGATTCACAAGCGCAGAATATCATCTGTGGCCATCTGAGTAAAGGTCAGTATGGCAGAGTGAGTGCTTTGGAGTATGCTAATCTTATCTAGGATAGGCTGTCCAAATTCAACGAAGGTGTTTCCACTCAATGTGACTGTCGTGTTGATGTTCTTCACAATCTCTTAAACCGCTTCAAAAGACTCGACAATGAAAATGTTTAGCAAACATTTGATCGTCTAACTGATATCTCCAATGAGCTTCAAGCACTTGGTGCCACCGACATCACCGACCATGAGGTGGTGAAGAAACTGTTGAGATCTCTTGATTCCTCATTCGATACACTGGCTTTGATGATTCAAGAGCGTAGAGACTACAAGTCACTTGATCCTGCTGATATCCTTGAGAGACTCCATACTCATGAATTCCAACAAGTTGAGAAGAGAGACCTCTACGGGCCAAGCTATGGAAGATCTGATGCTCTGAAGGTAAAAGAAATTTCCTCATTCGAAGGAGAAGATTCTGATAGTAGCCTTGGTGATCCTGAAGAACCGAGTCAGGAGCTGGAAATGCTTGTGAGGAAATTCCAGAAGTTCTCAAGGAGAGGCCAATTTGGAAAGTCATCAAAAAGTGGTTTGAGGAAATCAGATTCCTCAGGCGACTACAAGAAGAGAACTTGTCACAAATGCAAGAAATCCGGTCACTTTATCTCTGACTGTACTCTCTGAGAAAAAGAATCAAAGAAGAAGAACAAGGACGACAATTCTGATGACTCGAAGAAAAAGAACAAATCTTCAAAGTCCTCATCGCACAATAAGAATGGTTCCAGAAAGGATAGGGCTTTCATTGGCAAGGAAATGGATTCTGAAGAAGAATATGAAGAAGAGGAAGAATCTGAGGTGGAATTGGAATCTAGTGTTGCTAGCCTTGCTCTCGCCACTGCTTTCGTCACCAAGTCCATCTTCAACAATGAACAAAATGACTACTCCAACGACTCTGACATTATCAATGATGATTATGCTCCCACCTATTGCTTCGTGGCTAAAGGTTCCAAGGTACACAATCATCACTCCTCGTTTGAATCAAGTGATGGTGAATTTGATGAATATGTGAAACCTAGCTATGCCAAACTTGCTAATATGGCCACTAAGAAACAAAGTGCACTTGAAAAGCTTCAGAAACTGTTAGACAAAAGCAATGATCTGTTGAATGAGGAAGTGGATCAAACTCAAACTCTGACTGATGATCTCAAAAGTCTTTAGTGAAAGTATGATAACCTTCAGAGTCATCATAATGCTCTCTTAGTTGATCATGAGAAGCTTTCATATGAATTTCTTCAAAGAAAGCAAGATCTTGAGAAACTAAGAGTGTCTCATGAGGATCTCCACAGGGAAAACGATTCCTTACATGCTCAACAGATTAGTACTGCTCAAGAAGAATTTGTTCCACCTTGTTTGAAATGCATCAAACGTGAAACTGCTAACTCTTCTCCTGAATTTTCAAATGCTTCTATTGCTGCAAATTCTTCAACTATCCACGTGGTCACAAATTCCTCATTTGAGGATACCACAAGTATCACTAACGAAAATGCAGGGTTGAAGGAATTGTATGTGACAGGCATGTACAAAAGTCTCAAAGGGCATCAAAGCCTTTGCGATGTGCTCAAAAAGCAGATACTGAACATGAACGCTAGGAAAGAGGGTATTGTATTTGAGAGGAAACTCAGCGCTCATGGATCCTACTGGATACCTGAGTAGTACCCAAAAACCTCATGGGTTGCTGCAAAAGGACCTCCTGTAGATCCATCCACTTTATCTGGCTTTACTTGTGAAACTTCATATTCCTTAGATGAGTCGCTTGACTCCAACTACAAATTCTTCAGAAATCAAAAATGTGAAGTATTTTCTAGATTTGTTGGAACTAACTGTAGGAACGGTTCACCTATGAGGAAAATCCGGGTTCCCAAGAGCTACTTGGAAAATCTTCAAGTGAATGTCCTCACGACATCACCTATGACGAAAAGGAACCCCATATCAAATTCCTCATATGGACCAAAGTCTTCACTTTGACCAAATTCTTCAAATGGTCAGAAGTATCATTCTCATGCTAATGCATCTGTTTCGTAGGGAAAATCTAAGAGTTCCGAATATGCGCATTATTCTTCAAATCATTATGTTCATAAGTCCTCAAAGAATTTCTCTCCTTACTCATATGAGTACTCTAACCCTTGTCCTGTGAAATGAAGTGCACTAGCTTCAATGCCTCCTTTCTCATATGGAGCTTGCAAAATGATGAACTCTTTGCCACCCCTCCAAATGTGGGTGGTGAAGAAATTTAAATAATCTCTTATGCAGGGTAAGGTTTCCAGATGAACTTGAATGTCTGATGAATTTGCTGGAGACCTGAGGAAATGCTTGAAAGGATGCAAGCTAATAAAAGTAGAAATGAAGTCCTCATTTCTCACATCCTCACACTTCTTTACTTACTACATTGTGTGATGAAATTATGCCTAATGAATTTGATGTCATATTCTTCACCCTGAAGCATATGAGTTCGTAAGTTGTACTAATTCATCTACAGGATGAAACTCGAAAAGCTAGTGAGTGGGTCCTCGACAGTGGATGCACCAATCGCATGACTGGTGGTAAGAACCTACTGCTGAATATGCCACTTGCCCATCTCATCTGAAGCATATGACCTACGCTGACAAAGGAAAAAACAAGGTATTGGGTCTAGGTAAAGTTGTAATCTCAAAGGACTAACACATGGATAAGATGTTGCTTGTCGAATCCCTCGGGTTCAACCTCATGTCTATCTCAATGCTTTGTGATCTTGATATGGTTTTCATCTTTGGAAAATATCGCTGTGTGGTTATCAGGAATCTGACCATTCCAAAGTCTTCGAAGGTTTAAGGAGAGGAGATTTGTATATTGTTGATTTCTCTATAGGTCCTCAGCCTGCCACGTGCCTACTTGAAAAGTCCTCAGAAGGCTGGCTGTGGCATCGACGACTTGGACACGCTGGTATGAGGAACTTGCACACGCTCATGAAGAAAAAACTTCATTGGCATTAGAGGTGTCAAATTACTCAAGGAACACCTCTTTGGTGCTTGTGAGTCTGGGAAGATGACCAGATCCAAGCATCCCTCGAAGAGAATCATGACCAGTACTCGACCTTTTGAATTGCTTCATATGGACCTCTTTGGCCCCACTCATTACTCCACATTAACAAATTCGTCAAGTTTGTATGGCTTTTTAGTTGTTGATGATTACTCTCGTTACACTTGGGTGCATATTATTCTGTACAAAAATGAAATGCAGGATGTCTTCAGACAATTTGCTTCAAGGGCCTCAACAAACTTCGACGTCAAGATCAAACATATCAGGAGTGATAATGGGATTGAGTTCAAGAACACCAATCTTGATGAATATCTTGATGAACTTTGTATTACTCATGAGCTATCTGCCCCATATACTCCTCAGCAGAACGACATCATGGAGCGTAAGAATAGGACTCTTGTTGAGATGGCTCGCACCATGCTTGATGAATACAAGACTCCTTGTTGCTTTTGACCTAAAGCAACTGATACAGCTTGCCACATCATCAACAAGGTATATCTTCACAAATTCTTCAAGAAAACTTCTTATGAGATCATGAATGGCAAGAAATCCGATGTAAGTTATCTCAAAGTCTTCGATTCAAAATGCTGGACTAGAGATCCTCACCACAGTTCTAAATTTGCACCAAAAGCACATGAAGTTTTCATGCTTGGTTACGGGAAGGACTTGCACACCTACAGAGTCTTCAACACCTACCACCAAAAGGTTGTTGAAACTATGGATGTGCGGTTCGATGAAACTAATGGCTCACAAAGAGAGCGCCTGCCTCCTGTGCTAGATGAAAAGTCTCCTGAAGATTCCATTAAGTTGAAGACTACTGAAGATGTCATACCCACTGAAGAACCTCAACCTACTGAGGAAGTCATTCCAACCAATTAAGATATTCATGCTGATACACCTAAGAATATGGTAATGAAGAAAATCCTCAATCACGTCAACCTGCTCATCCAAGAGTTGCAAATGAAGTGCAGATTGACAAAATCATCGACGACATCAATGCACCAGGTCCTGTCACTCGCTCAAAAGCTTACACATTTGACTAACTTTTGTGGGTACGTTGCTTTTGTCTCTATCATAGAGCCCACCAAAGTTGATGAAGCATTCAAGGAGCATGAGTGGATTCAAGCTATGCAAGAGGAATTGCATCAATTCAAGCTGAACAACATGTGGGAACTTGTCAAGCGGCCAGATCCTCTCAAGCATAACATCATAGGTACCAAGTGGATCTACCGCAACAAGCAAGACGGCCTTGTGGTAAGGAATAAGGCTCGTCTTGTAGCTCAAGGCTACATACAGGTTGAAGGAATTGACTTTGATGAAACTTTTGCACCTGTTGCTAGACTTGAAGCTATTCGCATATTGCTTTCTTATGCTAACCATCATGATATCATCTTATATCAAATGGATGTGAAAAGTGCATTACTCAATGGTATGATTGTGGAATAAGTATATGTTGCAAAACCCCCATGTTTTGAAGACCCTAAGCATCCTGACAAAGTCTCCAGAATCAACAAGGCCCTCTATGGCCTCAAGCAAGCCCCTCGGGCGTGGTACGACACTCTGAAGGAATTCGTCATGAAGAAAGGCTTCAAACCAGGTTCACTTGACCCAACTCTTTTCACTAAATCCTATGACAATGAACTGTTCATATGCCAAATATACATAGACAATATTATCTTTGGCTGTACTCACAAACGTTACAATGATGAATTTGCTTATATGATGAGTGAAGAATATCAAATGTCTATGATGGGAGAGTTGAAATTCTTCTTTGGTCTTCAAATTCGTCAGCAAGACAATGGCAACTTCACCTCTCAAGAGAAATACCTCAAGGATGTTCTGAGGAAATTCAACATGCAAGATTGCAAGGCGTCAAAACTCTAATGCCTTCAAAAGGTCACCTCTGCACTGACGAAATGGTAAAGATTTCGATCAGAAGGTATATCTCTCCATGATTGACTCTTTATTGTATCTATGTGCATCTAGGCCTGATACCATGCTGAGTGTTTGCATGTGTGCCCGATTCCAAGAAACACCGAAGGAATCACACCATAAGGCTGTGAAACATATTCTTCGATACTTAGCTCACACACCAACGCTTGGATTATGGTATCCCAAGGGCTCAAATCTTCACCTCGTCGGATACTCGGATGCTGACTATGCTGGTGATCGTGTGGATGGCAAGTCAACCTCAAGCACATGTCATTTCCTCGGATGATCCTTAGTCTGTTGGTCCTCGAAGAAGCAGAACTGTGTGTCACTATCTATTGCTGACGCTGAGTACATTGCTACTGGTTCATGTTGCGCTCAGTTACTGTGGATGAAGCAAGCTCTCAAGGACTATGGCATCAATGTGAAGAATGTGCCTCACTACTGCGACAACGAGAGTGCTATCAAGATTGCATACAACTCAATTCAGCACTCCAAGACCAAGCACATCAAGATTTGTCATCATTTTATTCGAGATCATGTACTCAAGGGCGACATCTCCATCGACCACATTCCCATTGAAGAACAACTGGCTGATATCTTCACTAAGCCCTTGGATGAAAAGAGATTTGGCAAGTTGCGGTGTGAGCTAAATATCTTAGAATCTTAGAATGTTCTTTAAAAAAACACATCCTAACACTTATGCAAAATTGATGACTTAGATGTGCAACACACGAAGTAACATTTCTCTTTAATCAATGAAGAATAACCATCTAAGTGTGAAGAAATTAATGAATAATTTGATTCTCAGAACCCTACGGCAATTGTACGCGGTGTCTGAAATCATCATTCTTATACGGTGGGTCACTCCACCAACCATAGTTGAAATTCTTCAAAGTTGAGTTTTTCGTCATTTTTCAAATTCTTCAAATTCTCAAATTCCTCAAGTTTGCAAATTCCTCAAATTTACAATTTATTCAAACTATGAAGTTGATGTTCATCATATATATATGAGTTTTTCAATGTCCTCAACAACATTCACTTATTGCTAATTCTTCAAGTTGATTTTCATCTAAGTGAATGTGATCACACCCGTTCCCCCTCTATGCTAAACTCAACCCAATATGTTCACAAATTCTTCATAGGCGTTCTACTTTGAAGCCCGTTCAAAGTCTTCATTCTGTCCTTGACAATTGAAGAATTTGCAAACGGAAACTTTAAAATTATCACTTTCGAAATTTTCGGCACTTCCCGCTCAAATCGTTCCGATTCCCACGATTGGATAACCGATGATCCCCCATGATCTCCACTACACAGTAGGTGGGTGACACATGTCGTGTGGAGAGTAAGGGTCAGGGGCAATCTTGTCCAAAATCCTCGGGACAGTTTGTTTTCACAGCTACTATAAATGGCCCCTCCCTTCCCACTTGCTCGGGTTACTCCTCACTTCCATCCCTACCGAGCTCAAACCTAGCGCCACCGCTGAAATCATCATCGCCAGAGAGGAAGAGCTTCACTGCCTCAACCTCGTCGTCGCCGTACTCGCATCGGCCGCTGAAGTCTTCACCCTGCCGCCACTATAGCTATCTCCCTCTGCCAAGCTAGGGCATGGGAGATCTGGGTGGACGAACTTCTCATATTTCATCTCTCTATTCGTCATGTTCTTCATCAGGGTAAATAAAATCTAATTTTACTGCCCTTGTTTTATCTTCATATTCTTACACAAATTCGTCAAAGGTGTTTATTCTTCAAGTATCATCTTCTTAAACACTCTATAAGCTGATTTCTCTTGATGTTTTTCCTAAGTTATGATTTTCTTCAAGATTCCTCAGCGTGTGGATCCACAAATCCGCACAACTCTGGAACCTAAGACAAGAACAGTTAGTGAAATTCCTTAAAGGCACCTATGGTCAAAATCCTCAACTTGTTGTATTTTGAAAATTTCTGAGAAAACATAGGACCTCTTCAAATTCCTTGCACCTATACTCTGTTCACAGGTAACAAATGTCTACTGATGAATCACTAGGTTCTCATCAACTTAACTCATTTGCAGCGTTCCTTGAAGAAAATTTACACACTTCCTCAGAATCTTCAAAAGATTAGAATCCTCAGCTGAAGAAAATAGATGATGGGAAAAGGCCACAGAAAGGTGGAAAGAAACCTGAAGTGCAAACTGCATATGAGATACCTGATGAATTGTATGAGGAATATTGCACTCCAGATGAATAAACTCATGGCAAGGAGACCAAAAAGTAGTGAAAGATTCGCATACAGAGAATTGAGAGGAGGTGGGCGTGAGAGTGGAAAGAATACAAATATGTGACTCCAAAATACATGAAGAAATTCGCTGTTAAACCCCCTTGCAATAGGCAACCATTGGCTCCAAACCAACCTGTTGATCCCACCAGTATCAAAACTGGTGAAGGCTTTGCTCAAGAGTGGGAAAGACATCAAGCCAAGCTAGCAAAGAAGGCAAAAGAGACTATGAAGAAATTCAACGAAGACTCTGCTGCTGCTGCCTCTGTCGGAGCCTCTGCTAGTGCTCCGAAGAAATAAATTGCGAAGAAGTCTGCAGTGAAGCCAAAATCCTCAACTTCAAAGTCCTCACTGCAAAATCCTCAAGCAAGTTCTTCGAAGGCTACTACAATGCCTTCAATAGCTGCACAATCATCAGCTGGTGCCACAAAGTCATCAACACCTGTACATCTTGCAACTTGTTAGAGGACAACATGATTTGCTATTGCTTCAGGGGCTTCAGTAAGTTCATCAGCCCAGGCTCATTTTCAACAAGCCCAACTCTGTTGAAGATAAAGAAAACTGATGGACGAGGTTAGAGACCAAGTCCTCACAATAGCCAAGCAATTGTGAATGCACCCTCAGGATTCGAGGATGATGAATGTGATAATGAGGAACTAGAAGAAATCATTAGGAACAGTCAGCAAAGAGCTGCAATTGCTAAGGGTAGCTCTCTTCCTCTCATGCTAGATCCAAAGTTGATCCTCAACTTCATCGACATATGGCATGAGGATCCTAGCACTCCACTTTCCTCACTGAACTTACCTGGTGTGGACCATGTCCTCACTCACTTCATAGCCAAGGAAAAATGGAAGAGAGATCAAGCTCAAAGAGCTAAAAGGAGCAGGACCAGAAAAGAAAAAAAATCTGAGGAACAATGTGCTGAATTTGACTCCTAACCAACTAGTCACAGTTGAGTCGGAGATTCGCTGCCTCATTGAAGAACAAGATAAATATGATGTTGAATGGAAGGGCACCAAGGTGAGGTTTGTCAGGGAAACACAAGCTATAGTCAAGGACCACAACACAAGCGTTGCAGCTCAATCGCAACCGCAAATTCCTCAGGCTGAAGAATCTGCTCAGTCTGCTGAAGAAACTGCAAGCGGAGCTAAAGAAATTCAGGCCACTTAAGAACCTACCAGGGCAACCTCCACTATTGCGCTTGAAGAAATTGTCAGGCCAGTTGAAGCTTTTGCTGCGCCCGATGAAATTGAGACCACAAGGATGACTACATCAGTCGTGCCTGAAGAAACTGCTCCACGTTCACTGTAACAACCCGGGACCGACGCTCCAGAAGATTCCAGAAGATTCCCCTTTCTTTCCATTCTCGTCTGTGTTTTGTCTGGTTGTTGCATTCATCATCGCATCATTCGCATCATCTTCATAGCATCGTCACCCGTTTTCGTAAACTTGCATTCGTTCTTAGTTCCCGGGTCTCTCCGTTCGTGCCATTGCCCGTTTCGAGCCCAACCACACATGCACGCGCCCGCGGCATCGTTTAAAAATCTTTTAAAAGGCGTGCTAAAATATTCTTGGATTGGGTCGAAACTTGGCGTGCGGTCTTGTTATATTGTAGGTGGACTGCCTGCCAAATTTCGTCGCATTCCGAGTTCGTTTGGTACCCCGTCGGTCATCCGTAGTAGTCGGTCATCGGGTTATTCGTCAGACGTTTTCGGTTTTGCAAACTTCGTTGCCGGGCCACAATTATTTCTCTCTTCCCCATAGCCCATCTACACAGACACTAGCCCACTTAGCCCCTCCTCCATTCGTGGTCATCGGATCGCGATCGGACGGACAAGGTCCAACCCCCAGCCCCTAGTGCCTTCCCTATATATAACCCAATGGAGAGAGCTCTCAATATCTCTAGGGTTTCTCCCATGGAAAATTGCAGCCACACCCCTAGAAAACTCCCACCTGCTAGCCCTCCTCCTCCAGATCTCACAGCCCTAGCCCCCAGCCAAAATCTGGCCCTCGGATCGCGATCTAGAGATTCAGATTCGTCCATTTTCCCACCTACTGGACATGTCCGTCGGCCAACCCGGACATGTCCAGCGATCGCAGTGCACCCCCGCAGCCGCCCGAGCCTCCCATGGCGCCCGACGCCGTAGCCTCGTGCCCCGGCCGGCCCCTCGCCGGAGCCAGCCGCCGCCGGCGACCAGGAACCCCTGGCCGGACCTTCTCCCTCTCCTCCTCTCCTTCCTCCCCTTCTCTCTTTCTCTCCTCCCTCCCCCCATGCCCGAGCTCACCCAGAGCTCTCTCTCTCTCCCACAGGATCCAACCGCCATGGCCGCCGACTCCCGGCCTCACTGGTGGCCAGATCCGGCCTTCCCTGCCTAGATCCGGCCGGATCCCGGCTAGCCATGCCGGTCCCGCGCCTGCCGCCTCGCCGGAGTCCTTTCGGCTGCCGCCAGCCGACGTTGCCATTGCGTGCCTCCCCTCATGCGGGACGACAGGGACGAGCGCCCTAGCGCTAGCGCCTCCATGGGCCGACCACCCGCAGCTAGGCCCAGCTTCCTCCCTTGCCTCACCGAATGGGCCAAGGCCCACGAGGTGAGCAGCGTCCCCCCTTCGTGTTTTTTTTCTGTTAGGTGTTGCATTTTTTTAATTACAGTAAATTGCATATTTTGTAAATGCTCATATTTAATCAACCATGCGTCGGAATAAAATGTTTTATATAGGTAAAGTGCTTAGAAAAATGTGTAGATTAATTCTATGCCAATTTCATCCATGCTTGAAATGTTTAACATGCCATTTTCCTGCTATTTCGCATAATTATCACGATTTTGCATTGCATAATTTCTTGACATGCATCGAAATTAAATAAAACCATATATTAAATGTTCATATTATCGGCGTCGCATTTTCATGCATGAAAAAAATGTTGGCATGATGTTTGCATTTTATTTTGCATTATATGAGTTGCTAATAAATTATGCCCAGCTTCCTCCCTTGCCTCACCGAATGGGCCAAGGCCCACGAGGTGAGCAGCGTCCCCCCTTCGTGTTTTTTTTCTGTTAGGTGTTGCATTTTTTTAATTACAGTAAATTGCATATTTTGTAAATGCTCATATTTAATCAACCATGCGTCGGAATAAAATGTTTTATATAGGTAAAGTGCTTAGAAAAATGTGTAGATTAATTCTATGCCAATTTCATCCATGCTTGAAATGTTTAACATGCCATTTTCCTGCTATTTCGCATAATTATCACGATTTTGCATTGCATAATTTCTTGACATGCATCGAAATTAAATAAAACCATATATTAAATGTTCATATTATCGGCGTCGCATTTTCATGCATGAAAAAAATGTTGGCATGATGTTTGCATTTTATTTTGCATTATATGAGTTGCTAATAAATTATGCCATAACTTGCATAATTAATTGTTATTATTTTTCCTACATGAACCCATCATATTATATATGTCTTCGGGGTAAAAAAATCACTTTAATGTGTAGTAGTTGTTTGATGTGAATTGTCATGCCTTGCATATTTAAACCGGACATGCATCATATTTGTTGCGCAACGTGTCATGCATATGTTGTGGTGTATCTTGTGTTGATTGCTTGTTCCGGATTGCTTCTTCTCGATAGAGTTCCGAAAGCGTTCGGAGTGTGAGGATTCGTTTGACTACGTTGGCTCGTCTTCTTCATGGACTCGATCTTCTTCCGAGCGGGATCTCAGGCAAGATGACACATTTCCCTGGATACCATTACTATCATTGCCATGTTAGATGTCTCGTTTTCTATCGCTATGTCACGCTACCTACCACTTGTTTGTCAAGCCTCCCAACAATGCCATGAAAAGCCTTTAACCCCTCCACATCCCAGCAAACCTATGTTTGGATATGTTACCGCTTGCTCAGCCCTTCTTATAGCATTTCTAGCTGCAGGTGCAATTGCTTCCATGTGTCAACATGGACATTATTTTGTTATATCACATTATTGCTGCTATTTAATTTTATGCACATATATACTTGGTAAACGGTGGAAGGCATGGCCTTTTTCTCGGTGTTTTGTTCCACTCTTGCCGCCCTAGTTACTTGTGAACCGGTGTTATGTTTCACAATTGAGCGCTCCTAACATGCTCGGGGTTGTTATGGGGACCCCCTTGATTTTCGGGTTAGAATAAAGCTTGTCTGGCAAGGCCCAACATTGGTACTACATTTGCCTAATAACTAATGAACTTGCATAGGGGCTTTCCGGACCCCGTGGATAATTAATCAACAACCCGGGCCAGTGCTCCTCATGAGTTTTGGTCCAAACTAGAGAATTGTGCGGGGCCAACCCAGGGTAACTTGGGAGATTTCTATCAGGCCACTGTACGCGTCGCTCATCTGCCGTGCCCTTAGAACGAGATACGCGGCTCCTATCGGGATTGTCGGCACGTCGGGCGGCCTTGTTGGATTTGTTCTACCTTTCTCGAACGTCTTGAGTGAGGAAATCTAATTTTCTTCGTGCTATCTCGAGGTGTCGGATTTCCTTTGGAATTGCCTAGGATGATCACGAGATCCGTGGTTGAGGTTATTCCCGCTGCGTGTGGTTAATTTGTGATGGATGAGTTGGAGCACCCCTGCAGGGTTAAATCTTTTCGAGAAGCCGTACCCGCGGTTATGTGGCAAACTTGGATATTTTGTTTAACACCCGGTCATAGTAAACTTGAAGTAAACTCAAATAAAATACACCAACTGTGTGCGTAACCGTGACTATCTCTTTTCGTGAGTTCTTGTCCGAAAGAGAACACGGTGGGATTATGTTTGATGTAAGTAGGTGTTCAGGATCAGTTAGTGATCATTACTAGGTCACGTCCGTTATGCGTAGGCCACCATAGTTTACTTTATATACTCGTAAGTTAGCCACTCAAATAAATGCTTACTTGCTTGCTGCAGCCTCACCACTTAACCATACCTCACCCATTAAGCTTTAATAGTCTTGATACCCTTGGAAATGAGATTGCTGAGTCCCTGTGGCTCACAGATTACTACAACAACAGTTGCAGGTTTAGGTAATGCGATGATTTGACGTGAGCACGATGTTTGTTTATTTGGAGTTCTTCTACTTCTTCTTCTTCTTCAGTCTAGGATGGGTTCCAGGCGGCCGCCTGGGATAGCAAGGATGGATGCCATTTTATCGTTTGATTTCGTCCATAGTCGGACCCTGCTCTTCTGTATGATGTTTGAGTATGTTGTTGTATTGATGTGACTCTGATGTAGCTTGTGGCGAGTGTAAGCCAATTCCATGTACTCTTCTCTTCAATACATGTACTTGTAATGATATCCATTCTTGCAACACGACAAGATGCGCCTCTATCCCTTGTGAGGCCCTCGTGCATTAATATGGATAGTCACGCATCTTGGGCGTGACAAGTTGGTATCAGAGCCTATACCGACCTAGGAGCCCCCTTGATTGATCGAACTTGGCCGAGTCGAGTCTAGAGAAAAACTATTTTGAGTCTAGTTATATCGGAGAGTAGGTTTCATTTTACTCCTCTTCTATGCTCTGGTGAGGTATTCGACTTAGGAATTTTGATTCTACTCTTCTTCTTGCTCAAAAAATTTTTAGGATCACGCGGGTATTTTGGAAACTATATGATGCCGATGTGACGGAGTTCTGTCTTGGTGCCTCCCGTCTGACTTGATTTCTTCCGGGGAGTTGAGCTCCGAGGGATTCTTGGCACATCGTTATCGTTTAGTTTTCTTAGTATCTTAGGACGGAGGATGTTCGAAATTTCTTCAATACTTATCGTGGTGAGATAAGGTCGGAGTCACCCAGTACTGGGGAGGCGTCCGGGGTACCACCATGGTTTAGTATCGTTGTGAGTTCGAGGATTCGAGATTAGATGAATTTGCGAAGCCTCTGGTTATGTGTTGAAGGATGGATATAGTTGGGGTGTAGGATTGCTAGTTGTGTGAGATATTTCCACCTTGTATCCCCCATACCGGATTGCATAACCAGAAAGTTTTCGGAAGTTCTTAGGTGGGAATTCAAGTAGGTACCTAGGATTATCTTTCCGACAAGTGCATAGTGGGTATGTACTTGTTCTGGCTTGTTTCATAAGCCTCATCCTTCGTTCTTTTTGAATATGGTAATTTGAGTTGCTTTGATGTCAAGTGGTGATTTCATATCTTGCTAAGTACTGTTCTCATATTTCCGTGGGAATGATAATTCTTTGCCCAATCAAGTTATCATATCAATTCTTTTCCTGCCGGTGTGCTTCTCTTCAAGTTATTCTATCCTCTTCAATTTTGCAAAATCAATCCTCATATTTCGTTCTGGAGTTGTCTCATCTATCCCAAGTTTTCTTTGTTTTCCCGCCCTCCCGCCCTTTTTATTCAATAATTAAATTCTCATCCAAGTGCCTTTCTCCTCATGTAATGCTTCCGCTATCTTTTCTTCTATCTTGTTTCCGGTGATTTCTTGTGGAGATTCTCAAGAGTTTCAATTTCAAGATCTATCATCATATTCCTTGTTCTCGTTGTTATTCTTTCCCGGTGGATTCAATTCAAGCTTCGGTGCTCATCATATCCTTTCTTATTCGTTCAATGTATTCCCATGTTGGAAATTCCTATACAAGCTTCTCTTGTTTATTCATCCCTCTCTATTCTATCCAGAGTGTTGAAGATATCTGAGAAGACATTCATTTTCATTCTTATCCTCTTAAATTATTTCAAGGGTCTCATATCATCAAGTTCTTAATTTGTACCGATGCAATCTCTCTTTAACCAATTGTTTCAACGGTGATTTCTTTTGAGTGGGCCCATAACCCATAGGTTTTTCCTAGGATCCTACCTGACTCTTCTAATATTTCTGGAGATGTCCTCAAGTTCTTTTCAATATGATACAAGAATGATTTCATCAGTCATATTCCTCTTCCAAGATCGCTTCTAAATCATTTTCATTGTTGGCTCATCCTTTCCGTATTCATCCTTCCGGAGTGTCTCGGTAATTCTTGGTGGTGTTCTCGTCTTCATTCTCATCAATGAAGTTCGAAGGAGTGATTCTCTTAAATCTTTGCTCATTTTCTATTAGGTGGATCATTCTCTCTTCGTTCTCATGTTATGTCATCCATTTGCATTATCCTCTTTCGTTTTGAATTCTAACCGGTGTTCTCGTTCAAGACTTCTTCAAGATTGTGCTCTCTCTCTCTTCAATTCTTTTCAAGAAGAAAAAGTGGTGTGCGAAATCCGTGCTTCTTATCAATTTAACTTGATGAAGGATAAGCATAACATAATTCTTATTCCTTTCATCCAAGTGATCCCAATCATTCTTCCGGAGATGTTCATGATATCAAATTCCTTATTCCAATTGGATATCTTTCTTTTCCGGAGTTCCAGTTTTCTCAAGTATCTCTTCATGAAGCTTGTTCTAAATCAATCGAAGGCCTCAATTTTGTTCTTTTGCATCTCTCAATTCTTTCTATCATCCTTTCATTTCAGAGTTTTTCTGGAGGTTCTTCATGGTGGTTCATCAAGATTTCTTCTTTTTTCAAGTGTCCTTCAAGATTCTTGTTGGAGGTGCTCAAGTGTTCTTTATCTTGGATTTGAAGTTCAATTCCTTCTCCATTGTCCTTTGAGGCGGTGTTATTAAATTCTTGATTACGAGGCGTCTCGAAGGAAATATTGTCAAGAATAAGATAAGTAAACCCATCATTCCTTTCTTGGAGTTATCTTGGGTTGGATTTCACCTAAAGCATTTCCTAAGGATTGTTGCTATCATGGTGTCATAAAGGATTCAAGTTTTCTCCTCCTCTTGGTGTAAGAAGCTTTCCATATCTTGTTGCTCTCGGTCAATCAACTGTTTCTATTGTGGTGGGTTGTCACCTCATAATTTTGAGATGTTTTCCATAAGTCTTCAATAAGCTTGTTCTTTTCGTTGTTGGTGTTCCAACAACACCGTCCAATCTCTTCTTCCTAGATATGCTTTCAAATCCATTGTGTTGGAAGTTGTCATTTTCTTGTCAGTTCTCTTCTCTTCAAAGATCTAGTTTCTATTCTCTTGTTACGGAGGCCTTGTGATGTTGCTCTCTTCAATCCATCGTCTTGTTTATCAAGATCATGTTCTTTCTTGCTTATTCATTTAACTGGAGTGCTGTGAAGTTTTTCATGATCATTCTGTCATATGAAGTTTTGATTCTAATCCAACCAAAGTTTGATGTATATCTTTCAATTTCTTTCCATCATATCTAATTTTGTCCCTCTATCCTACCGAAGTGCTGCCGAAATTTCTTGTGAATTCTTGCTTGTTCCTCATGTCATTATTCTTCCCATTAAAACCTTCAATGATCATTGGTTTCACTCGTTTGTCAGAGAAGCAACTAAGTTTTACCTTTTGCTCTTTCTCTTCCCCTTTTCATTCTAGATCTCGGGACGAGACCCTCGTGTAGTGGAGGATAGTTGTAACAGCCCAAGACCGACGCTCCAGAAGATTCTAGAAGATTCCCCTTTCTTTCCATTCTCGTCTGTGTTTCGTCTAGTTATTGCATTCATCATTGCATCATTCGCATCATCTGCATAGCATCGTCACCCGTTTTTGTAAACTTGCATTCGTTCATAGTTGTCGGGTCCCTCCGTTCGTGCCGTTACCCGTTTCGAGCCCAACCACACATGCACGCGCCCACGGCATCGTTTAAAAATCTTTTAAAAGGCGCCCTAAAATATTCTTGGATTGGGTCGAAACTTGGCGTCGGTCTTGTTATATTGTAGGTAGACCGCCTGCCAAATTTCATCGCGTTTCGAGTTTATTTGATACCCCGTCAGTCATCCGTAGTAGTCGGCCATCGGGTTATTCGTGTGACGTTTTCGGTTTTGCAAACTTCGTTGCCGGGCCACAATTCTTTCTCTCTTCCCCATAGCCCATCTACACAAACACTATCCCACTTAGCCCCTCCTCCGTTCGTGGTCATCGGATCGCGATCGGACGGACAAGGTCCAACCCCTAGCCCCTAGTGCCTTCCCTATATATAACCCCATGGAGAGAGCTCTCAATCTCTCTAGGGTTTCTCCCATGGAAAATTGCAGCCACACCCCTAGAAAACCACCACCTGCTAGCCCTCCTCCTCTAGATCCCGCAGCCCTAGCCCCAGCAAAAATCTGGCCCTCGGATCGCGATCTAAAGGCTCAGATTCGTCCATTTTCCCACCTATCGGACATGTCCGGCGGCCAACCCGGACATGTCCAGCGACCGCAGTGCAGCCTAGCAGCCGCCCGAGCCTCCCATGGCGCCCAACGCCGCATCCTCACGCCCCGACCGGCCCCTCACCGGAGCCAACCGCCGGCGACCAGGAACCCCTGGCCGGACCTTCTCCCTCTCCTCCTCTCCTTCCTCCCCTTCTCTCTTTCTCTCCTCCCTCCCCCCATGCCCGAGCTCACCCAGAGCTCTCTCTCTCTCCTGCAGGATCCAGCCGCCATGGCCGCCGCCTCCCGGCCTCACCGGTGGCCAGATCCGGCCTTCCCTACCCAAATCCGGCCGGATCCCGACTAGCCATGCCGGTCCCGTGCCTGCCGCCTCGCCGGAGTCCTTCCGGCCGCCACCAGCCGACGTTGCCGTTGCGTGCCTCCCCTCGTGCGGGACGATAGGTACGAGCGCCCCAGCGCTGGCGCCTCCACGGGCCGGCCACCCGCAGCTAGGCCCAGCTGCCTCCCCTGCCTCACCGAATGGGCCAAGTCCCACGAGGTGAGCAGCCTCCCCCCTTCACGTTTTTTTTCCGTTAGGCGTTGCATTTTTTAATTACAGTAAATTGCATATTTTATAAATGATCATATTTAATCAACCATGTGTCAGAATAAAATGTTTTATATAGGTAAAGTGCTTAGAAAAATGTGTAGATTAATTCTATGCCAATTTCGTCCATGCTTAAATGTTTAACATGCCATTTTCCTGCTATTTCGCATAATTGTCATGATTTTGCATTCGCATAATTTCTTGACATGCATCAAAATTAAATAAAAATGTTGGCACGATGTTTGCATTTTATTTTGCATTATATGACTTGCTAATAAATTATGCCATAACTTGCATAATTAATTGTGATTATTTTTCCTACATGAACCCATCATATTATATATGTCTTCGGGGTAGAAAAATCCCTAGAAATTATCTGTGCATTTAATTTTGTCATTTGAGTATTTTTGTGTGCATGTCATTTTGCTAAGATGCCCTTTTGTCTTTTTCATGTGATTTAATACATGCAAGATTTGAAATAATTTTGAACATGAGATGTGCCCTTTGATATGTGTCCTAGCCCCTGGACATTTTGTTTTCTATAGAAATGCATGTTAGGGTGTTGTTTTATTGTTGTCAACATGCTATAAAAATACTGCTGTTTTGAGTTGCTTAAATATTTCTAAGTCTGGAATCTGTAATATTTTGTTGCTGTCTTGCCATGTGTTTTGCTAGTGATCTAGAACCCTTTTGTGGTAGGTGTAATGGAGTTATTTGTAGTTGATAATGTCCTTTAGTATGCTGTTAAGTTTCATGCCATAATATGCCCTTTAGCAAATAGTTTCACTATTGTCGATATACCTTCGTGATAAAAACTACACTGTCAAAAACTGCTATTTTCACTAAGTCTGAAACTGTTTTCAAGTAGCTACCTTGTGAGCTTCCTACCATGTGATCCATGCATGTTTTGATTATGATATGTGAAGATGAAATGAAGTGAGTGTTATATACTACTGCGCCATGCTTAGTTTGTGCATATTAGAATCTTCTAGATTGTGGTTTTCATGCGTGCAAAATGCTAAGTTGCTGTTTTGGGCAGATTTGAACTAAAACTTGTTTTGGTGTTTGAGGTTGAACCGTAGCTCTGTTTTGGACATGTTGCATATGAAACTTGCTTAGAATCTCATGTAGTTTCATAATAACTTGCTGCATTCATGATTTGAAATGTTTGTGATTGTTTTTCCATGCATTTGCATTCATGACATGTGCATCTTGTGTTGCGCATATCTTTTAGACCGTAGCTCCGTTTGAGATGTTTCATATATGTAAATCGACTAGAATGACGTGTACAATTGCGTGATGTGCTTTATTCTGTTGTTTAACAAATATAAAAGATGATTAGATCAGATCTGGACCAATTTCGAAATTAACATATGAGGTCATTTCGGAAATGCTATAAGTTGTTTCCGGCCTCATTTAAGATGCCTAGATAGGTAGTTTACTTATGCTTCACCTCTTGCCATGTTTAACAACATTTAATATTGTCGTGTACCTAACGGGAGTGAACTAAACAATCCGAACGTGGAGTTCCGTCAATATGCAACTCGTTGCATATTGAGCTTCACTTTAATGTGTAGCAGTTGTTTGATGTGAATTGTCATGCCTTGCATATTTAAACCGGACATGCATCATATTTGTTGCGCAACGTGTCATGCATATGTTGTGATGTACCTTGTGTTGATTGTTTATTTCGGATTGCTTCTTCTCGATAGAGTTCCGAAAGCGTTCGGAGTGTGAGGATTCGTTTGACTACGTTGGCTCGTCTTCTTCATGGACTCGATCTTCTTCCGACCGGGATCTCAAGCAAGATGACACATTTTCCTGGATACCATTACGATCATTGCCATGTTAGATGTCTCGTTTTCTATCGCTATGTCATGCTACCTACCACTTGTTTGTCAAGCCTCCCAACAATGCCATGAAAAGCCTCTAACCCCTCCACATCCCAGCAAACCTTTGTTTGGCTATGTTACCGTTTGCTCAGCCCTTCTTATAGCGTTTCTAGCTGCAAGTGCAATTGCTTCCATGTGTCAACATGGACATTATTTTGTTATATCACATTATTGCTGCCAGTTAATTTAATGCACATATATACTTGCTAAAGGGTTGAAGGCTTGGACTTTTGCTCGGTGTTTTGTTCTACTCTTGCCGCCCTAGTTACTTGTGAACCGATGTTATGTTCCACAATTGAGCGCTCCTAACATGCTCGGGGTTGTTATGGGGACCCCCTTGATTTTCTATACTCGTAAGTTAGCCACTCAAATAAATGCTTACTCGCTTGCTGCAGCCTCACCACTTAACCATACCTCACCCATTAAGCTTTAATAGTCTTGATACCCTTGGAAATGAGATTGTTGAGTCCTTGTGGCTCACAGATTACTACAACAACAGTTGCAGGTTCAGGTAATGCGATGATTTGACGTGAGTGCGATGTTTGTTGATTTGGAGTTCTTCTACTTCTTCTTCTTCTTCGGTCTAGGATGGGTTCCAGGCGGCAGCCTGGGATAGCAAGGATGGATGTCATTTTATCATTTGATTTTGTCCGTAGTTGGACCCTGCTCTTCTATATGATGTTTGAGTATGTTGTTGTATTGATGTGACTCTGATGTAGCTTGTGGGGAGTGTAAGCCAATTCCATATACTCTTCTCTTACGTACATGTACTTGTAATGATATCCATTCTTGCAACACGACGAGATGTGTGTCTATCCCTTGCGAGGCCCTCGTGCCTTAATATGGATAGTCACGCATCTTGGGCGTGACATTCACCCTCTGCTGAAATTGCAAAATCTTCAAGGGTGAAGAATATCAACCTTCCTTCTACATCAGAAGTGAAGAAAACAAAGGTCGTGGAGAAGAAAGCTCGACTGAAGAGAAAAGCATCAACTTCAAATTCCTTAGCTCTGAAGAAGTTGAATACTATGCCAAGTTATTCATCTGAACACATCGATGCTACCCCAATCTCCTCAACGCCTGCCTATGAGATCGTTCCATTTGGTGTTGACTATGTCATCCCAAATGATGAAGATGAAGAAGATCATTCTGCTGCTTCCTCGGAGCAGATTGATGAAGAAATTGAGGTGGAAGCAAATGCTACAACCCCCTTTGTATCATCGCCCCAGCCTTAGTTGACTGTTGAAGAGGTCGGCATTGAAAAAATGGAAGAGGACATGGACATTGGAAATACAACTCCTCTTATCAATGATGAATATTGGGAAGCTGCACACTCAAATTCTCCAATGACGACTCCCCTCACTCAAATTCCTCAGTCGCTAGCCCAGACTGAAGAAATTCAAACAGGATCTAATGGCTTGAACACACCTCTCGCATCTATACCTGAAGAAGTTCCAGCTGCATCAGCTGATGAAACTCATACCCAGACCACACATGAAGAAATTGCTGCTCAAATTCCTCAGACTGAAGAAGTTCTTGCCATGACAATGGAGATTGTTAGTCACATCATGCTGAATCTTCAACCTAAGACAAGAAACCCCTACTCAAAGAATGTCAAATTCAACAAGGAGAAGTTCTTTGCTGAGCACCACTTCTTCACTGATGAAAATCCTTATAACAAGCCAAGAATCAGACGTGAGATGTTCTGGACTCAGGCTCAGATGAACTTCTATGCATCAGTCTTGCTCAACAAAAAGAAGGTCGTTGAGCATCATCAAATTCCTCATGTGGATATGGAATCAATGCCTTACTTCATGCCTGTGCTCGCTGTACTCCATGATGCTGGACTTCTTCCTTTCTGTGTGGACATCTATGACTGGAATGAAGAGCTAATTATTCAATTCTATGCAAAGTTGTATATCTCCGGTGATGCTTTTGATGTGAACTCTTGGATTCTGGACTGGATGTCTGGAACAACACACTTCACTACTCCAGGCACTAAATTGCTTCAAGTCCTTTCAATAGCTATTCCTTCAGAAGGAGCACATCGCATCTATGATGATCCTGAGCTGCCTAATCAGTTGATGCAAGTGCTGATGAAGCCTTTGGCTTATGGAAAACCTAAAAGGACCACCTTTCTAGTGAAGGATCTGCTCTTTGTGCCCATGGACCATCCACATGATCTTGACCAAAACCCTCAGTCCTATCAAGGGTCACAACTCTTAAGAAGAAGAAGTTTTGGTGTCATGAAGAATATGCTATTCAACATAATTCATGGTATTCCCATCAATTATCATGATTTCTTAATGAGGACTTTGGCCAACATAGCTATGTCTCCTTTTGAGTTGAAGCCTTACGCTCCTTGGATCATGCAATTCATCAGAAGAAAGGCCTCATTTCACTTCAAGGCTGACATCCAGAATCACTTCAGCTTCCTGCCTCCGATGGAAATCCTCAAGAACACATTTTATCCTATTGAGGGAAAAGTCAAAGCTATCATTGATGAAGGTACTCGTCCATTGGATGGTTAGTTTCGCAAATCTGCATCTTACTCCACCAATGATGACACCGCTACCCAAGATTCAACTGCAAAAGCCTCAGCGCAAAATCCTCAAGCCAATGCCCCTCGTGTGATGACCAATCGCGAGCTTCTCCTAAGTCTTCATCAGAAGGTTGATCGCAATCACAACTGGGTCAAGCATCAGTTTGGTTCATTTCTTCGAGACATGACTGTCACCGACAACACTGTGAGGAAGAACCAATACTATCTTCATGAAGTCTTCAATCACACTTGGGCCATTGTGTCTCACCTCAAGACTTCTCAAGAACTCAAGGAGATGAAACTTGAGCAGAACCTTGACTGGGCTCGCCCTCCTCCGAAGAAATTCAAGAAAGTTCAAGTTCCTCAGCTAGTTACAAGCTCATATTATTCATCATGTGAGACAGATCATGCCGAGGACATTGATGACACCGCTGTCGGCCCCGCATCGACGAACGACCCTGACAACGCTGGCGCTCCTCCATCACCTTCAAGATGGAACTATTCAGAGGCGTTAGTCCTCACTTTTCCGTCCCTTTTTGTCTTCGATGAAAAAGGGGGAGAAAATTTGAGTTAGTCTTCAAGCGGGTCTCTTTATATATGGGTTGTTTTTGTTGAAGTTACAACTCTCGCTCTTCTGAAGCTTTTGTTGGTTGAGTTGTAAACTTAAGTCCGATGGTGGTCTAACTCTTTGAACTGCTTTCCACGTGCTTATTTCCTCAAGTACCTTAATGCATGCATGTTGAATTTCGTCAGAAACCATTTTCATCATGCATTTAAAATTCTTCATATCATATGTTAAATGTGTATGAATTACAAGATATAAGGGGAGTTCTCCATGTTTTTAACCTGCCATCTGCATTTGCATTCCAAAGCAAATTCCTCAAATATGCACATCTTCAGGGGAAGTTCTTCTATATCTTGCAATCAAATTCCTCAAACTCAGTACTTACACTTCATATTTTTATCCCCGTTGAAAACTTAACCTATTTGTCATCAATCACCAAAAAGGGGGAGATTGTAAGTGCATCTAGTGACCCTTAGTGATTTTGGTGTATTGAAAACTTATAGATTAAGGAACTAATGTGTTTGTGAGTATATATAAGTTCTATAAGTCGATGAGGAGTTTGATATATTCAGACATTATCGACCCCTAAAAATGTATGTCTTCAGCTGAAGACTTTGGTGAAGACTTTGATTAAGACTTTGGTATTCCCTGAAGACTCTGAGAATGAAGAAGTTGGTGTGACCTTGAAGATATGAACAAGGACTATGAAGTGTGAAGACTTTTATTTTCATAGTTTCCTTTCCTTTCTTTGAGTCATAGGAAACACCATACTGTTAAAGGGGGTCAAGGTAATACTAAGGAAAATTTCCAACTGATGCTCAACTCAAAAACCTCAACCTATCCAATCCTTCGAGTGAAGCCTTTGGAAATCTCTTACAGTTCAGTCAAGTTCCTCAATGACACAGACGAAGCTCTTCTGGTTTCTAAGGAAATTGGTCTGAATGAGGAGTTCGGATATTGCCAGTGCAAATTGCCTACAAGTGAGGAACATGATAAGCCTGAGGACATTCAAAGTTCGAAATTCGGACTATTGTTGTGCTTAGCGCTAGCTGTCCCCAATCATCCTATCCACATAACGGTCACATCATTTGGGGGCATTTATGTCTTTTCATGTCAGGTTGCACCCTGGCTATAAATAACAACCCCCACAAGAACTATCTAGTTGGCTGCTCCGAGAGAGAACTGACACTTGTCACTTGAGGGCAACCCATCCTCCGAGGACTTTGAGTGAAAATAATCAATGAAGAAAACCCCAAATCCAAACCACCCAACCCAAAGTGATTGAGCATCACTAAAGAGATTGTTCCTGTGTGGAACCGATGCTTGTTACCTTTGAAGACTGTGTAGCTTCCAAACGGTTAGGCGTCATGGTCTAGTGCATCCTGCAGTCAAATGGGGATCACAGAGTGACCTTGGTCTAGAGCATCCAACAGTTAATTGTGGATTGCCAGGTGACCAGTTTGTGAGGGTTTTGGTAGTTTACCCTGAAGACTTACCACGAGTGTTTGGCGAGGACTGTGTCCTTAGCTCAAGGATAATATGCTAAGGACTGTGTGTCCTGGGACTGTGTGTCCTCTAGTTTAAATACCAGGCCACTCCAAACCAGTCGTACGGCTGTCACAACAATTGGAACTGGGTCATCAAACCATTGTCCTCATTGAGCTACCTGGTTCTATTTCCTCAACCCTTATATTTCCTCATATACTTGTTGATGAAATTGATCGTTACTGTTTGAAGAATTTGACTCAAGACTTTCTCAATTTCCTCATGTCAAATTCTTCAAGTTACCTTGTTCCTCACCTGCTTATCCTGTATCACGCTACCTGTAATCTATGCATGCTTTATTTCATCATGATGACTATGCTACTGCTATGTTTATCATGCACTTGAGTACCTCTTCCACTGCTAGTTATTCATCACATTTCAAATTCCTCAAGTTGAAATTCCTTTGTGATAAATTTGTAAAAGTTGCCTATTCACCCCCTCTAGTCGATATAACGCACTTTCATGTCCACAACATGTCAGTATCCCGATTCCTCATCAGGAATAGGTAACGGCCGTGTGCGCTTGTAATGAACCGAACCTAATAAGATTTGATGTCTCCGTGCTTACTGTGCTAGTTTGTGGATCAATAGCTAGCACACAATGTACAAAATGAAATACCAAGAATAATCCACATGTGGTTACTTTATTCATTACTTAAGTTTCTTTGACAACTTTCATGTATCACACAAAACCCAATCCACGTCTTCTAACGCGCTTCAGTAATTTCAACTTCACGCTATACACAAGCGTGGACCATGGATATCGCATATGAGTGGAATAGATTATATGGTAGATATGAAAGGAGTCAAAGTGGAAAAAAGGTCTCGCATCAACTAGTCAGATCAACGAGGTATGGTGATGCCCACCAATCGATATTGATGCGATGAGTAGGGATTAACTTGCAATGGATGCACTAGAGATATAAGTGTATGAAAGCTCAATGGAAGCTAAGTGGGTGTGCCTCCAACTTGCTTGCTCATGAGGGGATTTGAGGAAGTCCTTCATCGAAATATACAAGCCAGGTTCTATAATGTAAAAATTCCTACTAGCATATGAAAATGACAACTTAGGAGACTCTCTATATGAAGAACATGTTGCCACTTTGAGGCACAAGTGTGCTAAATGGATATTAACACTGCCCCTTCTCTCTTTTCCTCATTTTTGTTTTCTTTTTCTTTATTTATGGTGGGCTTATTTAGCCTCCCCCTTTTTATTACTCGTCCAGAGTCTCATCCTGACTTGTGAGGGAATCATCGTCTCTATCATCCTTTCCTCACTGGGACGATGCTCTAATAATGATCATCATCACACTTTTATTTACTTACAACTCAATATTATAGATCAACATATAACAATATGACTCTATATGAGTGCCTCTTGTAGTGTACCTTTGGGGACCCCGACTCATAAGTCGAAGTCACTGAATGCATGTGTATAGTGATACCATGACCAATGCTCACTAAACACACAAAAACTGAATAACAAGAGTCTTACATCCATTACATACCATCTTACACAAATTATTACCATTATCGTCAAGTCTTACATTGATAGGGCCATGAAGGCCAAACTCTAAACACAAATTCGCAGCAGAAATCTTCAATAATAGCGTGGACTCATGCCATCTACCTTAACCCTACATGAATTATGACTGGGAAGTGTCCAAATTCGCATGTTTGTCACCAAATAATTCTTCACCAAATTCCTGTTCTTCCATGCCTTGCCAGTTAAATAACCAAGGGCAAGCCAATGAGTACTTTTGAATGTACTCGCAAGCAACCCTTGTTTGGAACAAGGTAATCATGCATGGTATAACACCAAGCACGTAGTTTTGCAGAAAGCTAGTTTTGAAGCTACATCATGTCCGAACATTTCTAAAATCATGCATCATGAGGTTACATATATCAATATAAATAGTGTTTGAACATCTCAAGTCCAATCATCTCATCAAGTCATCTGACTTAGCTCAAGTATATCTTTTGTCACATGCACACAAAGTTTGTAAAACACTAGACATAGTTTAAGCAGCACCACCAAACCGTCCTTGACCATGGACACGACTATTCGAATAGTTTGACACTCTGTAGAGGTTGCACACTTTACCCACAAGACTCGGGGAACTTTCATGTCATCCATGACTTGATATATAGTACATATCCGAAGAAACACCCGAATGATGTCTTTACCTTGACAATACTAGACAAAGAGTCCACTTGTTGGAACACAACCCTCATGATGTACATCACATGAGCCATGCTAAACATCATACCATCAATGAGGGGACACAAAGATGTGCCTGGTGTCTTTAGAAACAACCATTGTCGCACGTCTAGGCATGACCCCGTATTGAAAGAGTGACTCGGCTCTCTCGCCACTAGTAATGCGGACTCTATGCTAGCATCGACTAAAGTAATCAAAAAAGCCCCGCCCCATAAGGGGTATTGTGGTCGTACATGTAAGGTTGGGAACGGCCGAAAAATCTTAAATCTAATCCATTTTTGAAACCACACACACAACTTGCCTTGGTACACCACTTCTTTCTCAAGCGGTTACCTACCTCATCATCTCCCTCGGGCACCAGTGGTAGGCGATAGGGTTTTTGTAAAGTCTTTGGTAAAACCTTTCTTTTCCATCTTAATGCATATTACCGTCCCACTAGTGTAGCAACTACTTGCACCCATCTACTTCCCACCCGCATAACTCTCAACAGGAAATAGAGTCATGCACAATGCAAGTATCAACGAGAAATGCATTTGAGGCAACCCAGCAAGGTGGTCACCATATCATCATGCTTTCTCATGCAACAAGTAAAATGCTATAATGCCATGCACAAAAATAGTTTCATAAACATGGTCAAAGGGCTGCTTGCCTGGCTCAACAAAGTCTTTGGGGTCTTCCAAAGCTTCTGATTGAACTTCTTCGTAAACAATGTAATCTATCGTCGCAAAGTAATGGGCAGAACTAAGGCCATAGCATAAACAGGAAAAATAAAGCACCCAGAAAAATGTCAACCTATTTTTCTTAAATACTACATGAAAATTAAAAAAATACTACACTTGTTGGTTTTGGAGTTGGCGTGACAGAAACCTAGATTTGAATTTTTATCAATGGATTTAAATACCTAACTATGGAATTATTTATGGACAGTATAGAAAACTATATTGGATATGTATAAAACCTATACTATTAAATAGGTGAGTTTTTTAGAAGAATATAGGAGTTTGAACCATGTCATTTGGATAAATATAATGGACTGTGGAGTTTTTGAATGAATCACAGAAAATAGAAAAAGAAAAAATGCCCAGCAGAATGGTCGGGCATGGACGACGGTGGCTGGGTCGGCCCAGAGCTAGACCAGCCCAGGCGAATCGGTGTGCACACGTGCCCACCTGACTGGCGGGACTCGGTCACCGATGATAGAGAGAGGGAGAGATAGGGAGGGGTGGATGAAAAGAGGGCCCAACCTATCATCTCCAACCTATATATAGACAAGCAGAGGAGATCACCGGCATTGATGGGAGGTACTGTAGGAGAAGCTGAGGGTAGGAATGGACTCAGCACGCTCTCACCGTTCGGATGGTGGTGGAGGTGGTCGTCGGTGTGCAGGGGTTCACTAGCGACGAGGAGGCCATTGCCGAGGACTTCGAGAGGTGGTTGTTTTAGTCGCTCCCAACTGCAAATCGCATGGGAAATGGAGGGCAAATGATCAGGGTTGGGTGTTGGTTCCACCGAGAAATGGTGGCCGGGGGTGGGTTGTACCACGAAATCTCCGGCGAGCCAAAGCGGCGGAGCTCGGGCTCGATCTCAATAAGTGTGGCTCCGGGGTCAATTTGGTGGCGCGGGAGGTCGACTGGAGTGAGAGAGAGTCCAGAGGGGTAGAGAGAGTCACAGGGAAGGCTCTTATAGCTTGCTCACTGGAGCACCATGGACATGAGCTTGGGGCGGTCGTGGCCGTTGACAGTGGACACGGGGGCTCTCCATGCCGTTTTTGGGGTGCTCGTGGATGTTGTCTGGGGCCAAGGAGAAAGAGAGGGAGGGCAGGGCGTGCTCCTAGAGGGCATTGAGCTTGCACGCTCAATAGACGAGCTGGGCGGCATCAGGCACGCGCTGTAGAAGGTAGTGGAGAGAGTGGGAGGAGGGTCCATGGTGTTGGCTTGTTGTGGATGTCGAGATGCATCATGTGGTGCGCGGGGAGGACCCGAGGTGGTCAGGAGGCTTGGGGTCAACTCTCTAGAGGGCGGCTGCATGCTCTAGAGCCCCCTTTTGGTCGGCACTAACATGCTCTTGCGCGTCCCGGTAGTCTCGTAGTGTGTGGTGATACGTCTCCAACGTATCTACTTTTACAAACACTTTTGCTCTACTTTTGGACTCTGAATTGCATGATTTGAATGGAACTAACCCAGACAGTCGATGTTTTTAGGAGAACTATCTTGGTGTTATTTTTGTGGAGAAATAAAATTTCTCAGAATTGGAGAATTTTTTTGTGAATTATTATGGGAATATATGATGATTTATGGAGCAAAGAACCACCATAGGGGGCTGCCTGTGGGCCAGAAGCCAATAGGGCATGGCCAACCCCTTTGCCTTTCCCTGATGGCTTCTGGGGGCCCACATGGATCCCCTGACCCTAATTCCACTCCTATAAATTTACATCTTCAGAGAATAAAATTAAAGAGAAGATTTCATGGCGTTTCACAAGAAGGAGCCACCGCCACCTCCTATTCTTCCTTGGGAGGTCTGATCTGGGTCTGTTTTGGGCTCCGAAGAGGGGAAATCGTCGCCCTTGTCATCACCAACCCTTCTTCATCAACACCACCATGATGCTCACCATCGGGAGTGAGTAATTCCTTTGTAGGCTTTCCGGGCGGTGGTGGGATTGGATTAGATTGATCATGTAATCGAGTTAAGCTTGATAGGGCTTGATCCCTAGTGTCCACTATGTTCTGAGATTGATGTTGCTATGACTTTGCTATGCTTAATGCTTTTCACTAGGGACCGAGTCCCATGATTTCATATCTGAACATATTATTTTTTCATGAATATAAGATTGATTCGGATCCTACCGTGTAAGTTGTATGCACCTATTACATTCTTGATCCCTATTGGGGATATAACCCCGTGGTGATACCCGCCCAGGTGGGGCCGGGTCATACCTTGCGGGTCATAAGCCAGACCAAGGATGGGCCTCGAGATGTAAGCCTAGATATATGGCGGTTCACCAAGATGGTCCAAGGTGAGTCCCATACAAGGAAGGCATGAAGACCCGGGCGGATAAGCCGCCCAGTGACGACTTGCTCAAGAAGGCAAGACAACATAGAGAAAGAGTCGCACACATTGTAAGAGTCGGTATGAGACTCGTCTAACCCGTGGTCTTGACCTCCTTTATAAGGGTGAGACCCGGCGCGACTTAGATAGAAAACCAATCGATCGAAAGCTAGGTCAAGAAAATCCGCTCCCTTGTAATCGATACTCCAATCAATATAACACAAGCTAGACGTAGGCTTTTACCTCATCTCGAGGGGCCGAACCTGGGTAAACTCGTGTCCTTCGTTGCAACCAACCCCTTTGAGTCCATCACCTTAGCGATGGCCTCGAACATAAGTCCTTGGACATCTGCCATGACAAAACCACGACAGTTGGTGCCCACCGTGGGGCTAGCGTTTGGTGGTGTTGAGTTCTCAAAGGGCTCTCTTCCAGGGATCGAGGGATACGTAATCGGAAGGATGAACAAAAGTCGCCGTGGACAGCTCTACATTAACGACACCGGCTGGGGTCCTGAGGCCAACTCTATGGAGTACGGGTTCCAGGTTCCCTTATGCGGAATCCACGTCTTCATCGGGAAAATCGGCGGATCTACGCCCGGGTCGGACGTCTTCACCGACATCATCGAGCTGGCTCGGTGCGTGCAACCCGCCCGACATGTGCAACCCCGCCCATGCTGACTCAGGCAGGAAGCATGTCTTCGTTGGCTTCACTCAAGGTATGAATCTTGAAGCTTCTATGTCGCAGGAGACTCTCATCTGTTCAGAGGATGGATCTTCGAGTGGAGAGGCGGAATCAATCTACCAACTTCACAATTGCAGGCTCGGGGGCTACGGCGAGCTTCACCCTGAGTCGAAGCGGTCTGGGCCGGACGATCATGGGTTGCCGACTCATGCAACGGTGTTCATGGCGGGAACAGAGCCGGGCCCAAGCAGTGCAGCCGCCGGAGCGACAGACACGAGGGCTGACCCGCCGTTGGCTCAGGTTCTTCTAGATCTGATGATCGAGCTCACAACCCTGATGGCTACTGAAGTCACGCCTGACAATCAAGTTGCCCGGAACCTAGAGGCCACAAGACCAAAGGACCAGATGGCGTAAGTCCAACAAAGGATCGGCACGTTACAAGCTCAGATGGACGCGGAGGCAGAACGCCTTAAGATGGATGCTTTCCGCCTTGAGCTAGAATAGCAGTCGGCGGCTGCGGTGCGGCAGATGAGGCATCAGTCCCGCCTGCCCGAGCAATATGAGGCCAGAAACCTTTTTAACACGCTAGGAACGGGTCAGACAATGGAAGCACCTGGAAGTCGGCCGACGGCTCGGCAATAGCTTAACCCACCCTGACGGAACCAGACCTCACCAATGACTTTTCCGACAACGATGGGTCACTACTCAAACCCGGCGGAGAACATGGTGGCGGCGGCAACCCGGCTTGGAGCAATCCCTATTCCTGACGAGGCGCCTTTCGCAAAAGAGGTACAGGATGCTATTGGGTACCTACGAACGAAGATGGCCCAGCAAGAGAAGTATACCTACAACCGGAGTCGTGTGCATTCAACCCCCATCGCCAGCCACAGCTTCAGCCGACATTATGAGTCGCTGGCGGTTTCTAGCAGTTATCAGCACCAGGGCCCGCCGCGAGATGATGAGGCGGCTTTGGATGCTCAGGCGCTCGTAGATCGGGCGAGGGCACATCATGAGGCGGCGGCTCTGGCAGCGGCGGCTCATCAAGAGCCTGCGCCTTCCATGTCAGTTGGAGCGGGAGTAACCACCAGGGCCGTGGGAGTACCGCGCTTGGTGCCGGCTCTGCGGAACGAGCGTCTTCCGAAGGATTTCAAAGGCCCGCGCAAGGTCCCAAATTACACCGCTGATCTACCCTCGGAGGCTTGGATTGAGAGCTATGAGCTGGCTATGGAGATGTTGGACGTCAGTGACATGGTGTGCGCGAAGTATTTTATCATGATGCTAGAATGGCCGACTCGCATGTGGTTGAAGGGTTTGCCACCCAATACCATCAGTTCTTGAGCTGAGTTAAAAGCAAAGTTCATCAAAAACTTTCAAAGGACGTGAAAGCAGCCCATGACGATTGTGGATTTGGATCACCGTGTACAGCAGGAAAATGAGTCGGCTCATCACTGGTTTCGATGGGTTTCGACTATCATCCACTCGTCTGAGCAGATTACAGCGGCTTAAGCGGTCTTGATTCTAGAAAAGAATTGCCACTTTACGCCTTTGAAGTAGAAGCTCGGCCAACTCAAGCGCACGTGTCAAGACATGGGGGAGCTCATGGCGGCTCTCACGAAATACGCCGACTCTGATAATATGAAGGATCCGGGCTCTTATGAGGAGAAGCCTGGTCAGAGTAAGAAGAATAGCAATGGCAAGGGTGCGGCAGGCAATGGTAAGCAAGGCAAGAGGAAGAACCCGGATGGCGGGTAAGAGCTGGTGGCCAATGCTAGCACCGACAACAATCATGCTAAGGGCAACGGGAAGTTCAAGCAGCCTTTCAATAAGGGTAAGACTCCTTTTAATTTGGAAGAGATGCTCAATAAACCTTGTCCGGAGCACAGTTGGCCCGACAGGCCAGCGGGGCACACGTGGGGTAATTGCCCCATTATGCAAAAGTTCAACGACTACATCTTACGATAGCATAACAACGGTGGTGGCCCGCCCGGCGGCTCAGGACCAGGCGGGTGAGGAGCCGGGTTTGGGTCCGGCGGCTCAGGATCCGGCCATCATGGCCAGGGCAACGAAGGAGGACATCATCAGCACTCTGGTGGCAACAATCAACAACAGAATAACCAATCTGGATATCAAAGTAATCCAAAGGAGCTCAACTCGGGTCAGTATCATGTTTTTATGACCAGCCTTGACATGCGAGATCAAAAGTTGCACAAGCCGGTGGTTAATGCGGTCAAGCCGGCTCTACCACAATACTTTAAGTGGTCTGAGTATGATATAACCTGGAGCCGGGAGGATCACCCACCGCGTGTTGATGACCCGGGACGACTAGCATTGGTAGTTGCTCCCCAAGTTGGAGGCTATGTGTTTACCAAGGTGCTTATGGATGGTGGCAGCAGCATCAACATTTTGTACTATGACACTTTCCGCCGGATGAAGTTGCTTGATAAGGATCTTAAGCCGTCATCAACAGTTTTTCATGGCATGGTGCCTGGCAAGTCAGCTTATCTAGTGGGGAGGATCTCTTTGGAAGTCTCCTTCGGTGATGAATACAACTACAGGGTAGAGACCTTTTGCTTTGAGGTGGTCAAGATCAAAAGTCCATATCACGCTCTGTTTGGACGTCCGGCTTACGCCAAATTCATGGCTAGGCCTTGTTATGTGTACTTGCAGCTCAAGATGCTGGTCATGAAAGGTACGATTACGATGCATGGTGATCGAGAGACAACTGTTGAGTGAGAGGAAGGAGATGCGGCTTATGCAGAGTCCAGTTGTGCTGAGGCGGAGCTCAAGTTTTACAAGCAAAACGTCGACCCGAAGGACATGACTCCGGTCAAAAAGCCCACCAGAGAGGTTGAGCCGCCCCTCAAATTTTTGGCGGACGATACCAAGTTGGTAGATTTCAATCCAGGCGACTCATCTCAGCAGTTCACTATCGAAGCTAATATGGATCCCAAATAGGAAAGCACGCTCATCGAATTCATCCGTGAGAATAGGGACTTCTTTGCGTGGAAACCTTCTGACATGCCGGGGGTATCGAGAGAGTTCGCTGAGCACCACCTTAATGTGGATCCTAAATTTAAACTAGTCAAACAGTTTCTACGGCGGTTCAATGACGAGAGACGCAAGGCCATTGGGGAATAGGTAGCCCGGCTTCTGACGGCGGGTTTCATCGCCGAGGTCTTTCACCCAGAGTGGCTCGGAAACTCGGTGCTAGTGCTCAAGAAAAGTGGCACATGACGTATGTGTGTGGACTACACAGATCTTAATAAGGCATGTCTGGCTGACCCGTTTGCTCTCCCTCGTATTGATGCAACGGCGGGTTGTGAGAGTTTATGCTTCCTAGATGCTTATTCTGGCTATCATCAGATCAAGATGGTAGTCAAAGACCAAGAGAAGACGGCTTTCATCACGCCTTTTGGTGCTTTCTGCTATGTGTCTATGCCCTTTGGGCTCAAGAGTGCCTAGACAACTTACCAGCGTTGTGTACAGAACTGTCTTCACAGCCAAATCGGGCGCAATGTTCATGCATATGTGCATGATATTATGATCAATTCAAGAAAGAAGGAGACTCTGCTTGACGACCTGAAGGAGACTTTCGACAACTTATGGGTCTACAAGATGATGCTTAACCCGGCTAAGTGTGTCTTTGGCGTTCCGGCAGGCAAGCTCTTGGGATTTCAAGTATCTGAGCATGGCATTGAGGCTAACCCAGATAAAATCAAGGCTATCACTTCCCTGTCTGAGACGGAATGCATCAATGATGTTTAGCACCTGTCAGGATGGATTGCTGCGTTAAGTCGGTTTATAAGCCGCCTTGGTGAGAAGGCCATCCCTTTGTACCAGATGATGAAAAAGACGAACAACTTTGTCTGGAGTACGGCGGCGGGTGAAGCATTTGAGGCGCTCAAGAGATAGCTCACTAAGCCACCGGTCTTAGCCGCTCCGGTGGAGAAAGAACCCTTGCTCTTATACGTGGCGGCTAATAACAGGGATGTCAGTGCTGCAATCGTTGTCTTGCATAAGGAGGCAAGGAAGGAATATCCGGTTCAGAGGCCGGTTTAGTATATCAGTGAGGTCCTGACAGAATCCAAGCAGAGGTATCCACATTGGCAGAAGATGGTGTATGGGGTGTCCATGGCCAATCGCAACCTAAAGCACTATTTCCTAGGGCACCAGATTATAGTGGTTAGCTCCGCCCCATTCGAAGATATAATTCAGAATAGAGAAGCTACTGGCAGGATTGCTAAGTGGGCGTTGGAGCTTGGACCTCTCAATTTGAAATACGTACCTCGCACGATGGTCAAGTCTCAGGCCTTAATGGATTTCATAAATGACTGGACCGAGTGTCAGGCACCCAAGGAGAAGTTGAACAACACGTACTGCACAATCCACTTTGATGGATCCAGGCAACTAGAAGGATCAGGGGCAGGGGTTGTTTTAACTTCCCCCAAAGGTGATAAGTTCTGTTATGTGCTAATGTTGAAGTTTCCTTGTACTAACAATGCAACTGAGTACGAAGCTCTGCTTCATCGCCTCTGGGTGGCTAAGGAGATGAACCTGAGCCGAGTTAGATGCTTCGGCGACTCAGATCTTGTAGCCTAGCAAGTTTCAGGCACTTGGGATTTCAGGGACCCGCGGATGGCGGCTTATCGTCAGGCGGTGGATGTCATCGCTGGTCACTTCAAGGGTTATCTGGTGGATCATATTGATCATCACAGGAACGAGGCGGCTAACGCCCTATCAAGGTTGGGTTCTCAACGTAAGCCGGTGCCGCCTAGTATTTTCTTAGACGTATTACATCACCCGTCAGTTAAGTTACCTTCAGAGGAAGACTTGGCTATCCCTGACCCGGAAGGGAAGCTGGTGGTGGCTTTACATGCTATTCCTTACTGGACTATGCCTTATTTGGCATAGTTGACTCGTGGCGAGTTACCTGATGACGAAAATCTTCCTAGGTAGATCACCGGCGGTCTAAGTCTATGACCGTAGTCAATGGTGAGTGACATAAGTGCAGCGTCACTAGCGTGTTTCAATGTTGTGTTGCACCTGACAAGGGCAAGGAAATCTTGAATGAAATTCATGCTGGTGATTGTGGTCATCACGCCGGCACAAAATCCCTGGTGGCCAAGGCCTTTCGACATGGCTTCCTCTGGCCGACGGCTCATAAGGATGCGGAAGACTTGGTCCGCAAGTGTGATGGATGTCAAAAGTTTGGCCGGCGTGCTCATGTCCCGGCTCAAGAGTTGCACATGATTCCAATTACTTGGCCGTTTGTAGTCTAGGAGCTTGATATGGTCGGGCCTTTAAGAGATCCAAGGACAAGAAGAACCACCTATTGGTGGCGGTTGACAAATTTACCAAGTGGGTAGAAGCTGAGCCGGTTAGCAAGTGTGACGCGGCCACGATAGTTTAGTTTATTGAAAAGCTGATCTACTGTTTTGGTTACCCTCACAGCATCATCACTGATAACGGTAAAAACCTATCCAAGGGGGCTATGAAAAGTTCTGTCAAAGTGAACACATCAGACTTGATGTTTCTGCGGTTTCTCATCCACAGTCAAATGGTTAGGCAGAGCGTGCTAACCAAGAAATCTTGAGAGATTTCAAACCCCCGCTTATGGTTCCTTTGCAACGAACGCAGGGTTGTTGGGTGGAGGAGTTGCCGTTCGTTTTATGGAGCATCAAAACCACCCCAAACAGATCAACAAGTTATACACCTTTCTTCATGGTTTATGGTGCAGAAGCCGTGTTACCAAGCGATACCCATCATGACTCGCCACGAGTGGTGACTTACATTGAGGCGGACAATGAAATGGCATGTCAAGATGCGTTGGATGCCTTGGAGGAAGAACGTGATCTGGCGGCGGCCAGATCGGTGATTTATCAGCAAGACTTGCGTCGCTATCATAGCCGCAGAGTTAAGACCCGGACGTTTCAAGAAGGCGACTTAGTGCTGTGGTTGATTCAAGATCAGAAGGATGCACAAAAGTTATCCCCTCCATGGGAAGGGCCTTATTATACTTAAGTTGTCAAGACTTGACATTGTACACCTTCATTGTACATATCATATATATATCAATAAAGTTGGCATCCCTACAAGCCGGGGCCTCTACCGTTTCACATATCTCAGTCTGTACAAAAAAGGTCAATCAGGGGGCTTCCAACCCATCGGGTTTAGCTTATCAGACCCTATTGGTCGGCTTTCAAGCCAAATAGTTGACTCCATCAACATGATCGTCCAGGGGGCTTCCAACCTACCGGGTTTAGCTTATCACACCCTATCGTCGTCTCTCAAGCCAAACAGTTGACTCCATCAACAAAGGTCACTTGGGGGCTTCCAACCCACCGGGTTTAGCTTACACACCCTCTTGATCGGCTCTTAAGCCAAACAGTGTTAAACCTGCCTATAAGCTGATGCTACTCCGTTAGGTGACCCGCCGAACTCTTACTAGTTAGTCTCACCTGGAGACCCTGAGCAGGCTCAAAAAAATTGATGGCCAATCTCGATAGAGACCCTATACTAGGTCAAGGTTAAAACGGCGACTCTTGTCACGTGAGGGCCGGCTTACGGAAAGCAAGGATAAACTCTCCCATCTACTGCCGACTCTCCGCTATGTGGCCCGTTCGTACTCTTAGGCAGTTAATCCTTTAAGGACCCTGTGTTGTTTAAGGTTAAAACAACGGATTTATGTCACATGAGAGGCAGTTTATGGGCTACCAGGGTACTCATGCCCTGCCGAGTATCTTCTGGGACATCACTCTTCCTGTCAGTTAATCTTGCTTAGAGACCCCGAGTTGATCAAAGGAATTACGGCCAATCTCAATAGACACCCTGTACTGCTCAGGAGTTTTAAGTGCCGAGTCAGCCTAGAAGAACCGACACATGAGTTCAAACAAAAAGCAAAGATATAGCATCTTTGGGTGGCGCTATCTTAAGCCGTCCTCCTGACAATGTGAAGAATAATCTATTCTTGCAGGTTGGTTACTTACCAAGAGCCGCCGCAACATCTAGTATGAGTTGAAGGCACAAGGCAGATGTAATATGTTAAGCCGGACGGTTTCATATGTGCACGATGGCATAGTTCAGGCAAGACAAAGTTTACTACAAGCGTATTACAATGCTCTCTGCAGAGCTCAAAAGTGAGGACTCAAGGTTTTTTACACCCTATGGAGGGCCACAAGGCCGGATCATCCACAACGTTACCAAGGTCGTCAGTTGGATGGCGGGTCACCCTGTGGTGGGTCTTCGACGTCCATGATCTGGAGATTGTCCATGTCCCAGTTGCAGTTGGTTAAAGCCACAAAGTTTTCCTCTTCAAAGATGGTGGGAGGGTCAAGATCAGGAGCAAAGAGGTGCTTACGGCATGCAGGCATTAAGTCCTTGGCCTCAAAGGTTGGGCCGCGTACTCTCTTCTGCTCGGCATTGTAAGCTGCCTGGTATGTTGACAAGTCCACTTCTTCTGCTAACACTGATGCAAGGACTCTGGAAGCCTTCATGCAACGAGCATAGTTAGTCTCCGTGAATCTGAGCCGTCATCCTTCTTTGATGCAAACCCGTCCATCATGTCTTCGGGAGTCAGCTCTGGGGCGAAAGCTAAAGGCCGGCTTATGGCTGCGATGACTCGTTTTTCGGCGGCTGATTTTTTGAGCTCCTGGATTTGTTTAGGAAGGGTGGACAACTCTATGAATCCCTTCATAGTTGAGGGAATACTATCTTTATAGAGCACCGCCTTGATTGTGCAGAGAGCTCTACAATACAATTGCTCCGTTAACGTATAGACAGCTTTCAATGGCAACAAGCTATCAGTGGTAAGTTGAAAGCTCCTTGGACCTACATAAGATGGAAGTTCAGTTATAAGTCACCAGCGTAAGTACTCACACGAGGGTATAGGCTAAATATTTAGTACTTACCAAAGATGGCGGCAGACATCTTGGCAATATGGCACTTCAACGCGTGTAACTCATCGGACACAACCACGAGCCGCTGGTTAGCATCATCTGCTCATTGAGCCAGGGCAATTTGCTCCGTCTCAGCAGATTTTTGGAAAGCGGCAAAGTCAGCATTCACTTTTGCGAGTTCTTTAGTGGCGAGTCGGTACTTCTCATCTGTTTCGCTTTGGGCGGCTTGTGGAGTGGCTAGACTTCTCCTTAAACCGGTCACTTTAGAATCGGCCTCGTTTAACGATTCTTGGGACATATAGCAAAGCAAAATGAGGGCTAAGTCGCCAGGATGGTATATTATCAGATGAAGATTTAGACAATACAACTCAAGTCTCAAGAAGATTGCAAGCAATATGCTCGACACTTGGGAGCTAATGTCTATTTGTTCTCCAAGGCTACAAGGAAGCTCCGGCTCATCTTCATCATAGTTAAGCCGACCCTTGGGGGCTACAGGTGGCTCTTTGATCTATCTACATTGAAGTTCCGGCTCATCTTCATCAAAGTTAAGCCGACCCTTGGGGGCTATAGGTGGCTCGATGATCTATCATCATTGAAGTTCTGGCTCATCTTCATCAAGATAAGCCGACCCTTGGGGGCTACAGGTGGCTCTTTGAACAAACTACCTATGCACTAACAACGATGGCTCAATATCCCAGTTTTAAGCCGATAATTGAGGGCTATGGGCTAAGTATTTCTAAGTTATAACAAGACTCAAAGACCCGGTTTACCATTGGTAAATACTAAACCAGTTCTTGGTAGCTACATAAGGGTATAAGGAAAAGAGAGCAATAGTACCTCATATTTTTTTCATCAAGCTAACAAGCTTGAGCTCCATGTTCCCGCTGGTGGAGAGGCGGTTCAGATAACCAGCATGCAGCTCATCAGCGGTTAACTTCTCCAGCATGGGGAGTTCAAAGTCCAGCTTCTCGAAGGCTTCAACCTTCTCAGTGTGCTTTGTCAACACATGAGATTGAGGAGTGTGGAAGCCGGTACCAATATGGTGGCGTCCGGAGTAACCAAATCATCAACAGCTGTTGAAGAGCTCGGCAGCTTAGAGCTAGTCCTCGGAGGACTCTTAGGAATCATGTCATGGGACACCATCTCGGCAGAACGATGAGCTTTTTCACGCACATCTTTGGAGGCCGTGGAGGGGTCAGCGTGCGCTGCAGGAGAGTCCGGCCTGGCAGGCTCCGGCTCTCAAGCCTTATGAGCATGGGTAGACCCGTCGGTATTCCTTCGTTTCGCTTGAGCCCTAGAAAGCACAGAAGGTCGTGGTATAAGCTTTGTGGCTGACAAAGGATGGAATGCAAGCATCAAAGACACATACTATGGGTTGATCTTCAGAGGCGGAAGATCAGTAGTTGTAGAGTCGCCAGAGGAAGGGGGGTGATTCCTGAAAGCAGTTAAGGCAATATAAGACAGGGTTAAATCATAAGGGCAAGATTGACAAACTTAATCCAAGTAAAAAACAAGTACCTCGGCTGGCCGTTTCCGTTGAGCCGGAGAGTGAGATAACCTGGTCATGAGGTCATTAGATCCGGTACTCCGGGTCTAGCACCGGGAGACTTGCTGTTGCTTTTTCAAAAGAAAGTTTGGGTCTAAGTAAGCAAGAGGATGAGAAAATGGGACTTTTCAAATGACCCGCCGTATCTTCTGTGGTGCAAGATGTTCTGAATCATATGAAACAGAAGTTACCTCAGGAATGTTGTCGTGGCTTGTCCCCATTTCGTCCTAAGAATTATTATTGTCAATACGGTGCACGAAGAGACGACCAAGAGAGTCAAGTTCTACCTCTGAGTTGTCAAATTCCGGTTGTTCTTGAGGTGTGGTTTTCTTCTTTCGGTCGTTTGTCTTCTCCTTTGATTTCTTTGGAGGAGGAACGTATTTCTTTTTCCAGAAGCTGGAATTGGCCTAAAAGTGAAAGCCGTCAAAGGAGGTCAAAAGATTGCAAAGTATATATAGATAGCTAATGCGGAAGTAAGGAGATCGAGAGTCGCCCTTACGTCTAGGCCCGGGTTTGCGGTGCAGAAAGGTGCTAATACGATGGCACGGCAAGATCCTTCAGATTCATGAACCAGGATCTTGATGGTGGCCATTATGTTATCCTCTGACAATGTGGTAGAGTTAAAGTAGAGGGGGTCATTATCATCACCCGTATACTCGCACATGAGGCGTCTTCGCCAGCTTAGAGGAAGGACTTTCCAAGAAACCTAACAGCAGGTCAGATCCATCCCAGTTAGACCATTGGCCATAAGGGCCTTGATTCTTGTGTGAGCCGGAGCATACTTCACTTGTTCAGTGGCTGACAGCCGGTCAGGGAGCGCGGTTGAAGTCTTGAGCCGGGTTGGACGAGAACCCGACAAGGAATGCTCTCCCTCTAGAGAGGTGTCTTTGCAATAGAACCTTTTTATTATTCCGGTCCTTGGGATGACTTGGCATCCGAACAGCCAGAAAGTTCACGTCCCGTCTCCTTTGAATTGAGATCCCGCCAAGCTCTAAGCTTAGACCAGGTTTTACCTCCATCTGGCGGTTCGCGTAGAAGAATTCACGGAAAAGGCCAACGGACGGCTCTTCTTGTAAGTAAACTTCACAGAGAATTTGGAAGTTGCATATGTTTGAGACGGAATTTGGGGGAATGTCTTGAGGACGCACCTTAAAGAATTGAAGGACGTCTTGGAAGAATTTTGAGCCAGGCAGGTTGAAACCACAAATGGATGACATCTTTGGCTGGCAAGGACCCTGTGTCTACGAAGTCCTTCAAGAACTCCTCGGTAACGGCAGAGCCAACCCAGTTACAAGAGTTGGACGCACGAGGCATGGTGGCGACTTAAAGCTATGCAAAGGTAACAATGTGTGGCGAGTTAGAAGGTGATAGATAACTATGGACGACTGATGAAATCTAAGTTCTCTAAAGCTAAGTCGCCGGAGCAATTTGGGGGAGAGTCAGAAATTCAATGACGGGTTAAATTTGCAAGTAAACAAAGAAAAAAGTTGCTAAGTGTGGGAAACAAGTTTCACAGGCTATCTATATAATTGTGGATCTACAAAACAGAGAAAAAGACGGGTTTATTCTAAACCTAGCGACGAACAGAGGAACTAGCAGAGTTTGAAGACAGTGAAAAGGGCAACTACAGATTTGTGTTGTGCTATTATTGACTTCCTACGGTCTATCACGATGGGGTCAAGGGCATTATTGAGTTCACTGATCTACATACTATCTGACATTATGAAAAGCTCGTGTTCTAGCGGGCGGAGGAGCTCCATGAAAACCCTACCGAAAGCTACAGATCTAGGGGTGGAGAAGAGCTTACCGGAGATGCGTGAAGGCAGGTTATTTTGTCTTACTTTCAGCTGATAATGAACGAGACTCGCCGCCAAGTGAGACGGAAGGTTTAAATGAGCGATCTCAAATCAACCTAGGGCCTAATGTTGGGGATATAACCTCGTGGTGAGACCCTCCCAGGTGGGGTCGGGTCATACCTGGCGGGTCATAAGCCAGACCAAGCATGGGCCTCGAGGCGTAAGCCTAGACGTATGGCGGTTCACCAAGATGGTCCAAGGTGAGGCCCAGACAAGGAAGGCATGAAGACCCGAGCAGATAAGCCGCCTAGAGACGGCTTGCTCAAGAAGGCAAGACAACATAGAGAAAGAGTCGGATACGTTGTAAGAGTCGCTATGAGACTCGTGTAACCCCTGGTCTTGACCTCCTTTATAAGGGCGAGACCCCGAGCGATTTAGATAGAAAACCAATTGATCGAGAGCTAGGTCAATCGAATCTTCTCCCTTGTAATCGATACTCCAATCAATACAACACAAGTAGGACGTAGGCTTTTACCTCATCTCGAGGGGCCGAACCTGGGTAAACTCGTGTCTTTCGTTCCAACCAACCCATTTGAGTCCATCACCTTAGCGATGGCCTCGAACATAAGCCCTCGGACATCTATCGTGACAAAACCACGTCAATCCCCATACCCCAAGGTGACAATAATTGGGATTCTTTCCGGTGATTGCCATAGTTTGAGGAGTTGATATATTCACCATGTGTAATTCTTTGTTCTGTATCTCTATTAGAAGGAACTCTTAATTAATATCCCTTAGTTTCCAATAGGACCCCGCTGCACGTATGACTATATACGAAATACATGCCTACATTATATTAATGAATTGGAGCTAGTTCTGTGTCGCCCTAGTGTATAACTATTATATGATTGATGTCACCTAAATCATTATCCTTCACCGATCCATGTGTCTACGGTTTACATATACTGCATCTTGCTAAGTTACTATTGCTACTGTTACTATCACACCTACTACTCAATTTCTATTGTTACTACTGTTACCAAAATTGCTACTATCACTATTACTCTACTACTATCATTTTCCTTGCTACTAAACCTTTGTTGCAGAGAGATATCCCAGGAGCGGTTGAATTGAGAACTCAAATGTCAAGGGCGATAAATATTCTTTGGCTCCCCTTGTGTAAAATCAATAAATTAGGGTGAAATACTACCTGTGAAGACTGTCGCGATCCCCTATACTTGTGGGTTATCAAGACCTTTTTCGGGTGCCATCGCTGGGGAGCATAGATTTATTTATTGTGTTAACTTGAGGATATCCAATTGCCACTATGGAGAATCTAAAATATAATCAAACTAAGATCGTGCCCTCTCGCACAAGAGGAGGTAAGGAACTGCCATCTAGCTCTGCTTGTGATTGACCTACTATTTTGAATCAGCTTGTTACATCACCACCCATTGATCATCCTAATATGTCACATGAACTTGATGATGCTACTTCTGAAATTAATGATAATATTACTGCTACACATGATGAAACTGAAACTATGCCACTGAGTGAATTACTTGATGCTCATATTGCTAAAGCTAGAGAACTTGAAAATGCTGAAACTAATAAAGATTTTGAATCACCTGTTACACCTCTCTCTCCTAATAGATATCCTTTGCCTTATGTACCCGAAGGTTATGTTATGGATGGTGAGGTAGCTAGGGACTTTCTTGCTTTTGAAAATAGAGATGATTTAGGGAAACTTCTATGCAAACTAAAAGAATAATCTATGATGGAGAAAGTGAAACATGATCCTAAATTTGCTACTTCTCCTATATTTGTGACTGGTAAGGACTATGAATTTTCTATATACCCTTAATTGATTCCTATAGTAGAGTCTGGTCCTTTCCATGGTTATGAAAATGAAACTGTTGTCGAACATCTCACGAAACTGAATGATATTGCTGCTTTGTTTACCAATGATGAAAAGATATGCTACTATTATATCCTTAAGATTTTTTCCTTTCTCGCTAAAAGATGAGCCCAAGGAACGGTTTCTTTCTCTTGCTCTTGGTTGTATGAGTAGTCCCCAGGATATTCTTTATTACTTTTCTGAAAAATATTTTCTTGCTCATCAGAAACAAGTTCTCTTACAGGAAATATTTAACTTTGTGCAAATTGAAGAAGAGAATCTCCCTCAAGCTTGGGGGAGGCTTCTCCAGTTGCTTAGAGCTTTGCCTGATCATTCTCCTAAGAAAAATGAAATACTTGATATCTTTATAATGGACTAACCGATGCTTCTAGGGACTTGCTAGATAGTTATGCTGGTTGTGCTTTCAGGGAAAGAACTGTTGGACAAGCTGAAGAACTACTGAATAACTTATCGGAAAATACCGATGATTGGACACTTCCTCAACCACCTCTAGAACCTATTCAAAAGAATATAGGTATTCTATTCCTCGGTCCTAAAGATATGCAAGAATGAAAAAGGTCTATGAAAGAGAAAGGTATTAAAACATAAGATGTTAAGAAATTACCACCTATCGAAGAAATACATGGACTTGACACCCCGACACAGGTGGTAGAGGTACACTCTCTCCGTTCCTTTAATAAAAGTGATGTACCTTATACTAAGACTCCTGGTCAATGCATGGATGAATTTGATAATTACATTGTTAAGCAAGAGCACTTCAATAATTACGTTAAGGAGCATTTAGGATGTAATGCCATCATGATAGACCGCTTAAGTGACTTGATGATTATAATTGCTAATGATGTGAAAGGTCTAGGTAAACATGTTTCTATGGTTCGCACCCAACTAGACCAATTAGATAAGTCACAAAATGATTTGCTTGCTGAAATAAATAATAATTCGAATGACCATGGTATTAGGCAAGCAACATACCGTGCATTTTCCGAAGAACCAAAATTTGGTTAATAATGTTCATGTCATTGAGCCTAGTGCCACGGTTATTGGAGACTTTAAAATCCCTGTACCTACTTCCAGCAAGAAATATTATAATCTTATTGTTGGGGATATGCAAATCTCCATTGAGGTAACTTAGCGTTAGCCGAAAATTCTTTGGTTTCATGTCAATCGAAAACGGTTGTTAATAAGACTTGGTCAACGTTATTAATGGATCCTCTTTGAAAGACTATGTATCACAAGTTTATCCTTAGTTATTTTTAGTTAAGAAAAATAAATTAGTTTGATTTTCCGTTTTCTGATTTTCCCGTGCAATAAAAAATGACTCCAAAATAAAAAGTCTCAGAATACCTCAAAAATTTAACATGAATTTTTGTGGAACATATAAGAATTTTTGGCATAAAAATTACTGCAGGGAGGTGCACCTGTGGGACACAAGCCAACAGGGCGTGGCCACCCGCTGGCTACGCCTAGATGGCTTGTGGGGCCCACAGGCCCCTTGCCTTATCGCCTCGGCTCACTTCATCCTCTACCTCCAGAAAAAAATTCCCTAGATCTGTCTCTCTCTCTCATGTTCTTCACCTAGAAATAGAAATTTTCGATCTCTTTGCTCGGAACTCTGTTTCCGAAACTAATTTGAGGAATTGCTCCTTGGTATGTAACTCCTCCATTACTACAATTAGTTTTTACCTTAGTGGTTTATATTTTGCTGAACTTGGTACTATAGAAAAGGAGCTTTCATGTTGAATTCTTTGAGTTCTAAGTAGTATGGATGCTTGATATAGGCTCTAGGCACCCATATGAGTAGTTGCTATCAATCTTACAAAGTTTTATTGACATAAATTTGTGTTTCAAAAATTTTAGAATTTTGTGCCTAGGAAGATGAGTTTCCTTAGGAGGAACCCCTCAATGAGGCGTTCTTCGGGTGACTCGTCGAGCAAGGGATCGGTACGACAAGCCTACATTGAGCCCCAGGCCAATCAGATAGTCACAGCTGACACCAAATCTTGTCGATGGCCAAGTGATGAGTTCATGAGAGGTGCAAGCATCAATGAATAATTTGATCATTTCATTTATAATACTGCCCTCACTGATTTCCTTGCAGATAAGTGTGTACAACACTTTAACCTTACCGGTACATTCACGCATGGATTTCATTACCAAACTAATACTTCTAGGGTGCTATTTAATATCTATGATAACGCCTTTAGCATGAGTCTAGAAGAATTCTCCTTTGCATGCAAACTCCCACTTTGGGGTTCACTGGAGAAACTGCCAAAAATTGATTATAATAGGTTCCTAGAGAGTCTTTGTGTTGGAGAAAATAGAAGGGTGACGCAAGCTAGAATAAAAGCCATTCATTTTCCCTCTATTCATTATGTGCCCCTGATTTGAGCCTTATTCACACTTCTATGACCGGCGAATAACATTATAACCCTGGTGCAATGTTTGCCCACATACTAGAGGCTAATGCGGGGAGCGGGGATTTGTGCGGAGGAATTTATGCCTCCCGCGTAGCCATACAATTGAGAGTGTCACCTCAACTTAATGATACTATTTTGCCCGGGAGATATTTCAACTATGAGGCTATGCATCGTCATGAGTTCACCATGAACAATGCTCGGGTCTATGAGTACAACCTAACATTTAATAAATATATGCATGCTTCTGTCACTTTGTCTACACCTGCCCTCTTTCATTTTCAGGCTTGACAGAGATATTATGTTCTCGAGGACGAGGTGCGTGAATACAAGGACGCAGTGGAAGCCGCTCGTTTGGCGGAGGAGGTGGCAAGGAACACCTCCACGAGCTATCACTTGAACTATTACCCACACCATCGGTTGTGATCACAAAGCCAGGCAAACACCTAAGCTTGTGGGAGTACGTATTTCTCACCGAAATTACATTCATGTTCACACACTTTATATAAATTGTTCGTGTTCATTCTCTTTCATTGTATATCCATGTTAGCTTTATTTTCCACCTTTTTATGTGTTTGAAAAACTTTGGAAATCCAGAAATATTTATCGCTTCTTTTCAGTTTTTCTTTTGTCATTTAATTAGATGTAGTACTAAAAGAAAACCCAAAAATATTTTCTTTCCATGTAGGGAGCTTTCCCGTGTAAATAGTTTTTCTCGTTCTTGTTTTCCCTTAGTTTATTTGCCTTCTTGAGAAAAACAAAAAATCCAAAAATATTTTAGTGTGTTTCTCTAAATTTCTTTCCTTTTTGTTGAGTCTTCGAAAGGAGAAGACCACGATGAAAATGTTAATGACGATATTTGATAATGATATCTAACAAAGAGTCAATATTACCTTGTCTTCTTCTTTGTCTAAATTTGTCCTGCAGATTCCAGCTTAGTTCACGGTATTCTTGCACTATTATTATTTGAACATCATTTCGTCGTGCAAGTGAAAGGTAATAATGATGATATTTGATGAAGTTATCATGGCAAAGGAAGCTGGTATGAAATCTTCTTGTTTTCCGTTTTTGTAAATATGTTTAGCCCGTTCGATCTTGATTCACTATATCATGAGTAAAAAAATTTATGATGACAATTAGAGATTAAAGTTTCTCATGCCATGCTTAAATAGCTAGGACTGGATACTGATTTATCTTGTGTGCAAACATGCATTAAGATGGTTATCATGTGGTATGGTAGTATGATATTTCCCTCTCAGTAATTCGAGTGGCTTGACTTGGCCCATGTGCAAACATGTAGTTGATTCAAAACCAATGTAGACTTCATGATGTTTAATTTCAGAGTGTTCATATCCTACTCATGCTATGTCCAATGTTAATTATTCACAATGCATACTTATGACCATTCTCGCTCTCTAGCTGGTCGCTTCTTAATCTATTGCTAGCCTTCTCCTGTACTAAGCAGGAATGCTGCTTGTGCATCCAAAATCCTTAAACCAAGTTATTCCACATGAGTCCACCATACCTACCTATATACAGTATTACCCGGTTGTTCCAAGTAAATTTGCGTGTGCCACCTCTAATATTCTAATAACCATTGCTTTTGTGCACTCGTCCTGCTCATGGAGTGACGAGGTGGTTGGTATCTTCCATGCTAAGTGAGTTATTCTCAGGATGGTCATTTATTCATCGTCATTGCACAAGAAAGGCTGGTAAAAAGGATGCCCGGTCCTGCAAACTCATTATTAATTAAACAAAACTCATTGGGACAGTTGATATGTTGGAAGGTACCCATGGATTCGGTCAGCCATGGGTTGTGTATGGATGGTGAATAGGAGTAAACTTTACATTTTGTTTGGGTACTGCCAATAATGAGTTTAGCATGGAAGATATTGAAAACCTTTGTCGTAACATTGACAAGAAAAGTGCACCACCCCAAAAACTCTACGAAGGGACAATCTATTTACTCTTATGTTGTGTCGTCATCCTCTTACTAAAAGCACCAGACCAAAGAGCACTGTTGTCATTCTTATGCATTGAGTCTAGTTAATGTTGGATGTTAGCATGACTAGATCTTTTCTACCCTGAATTATAATATTTAGTCTTTGCTTTAACCTTAGAGGTGCTTTGCTTTTATGTTTTGCGGTCTGAGAAAGGGCTAGCGAGATACCATGTCACCATATTATAACATGATTGTTTTGACAAATTGTTGGTATGTGAGATGCTTTATTACTGCTTGCTAGTTGGTTATGTATTTCCATGAAGAAAGGTGATGTTTAATTGTTATCATGGATGTAGTTATTTATGATTTATGCTGAAAACTTGAACACTTGCTAAGAATGTGTATAACGACAAGAACAAAAGAGTTTGTAAAATTTTTCTTTATCACTCTGAGTTTATCAACTAAATTGCTTGAGGATAGGCAATGAGTTAAGCTTGGGGGAGTTGATACATCTCCAACGTATCTACTTTTCCAAACACTTTTTCTCTGGTTTCCGACTCTAATTTCATGATTTGAATGCAACTAACCCGGACTGACGCTGATTTTAGTAGAACAACCTTGGTGTTATTTTTGCGTAGAAATAAAAGTTCTTGGAATTGGACGAAACTTTTTGTGAATTATTTTGGGAATATATGATGAATTATGGAGTGAGGAACCACCAGAGGGGGGATGCCTTGATGCCCTTGGTCGCGCCCTGATGGCTTGTGGGGCCCGTGTGGCTCTCCTGACCCTAATTTCACTCCTATAGATTTACATCTTTGGAGAGAAAAATCACAGAGAAGATTTCATCACGTTTCACGAGACGGGCCCATCGCCACCTCCCGTTCTTCCTCCGGAGGGCTGATTTGGAGTCCATTTTGGGCTCCGGAGAGGGGAAATCATCGTCATCATCATCACCAACCCTTCTGAGATGGATGTTGCTATGAATAATGCTATGCTTAATGCTTGTCACCATGGCCCGAGTGCCATGATTTCAGATATGAACATATTATGTTTTCACGAATATAAGATTGATTTGGATCCTATCTTGCAAGTTGTATGCACCTATTACGTGTCTTGATCCGCATACCCCGAGGTGACAATAATTGTGATTCTTTCCTGTGATTACCATAGTTTAAGGAGTTCATGACTTCACCATGTGTTAATGCTTTGTTCCGGTTCTCTATTAAAAGGAGGCCTTAATATCCCTTAGTTTCCAATAGGACCCCGCTGCCATGGGAGGGTAGGAAAAAACATGTCATGCAAGTTCTTATCGCGAGCACATATGACTATATACGGAATACATGCCTACATTATATTGATGAATTGGAGCTAGTTCTGTGTCGCCCTAGTATGTATCTGTTGCAAGATTGATGTCATCTAAATTATTATCCATCACAGGTCCACGTGCCTATGTTTCACATATACTGAATCTTGCTAAGTTACTATTGCTATTGTTATTATCACACCTGCTACTCAATTGCTACTGTTACTACCAAAATTGCCGACATCATTGTTACTGCTACTAAACCTTTGTTGTAGAGAGATATCCCAGGTGCGGTTGAATTGACAACTCAACTTTGAAGGATGATAAATATTCTTTGGATCCCCTTGTGTCGAATGAATAAATTAGGGTGAAATACTACCTGTGAAGACTATCACGGTCCCCTATACTTGTGGGTTATCATCTAGGTGCTACTGGACATGCCCTGGATGGCGTAGGAGGTAGGCAAATGCCAGGGAGAGGAAATGGGAGGGAGTAAAGCTGAGAGGGAGTGAGATTCTGGTTGTCCATTGGGTAAGATTGGGGTTTTACCCCTCTAATAATAGAGATGAGGCCTTGCAGTTGCTACTAGAGCTGGAGGGGGTCTTGGTGGAGCTATGGTAAAAATACCAGCTCAAGGAGAGCTCACTTGGGGCTAAAATAATTGATCTCAAGATTGCACCAAAAGGTGTTTGTTTGGGACTTGGGCTAGTGTAACAGCTTGAGACCAACACTCCAGAAGATTCCCCTTTTATTTCCATTCTTGTCCGTGTTTTTTTTGGTTGTGGCATTCATCATTGCATCATTTACATCTTCTGCATAGCATCGTCACTCATTTTCGAAAACTTGCATCCGTTCGTAGTTGCCGGTTCTCTCCGTTCTTGCCATTACCCGTTTCGAGAGCGACCACACATGCATGTGCCCACGACACCGATAATATATTGTCTTTAAAAGTGCATATAAAACTTTCTCGGATTGGGTCAAAAGTTGGCGTGCGGTCTTGTTATATCGTAGGTGGACCGCCTGCCAAATTTCGTCGCAATCAGAGGTCGTTTGATACCCCAATGGTCAGTCGTAGCAGTGCTGTCATTGGGTTATTCGTTGGACATTTCTCGTGTTTTAAAACTCCTTGTCATGGGCCGCAAACCTCCCTCTCTGCTCAGCCCACACCCCCTCTACATAGCCTACATGGCCCTGCTAGCCCCCTCCGCTTCCGGACCATCGGATCGAGATCCGAAGGTCCGAAAACGGGCAAAACCCCCTCAAACCCTAGCTGTTTTGCTATATATAGACCTTCCGCTCGTCCAAAAATGGATCCCTAGTCCCTCCACCTCGAAATCCACGCTGTCCCACAGCGCCTCTCTCTCCTATGCACCACCAGCCCCACCCTCCAGCCACAGGGCCCGCCAAGCCCAAATCGGGGCCCTAGGAAGCCCATCTGGGTCCGACCCCGAGCTCCAAGCAGGAGCTCCTCACATGGCGCCCGAGCCTCCCCGAGCGGCTGACCCGCCTCCGCGAACCCCGCGCCAGCCCCGCCGCCAGGACCACCACCGGCCCCTCACCGAAGAGCCTCCGCCGCCGCCGCAGATGAGCCCCGCGTCCTTCCCTTTCCTCATTCTCCCTTCTCTCTCTAACCTATACTTTCTCTCCCATGGTGCAGACCTCCATGGACGCCCATGGCCTCGCCGAAGGTTCCGAGCCGCCGCCGTCGCTTGGATCCGGTGCGGAGTGGCCGGATCCACCCATCCCCGTCGCCGGAGGTCGCCCACTCGCCAGTTCCGCGTTGTCCTTGAGTTCGGCGCCGCCCTCGTTGACCAACCGTCGTTGCTCCTTCCTATACGAGAGGAGGTCGCATGACGCACTCGACCAATTGTGCTCGCGTGCGATGCCCGCACGTGGGCTACCTCCCCTCTTGCCCCCGCGCTGGGCCTTGCCAAGGCCTAGCAGTGCCTTGTCCTTGCCCGAGACCTCCTCACAAACCGGCACATGAGGCCTGGTGAGTACCAGATCCCCCCTCGCCCTATGAGCTATTTTTCTATAGCGCGCTCGCGTCTGTTGGCTCCAACAGCAGATTCGGCCCATGTCGTTTTTCCTGCTGGACGAATTTCTCATTTAATCCCGATCATGCATATTTTCCGAAAAAGGCATGTTTTTAATATGTTAGTAAATAATTAACCATGAGCCGGATTAAAATGTTATATATATGTAAAATGCTCAGGAATATGTGTAGATTAATAATATGACGTTTTCATCCATGATAAAAAATACTTACACTCGGTGTTTGCACCATTTTGCATAATTGCCATCATTTCGCATTGACATATTTAATTACCGTGCATTGGGATTAAGCAAACCATATGACTTAAATGTTCAGATTATTGGTGTCAAATGTTCATGCATGACAAAAGTGGTTGATGTGATGTTTGGAATTATTTTGCATAACTAACTTGCTACAACGATTTATGTACTGATCATCCATAAATATGGTGTCATTTGTTTTATAGTAAAAAACCACATATTATATATGGTTTTGGGGTAGAAAAATCCATAGATTTATCTGTGGCATTAGTTTTGTCATTTGAGTAAGTTTGTGTGCATGTAATTTTGCCATGATCCCCTTCTGTGTATTTCGTGTGATTTAATCCATGCATATTTTGGAATAGTTGCCAACATGAGATATGCTCTTTGACATGTGGGCTAGGCCCTGGTTATTTTTGGTGCTCTAGAAATACAAGTTTAGGTGTTGTTTTCTTGCTGCCATCATGCTATAAAAATTATGCTGTTTTGTGATGTTAAAATATTTCTAAGTCTGGAATCTGTAACATTTTGTTGCTGTCTTGCCATGTGTTTTGCTAGTGATCTAGAACCCCTTTGGGGCAGGTGTAATGGAGTTATTTGTAGTTCATAATGTCCTTTAGTATGCTGTTATGTTTCATGCCATAATATGCCCTGTAGCATATAGTTTCACTACTGTCAATATGCCTTCGTGATAAAAACCGCACTGTCAAAAAAACTGCTATTTTTACGAAGTCTGAAACTGTTTTCAATTAGCAAGGTTGTGAGCTTCCTACCATGTGATCCATGCCTCTTTCGAGTATGATATGTGTAGATGAAATGAGGTGTGTGTTATATGCTACTGCCCCATGCTTAGTTTGTGAATTTTAGGATCTTGTAGCTTGTTGTTTTCGTGCGTGCAATATGCTATGTTGCTGTTTTGGGCAGGTTTGCTCTAAACCTTGTATGGGTGTTTGTGGTTGAACCATTGCTCCGTTTTGGGCATGCCATATATGAAACTTTCTTAGAATTTCATGTAGTATCATAATATCTTGCTGCATTAATGATTTGAAATATTTGTGCTTGTCATTTTCATGCATTTTGCATTCATGACATATGCATCTTGTGAAGGTCATATCTTTTAGACCGTAGCTCCGTTTGAGATGTTCCATATATGTAAATCGTCTAGAATGATGTGTAGAATTGCATGATATGCTTTATTATGTTGTTTAACAAATATAAAATATGGTTAGCTCAGATCTGGACAAATTTCAAAATTAACAGATCGGGTTATTTCGGAAATGGTATAAGTTGTTTCCGACCTCATTTAAGATGACTAGATAGATAGTTTACTTATGATTCACCTCTTGCCATGTTTAACAAAATTTAATATTATCGTGTACCTATCATGAGTGAACTAAATAATTCGAATGTGAAGTTTCATTAATATGCAACTCGTTGCATACTGAGCTTCACTTAATGTGTAGAAGTTGATTGTTTTGCTTGCCATGCCTTGCATAATTAAATCCGACATGCAGCATAGTCGTTTACGCATCATGTAATACATATGTTGTGGTGTACCATGTGTTGATTGTTGTTTTCGGATTGTTCCTTCTTGATAGAGTTCCGAAAACGTTCGTAGTGTGAGGATTCGTTCGACTACTTTGGACCGTCTTCTTCATGGACTCGATCTTCTTCCGAGCAGGATCTCAGGCAAGATGACACATTTCCCTGGATACCACTACTATCATTGCTATGATAGTTGTCCCGCTTTTAACCTTCTGTCTCGCTACCTATCACTTGTTTGTGAACCCTACCAACATTGCCATGAAAAGCCTCTAACCCTCCACCTTCCTAGCAAACCTTTGTTTGGCTATGTTACTGCTTGCTCAGCCTTCTTATAGTGTTTCTAGCTGCAGGTGCAAATACTTCCATGTGACAACATGGAAATTCTTTTGTTATCTCAATATTATTGCTATTTAATTTAATGCACATATATACTTGGTAAAGGGTGGAAGACTTGGCCTTTTGCTTGGTGTTTTGTTCCACTCTTGCCGCCCCTAGTTACTTGTGAACCGGTGTTATGTTCCATAATTGAACGCTCCTAACATACTCAGGGTTGTTATGGGGACCCCCTTGATTTTTGTTTTAGGATAAAGCTTGTCTCGCAAGGCCCAACATTAGTATTACATTTTCCCAATTACTAATAAAAGGCATAGGGGCCCGCCGGCACCTGCGGATAATTTAATCAACCCCTGGGCTAGTGGTCGTCATGAGTGTTGGTCCACACTAGAGACATGTGTGGGGCAAACCCGGGGCAACTCGGGAGATTTCTATTAGGCCACTGTATGTTGTGCTCATCTGGTCGTGTCATGAGAATGAGATACGTGGCTCCTATCGGGTTCGTCGACACGCTGGGCGGCCTTGCTAGATTTGTTTTACCTTTCTCGGATGTCTTGCGTGAGTAACTCTGATCTCCTTCGGGCTATCTCGAAGTGTCGGATTTCCTTTGGAATTGCCTAGGATGATCATGAGATCCGTGGTCGAGGTTATTCCCGCGGCGTGTGGTTAATTTGTGATGGATGAGTTAGAGCACCCCTACAGGGTTAAATTTTCGGAAAGCCGTGCCTGCGGTTATGTGGCAAACTTGGATATTTTGTTTAACACCCGGTCATAGAAAAATTGAAGTAAACTCAAATAAAATACACCAACAGTGTACATAATTGTGACTGTGTCTTCTCGTGAGTCCTTATCTGAGAGAGAACATGGTGGGTTTATGTTTGACGTAAGTAGGTGTTCACGATCAGTTAGTGATCATTACTAGTTCACGTCCATTATGCGTAGACCACCATACTTTACTTTTTGTATTCGTAAGTTAGCCACTCAAATAAATGCTTAGTCGCTTGCTGCAGCCTCACCACTTAGCCATATCTCACCCATTAAGCTTTAATAGTCTTGATACCCTTGGAAATGAGATTTTTGAGTCCCTGTGGCTCATTGATTACTACAATAACAATTGCAGGTACATGTAATGCGATGATTTGATGTGAGCGTGATGCTTGTTTGTTTTGGAGTTCTTCTTGTTCATCATCAATCTAGGATGGCTTCCAGGCATCAGCCTGGGATAGCAAGGATGTATGTCATTTTATCATTTGATTTCATCCATAGTCGGACCCTGCTCTTCTGTATGATGTTTGAGTATGTTGTTGTGTTGATGTGACTCTGATTTAGCTTGTGACGAGTGTAAGCCAATTCCATATACTCATCTCTTCTGTACATGTACTTGTAATGATATCCATTCTTGCAACACAACGAGATGCGCTTCTATCCCTGTCGAGGCCCTCGTGCCAAAATAAGGATAGGATCGCATCTTGGGTGTGACAAGTTGGTATCAGAGCCTGTACCGACCTAGGAGCCCCCTTGATTGATCGAATTTGGCTGAGTCGAGTCTAGTGAAAAAACTATTTTGAGTCTAGTTATATCGGAGAGTAGGATTCTTTCTACTCCTCTTCTATGCTCTGTTGAGGAATTACGACTTAGGAATTTTGATTCTCTCCTCTTCTCGCTCAAATTTTTTTAGGATCATGCGGATATTTTGGAAACAATATGATGCCGATGTGACGAAGTTCTGTCTTGGTGCCTCCTGTATGACTTGATTTCTTCTGGGGAGTTGAGCTCCAATGAATTCTTGACAGATCGTTATCGTTCAATTTCCTTAGTATCTCAAGAAGGAGGATGTTCGAAATTTATTCAATACTAGTAGTGGCGAGAGGAGTCCAACATTCCCAGTACTGGTGGAGAGAGTTCGGATGTACTACCATTCTTAGTATCGTTGTGTTTTCGAGGGTCCGAGATAGATGGTGTTCCGAAGACTCTGGTTATGTGTTGACGGATATATACAATTAGGGTGTAGGGCTTGTTAGTTGTGTGATATATTTTCCTCCTTGTATCCCCAACACCCGATTGCATAAGCAAGAAAGTTTCAGGAGTTCTTAGGTGGGAATTCAAGTAGTTACCTAGGCTATCTTTCAACAGATCATTATGTGAGGTTGGGATTCGACATCTAGTGGATTCGTTTGTTCATGGCCTTTCTTCTAGCAGTTCTCATTGTGTCCTGAATAGTCCTTGTAGCTTGCTACGACTCGGGGACGCATCGTATGTCGTGTGCACTGCCTTGTACATGATGGCTACTATAAGATCGAGCCCGTGCGAACCTTACTGGAAAAATATCGAGCGGAATCTCTATCATGAATTTGTTCTATATTGTTTCGTAAGCCTCATCCTTGTTTTGTTGGAGTATGGTAATTTGAGTTGCGTCGATGTCAAGTGGTGATTTCATATCTTTTCTAAATAGTGTTCTCATATTTTACACGAATGCTATTCCTTTTGTTAACTGGAATTGTCATGAAATTCTTTTCAACCGGTGTGTTTCTATTCAAGATAATTCTATCCTCTTCAATAATTGCAAGATCAATCCTCATGTTTCTTTTCGAAGTTCTCTTCATCCCTCGTAAGTTTTCTTTGTTTTTTCCCATCCTCCTACCATTTTTATTCAATGATTGAATTATCATCCAAGTGCCTTGTCTATTTATGTGATGCTTCCGCTATATCTTTTCTTCTGTATTGTATTAGGTGATTTCTTGTGGAGATTCTCAAGAGTTTCAATTTCAAGATCTATCCTCAAATTCCTTGTTCTTGTTGTTATTCTTCCCTGGTGGATTCTATTCAAGCTTTCGGTGTTCATCATATCCCTTTTCATTTGTTCAATGCATTCCATGTTGAAAATTCTTATCCAAGCCTCCCTTGTTTATTCCCTCTTTCTATTCTATCCAGTGTGCTGAAGATATCTCAGAAGATTCATGTTTCCGTTCAAAATCTTTACAATTATTTCAAGGTTCTCACCTCATCAAGTTTCAGCTTGTACCGGTGTAATCTCTCTTCCTAAGCAATCATTTCAAATGTGGTTTCTTTTCAATGGGCCCATAACCCACAGGTTTTTTTCCCAGGATCTTACTTGGCTCTCTAATCTTTTCGGAGATGTCCTCAAGTCCTTTTCTAATATGACCTAAGAATGATTGTCATCAGTCATATTCCTTCTCGAAGATCGCTTCTAAATTATTTTCATTGTTGGCTCAACTTTCTTTATTCATTATTCCGAAGTGTCACAGTAATTCGTGGTGGTGTTTCTCGTCATCATTCTCAGCATTGAAGGTCGAAGGAGTGGTTCTCTTAAAAAAATTCTCATTCTCTTGAAGATTCATGGTCTCAGCTTCGTGCTATCTTCTCGATTGCTGTCAATCATGAGTGATTCCTCCCATATCTATCCGGTGCTTCAGAGTTGTTTTCATTTCTCGATCCTCCGAAGGCCATCATTTCAGAAGGTTTCTTCGTTCTCAGCTTTCAGCTTTTGTTCTCAAATTCTTCTCAATCGTTGTCCCGTCGTTCATATCTCAATTATTCTGGTGCCTTGTTGAAGTTTTCCATTAGGTGGATCGTGAACTCTTTGGTCCCATGCATCTTCGTTCAATCGTAGTATCCTCATTCATTTGTATTATCCTGTTTTGTTCCTAATTCTTACTGGTGTTCTCGTTCAAGACTTCTTCAAGTTTGTGATCTCTCTCTCTCTTTGTCTTCAATTCTTTGCAACGAGAATAAGTGTTGTGTTAAATTCGTTGCTTGTCATCAATTTAACTTGATGAAGGATAAGCATAATATAATTCTTATTCGTGTTGGTCAAGGTGATCTCAATCCTTCTTCCGGAGTTGTTCATGATATCAAATTATCGATTCTAAGTTTTTCATCTTTCCTTTTCCGGAGTTCCTAGTTTTCTCAAGTATCTTGTCGCTAAGCTTCATATAATTCATAGCAAGGACTCAATCTTGTTCTTTTTCTACCTTCAATGTCAACCTTCATCCTTTCATTCCGGATTTCATCCTGATGCTCCTTCATGGTGGGTTGTTAAGGATGTAATTCTTCTCAAAGTGTTCTTCAAGATTCTTGTTGGAGGTGCTCAAGTGTTCTTTATCTTGGATTTCCAAGTTCAATTCCTTCTCCATTGTATTTTGAGAGTGTGTTATTAAATTCTTGATTATGAGGAGTTTTGAAGGAAAATTGTCAATAATGAGATAAGTAAACCCATCATGTCTTCTCAGAGTTATCTTGGGTTGGATTTCACCTAAAGCATTTCTAAGGATTGTTTCTATCATGGTGTCATAAATGATCCAAGTTCTCTCCTTTGTTATTGGTGAAAGAAGTTTTTCATCTCTTGTTGTTCTCAAGGAATCAATTGTTTCTGTTGTGGCAGGTTGTCACCTCATAATTTTGAGATGTTTTCCATAAGTCCATAATGAGCTAGTATTTTTTGTTGTTGACTCTCCATCAACTCCGTTCAATCTATTCTTGTAGGATGCTTTTCAAGTTCAATGGTGGTAGAAGTTGTCAGTTCTTCTCTGTTCTCTTCTCTCCAATAATCTAGATTCTATTCTGTTGTTCCAGAGGCATTGTGGTGTTTCTCTTTTCAACTCACATATAGTTTGATTAGATCATGTTCTTTATTGATTATTCATTTTATCGGAGTGTTGTGTTCTATGTTCAAGTTCCTTTGATCCTATAAATTTTGTTCCTCTATCCTACTGAACTGCTGCTGAAATTTCCTGTCAATTCTTGCTTGTTCCTCCTTTCATTCTTTACCTTGTTGAAACCTTCAATGATCATTGGTTTCACTTGTTTGTCAGAGAAGCAACTAAGTTCACCTCTTTCTCTTTCTCTTCCCCTTCTCATTATAGATCTCGGGACGAGATCCTCTTGTAGTGGAGGCGAGTTGTAACAGCCCGGGACCGGAACTCCAGAAGATTCCCCTTTTATTTCCATTCCCATCCCTGTTTTGTTTGGTTGTGGAATTCAACATTGCATCATTCGCATCATCTGCATAGCATCATCACTCGTTTTCGAAAATTTGCATCCGTTCGTAGTTGTCAGTTCTCTCAGTTCTTGTCGTTGCCCGTTTCGAGACCGACCACACACGCACGCACCCGCGGGACCGATAATATATTGTCTTTAAAAGTGAGTATAAAACTTTCTCGGATTGGGTCGCAAGTTGACATGTGATCTTGTTATATTGTTGGTGGACCGCCTGCCAAATTTCGTCGCTATCAGAGGTCGTTTGATACCCCAACGGTTAGTCGTAGCAGTGTCGTCATCGGGTTATTCGTCGGATGTTTCCCGTGTTTTAAAACTCCTTGTCACAAGCCGCAAACCTCCCTCTCTCCTCAGCCCACACCCCTCTACACAACCCACATGGCCCTTCTAGCCCCCTTCTCTTCCGGACAATCGGATCGAGATCCGAAGATCCGAAAACGGGCAACACCCCCTCAAACCCTAGCTGTTTTGCTATATATAGACCTTCCCCTCGTCCAAAAAAGGATCCGTAGTCCCTCCACCTTGAAATCCGCGCCGTCCCACAACCACTCTCACTCCTCTACGCCGCCAACCCCTCCCTCCAGCCGTAGGGCCTGCCAAGCCCAGATCGAGGCCCTGGGAAGCCCATCTGTGCCCGACCCCGAGCTGCAAGAGGGAGCTCCTCCCATGGTGCCCGAGCCTCCCCGAGCGGTTGCCCCGCCTCCGCGAACCCCGCGCCAGCCCTGCCACCAGGACCACTGTGGCCCCACGCCAGAGAGCCTCTGCCGCCGCAGCAGATGAGCCCCACGTCCTTCCCTTTCCTCCTTCTCCTTTCTCTCTCTAACCTATCCTCGCTCTCCCGTGGTGCAGACCTCCATGGCCTCCCATAGCCTCGCTGGAGCTTTCGAGCCGCCGTCGTCGCTTGGATCCAGTGCGGAGTGGCCGCATCCACCCATCCCCGTCACCGGAGGTCGCCCACTAGCCGCATCCGTGCTGTCCTTGAGTTCAGCGCTGCCTTTGTTGACCAACCGCTGTCGCTCCTTCCTGTATGAGAGGAGGTCGCGCGATGCGCTCGTGTGCGACGCCCGCACGTGGGCCGCCTCCCCGCTCGCCCCCGCCTTGGGCCGTGCCAAGGCCCAACAATGTCGTGTCCCTGCCGAGACCTCCCCATAAACTGGCCCATGAGGCCTGGTGAGCACCAGATCCCCCCTCGCCCTATGAGCTATTTTGCTATAGTGTGCTCCCGTCAGTAGGGTCCAACAGCAGATTCGGCCCATGTCATTTTCCCCGGTGGACAAATTTGTCATTTAATCCTCATCATGCATATTTTCAGAAAAAGGCGTGTTTTTAATATGTTAATAAATAATTAACCGTGAGCCAGATTAAAATGTTATATATATGTAAAATGCTCAGGAATATTTTTAGATTAATAATATGACGTTTTCATCCATGATAAAAATACTTACACTTGGTGTTTGCACCATTTTGCATAATTGCCATCGTTTTGCATTGACATATTTAATTATTGTGCATCGGGATTAAGCAAACCATATGTGTTAAATGTTTAGATTATTGATGTCCAATGTTCATGCATGAAAAAAGTGGTTGATGTGATGTTTGCAGTTATTTTGCATAAATAACTTGCTACAACGGTTTATGTCCTAATCAAGCATAATATGGTGCCATTTGTTTTATAGTAAAAAATCCACATATTATATATGATTTTATCTATGGCATTAGTTTTGTCATTTGAGTAAGTTTGTGTGCATGTCATTTTGCCATGATGCCCTTTTGTTTATTTCGTGTGATTTAATCCATGCATATTTTGGAATAGTTGCCAACATGAGATATGTTGTTTGACATGTGGGCTAGGCCCTGGTCATTTTGGGTGCTATAGAAATCCATGTTTAGGTGTTGTTTTCTAGTTGCCATCATGCTATAAAAATTATGCTGTTTTGAGATGCTAACATATTTCGAAGTCTGGAATCTGTAACATTTTTTTGTTCTCTTGCCATGTGTTTTGCTAGTGATCTAGAACCCCTTTGTGGCAGGTGTAATGGAGTTATTTGTTGTTGATAATGTCCTTTAGGATGCTATTAAGTTTCATGCCATAATATGCCTTATAGCATATAGTTTCACTACTGTCAACATGCCTTCGTGATAAAAACTGCACTATCAAAAAAACTGCTATTTTCACTAAGTCTGAAACTGTTTTCAATTAGCAAGGTTGTGAGCTTCCTACCATGTGATCCATGCCTCTTTCGAGTATAATATGTGAAGATGAAATGAATTGTGTGTTATATGGTACTGCCCCATGCTTAGTTTGTGCATTTTAGGATCTTGTAGCTTGTTGTTTTCGCGCGTGCAATATGCTATGTTGCTGTTTTGGGCAGGTTTGCTCTAGACCTTGTATGGGTGTTTGTGGTTGAACCATAGCTCCGTTTTGGGCATGCCATATATGAAACTTGCTTAGAATTTCATGTAGTATCATAATATATTGCTGTATTCATAATTTGAAATGTTTTTGCTTATTATTTTTATGCATTTTGCATTCATGACATATGCATCTTGTGAAGGTCATATCTTTTAGATCGTAGCTCCGTTTGAGATGTTCCATATATGTAAATCGTCTAGAATGACGTCTAGAATTGCATGGTATGCTTTATTCTGTTGTTTAGAAAATATAAAATATGGTTAGTTTAGATCTGGACCAATTTCGAAATTAACATATGGGGTCATTTCGGAAATGCTATAAGTTGTTTCTGGTCTCATTTAAGATGCCTAGAGAGATAGTTTACTTATGCTTCACCTCTTGGCATGTTTAACAACCTTTAATATTGTCGTGTACCTAACAAGAGTGAACTAAATATTTCGAATGTGAAGTTTCATCAATATGCAACATATTGAGCTTCACTTAATGCGTAGAAGTTGATTGTTGTGCTTGCCATGCCTTGCATAATTAAACCGGACATGCATCATATTCATTTATGCATCATGTCATACATATGTTGTGGTGTACCGTGTGTTGATTGTTGTTTTCAGTTTGTTCCTTCTCGATAAAGTTCCAAAAGTGTTTGGAATGTGCGGATTCGTTTGACTACTTCACACCGTCTTCTCCATGGACTCGATCTTCTTCCGAGCGGGATGTGAAGAAAGATGACACATTTCCCTGGATACAATACTATCATTGCTATGCTAGTTGTCCCACTTTTAACGTTATGTCTGGCTACCTACCACTTGTTTGTCAAGCCTCCCAACGTTGCCATGAAAAGCCTGTAACCCTCCACCTTCCTAGCAAACCTTTGTTTGGCTATGTTACCGCTTGCTCAGCCCTCTTATAGAGTTTCTAGCTGTAGGTGCAAATGCTTCCATGTGACAACATGGACATTCTTTTGTTATCACAATATTATTGCTATTTAATTTAATGCACATATATACTTGGTAAAGGGTGGAAGACTTGGCCTTTTGCTCGTTGTTTTGTTCCACTCTTGACGCCCCTACTTACTTGTGAACCGGTGTTATGTTCCATAATTGAGCGCTCCTAAGATGCTTGGGGTTGTTATGGGCCCCCCTTGATTTTTGTTTTAGGATAAAGCTTGTCTGGCAAGGCTCAACATTGCTACTACATTTTCCTAATAACTAATAAAATGCATAGGGATCCGCCGGCACCCTTGGATAATTTAATCAATACCCAGGGCCAATGCTCCTCATGAGTGTTGGTACAAACTAGAGTCGTGTGTGGGGCCAACCCGGGCCAACTCGGGAGATTTCTATCAGGCCAATGTACGTTGTGCTCATCTAGTCGTGTCCTGAGAACGAGATATGCGGCTCCTATCTGGTTCGTTGACATGCCAGGCGGCCTAGCTGGATTTGTTTTACCTTTCTCGAATGTCTTGCGTGAGGAACTCTGATCTTCTTCGGGCTATCTCGAGGTGTCGGATTTCCTTTGGAATTGCCTAGGATGATCACGAGATCCGTGGTCGAGGTTATTCCCATGGCGTGTGTTTAATTTGTGTTGGATGAGTTGGAGTAGCCCTAAGGGTTAAATCATTCAGAAAGTCATGCCCGTGGTTATGTGGCAAACTTGGATATTTTGTTTAACACCCGGTCATAGCAAACTTGAAGTAAACTCAAATAAAATACACCAACCGTGTGCGTAACCGTGACTGCCTCTTCTTGTGAGTTCTTATCCGAGAGAGAACACGATGGTGTTATGTTTTACGTAAGGAGGTGTTTAGGATCAGTTAGTGATCATTACTAGTTCACATCTATTATGCGTAGACCACCATACTTTACTTTCTGTATTCGTAAGTTAGCCACTCAAATAAATTCTTAGCCGCTTGCTGCAGCCTCACCACTTAACCATATCTCACCCATTAAGCTTTAATAGTCTTCATACCCTTGGAAATGTGATTGCTGAGTCCCTATGGCTCACAGATTACTACAACAACAGTTGCAGGTACAGGTAATGCGATGATTTGACATGAGGGCGATGCTTGTTTGTTTTGGAGTTCTTCTTCTTCATCATCAATCTAGGATGGGCTCTAGGTGGCAGCCTGGGATAGTAAGGATGGATGTCATTTTATCGTTTGATTTCGTCCGTAGTCGGACCCTGCTCTTCTATATGATGTTTGAGTATGTTGTTGTATTGATGTGACTCTGATGTAGCTTGTGGCAAGGGTAGGTCAATTGCATATACTCATCTCTTCTGTACATGTACTTGTAATGATAACCATTCTTGCAACACGATGAGATGCGCTTCTATCCCTGTCGAGGCCCTCGTGCCAAAATAAGGATAGGATCGCATCTTGGGCATGACAGCTAGCTAACGGATTCTCCTTTCCATGGAACTTGATAGGAGTGAGGGTTAGGACCAAATGGTCATCTCCACAAATTTTCAGCTTATTAGGAGGAAGTGGCCAATGCAACGATTGCCAACCCTAGAAACGGGTAAAAATTGACTTGTTTAGATCTAGCTAATCTACCCTATTCTCCTTCGATGCACAACTTGATGTAGATGCATCGTTAGAGCATTAGAGCATGTCCACAAAGTTTGAGATCAAATGGTGACAGTTGGCAATGCAAAGATGATCAAATTTGAATCTGTGCAGAGAGGGTTTTGGGACACTTTTGTGAACCAAAACGATATGGATTGACATGAAAGTTGGCAAGATCATCATATGAGACATATTTGACTTCCTAATTTTTTCCTGGATTTATTTAACAAAATTTCTTATAGAAATATTTGAAATGCCTGAAATATTCAGAAAGGATTTTGGAGGAATTTGTCCAATATTTTGAACATGACCATATGTTGAAACTCATATACACGGAAAATATATGTCCACCGAGTTTCCCTAAATTTTCTAAAGTATTTTTAAAACATTAAAGCATTTTTCCCCTGTAAAAGACCATTTATGACCTTAAGAAAAAACCTTTAAATAAAATATGAAATTAACCTAATAATATTTTGTGGTTTTGGGATTATAGGTTTCAAATATAATTTTTGAAAGAATTTAAATACCCTAATTTAAGTACTTGTAGTTCAAGTCTTAACTCAAGGGGTTTTTCAAAAGCTAAACTTGATAAATTATTTTTGGCCAATATAATTTTTTTAAATCAGTTTTATGTCCTATACACATGACATCATCATTGGGAAAAGTTTTGGCTCAAGGGGGTGAGTGTTGAGAGTGGGAGGATTCTGTGAATTAAGGCACTAGAGAGCAATCAAGAAAATGACAAATCATCCAAGCATCACATGCACACAAAATGCTTTTGTTGGTCCAAATTTCTAAGCTTTTTTAATCACACTGGTGTGATACAAATCATAGGGTGTGACAGATGTACCGCCCTTACAAGAATCTCGTCCGTGAGATTCCTAAGCTAGGCGATAAACAGATAAGGAAATTCATATCTGAGGGTGAAAGGCGGTGCTGAAGGACAACTTGGTTCCCATAGCTTCTTGAAACTTCTTCCAGAACCTCGAGGTAAACTGCGTACCTTGGTCTGACACAATCTCCTTAAGAACTCCGTGAAGGCTCACGATCTTGTAGATGTAGACATTTGCTAGTTGGTCTCTATTGTAGGTGGTCTTGACAGGAATGAGTGGGCTACCTCGATCAAATGATCAACTATGACCCAAATGAAGTCATGTCCCTTGCTTCACCTGGGCAATCCGGTGATGAAGTCCATCCTGACTTTGTCCCACTTCCATTCAGGTACTTTGAGAGGTTGCAGCAATCAATACTATTCACATCAAACCTACATAACAAAGTTATTCATAGAATTGCATTCTACCATTTTGAGTGACCGTGTACGAAAAATATGACGCTACACACACGGATTTATGAATCTGTACTCCGATCACGCCAAATTTTCTGATCGGACCGATCTCATCGATCATCACAAATCTGATTCGAATTTATATTTTACTGTTAATCCCGATGGCAGAAACTAACCGATAGGGGTAGATTGTGTCACGACCTCATCAATTCCGATTGATAGAAAACATAGCCCCAACGATCCCCATGTGCAGTTGATCTCATGAACTGTGCACATAGTCGATCTCATAAACGATGATGGATGTCATCCTCCGCCTCCACATATCAAATATGCATCGGTTCTGAATCCCAATCCTACAATCTCGCTCTAATACAACTTTTGGGATCTACGATAGGAGCATCGTGTGCAATATTAAATTTTACTACACGTAGAACAACCAGGATCATGCTATAGGTATGGATCATAGATCGTTACCACTAGATGCGCAGTGTTGTGCAACAGAAGTACAATTGGGGCAGCGTGTCCAAAATCGTCTCCTCCTCGTATGATCTCCCTTGAACATTTGGTCGTCGGATCCCACGTATAGGTTTGTCAGAGCGGCACAAGTGCACCTTCTCTAAAGATATCCGCGCGTGTAGGAGGAATAGCATGTGGCGGGAGGCTAGGTCTGATCACACAGTCGGCAGCGAGTGCAGGTGGCTACTTGCAACACATGCAAAGCCCTAATGACGGCGCCGAAGCGATCATATGAATGAGTGTGTCGCACCTCCACTATATATAGACATCCGTTGCGGGCTCAACACTTGGGCCTCGCATGGATCTTAAAGCCCATAAGTTCCTTACCTTAAGCACGCGACCCCTTAGGTTCTCGTTCACTTGGTCGCGAGTCTGACACATCCGTCTCGGCTAGTCGGTAGCGGCCTCTAGCAAAGCATGCTGACTCCAAGTGTCTGATGAACCTGTTTAGGTGAACCTATGCTTCACACTTCTATTCCCTTTGCCGCACAGTATATTTCGTCATGCTCAAGGCGACATGGTCATCCTTGTTGCAGCATGACCTCTTTCTCGTTCTAGTGAATCCGACCAACACTACAGATTATCTCATAATCCTCATACCATGGCCATCCTTATCGAGGCCGGATCACCCGAGGGGCCCATAGTATATGTATCCTAATCGGAGGGGCAAATCCCATATTGCTCAGCCATGTCTCACAACATGGATTCGGACAAGCCCGAAACCTACCTTTATAGCTACCTTGTTACGAAGTAGCATTTGGTCGGCCCAAAGCAGGTCTGCCACCATCATGAGTACATGCATTAGCTCAGGTCTTAGGACACAAAATGTTTTTCATACTAGAGACTCACAGATGACCTATCGCTGCGTCTCATACTCGGGTTTGTCCAACTCAAACCTTATCTGGACTTGGATGCGACTACGTCGTATCTGACCAGATCTTTCTGAGTCCTTATTATCCGGCTAGCATCCAATGCTACATGGTTAGTCAGACCGGACCATTCATCATGTCATATGGTATTCTAACTAGTTGTGCGTCCACACATCCCATTCAACTAGGGACCATTTAGGACAGTCGTCATACAATGCATTGTCTCATAAACATGTCATGTACTTGTCAATACACATCATTGATAATGTCCAAGGACTATCTTTATTCATACATACATAGGAAATATCATCATACATGATTGTGTCTAGGGCATATCTCGAATATCTTGCAAGATCAACTTCTTGAGCTCAGATTTTTTGGGTACACAAATTTGATTCCCAAGCCATATGACGCCTTGTTCATCCATTGAGAACTCTAGAGCTTTTTCTGTCTTGATCTGGCTCTTGATATCGCCAATGCTTTTGTGTCCATTCTGAGATTCCTTAATATAATCCATCAAGGTAGGCTTTGCTTCGAGGGTAGCCAGGAACCCAGGCACAACTAGTTCCAAGCCAAAGCTTTCAAGTTCTTCATACAAGGCGGGTAGCCTTTCTTTAATCATAGCATTAAAGGAACACGCCTTTCTGCTTAAGGCATTTGCTACCATGTTGGCCTTTCCAGGGTGGTATTCAACACTGAGGTCATAGTTGTTAATCAACTCCAACCATCTTTGTTGCCTCATGTTCAATCCTTTTGATTGAAAATATACTTAAAACTCTTGTGGTTTGTGTATATCTAAAAGCTCTTCCCCAAAATGTAATGTCCCCATGTCTCCAAGGCATGAACTATAGCTGCCAACTCAAGAACATGAGTAGCGTAGTTCTTTGCATGAGGGCATAGCTGTCTGGATAGATATACTATGACCCTGACGTCTTGCATCAGAACACCTCCAAGCATGGTTATCGATGCATCACAATATATCACAAACTCCTTGTGAATATCGGGAGTGGCCAAAGCTGGGGCCATTATCAATATGTTCTTGATCTCTTGTAAGCTTTCTTCACACTTCAACATCCATTCAAACTTCTTGTCCTTCTTCCAGATTTGAGTCATGGGTTGAGCAACGCCTGAGAATCATTCAATGAACTTATGGTAGTATCTCGCGTGTCCGAGGAATCTCGTGACTTCCTTCACATTGCTTGGGGATTGCCATCCAGTCACGGCTTCAATCTTGGCAGGATCCACCGACAATCCTTTTGCAATCAGCACATGACCCAAGAACCCAACTTCATGTAGCCAGAATTCAGACTTGTTGAACTTGGCATAAAGCTAGTGCTTTCGAATGTTATCTAGGACCATCCTCAAGTGTTGCTCATGCTCTTCCTCAAACTTGGAAAAGATAAGTATGTCATCAATGAATATGATGACAAACTTTTCCAAGTACTCCATGAAAACTTTGTTCTTGAGGTACATGAAGTAAGCTGGGGCATTGGTTAACCCAAATGGCATGACTGTGTATTCATACGGGCCATATCGGGTTACGAATGTCGTCTTAGGGATGTCTTGGGGTCTTAAATTCAACTGGTAGTACCTAGACCTAAGATCGGTCTTGGAAAACACCTTGGCACCATTAAGATGATCGAATATGTCTTCAATCATGGGAAGTGGGTACTTGTTCTTCATTGTGACTTCATTGAGAGACCGGCAAGGAAGCACCACAAGTGTGCATTATGCACTTTGATGGGCCTTTTTCGCTGCAAGCTCCCGGTGCTGGCATGCTGCTTGTCGCACCCACCGGAGAGCACCTCAAGTACATGATTCAAATGCATTTTCCTTGGGAGATATCAACGAACAACACTGCTGAATACGAAGGACATCTTGTTGGCCTACGACTCATAGTTGACATGGGCATCAAAAAGTTTATCGTCCAAGGAGATTCACAACTCGTTGTACATCAAGTAAATAAGGATTATCAGAGGCCTTTGATGGAATATTATGTGGGTGAAGTGAGGAAGTTGGAAGAGCATTTTGCCAGTATAAAAAAAGAGCAGATACCTCGTGTAGAAAACAACATTGCTGATGACGTGTCGAAACGAGCTGCTCGGAAGCTACATGTGGAATCAGACACATTTGTACTTCAACTAACTAAACCATCTCTCACACTATCAAACCGGCAATCCAAGAAGAGAGAAATCAACTTTGGCAATTACTTCCCCACAAAGCTACAAGCCGCCAAAAAAGTTGCCAGAACTGATAAAATGCTTGCCCGTGAGCAGCAAGCTCCGGAAAGACCTCTTGTCCTTGCCATTGAAGCTAGTGCTCACCCAATAGAAGAAATTCTTTTAGTTCTTGTCGTCGAGACACAAGCTCCCGCATGAGCACAACAAATTTTCCAATATCTTCGAACATGAGAACTTCTCGAAGAGCAGGAAGAAGGTGAAAGTGTAGCCCGACAGTCGAGCATGTACCTGTTTGTGGATAGACTCATGTACAAGATAAGGCCAAACGGGGTGATATTGAAGTGCGTTTCTCGGGAAGATGGAGAGAAGTTGTTGGTGGAGATACATGAAGGAGTATGTGATTTCCATATTGGGTTGCGTGTGCTTGTTGGCAAAGCCTTTTGACAAGGATTTTACTGCCGACAGCCCTTCAAGATGCCTTGGCGGTGGTAACCACATGTGAAGCATGCCAATTCCACGCCAAGAAAATACATCAGCTGGCACAAGGCCTTCAAACGATACCACTCTCATGGCCCTTCTGGGTCAGGGATCTTGACATCGTCGGCCCCTTCCCCCGTGCTATTGGGGCTTCAAATTCTTGTTTGTTGCAATAGACAAGTTTACGAAGTGGACTGAAGTTGAACCAGTGAGAAGGTGATAGCACAAGCAACTGTCAAATTTTTCTAAGGAATAGTTTGCCTATTTGGTGTCCCCACCAAGATCATTGCTCACAATGGCATGCAGTTCACCAGCAACACCTTCATGCAATATTACCAAGATCATGGAGCCAAAATTTGCTTTGCGTCCATTGCTCACCCTAGAAGCAATGGCCAAGTGGAGAGGGGAAATGTTGAAGTATTGCGCGGTCTCAAGACAAGAACTTTTGACAATCTGCATAAGTGTGGAAGGCGTTGGATTGATGAACTATCGGGGGTTCTTTGGTCACTCAGGATGACACCAAATCCACACACCGACGAGATACCCTTCTCCCTATTCTACGGTGCAGAAGCGGTACTCCCTAGGGAACTCACATACGGGTCGCCTCGAGTGCAAGCCTTCGATGAAGATGAGAAAAAGCAATTGTGGAAAGATGATGCCATGCTCCTTGAGGAAGATTGTCTTTGGGATGCCTAGCATGCCGCTTGGTACCAGCAAGTCTTGTGTCGCTATTAGAGTCGCAAGGTGCATGCCGGAAACATTGAGGAAGGTGACCTTGTTCTTTGTTGGATCTACTCCACGAAGGGATCAAACAAGTTGACACCAAAGTGGGAAGGCCCTTATCGGGTAGTACGAGTCATCAGGCCTGGCGTAGTCCACCTAGAGACCGAAGATGGTACATCGGTGCAGAACTCGTGGAATATCGAGCATCTTTGCAAGTTCTAACTATGAGGTGCAGTTGTTGGGACCTCCTCCGGCAACCCCTTTTGTACGAGTCTTCCGGCAGGAATGTAAACCTTTGTACAAAGCGATGCGAAGACTCTATGCATAATCAATAAAGCTAAGTATTTTGCAAACTTCTGGTCAAAGTACATATTTATTTTCTGTTTATTGTATGAGATGTTGTGGTCATCATAACTTGCATGAAATTGTTGTCGAACCTGTAAGTTTCCTAGCCTCCTCTTTTCTCTTCTTTCTTTTTGTCAAAGGACAGAAGGAGCCCTCGCGTGCAAGTGTACCTAGGGTGAGTGATGGTATGGATACCCGAAAGCGTTCGAGGTTGATCATTTTGTGAAAAGAAGTACAACAAAGAAAAGCTAAGGTACAGAAACTTTAAAGTTCCTTGTTGTATCTATTTTCCCTCGAACAATTTCAAATTTTGTATCAGAAAACCTCCACATGAAGGACTCTTGTCGAGACTGTTTGCGCTCTTAGGTTGTTTCAAGTCAGCTCATCAACCAAAGTAGCTGCATCAAGAACGACAAGGTGACTTTGCCGGCAGCGGTATTCCCGGTAGGTTGCTAAGGATCCGTTCCAAAAGTTCTCACGGCAAGAATGTGTGCACCGACAAATGTTTCCGATAAGTGTGGGGATTGTTTTTGAACTGTGCATGACTGTAGGAGAGTTTCCTACAATCTTTTATACTAAAATAAAGGGGGCAGGAGAAGCAAAGTGTACAAGGGTTGGTAGGAGGTGGTTAGGTAATCCATCTAATCATCAGCTAACAAGGCTAAAACTATGCGGAAATTCTAAGGGCGGTCAAAGATTCTATCCATGCGGTGGTACAAAATCTTGAGTCTAGCTAGAGAGTCTTTTTTGTGTTCTTTGGATGCTAGCAGTGAATGTGGCAATGAAGTCGTGCACCCCCTCTTTGGATATGTGTTTCAATGCAGCGAAGTCTACTTTGAACCTCCTCAACCAGGACACGCGGGAAGGCGCTATTTGTTTGAATATTAAGCCGTTCCTCTCTTTCCATATGGACCAGGCCGACACTATAAAAACCTCCATAAACATGGGTCGGGCCCAATTTCTCTTTCCACTCGACAGCCATTCAAATCTTCCATTTCCCGCCCCCAGTCGATCTGTAGGTCGGCCCATCTATTTCTGTAGAACGGGCATGAGAAAAAGAGGTGCTCAAGCGTCTTTTCTTGCTGATCTTGACATAGTAGACAATCATCCGTGCGGGGCCCTGGCCCCCAACCACAAAGTGTCCAAGACGCAACACATTTTGCGTGTTCAGACGATCCACTAGCAGTAACAACGCGAAGACCTTCAGCTTCATTGTGCATTTGGATTTCCTTATCCACTTAAATGAGTCATGCACCAAGATTTCTCTAAAGCACTATTGGTAAAATTTGGACGATGTGTACTTGTCCACCCAGGCATACACCCCGACATCATCTTGGTCTCCCACAATTTCCTCGTCCACAGTTTTTGTCTGCATTTTCCCAACCTCTACATGTGCCTGTGACGATAGTGGCAAGTGTAAGTTATCCCAGAGTGAGTTTGACAGCAAGAGATCGTGACTAGATACGTATTCATCAACTGCAAACGAAAATGCTCTCGGGTAATGATCCGCAAAGACGTGTTCACACCAGTGATCCTTCAAAAACAGCGTCGTCAGACCATCACCCACTTTGACTCTTGTCACTCCCCTGTACAATGGCATTAGTTGTATCAGATATTGCCACCAAAATGATCCACATGGGCTCATAGCATGCAGAATAGAGTGTTTGTAGTATGTATCCCACACAAGCTTGACCCAAGGCACATCATGTCTGTTATAAAATTTATCCAAGAACTTTAAGAGCCCCGTGTTCAGAGTTTTTGTATCAATGATCCCTATACCGCCTCTTAACTTTGCCTTGCTAACCATATCCCATGCTGCTAATGATTGTGAGGTGGTCCCCTACTTAGTTTTCTTTCTCCATAGATAGATTTATCCAAGCTTGTCCAAGTGTGCTAGTGTTTTTGGTGGTATCCTGATGGTGCACATTGCATATATGGCAATTGATGTCAGTGTCATATAAACAAATGTGAGCCTAGCTCCATAGGAGGCCATGCATAGCGTAGATGAAATTTTTCTTTCAACTCTGCACACGATCGGCATTAGATCAGTCACTGTTGGTTTGGTGGTACCCATCGGCAGTCCAACGTATGTGAATTGCATAGAGCCTACGGTGCATTGGAATATTGACGATATGGTTTTTGTTTCTGCATGTGAGAGATTGATCGGTACAATGGTTGATTTTTGAAAACTTATTTTTAGACCTACTGATTCAGCATAGTCCACCAGGGTATTTTTCATAACCATAGCTTGTCTTTCGCAGGCCTTCATGATAATGATTGTATTGTCTGTGTATTGGATCATTGGGAATTTTGATCCAGTTCTTGGCGGGATAGGTCATGCTATCAACTGTTTATTGATATGTCTCCAACATATCTATAATTTTTTATTGTTCCATGCTATTATATTATTATTTCTAGATGTTTTATATGCATTAATATGCTATTTTATATTATTTTTAGAACTAACCCGGACTGACGTTGTTTTCAGCACAACTACCGTGGTGTCATTTTTTTGTGCAGAAATAGAAGTTCTCGGAATGGCCTAAAAATTTACGGTGATTTTTTATGGACCAAAAGAGACCCTCGAAGCACAAGATCTAGGCTGGGAAGTGCACGCGGAGGCCACAAGCCCTCTAGGCGCGCCCTACCCCCCAGGGAGGGTGCTTCGGGCTTGTGGACCCCTTGGGCACCCCCTTGACATGTGACCGACGCCAAAAATTCTTATAAATACCCAAAACTCTGAAAATAAACCTAGACCGGGAGTTCCGCCGCCGCAAGCCTCTATAGCCACGAAAAACCAATCGGGAGCCCATTCCTGCACCCTGCCGGAGGGGGAAACCATCACCGGAGGCCATCTTCATCATGTCAGCGGTCTCCATGACGAGGAGGGAGTATTTCACCCTCGGGGCTGAGGATATGTACCAGTAGCTATGTGTTTGATATGTCTCTCTCGTGTTCTTGAGATGACATGATTTTGATGTACAGTGAGCTTTATTAATATAGATGAATCATATGGAGTTTTCCCGTCTCTATCTTCTTGTCATGAATTGAGTTTTCCCTTTGAAGTTTTCTTGATGGATTGAGTCTTTAAAGGACTTGATAACACTTTATGTATGTCTTGTGATGGGATATCCATGGCGACAATGGGATGTTCTATTGATCCAGTTGATGTATGTTTTGGTGATCAGCTTGTGGGTTCTGTGACCTTGGGAATCTATGCATAGGGGTTGGCACACCTTTTCGTCTTGACTCTTTGATAGAAACTTTGGGGCACTATTTGAAGTTCTTTGTGTTGGATTGAACCTGATGAATCTGAAATTGTGTGATTCTTATCGTATAATCAAGCACATGGGTACTCGTGGGGACATTGGAGTATCTAGGTAACATTAGGGTTTTGGTTGATGTGTATCTTAAGGTGTTATTTTAGTATGAACTCTAGGGCTGTTTGTGACACTTATAGCGATAGCTCATACGATTGATAGGAAAAGATAACTTTGAGGTGGTTTCATACCCTACAATAATTTCTTTGTTTGTTCTCCGCTATATGTGACTTTCGAGTGAACTCTTTGTCACACGTGAGGGATTTACATATGATTCAACTACGTCAGCATTGTTGAGAGAACTTGCACTAGTGAAAGTATGAACCCTAGGCCTTGTTTGTAAGCATTGCAATACCGTTTGTGATCACTTTTATCATTAGTTACCTTGCTGATTTTATATTTTCAGATTACAAAATCCTATATCTACTATCCATATTACACTTGTATCACCATCTCTTCACTGAACTAGTGCACCTATACAATTTACAATTGTATTGGGTGTGCTGGGGACACAAGAGACTCTTTGTTATTTGGTTGCAGGGTCGTTCGAGAGAGACCATCTTCATCCTATGCCTCCCACAAATTAATAAAGCTTAGGTCATCCACTTGAGGGAAATTTGCTACTGTCGTACAAAACTCTGTGCTTGGAGGCCCAACACGATTCTACAAGAAGAAGGTTGCATAGTAGACATTATTTATGCATTGCATATTATTGCTTGAAGCAAATCTGCCGCAAGAAAAAAATTGAGTGGGGACAGCGGGTCACCCTGTCTCACTCCTGTTAGACATTGAAATTGGTGCCCGAGCACTCCATCAGAAGCACCTATGATTTTCCTGATTTAAAGATACATTTGATCCATGATAGCGATTTTTCATTAAAACACAATGCGCTCATAACCTCAATCATCGAAGAGTGTTGAGTTGTGTCAAAATCTTTAGAGAAATCCAACTTCAGAATGAAAGCTTGCTTTCCTGAGGACTGGCATTGGTGTATGTATTCGAAAGCCCAAGCAAGGCAATCCTGGATGGTTCCCTCCTGGAGAAATACATTTTGATTTTGATGGATTATTTTTAGTATGACTAGTTGCAGCCGATTTGCTAATATGTTTGTGATGATTTTCACGTAGCAATTCAATAAGGTGATTGGTCTGAAATCATTGGGACCCATGGGGGAGTTGATCTTCGGGGTTAGGGTGTTATACCCGTAGTTGATGCTTTCAATGTCAAGATTACCATTGTGAAAATCATCACAAAGCTGGTATATGTCAGTTTTAATGGTGTCCTAGCAGGCTTTAATAAAGTAGCCTGAGAATCCATTCGGGCCATGTGCTCTGTCTGCTGGCATTTTCCTTGCTACTTCAGTGTGAATGGTACAGTGATACACTCCAGGTTCTCAGACTTGATAATTGATGACAGCTCAAACTTCTGATTTGGAGGCAGAAGGTGTCCCAATCTCTCCTTGAATGCAGTATACAGGATGGCTTCCTTTCTAGCATGGTCTTGTATCTCTTCTCCGTCTGGGTTTTTCAAAGACGTGATTGAGTTGCACCGGTATCATTCAATAGCTATTCTGTGAAAAAACTTTGTGTTCTCATCTCCATACTTTATGCTATTAATTGTGCATCTGTTTCTCTACTATTGGTTTTGGAAGTCAGGAAGTTTAAGACTGTGTTTCTTGAGGATAATCCTGAAATTCCTCTCAGGTCTGGTTAGCTGCCTGAGGTTTTCTATTGCATCGAGCTCACATATTGCTTTGTGGGTGTTGCTCAGCAGGATTTTCAACTTTAACAACCCTTTACTCCATTTTCTTTGTGTATACCTAAGCCTCTTCATTTTATGACAGATTCTTACAGCATTATTAGTCAAATAACATGGCTTGTCCCGGCAGTGCTTAACCAGTTTTTGAAACCCTTTGTGTTTTATCCAGAATGATTCAAACCTAAAGATCTTGCTTTGTGGGATGTTCATTTGGATATTAACCATACATGGCATATGATCAGACGTGACTTTGGCAATGGCTTTGGCTGTTGTGTTTGGAAAGGAGGTAGTCCAGTGATTAGATGTGAAGAACCAATCGAGTTTCTCTAAGAGCGGATCAGTTTGCATGTTACTCCATGTATACTTTCTCCCCTTAATTGGAATTTCCACAAGACATTGCTCTCGAATAAACTCATTGAACATAAGCATATCATTGTGATCTCCACCTGGTTTGTTTCAATCATCAGGGGAACGAATGTAGTTGAAGTCTCCTAGCAGTATCCAATTTTCATTATGTGTATATGCAGATCAAATAGCCAATTTGCATAGACAATTCGGTCCTGCCATAACATGGCCCATATAGATTTACTAAATTCCAACTGTCTCCTGATTGCTTGGACATGAAATTGACAACATGTATGAAGAATTCTGAAGATATAACTGTACCAATAAAGGTAGAGCTATTCCATAATATAATGATGCCACCAGAAGTACATCTCAAAGGAACAAAAGCATACTGATCAAATTTTCTCGGGCAGAAGGTCTTAATGAAAGCATGATCAAAAGACATCCGTTTGGCTTCTTGTAAACAATACATCACAACCACTAGATTCCATATAGTTTCTAATAGATAATAACTTCTATCCCGAATTCATGCCACGAACATTCCACGACAATATGTTCCAGTGTTTGGTTGTCATTCAGTAGTCGGAGCAACACTCTCAGTCGTCTCCTCCAGCTCCTCCGATTAAAGGATTGCTGTTGACAGATCTGCAACATCTACTCCACACAAGTGCACTGCAATGTGCTAGATAGTGGGGATGTTAGTGTGCGATGGTATCTTCTTCTTCTCCACCTCAGGGTTGCTCTGTTTATCAGCAAGAACAATAGTGGGTGTGACCCTGGGTAGGACTTTGGATTTAGTAATACGTCTTTCAGAGAAATTTATTATCTTAAACCCATCGTATTTGGTCATTCCAGTAATACGTCTCTGATTTAGGCACACGCTTGATAGATTTTGTCTTCCTCATATGCTTTCCCCACTCCTTTGCCTTGTTTGGGATTGCCTTTGGTACTTCAAACTCCTTATCGAGTCAAGCTCGTTTACTATCAGATGACTCATTATTGTCTAGAAGTTTAAAGATCATTGGTGAGCCTATTTAAAAAGCTTCTGCCCAGGTCCTCTTAGGGATAACACAAAAAATGTCGAGTAGCCAGGATGAAGGCCCTGATGAGTACATGACACACGATTTGAAGAAGTTGGTCAGTTGGGTATTGATGACGAGCGATTTATCGCCCTGGTCATTATCTGTGTCACTGGGTTTCAACATTGGTGGATATTTCTTATATATGCATTGCTTCATGAAGTGAAGATACGCCATCAAGGGTGATAATACCAAAGCAGGACTATTTCCTCCAGCTCTCAAGAACACAAAATTTCCACTCTCTCCACCTTCAGTAATTGCATATGTAGCTCTTTCCACATTGTGCTCTAGAGTGATGCCATCCATCATTGATGGGCCTTCATACTCAGTAAGTTGTCTCTAGCTAGTGCCTCTATATATAGATGTGGGAGGATTCTCTTGCGGCCAGATTGCCCATCCATTTTCCTGCATTTGCTGATGCGGTCCATGCTCCACATCCGAAGCCCAACCTGCCTTAGCATTTTGTTGTTGCCAGATATGCTGTTGTAGCATGTGTTCTTGTGCTGTTGTTAGGTACGACAATTGTGGATGATATAGTGAGGCATTCATAGGAGGTGGGGGCTCTTCAGTACCGGCATTGGGGGGAGGGTTGTTGGGTGGCTATGAAGGATGTAAACAGGTAGTGTCCATGATCTGCCAAGCCCCCCATAAAGATTTGCACGTTTAATGATCACGCTGCATGGGATATTACTGAAGCTGGTGATGAGAGAACGCACTATAACCCTTGATTTATTGACCCCAGGAATTTGCCAAAGTAAGAATTTGCCAACACCTGAGACTGCTTTACTGACATAATATTCAGTCTAGTAATCTAGGGGGAAAGCTAGGAACATAATCCAGGTTTCTGCATCAAACATGGGTATTCGCATGTTGAGACCTTCATCATGACGAACGACAGAGAAGGTGTAATCATTATCATAGGAGCAGGGTCCCATTGCAATCAGATCATCATGAACCGTGGAGGAAGAAAAACAAAAGAGTCCATCCCCAACCGGGTAGGTTCCATGATAAGTTACCATGAGAGGGAAATCTTGCTCCAGGATGCGCTACAACTCAGCTGCCACATTAGCTCTCTCATCCTCTATGATGTGCGAGTTGAGAGTGATGATGGCGAAGTGCTCGTCGGATAGTGGCGGATCCCCTACCACCATAATGTTGTGTTGCAGGCAATTCTGTGGTCCATACTCAAGGTGGACCGGACCAGGGAGGAAGGAGTGGGGGACGACTTGGAAGTTCGCCATAGGTGATGGAGGTGGCAAGGACGAGTTTGCTAGAGTTCCAGGTGCAAACGAATTTGTTTCTTTGGTTGGAGGTGGCGGATGCATCAGGGGTGCAGATTCTGAGTGCGTGATGCCTCGATTTTTGCGAGGACTGGTATGACCTACAGATTGAGGAACGATATGGATATTTTGTTTCCTTTGTTCCACGTACGTCGGGATACTTGGTTTATCTTGTTGCAAAGTTTTTTTGGGAATCCAAACTTTCCTTTGAAATGAAAGAGCTCTGAATGTTTGAGAGGAAGTTTTAACTTTGGTTTGTAAACCCAAGTGCCCTTATTCAAAAACCTGTCTGGACAGAATGGGCTCATATGACCAAGCTGATCACAAATTTTGCATCGTAGGCCTGCAATACATGAACTCCGAAGATGGGCAGGTCTCAAAGAGAACAACAGGTTTTAGAGATCTTAGGGACCCATACTTTTTTGAACCCATTCTTCTCTACAACAATAGTCCTATGACTAGTAACTTTAGCACAATCATTGTCACCTTGTTTGAAACAATTGTTACAAACATATCCCAAGGTGAGACAATTGTAACAAGTAATACCTGGGCAAGTGGAAACTTGATGGACACATCGATAGCAAGAGCTGCAACGATTGATGAGATCATAGATCACTAGGGCTGGTGGCACGGAATGAAGCTGCAAACTCCTCTTGATTTCAATGTGAGAATATGCACCTTGGTGTAAATCCAAAATACTATCGAGTATAAATTCCGAAAGGCTAGACCAATATAATTGTTCAAAATGCTGACCCATGAATGTACGAGCATGCACTGATTCATCATAAGAACATTTTGGTATGCAAAGAGAGCCAAAGAGCAGTATTCCCAAATAATGAGGATCTGAATCATTTAACTTTACATTACTATCATCATAAATAACCTTGTGTGCATATTCTTCAAATTTAGATAGTAGAGATCCCCCCCGCTGAGTGTCATGAGAAGTAAATCAAAATTTTCCAATTCATTATCCACGGAATAATTAGAGGTTACAATGACCCTTAAAAACCAAGATCCGTTTTGACGGTGATAGGAGTGTGAGCAGAAATCTCACATAAGTCCCCATTGGAAGGATAAACCCTATCCCAACTCGAGTAATCAATGTGGTCTTTGAACAAATGGAAATGACAAACGAAATCCAGTCATACACGATCTTTAAGCCAATAGATGAAGTGACCTACTCGGTTGGAAGAGGCAGAAAAAAGTTCTTTGACCCAAAGATCTGACTTTGAATCCAGAAGCCGAACCTCCAATACAGCAGTGTAGTGCTAATCCTACTGATTTCCCAATGAGAGGGAAAGATGCCGAAGAGAATGAGACGACCAAGAAAAATTCCTTGGTTCCAAAGGAAGGAGAGAAGTGCACCATAGATCGATATTTCGAAAGAACTTCTTGTGCCACCTCAATGCCCGGGTTGAGATCCCAATGCAGAAGGGCAGCAATGCTAATCTAGGGTGCCTATGGATCACCATTGTTGGGGTGGAGATCGCAGGTGGGGGAGGGGTGGGAGGGGGAGGGGAAGCATAGGGATTGAAAACATACAAGTGTAGAATTAAACATAAGGGAAATTAGCCATTCATTCTAGCAAAAAAATGATATCCAAATGCAAAGTTGTGGTGCTAATTCGAAACAATATATTTGATACAAGCATAGCACAGACGACAAGAACGGAGGGAGAAGAGTTCACTTCTTGAAGGTCACAGTGCCGACCCTCTCGGTGATGGGAGCTACAAGAGCATCAAGGGAACTGGTGACGAAGTCCTTGGTCACCTTGGAGAAGGCCTTGGTCAGGTCGATGCCAGGGTTGTGGTAGGAGACCTTCACCAAGATCTTGTGGAGAACACCGCAGCAGAGCTCACGGGACCCCTTGATCAAGTTGTTGGTTGTCCCTTCCTCGTACTTCTCCAACTCCCTGACAAGCTTCTCGAAGAAGATGGATATCTTGGCACTCGCCACCTCCCTGCATTCATGAGGGAACACAAACTCCACCAAGCCCATGGCGGCAAGATGGGTGGAGAGCATGTCGGCAATGCTCACGAGCTGCTCCGTCCACGTGTCCAAGTTTTGCTTCAGGTTGTTGAAGTTGCGGATGGCGGAGCTAAGCAAGTCCCTCTTGTTCTGGAGATCTTCAAGTATAGCCTGCTCCTTGGTCTTGGTAGCCTCGACGTTGTTTTTATAGGTGCTCGCCTTGACCCTCAGATCGGCAGCAACATCATCGGCAGCGGAGATCTCCTTGGTATTGTCGAAGATCGTCACTTGTAGCTCCGCCAAGGTGTGGGCCGACTTTTGGAGATCCTCCGACAGCCTGGTGACCTCCTTGCCGGAAGCGGGAAGGTCTGATTCCAACTAATACACAGCCATCAAGTTCAACCTTGGCGGACTGCGCATCTTTAGCAGCGTTGATGGCTTGTTAGAGCTAGCCGGTAAACTTTATTGCTTCCTTCTCTAGGGCATCCTTATGCCTCTTCTCCAACTCCTCGATCTGCTTCTCTATCTGGGTCTCGAGCTTGATAGTGAGGCCAGCTTCTTGGGCGGCGAGATCGACTTCATGGGAGTCGAGCAGGGCCTTGTGCTTGATAAGTTCTGTGTCAGCGGCAGCAATGCTCCTATCAGAATCTTCCCATGCCATCTCCGCCTCGACCTTCTGATGAACAAATTCCACCGCAGCCTTGGTGAGATCATCCTACCGGTCGGTGAAATCTTTGTGGCTCTCCATGAAACATGTGCGGGCCTTGGCAAGATGCTCTGAAATCTAACCTCTGCCTCGACAAGAAGAGCCTCCCGGCGGTCCAACTTCTCTAAGCGGTTGACATAGTGTGTCTGCAGCTGCTTGAAGTTTTTTTATTGAATACAAGATCGCATGCTCCTGAGCATCATTGTTGCCATGAAAGGCATCAACATTCAATGGCCCTCCAGCCATGGCAACTGCGCCGTCAAGGGCTCCTTCTTAAGAGGAAGCCTTGAGGATCACGCACCAGGGAAACTGACGAGCTGCAGATCACTGACCTTGAGGTACTGGCTAGGATGGGGTGCTTCTAGTGTCGATGGGTCGGCAACATCTTCACTGGTCGCTCCGAATGTGACGAGCATGCCTTTCCCAGGCCCTCCTGAGGCAAAAATGCCTTTAGTATCTGCTGCCACCTCCGAACACAGTTCTTCGATAGTTTTATTGTCAGTTTCCTTAATAGTCTTGCTCGTGGCTTCCTCCTCTTCTGCAGTCCAGTTGGACTCCTCAGCTGCCTCCTTGGTGATCTCCCCATTAGTAGCATCTACATCCATATCTTTGGATGGGGGAAGACCTGAAGAATCAAGAGGAGAAACATGAAATTGAATTTAGAAGAAGTTCATCAAGACAAAAAATAGATAAAGTAAAACATCAACGGCAGGAAACTCACCTATGGGCACATGCTGAGAAGGGGTAGTTCCTTATCTGACAAAATTAGTTGTCATTGCGTGACTACCGGCATCATCGCTTGTCGGCGCGTCCTCAACGCAAACGGGCTCGTCAACGAGACTCCTTGCCGAAAAATCCTTTCTGTGGGGGAGTGCTTTTGAGTGGACTTGGGAATGCTCACCTCTAGGTGTTCTGCCCCTATTTGAAGAGGAATGTAAGTAGAGGTGGTGTCCACGCCAGTACTCACCATCGGGTACTGAATGGGAACCTCTTGCAGGGAGCTGCGTGTCGGACTATGCTAGGGGCTGATGACAACAACTTCCATCTCTGGCACAGAGTTTGCCGCCCCCTCCGCAACAGGCGCAAGGTTCGCCTTCTTGGCCATGTGTCGAGCCAAGGTTTATTCATCCCTGCAATGTCGACAACAAGATTAGATAAATTCAATCCAAGACATCAAAACAAACAAAAGGACAGGCACGGTGGCTTACTCCTCCTCCTCCGAACTGAGGGTCGACAAGTCCCAGATCCCTTGTGGCGACCGATAGGAGCAAGTGGTGGAGTAGGCATCATGGAGAGAGTCGGTGGTGCGGCACAGCAGGAAGACCCTGCTCCCCTAGCGAAGGCCCCTATCAGGCGCTTTGCAATGATCTGCCTTGTCCGAAGTGGACAGGAAACATAGGCGGCGGGGTCCTACTCCTTCTCTTCATCAAGTGGCGGAGAGGAGCGTACTGCCTCCCCATTGCCGGACTTATGGAGAACGTGATATTTATTCTTTGCGATGATAGGGGCATGGAATTCCTCAAATTCTAGCTCCTCGGTAGCCTCAGGTTCCTCTCCCCTGACAGGATCCTCTAGCAAGTCGGTTGCCGCTGTTTCTTCATTCTCCTCCTCTTCCTCCTTGCCGCCATCCTCTTCCTTCTCATTGTCAGACACGGCAACACTTGAATTGCTACCGCCCACTTGAAATCTAGCCTTCACAACCCTCTTCCCGGTCCATTCGATCTCCTCTTCGGTCGTGTCACGGATGAGTTAAACCTCATCCCTGACGGCCACCTCCATTAGGTTGTCTAACCACTCCTGCACCACCTCCTTTGTCGGCAGCTCCCATATGGGGTCAACCCCATGCACATTGCACGCCAACATAATCACCAGGATCGTGTCCTTGGCAAAGCCATTGTATCAAGAGCTTAAACTTCTTGTTAGGGCAGAAGAGCTAGTGGGCCAAAATGGCGAGTTGTATCATCGTGAAGTTGGTGTCGAGCCTTGGTATCAGTCACATCACGTCGGCATCCTAGGGGAATCACTTCCGATCATGCACCGGCAAAGGAAGTCTACCTCCACCATTTCAATTGTGAGCCCGACAACCCTCAGCCATAGCATGCACATGATGGCGTACAAGAGTACTCCACTCCTTGTATTGTTTTGATTATGACTTCCAGATCTTGCAGAACGCCAGAGCATCCTTATCCTTGATGTAGCACCACTCCACCCACCATTCCTCCCACTTTTGGTGAAAGTTGCCGGGGGGATACACTTGTTTGTGGGAGTCCCTAGGGATCCCTATGATGCTGCCGAAGGGAGCATCTCCCTCTTTGTGTGGCTAATAAAAATGGCAGAAAACCACTACATTGGGAACTATTCCTACAAAATTCTTTCACATAGGCGTGAAGGTGGTCATGGCATTAGGAGTAAAATCTAACAGTCTGAAGTCATATGTCGGCATCAGATTTGCGAAGAAAGAAGAGAAAGGGGTGACCAACCTGCAATAAAAGTACGTCGTATAGAACAGTACTTCTCCTGGACGGGTTGGGTGTTGCCGGGAAACAACTCCGATGTAGGGTGAACCAAAGTATCCTTCCCCCACATACAAGCATAACTCTAGACGAGGTCGTTCACCTTCAACCCCAAAGGGTAGAAGACGGTGTTTTTTCTTCGTGCCTTCACGAGCGCCTCCTTCCATGCCTCCGCCTCGGGGTCGACCGCTTTCTTCGCCTTCTTCGCCGGGGCCGGAGCGAAAGCAGGTAATCTCCTCTTCGGCGCCATGACAGTCTCATGGGAGGATGAATATGGAGATGCTCGAAAGTGGCAGGGCAGGGGAAAAGCTTCACGTTGTGCGAGGAGGAAGATGGCAGCAACAGACTGGGGAACAATTGCTGGGATGAATAGCGCTTTTGTAGATTCCCCTTTTTATAAGGAAGATTTGTTGGGGAACGTTGCATGGGAAAAAATCCTACACACACGCAAGATCTATCCATGGTGATGAGCATCTACGAGAGGGAGAGTGGATCTACGTACCCTTGTAGATCGCTAAGCGGGAAGCGTTAAGAAACGCGGTTGGTGTAGTCGAACGTCTTTGCGATCCAAATCGCCGAGCGTCCCATGATCTCATCACGATCTGTCCTGTGATCCAATCATGATCCGTCCCGTGAACTCATCACGATCCATCCCGCGATCTCATCACGATCCGTTTCGTGATCTTGATCACGGTCCTTCCGATCTAGCGCCGAACAGACGACACCTCCGCGTTCAACACACGTATAGCTCAATGACGATCTTTGCCTTCTTGACCCAGCAAGAGGGAGCGGAGAGGTAGAAGAGTTCTCCAGGAGCGTGATGGCGCTCCGGTGATGGTGGTGGATCTATTCCGGCAGGGCTTCGCCTAAGCACTACAGAAATCCAATATAGAGGAGAAACTATGCACTAGAGGAACGGGTAACATGTGGCTGAAAATCTAGTGCCAAAACCCTAAAACCTCTAGTATATATAGGAGGAAGATAGGAGGAGGCTTGTCCCTCAAGGTACCAGCCCTTGGTTCGGCCGAATCAAGGAGGAGAGGAGAACTCCTCCTTCAATCCTAGTAGGACTAGGATTCCTCCCTATTTTGCCTTTTTTCCACCTTTTTCTCTTTGGGTTTTCTCTCCTAGCCGCATGGGCCTTGTGTGGGACTTCCACCAGCCCACTAAGGGCTGGTATTCACTCTCCCACAGACTATGTAGCCTCTTGGGTCGAAATACCTCTCCTGATGGTCCCCCAGTACACTACCGGCACTCTCAGTACCCTACCGATGAGCCCGAAACATTTCCGGCGACCAAAACAAGACTTCCTATATATCAATCTTTACCTTCGTACCATTCTAGTGCTCCTCGTGACGTCCAGGATCACATCCGAGACTCCGAACAATATTCGGTCACCACTATACATAACTCTATACTATAGAAACGTCACCAACCCTTAAGTGTGCAGACCCTGCGGGTTCGAGAACTATGTAGACATGACCGAGATACCTCTATGGTCAATAACCAATAGCGGGACCTGGATGCCCATATTGGTTCCTACATATTCTACAAAAATCTTTGTCGGTCGAACCTCTATGTCAAGGATTCATTTAATCCCATATTATGTTCCCTTTGTTCTTTGGTATGTTACTTGCCCGAGATTCGATCATCGGTATCTCCATACCTAGTTCAACCCCGTTACCGTCAAGTATCTTTACTCGTTCCGTAATACAAGATCCCATGACTAACACTTAGTCACATTGCTTGCAAGGCTTATTGTGATGTTGTATTACCGAGTGGGCCCTGAGATACCTCTCCGTCACACGGAGTAACAAATCCCAGTCTTGATCCATGCCAACCCAACAGACACCCTTAGAGATACCTGTAGAGCCCCTTTATAGTCACCCAGTTACGTTGCGGCATTTGATACACACAAGGTACTCCTCCGGTGTCAGTGAGTTGCATGATCTCATGGTCATAGGAACATATACTTGACATGCAAAAAACAGTAGCAATAAACTGACACGATCATATGGTACGTTTTTAGTTTGGGTCATGTCCATCACATCATTCTCCTAATGATGTGATCCCGTTACCAAATGACATCTCATGTCCATGACTAGGAAACCATAGCCATCTTTGATAAACGAGCTAGTCTATTAGAGCCATACTAGGGACATGGTGTTGTCTATGTGTCCACACATGTATCTGAGTTTCCGATCAACACAATTATAGCATGGATGATAAACGATTATCATGAACAAGGAAATATGATAATAACTAATTTATTATTGCCTCTAGGGTATATTTCCAACAGTCTCCCACTTGCACTAGTCAATAATCTAGTTCACATCACCATGTGATTCGCATTGTTATGAATCTTACACCCAATAAGTTCTCGGGCTCGATCATGCTTTGCATGTGAGAGGGGTCTTATAGTCAACGGGTCTGCGACATTCAGATCCGTGTGTAATTTGCAAATCTCTATGTCAAACTGTAAACACTGCTACCACACTTCACTTGGTGCTATTCCAAATGGCTGCTCCACTATACGTATCCATATTGCTACTACGAGTCATCCGGATTGGTGTTAAAGCTTGCATCGATGTAACTCTTTACGACAAACTCTTTGTCACCTCCATAATCGACAAACATCCCCTTAGTCTTTTAGTTACTAAGGATAATCTTGACCGCTATCCAGTGATCCACTCCTGGATCACCCTTGTACCCCTTGATGGACTCATGGCAAGGCACACACAGGTGTGGTACATAGCATGGGGTACTATACAGAGCCTACGGCTCAGGCATAGGGGACGAGGTTCATCCTTTCTCTTTCTTCTGCTGTGGTCGAGATTTGAGTGTTACTCAACTTCACACCTTACAAATAAGGCAAGAACTCTTTCTCTGACTAATCCATTTTGAACTCTTTCAAAATCTCGTCAAGGTATGTACTCATTGAAAGTCTCATCAAACATCTTGATCTATCTCTATAGATCTTGATGCTCAACAATTAGGTAGCTTTATCCAGGTCTTCCTTTGAAAACCATTTTTCAAACAACCATTTCTGCTTTCCAAAAATTCTACATTATTTCCGATCAACCAATATGTCATCCACATGTACTTATCAGAAATTCTATAGTGCTCCTACTCACTTTATTGTAAATACAAGTTTCTCATATACTTTGTACAGACACAAAAACTTTGATCACCTCATCAATGTTTATATTCCAACTCCGAGATGCTTGCTTCAGTCCATAGAAGGATCACTGAAGCTTTCTCACCTTTTAGCATCCTTAGGACTGACAAAACCTTCTGGTTGTATCACATACAACTTTTCCTCAAGTAAACTGTTAAGGAAACGGTGTTTTGTCATCCATCTGCCAGATTTCATAATTGAAAAATGCAGCAACTGCTAAGATAATTCCAACAGACTTGAGCATCGCTATGAGTGAGAAAGTCTCATCACAGTCAACTCTTTGAACTTGTCGGAAACTTCTTTGTGACAAGTCAAGCTTTATAAATGGTGACATTTACCATCAGCGTCTGTCTATACTTGGTTTTCATACATGGATCCTTTCTCGGATTTCATGGCCTCTAACCATTTGTTGGAATCCGGGCCCATCACCGCTTCTCCATATCTCGTAGGTTCATCGTTGTCCAACAACATGACCTCCAAGACAGAGTTGTCGTACCACTCAGGAGCAGTACGTGTCCTTGTTGACCTACGAGGTTCGATAGCAACTTGATCCGAAGATTCATGATCATGTAGCGACCCGACTCAAAACGAGTCAAGCGTTTGTGTGTTCTGTGCCATCCCTGGATCAGTATGCTGGCACACACAGTACATCAATGTATATATCAAAGTGCAATCACATGTAAATAACGTAAAACTGATATATACCTTAAAATAGCAGCGGATACAGTCAACGGGAGTGGAGTCCCAATAACACCAACGGCAAGTTGAGTGCGGACCGTAACCCTGAATCGTACTCTTACCCGTCGTAGAAGAGTATCTGCAACATAAGACGTTGCAGCCATGTAGGTCAGTACATTGAATGTACTGGCAAGATCACCATAGTAGAACAGAAAAATCAAGACTATTCTATATGCAAAGGCTTTGTGGCTCTGTGTCTGAGTTTTTGCATAAAAGCTGATTTTATTTTCCTACATCAAAGGAATATCAGGAATTTCACTATGGAGTTACCTATCATGACATGGTTCCGCCAACCAATGTCTCAATGGCCATAAGTATCATAAGTTGCCCACAATTAGTTATCAGTCCAGTGTTGAGAGTTCAGAGATAGATCCAAGTCTAGAAGCTCAAATTGTCCGTAACCGGGGACACGGCTAATCGATTAGGTTTAACTCTGCAGAGTGTTGTGTACTTTACCCACAAGATTCTTTCCCTCCTGGTAAGTCCTCGCACTACCTGGTGTTTGAGAACAGGATGAAAGAAACATGGTCTTTCAAAGTGTTTCCCTGACTGTCCGACAGTGCCCATCCAATCCTAACGTCGACTACATCTCGTAGCACTGCCCAGCAGAGTCACAACAAAGATCAACCAAGCCAGAGACCATAATGACTTGTGGCTACACAGGTAAGCTTCCGGGCATGAAGTATTCATCCTTCTCTTTGAGTCTGGGTGAAGCTTTCCGCAAGATGTCATGGCGCTTCTCCATGCATCCCGGCCATCCACTGGTTTCTCCAGGGATGCCCAATCAACCATCCTTCACCCAGTAGTGTGTATTGAAAACTTGTCTTCTCGAGTCTTGAAGTCTTGAGGTCTTGAAGATGCAGGACTTGAAGATGTCTTCATGAAGTCGTCGTTTTGACGTGGAGTCCTTCTTCACACCACTAACGAACACTCATACCAGAACCCGTCTACGCTAGCATAGCATTGCACTAACTAGCGTTCCCGGGGCTTTAGTAACAAGTGGTGGGTTCCTACCTCATGCATTCTACTCAACTACAAGAGTTTCAATAACACTACGGGAGGGATCTGTTGAATGATGTCACTACATGCAATAAAACATAGGTATGAAAAGATGGTCAAAGTGAACTTGCCTGTACTGTTGATGAAGAGAAAGATCGCTCTCAGAAATAACTTGATAGACTATTCGTCACTCTCTGTTGAGAAATCTATATAACAACCATTGCATTCATAAGCAAACACTTCTAGCAATCAAAACTGACAATCACAATGTAACACAAGAACAAAAGCAACAAGGTTGATGAAGGCAATACTTAAGACAAAAGTTAAAATCAAGAAAGTTTTCATAAAAGCAACTAAAGTAGTTTTCCCCTAAAACAATTATTTTCAAATAGTAACAAACAATAACAAAGTAAAATACAACAAAAGGATTTTAGTAAATATTTTACTAGCAAAAGAATTACTTTTGAAAGACAACTAAAACTATGAAAACAACATTCTAACAACATGAGTGTTTGCCTAATGAATTTAACTACAAGCACAACTATAAACTAAAAGAAAACATTTTGTAAAATAACTAAGTTAACAGAAAATAATTTATAAAAACCTTTATTACAAAACATAATTAGATCATCTAAACGTTTTGTGAAAAGAGTTTCTATTAAATTAAACTGTTTTATAACACATTACCTAATGATAAAGAACATAGTTTTCCTATCATAATAGGGCAAAACTAAAGTATTTTTATTAACAAAACATTTCTTAACAGAAAAGATTACTAGAAACTTTTTCTTGGAAAACAGAATTTTAATAATATAAAACTTTGTTAAAATTAACTATTACTAACTAGTCTGTTTTTATGAAACAATGCTTAGTTAAAAATATAATGTTCCTATAACAACATAGTAATAAACTAAGCAAATTATTATTATTGTTTTAACAGTAAGTATAAATCCTAAATTTAGAACAACAAAACTAAATGAAATCTAAAACATAACATAAATCATATTCAGATTTTCAAAATAAAACAAAGTAAATCAATATAAATAAACTAATATGAAACTAAACAGATTCTGTTTGGTTTGAAAATACTATTTAAAACTATTATAAAAATTCTCAAACTCTACCAAATGATAGCTATGGTCACTAGTGACAAGTAGGAAAAAGAATCATTCAAAAATTCATTTTAGAACTCAAGATATTTCAGCAAACAAAATTTAAATCAAATCTGTTCAAATTCAAATTTAAATGTTCAAACATAGCCAAATTTGATATCTACAGAAACTAGATGAAATTTGTGACACTATACAAAAAAATCATTTAAAAACATTAAACAGTTTAAAAGATATAAAGGAAATAAAATCAGAACTTATTCTGGAAACAGAAATTAAAACAGAAAAGAAAATGCGTTTCTATTGGTCAGGGGGTACACGTGTCGCTTCCTGATTGGATAAAGGGGTGCGCGTGCGGGGCAAATACGAGCGGGTGACCGACGCCTAGAAGAAAACGCTTCGCGGTTTTATTCCTTCTAATCTAAGCCGTTCAAAGGAGATCTGACGGAGGGGGAAAGAAAGGAGAGCTCACAAGGGAGGGTTACCGGCGATGGGCGTCTCCGACGACGGCGACGGCGGCGGCGTGACGCAGGTGAGCCCTTTGGTGGGTCTCCGACGATGGCGAGGGTGTCAGTCGACGGTGGCGAGGATGACGAACACGGCAGTGGCGTCAGGGGAGCGAGGAGGCGACGGTGACGATGGCCACGAGCTCGGGATGGTTTCGGGATGTGGTGGCCGAGGGAGAATTCCGGCGAGGGTGGCGGTGCGGCAGTTCTGTTGGATCTCCGGTGGAGGCGAGGGTATGGGAAGGTGCGCACGGCTGTGGGGAAATCGTCGGAGGGCTCGGGAGAGTGCGGGGAGGTCAGGGTGATGCGGGGACGCGATAAGGGCGCGGCGGCTACCGGTTGCTCCGGCGAGCGATTCCGGTGAGGGTGATGCACGGGAGAAGGGGAAAACAGGAGGAATGGAGAGAGAAGGGGGTGGGTACTTATAGGGCCAGGTGCGGGGTAGGGGAGTAAAGGAGGGAGGGGGTCCGTGACGAGGGGATCCGACGACGGCGTCGGGCGCGTGGGAGGAGGAAGGCGACCGCGGGATTGAGAGGGAGCGGGTGGTGGGTCCGGCTTGTCAGTGGGAGAGAGGGAGGGGCACAGTTATCGGGCGACCGCGCGGGAGAAGGGAGCGGGTAGCGGGTCCCACACGTCAGCGAGAGCGGGCGAGCTGTTAACGCGTCGGTTGACCGGCGCGTATTGAATTCGCGAAATAAACCCTGTGGGCCGGCCCGTTTTAATTCTAAAACCATTACCGTTTTCTGTTTAATGTTTTTCCAGAGCGTTTCAAAAACCTTTAAAGCATTCAAATCGTCTCTAAATATAGGAGTATTATATATCAAAATTAACAGAATAATAAATGCAATTTAATGAACATTTTTATTCTGGCATTTGAATACATTACAAAAATCATTTTTCAGAAAATGCCTTAATTGGCTTTATTTACTTTTGCAAATATTTTTCAAATAACTTTTTGGGTTTGATGATTCAAAAAACTTCACAAATTGCCCCCTGGCTTGGAGTGTCATGTTACTCCTTTCAAATCATTGTCAGGGGTTTGAATACTTTGAAAATTTTGAATAGGGACCAAATATGAAATGGATTTTCAAAATAATCCAGAGGTTTTCAAAAGCTCTTTCAATTCCTTCTTTTAAACTTCCAACTCATATTTCTTAAAATTTGAGGAAGTCATATTATCCTCTCTCATGAAAATCATTGAGTTGCATAAAGTTTTCTGAATTTGAAATATTTTTCAAATGAAATTCAAATCATTTTCAAATCCCTTTTTATATCTTTAAATGGAAGAAGTCATTTCATCTTCACTCTAGGGTTTTGTGATGAAATGAATTTTGAATTCCTGGTGATCAAAATGCAGATTGAATGTTTTGGGAAAGTCATTTCATTCCCTCTCAATAAACTTTCAAAAAGTTTCAAAAAGTTTCAAATTTTCACTCAATTTCAATCACTCAAACAAACAAACAAACAATCATTCTAATAATTATTATAACATTCCAAAGTTTGGGATGTTATAGATCATCATCATTAACTTCCTCTTCAACTGACGTAGGCTCCACAGAAACATCTTTCTACGCTGCGCTACTCTCTGGTTGAAGCAAAGGTTCAACAACCTCATCAAGTTCCATCTTCCTCCCACTCAATTCTTTCGAGAGAAACTTTTTCTCGAGAAAGGACCCAGTTTTAGCAACAAACACTTTATGCTTGGATCTAAGATAGAAGGTTTACCCAACTATTCTTAGGGTATTCTATGAAGATGCATTTGTCCGCTTTGGTTTCAAGCTCATTAGATGAAAACCTTTTTCACATAAGTGTTGCAGCCCCAAACATTAAGAAATGACAGCTTAGGTTTCTATCAAACCATATGGTGTCATCTCAACAGATTTAGATGGTGCCCTATTTAAAGTGAATGTAGTTTTCTCTAATGCATAACCCCAAAATTATAGTAGCAAAACGATAAAAGACATCATAGCACGCACCATATCCAATAGAGCACGACTATGACGTTCGGACACACCATCACACTATGGTGTTCCAGGTGGCGTGAGTTGTGAAACAACTTTCACATTGTCTTAAGTTGTATGCCAAACTCGTAACTCAGATATTCACCTCCACGATCATATCGCAGACATTTTTATCTTCTTGTCACGATGATCTTTAAACTTCACTCTGAATTTGCTTGAACCTTTCAAACGATTTAGACTTGTGTTTCATTAAGTAAATATACACCATATCTACTCAAACCATTAGTGAAGGTAAGCAAACAAGGATATCCACCGCACGTTACAAGACTCATTGGATTGCATACATCAACATGTATCATTTCTGATAAATCACTTGGCCGCTCCAACATGTATCATTGGATTGCATACATCAACATGTCTCAACCAATTCGAAATCAAATGAGTCCAAAGATCCATCAACATGGAGTTTCTTCATGCGCTTTATACCAATATGACAATTATTCTCTAACTTAAATGAATAACCGTGTTGCAGATCTAATCACGTTCATGCTCAACGCAAAACACCAAATAACATTTATTTAGGTTTGTCACTAATCCCGAAGGTAGAGAGAGTGTGCGATGTTAATCACATCAACCTTTGGAAACATTTCCAACACACATCGTCACCTCACCCTGTCGTGGATTTATCACGGCAGATGTCCGGTGAACGGACTTGGATTCGAGGCCATCGCTAACGGGGTGGACTCAAAGGGGTTGATCGGGACGAAAGACACGGATTTACCCAGGTTCGGCCCCTCAAGTTGAGGTAATAGTCTACGTCCTGCTTGTGTTTGTATTGCTTGTGTATCAATTACAAGGAGCTAGAAGCTTGACCTAGTTCTCGATCACCTGTCCTCTAAGTCGCCCCGGGTCTGCCTTTATATAGGAGGTCAGGACCACCGGGTCGTTACAATTGTTAACCGAGTCTTATTGTATGTTCGAGTCTCTCTCTATCTTCTTGTTCAAGCTGTCTTTGAGATGGCTTACACGCCCGGGTCTTCTCTGTCCGGGTTGTCGTATGGCCCACACCATGAGCCGCCTATCTTTCTGGGCCACCAGTCTTACGGCTCACCCTTGGGCTGGCTCACGAGCCAGCAACATGACCCGGAGCCTCCACGGCGGGTCATATCGCGGGGTTATATCCCCAACACTAGGCCCCAGGTTGAATTGAGCTTGTTCACTTCATCCTAATCTTCTGATTTTGGCGAGTTGCCCGGAAATGACCCGACGTGACGTCATGAGATCCGCTGACGTATCACCGAATCTTTCATTAAACAGTCATCCCGAGAATCGAGGCGTCTGTTGGAAATATACCCTAGAGGCAATAATAAATTAGTTATTATCATATTTCCTTTTTCATGATAATCGTTTATTATCCATGCTATAAATTGTATTGATCGGAGACTTAGATGCATGTGTGGATACATAGACAAAACCATGTCCCTAGTATGCCTCTAATGGACTAGCTCATTAATCAAAGATGGTTAAGGTTTCCTAGCCATGGACATGAGATGTCATTTGATAGTGGAATCACATCATTAGGAGAATGATGTGATGGACAAGACCCAAACTACAAACGTAGCATATGATCGTGCCAGTTTATTGCTACAGTTTTCTGCATGTCAAGTATATGTTCCTATGACCATGAGATCATGCAACTCACGGACATCGGAGGAGTGCCTTGTGTGTATCAAACGTCGCAACGTAACTGGGTGACTATAAAAGGTGCTCTACAGGTATCTCCGAGGGTGTCTATTGAGTTGGCATGGATCAAGACTGGGATTTGTTACTCCGTGTGACGGAGAGGTATCTTAGGGCCCACTCGATAATGCAACATCACAATAAGCCTTGCAAGCAATGTGACTAAGTGTTAGTCATGGGATCTTGTATTACGGAACGAGTAAAGAGACTTTCCGGTAACGAGGTTGAAATAGGTATGGAGATACCGACGATCGAATCTCGGGCAAGTAACATACCGAAGAACAAAGGGAACATCATACAGGATTAACTGAATCCTTGACATAGAGGTTCGACCGATAAAGATCTTCATAGAATATGTAGGAACCAATGTGGACATCCAGGTCCCGCCATTGGTTATTGACCATAGAGGTGTCTCGGTCATGTCTACATAGTTCTCGAACCCGCAGGGTCTGCAAACTTAAGGTTTGGTGACGTTTTGGTAGTATAGAGTTATGTATGGTGGTTACCGAAGGTTGGTAGGAGTCCCGGATGAGATCTAGGACGTCACGAGGAGCTCCGGAATGGTCTGGAGGTAAAGATTCCTATATAGGAAGTCCTATTTTGGTCGCCGGAAAAGTTTTGGGCTCATCGGTAGTGTACCGGGAGTGCCGGTAGTGTACCGGGGGACCATCGGGAGAGGTATTTCGACCCAAGAGGCTACATGGGATGTGGGAGGGTGGAAACCTTCCCTTAGTGGGATGGTGGAAGTCCTCTAAGAGGCCCATGTGGCTGGACTTGAGAAAGAAAGAAAAAACCGCAAAAGGTGGGAATAGACTCCAAGTAGGAAAGGAGCAATCCTAGTCCTACTAGGATTGGAGGAGGACTCCTCCAATCCTCCTTGCGCAAGAGGCAAGGCAGGGCTGCCTTGTGCGCCATCCCTCCTCCTCCCTCCCTCTTATATATACTGGAGGTATTGGGTGTTTTGCACTTGATTTTACGGCCACGTGCTACCCGTTCCACCGGTGCTCCTCTAGATCGGATTTCCACAGTGCTTAGGCAAAGCCCTGCCGGAATTGCTCCACCACCATCATCGGAGCGTCTTCACGCTGTCGGTGAACTCTTTTACCTCTCCACTTCCTCTTGCTCGATCAAGACGGTGGAGATCGTCATCAAGCTGCACGTGTGCTGAACGTGGAGGTGCCGTCTGTTCAGCACTAGATCGGAAGGACCGTGATCAAGATCGCGAGACGGTTCGTGATGAGTTCACGGGACGGATCGTGATGAGATCGCGGGATGGATCGTGATGAGATCGCGGGATGGATCATGATGAGTTCGCGGGACGGATCGTGATTGGATCGCGGGACGGATCGTGATGTGATCGTGGGACGCTCGGCGATTTGGATCGCGAAGATGTTCGACTACACCAACCGCGTTTCTTAACGCTTCCTGTTTAGCAATCTACAAGGGTATGTAGATCCACTCTCCCTCTTGTAGATGCTCATTACCATGGATAGATCTTGCATGTGCGTAGGAATTTTTTTGTTTCCCATGCAACATTCGCCAACAGTGGCATCATGAGCTAGGTCTATGCGTAGATGAGATCTCGAGTAGAACACAAAAGGTTTGTGGGCGTTGATGCTTAGATTGCTTCCTCCCTTGGTTGGATTTTTGTTTAGCGGTATTTTGAGATGAAGCGGGCCGGACCAACATTACTCGTATGCTTACGAGAGACTGGTTCCCTCGACGCAACTTGTTGCCTAGATGGCTTGCGGGTGGCAGTTTCTCTCACTTTAGTTGGATCGGATTCGACAAAGGCGGTCCTTGAGAAGGTTGAAAAGAAACTAGTGTATCACCTTTGTGGTTTTTGCGTAGATGAGAATTGTTCTTGCTAGATACCCGTAGCAGCCACGTAAAACATGCAACAACAATTAGAGGATGTCTAACTTGTTTTTGTAGGGTATGTTGTGATGTGATATGGCCAATTACATGATGTGATATATGTGATGTATGAGATGATCATGTGATGTATAGAATTTCACGACTTGCATGTTGATGAGTACGGCAACCGGCAGGAGCCATAGGGTTGTCTTTAATTATTGTATGACCTGCGTGTCAATCATTAAGCGCTATGTAATGCTTTACTTTATCGCTAAACGGTAGCAATAGTAGTAGAAGCATGCAGGGCGCGACAACCACGATGGCGACACGTTGATGGGTATCAAGATAATGGAGATCATGGTATCGTGCTGGTGACGATGGAGATCATGCTGGTGCTTTCAAGATGGAGATCTAAAGCACAAGTTCATGGCCATATCATGTCACTTATGAATTGCATGTGATGTTAATCCTTTTATGCACCTTGTTTTGCTTAGTATGACGGTAGCATTATAAGGTGATCCCTCACTTAAATTTCAAGATAAAATTGTGTTCTCCCCGAGTGTGCACCGTTGCGAAAGTTCGTCGTATTGAGACACCACGTGATGATCGGGTGTGATAGACTCTACGTTCACATACAATGGGTGCAAGCCAGTGTTGCACATGCAGAACACTCGGGTTAAACTTGACGAGCCTAGCATGTATAGACATGGCCTCGGAACACAAGAGACCGAAAGGTCGAACATGAGTCATATAGTAGATATGAGCAACATGATGATGTTCACCATTGTAACCACCTCAACTCACGTGATGATCGGACTTGAGTTGGTGAATTTGGATCATGTATCACTCGGATGACTGGAGGGATGTCAATTTGAGTGGGAGTTCTTAAGTAATATGATTAATTGAACTCATTATCATGAACATAATCAGTAGTGTCTTTGCAAAATTATGTTGTAGATTACTAGCTCACGCTGTAGCTCCCTTGAATTTTATATGTTCCGAGAGAAATAGAGTTGAAAGATGATGGTAGCAATATTGCAGACTGGCTCCGTGATCTGAGGATTGTCCTCATTGCTGCACAGAAGGCTTATGTCCTTAATGCACCGCTCGGTGCACCAACCCCTCTAGCATTGTTTGTAGATGTTGTGAACATCTGACATGCACGTTTTGATAACTACTTGACAGTTTAGTGCGTCATGTATTACAGCTTAGATTTGAGGCTCCGAAACATTTTGAACGTTGTGGAACATATGAGATGTTCTAAGAGCTGAAATTAGGATCTCAGGCTCATGCCCGTGTTGCGAGAGATGAGATCTCCCACAACATTCTTTGCCTCTAAGATGAAAGAGAATAGCTCAATCGTTGAGCATGTGCTCAGATTGTCTGGGTGCTACAATCGCTTGAATCGAGTGGGAGTTGATCTTCCAGATAGGATAGTGATTGATATAGTTCTCCAAGTCAGTCTCGCTAAAGCTACTAGAACTTGGTGATGAACTATAAAACGCCAGGGATAGAAATAATGATCCCTGAGCTATTCGCGATGTTTGACACCGCAAAGGTAGAAATCGAGAAGGAGCATCAAAGTGTTGATGGTTAGTTAAAACCACTAGTTTCGACAAGAGCAAGAAGGGAAACTTCATGGATAGCAAGTCAGTTGGTGCTCTAGTGAAGCAACCCAAAGTTGAACTCAAACCCGAGACTAAGTGCTTCGATTATGAGGAGAGCGGTCACTGAAGCGGAACAACCCTAGATACTTGGTAGATAAGAAGGCTGGCAACGTCAACAGAAGTATATTTGATATACGTGTTATTGATGTGTACCTTGCTAGTACTCCTAGTAGCACCTAGGTATTGGATACCAGTTCGGTTGCTAAATGTTAGTAACTCAAAATAAAATCTACGAAATAAACGGAGAACTAGCTAAGTGTGAGGTGACGATGTGTGTTGGAAATGTTTCCGAGGTTGATGTGATCAACATCGCACGCTCTCTCTACCTTCGAGATTAGTGACGAACCTAAAATAAATGTTATTTGGTGTTTTTTTTCATTGAGCATGAATGTGATTAGATCATGTTCGTTGCAACATGGTTATTCATTTAAGTTAGAGAATAATGGTTATTCTATTTACATGAATAATACCTTCAATGATCAAGCACCCAGTAAGAATGGTTTGTTGAAACTTGATCGTAGTAATACACATGTTCATAACATTGATGCCAAAAAGATACAAAGCTAATAATGATAGTACCACATACTTGTGGCACTGCCGCTAAATGTCATATTGGTATAAAGCGCATGAAGAAACTCCATGCTTATGGATCTTTGGACTCATTCGTTTTCGAATCGGTTGAGACATGCGAACCATGCCTCTTGGTCAAAGATGACTAAGGACCCCGTTTTCTGTTTTGATGAAGCAGGCAAGTGATTTATTGGAAATGATACATGTTGATGTATGCAATCCAATGAGTCTTGTAGCATGCGGTGGATATCATTATTTTCTTACCTTCACTGATGATTTGAGTAGATATAGTGTATATTTACTTAATGAAACACAAGTCTGACTCGTTTGAAAGGTTCAAGCAAATTCAGAGTGAAGTTTAAGATCATCGTGAAAAGAAGATAAATATGTTTGCGATATGATCGTGGAGGTGAATATCTAAGTTACGAGTTTGGCATACAACTTTAGACAATGTGAAAGTTTGTTCACAACTCACGCCACCTGGAACACCATAGTGTGATGGTGTGTCCGAACATCATAGTCGTGCTCTATTGGATATGGTGTGTGCTATGATGTCTATTATCGTTTTGTTACTGTAATTTTGGGGTTATGCATTAGAGACAACAACATTCACTTTAAATAGGGCACCATCTAAATCCGTTGAGATGACACCGTGTGAACTATGGTTTGATAGAAACCTAAGCTGCCATTTCTTAATGTTTGGGGCTGCGACGCTTGTGTGGAAAATGTTTTCGCCTAATGAGCTCGAACCCAAAGCGGACAAATGCATCTTCATAGAATACCCTAAGAACAGTTGGGTGAACCTTCTATCTCAGATCCAAGCATAAAATGTTTGTTGCTAAAACTGGGTCCTTTCTCGAGAAAGGGTTTCTCTTGAAAGAATTGAGTGGGAGGAGGATAGAACTTGATGAGGTTATTTGAACCTCTGCTTCAACCAGAAAGTAGCGCAGCGCAGAAAGATGTTTCTGTGAAGCCTACGTCAGTTGAAGGGGAAGTTAATGATGATGATCATGAAGCTTCGGATCAAGTTACTATCAATCTACAAGGAAAATAGAACTTGATGAGGTTATTGAACCTTTACTTCAACCAGAAAGTGGCGCAGCATAGAAAGATGTTTCTGTGAAACCTACGTCAATTGAAGAGGAAGTTAATGATGATGATCATGAAGCTTCAGATCAAGTTACTATCGAACTTCGTAGGTCGACAAGGACGTGTACTGCTACTGAGCGGTACGACAACCCTGTCTTGGAGGTCATGTTGTTGGACAACGATGAACCTACGAACTATGGAGAAGCGATGATGGGCCCGAAAACCAACAAATGGTTAGAGGCCATGAAATCCGAGAAAGGATCCATGTATGAAAACCAAGTATAGACTTTGGTGGACTTGCTCGTTGGACGTCAGGTCGTTAAGTACAAATGGATCTTTAAAATGAAGACAGACGCTGATGGTAATGTTACCATTTGTAAAGCTCGACTTGTTGCAAAGTAGTTTATGACAAGTTCAAAGAGTTGACTGCGATGAGACTTTCTCGCTCGTAGCATTGCTAAACTCTGTTGGAATTATGTTACCAGTTACTGCATTTTTCAATTATGAAATCTGGCAAATGGATGCCAAAACATCATTTCCTTCCTTAAGGAAAGGTTGTATGAGATACAACCAGAAGGTTTTGTCAGTCCTAAGGATGCTAAAAGGTGTGCAAACTTCAGTGATTCTTCTATGAACTGAAGCAAGCATCTCGGAGTTGGTATATACACTTTGATGAGGTGATCAAGGTTTTTGTGTCTGTACAAAGTTTACGAGAAACTTGTATTTGCAATAAAGTGAGTGGGAGCACTATAGAGTTTCTGATAAGTATACGTGGTTGACATATTGCTATTCGGAAAAGATGTAGAATTACTCGAGAGCATAAACAGTTGTTTGAAAAGAGTTTTTCAAAGGAAGACCTGGATGAAGCTACCTAATTGTTGAGCATCAAGATCTATAAAGATAGATCAAGATGTTTGATAAGACTTTCAATGAGTACATACCTTGACAAGATTTTGAAAGAGTTCAAAATGGATTAGTCAGAGAGATGTGTTCTCGCCTGCTTTGTAAGGTATGAAGTTGAGTGAGACTCAAAGCTCGACCATGGCAGAAGAAAGAGAAAGGACGAATGTCATCCCCTATGCCTTAGCCATAGGTTGTGTATAGTATGCCATGCTGTGTACCGCACCTGTGTGTGCCTTGCCATGAGTCCGTCAAGGGGTACAAGAGTAATCCAGGAGTGGATCACTGGACAGCGGTCAAGATTATCCTTAGTAACTAAAAACTAAGGAGATGTTTCTTGATTATGGAGGTGATAAAGAGTTCGTCGTAAAGAGTTATGTCGATGCAAGCTTTAAACACCAATCCGGATGACTCGTAGTAGCAATCTGGATACGTATAGTGGAGCAACCATTTGGAATAGTACCAAGTGGAGTGTGGTAGAAGTGTTTACGGTTTGACATAGAAATTTGCAAAGTACACACGGATGTGAATGTCGCAGACCCGTTGATTATAAGACCTCTCTCACATGCAAAGCATGATCGATCCCCAGAACTCATTGGGTGTTAGATTCATAATACGAATCACATGGTGATGTGAACTAGATTATTGACTCTAGTGCAAGTGGGATACTGTTGGAAATATGCTCTAGAGGCAATAATAAATTTGTTATTATCATATTTCCTTGTTCATGATAATCGTTTATTATCCATGCTATAAATTGGATTGATCGGAGACTTAGATGCATGTGTGGATACATAGACAAAACCATGTCCCTAGTATGCCTCTAATGGACTAGCTCGTTGATCAAAGATGGTTAAGGTTTCCTAGCCATGGACATGAGATGCCATTTGATAACGGAATAAAATCATTAGGAGAATGATGTGATGGAAAAGACCCAAACTACAAACATAGCATATGATCGTGCCAGTTTATTGCTACTGTTTTCTGCATGTCAAGTATATGTTCCTATGACCATGAGATCATGCAACTCACGGACATCGGAGGAGTGCCTTGTGTGTATCAAACGTCACATTGTAACTGGGTGACTATAAAGGTGTTCTACAGGTATCTCCGAGGGTGTCTATTGAGTTGGCATGGATCAAGACTGGGATTTGTTACTCCGTGTGACGGAGAGGTATCTCAGGGCCCACTCGGTAATGCAACATCACAATAAGCCTTGCAAGCAATGTGACTAAGTGTTAGTCACGGGATCTTGTATTTCTAGTATTGGAGGATAATAGGAAAAGACTCCAAGTAGGAATAGACTCCAAGTAGGAAAGGAGCAATCCTAGTCCTACTAGGATTGGAGGAGGACTCCTCCAATCCTCCTTGCGCAAGAGGCAAGGCAGGGCTGCCTTGTGGTCCAGCCCACCTCCTCCCTCCCTCTTATATATACTAGAGGTATTGGGTGTTTTGCACTTGATTTTACAGCCACGTGCTACCCGTTCCACCGGTGCTCCTCTAGATCGGATTTCCGCAGTGCTTAGGCGAAGCCCTACCGGAATTGCTCCACCACCATCACCGGAGCGTTGTCACGCTGCCGGTGAACTCTTTTCCCTTTCCACTTCCTCTTGCTGGATCAAGAAGGTGGAGATCGTCATCAAGATGCACGTGTGCTGAACACGGAGGTGCCGTCTGTTCGGCGCTAGATCGGAAGGACCGTGAACAAGATCGCGAGACGGTTCGTGATGAGTTCACGAGACGGATCGTGATGAGATCAGGGGACGGATCATGATGAGATCGTGGGACGTATCGTGATGAGTTCGCGGGACGGATCATGATTGGATCACGGGACGGATCGTGATGTGATCACGGGACGCTCAGCGATTTGGATCGTGAAGATGTTCGACTACACCAACCGCGTTTCTTAACGCTTCCCGCTTAGCAATCTACAAGGGTATGTAGATCCACTATCCCTCTTGTAGATGCTCATCACCATGGATAGATCTTGCGTGTGCATAGGAAATTTTTTGTTTCCCATGCAACGTTCCCCAACAACGTCCGCCTCGGTCAAACGGTGTCGTCGCCTGGATTTTCGTGCCTTCCTCATTCCCTCTTTAAATATGACACGTGCGGGTCGAAGCCTTTCACTCTTCCCGCTCACGCCTCTTCTTCTTCTTCCTGTCGCCGCTGCTCCAACGTCCTCGTCGTCCGGTGCCATCTTCGCAGCTACACCGACCGGGCCGCTGCATCACCCTGATACGTATCAGAGACCTTCCGCCTCCGCCGCGACATCTCCAGTGAGTTCTCATTCTTCTTAGATCGCCCACCACCGTAGTAGGGTTTCACCGGGGGCTCCGCCGCCGCCGCTCGGGCTCCGGCACCGCCACCGCGAGTATATCTCGATGTCGTTGGTGCCTTTAGATTGCGCTCTCGCCTCGCCGCCGTGCGCGGGCCGGCCGCGCGTAATGCGCGGACCGCGATGGCTCCAGTCCATTTTCTTTTCTCCCGCTGTTCATCGCTAGGTTAGGATTAAAATCCTTTTCTCCGCTTTTGTAGAACCGTAGCCATAGTATTAGTTTGAGGAATCTGTTTTTTAGGACTTAGCCAATTTTCAATCTTCCTTTCCTCCGTTGAGTCGCTAAGCTTCTCCGGCTCTCATCAACCGGGTCTTTCCACATTATCCGTAGAACCCTTAAACCTGTAAGCCATCATAAATATTTGCTTGCGCTTGACTTATCACGCCCTTTACCTTGCACAGTATTTAAGCCGCCAATATGTCTCGTGCGTCCAACTCATGCAACTGGGTTTGTTCTTGTGTTACGGAGGAGTACTTAGTAGGTTATGTTGAAGCGGGTACTCTCCCTCCCAAAGAGGTCCTCAATTGGCGAGTTCCGGGTAAAGAGACCCGGCCTTCTCCCCAAAAAGGAGAGATAGTAGTCTTGACTGATCACATCGAGCGAGGGTTCATGCCACCCGTCTCTAAGTTTTTCCGGGATGTTCTTTATTTTTACAAGATGCATCCTCAAGACTTGGCACCCAACTCCGTCTCAAACATCTGCAACTTCCAAGTTCTCTGCGAAGCTTATCTGCGAACTAAGCCGTCCGTGGGGTTCTTTCGAGAGTTCTTCTATGCCAACCGCCAAACTGAAATGAAGGGTGGTTCGAGTCTGGAGCTGGGCGGCATTTCTATTCAACGCTGCCGAGGCATCATCTTTCCTGGCAATCCAATGCCGAGTCACCCAAAGGATTGGAATAAGACGTGGTTCTACTGCCAAGAGACCTCTCCTGAGAAAGAGCACTCATTGGCGGGTTACCGCCCCTCCCGGCTTAGGACAGACACAGAGCTTCTCGGCCGGCTCTCAACCTCGGAGCGTACCAGATACGAGCCGTTCCACGCCAAGATCAAAGCGCTCCTGGCCAACGGTTTAATAGGATTGGATTTGATCCGCTGCTGGATTTCCCGGCGGATCATGCCTTGAAGCCGCAGAGGTCGGCTTATGTGCGAGTATGAAGGCAAATATGACAGCTCGTTGTGCTTCGGCGAGTCAACACTGACAGAGGATGATATTACCACTACCATCCGGAGCCTTGTCCACGAAGCCTCCGGCTCATGTAGTGCCATCGGCCTGGCGCCTTTCTGCGTCAATAATCCGGCTCCCGATGTAAGTTAATCTCTTCCCATCCGTCTCTTAGATATTGCTTGTACTTTGATGATTTGCTATTCAGTCTCTGGGTCATTCCCGTAGACCGACTCAGAATTCTGGAAGAAGGAATATGTTGCCCCTCCAAACAAACCCAGGAAGAAGGGCGTGACCAAGAGGGCTAGAAAAGATGCCCCGCAAGAGAATTTGTTTGACCCGCCACCATCATCCAGCTCAGAGGTAATACTTTAATTTCATTGCTTGATCTTTTACCTTCCTGCTTTATTAATGCTTGTTTTACTTGCATGATGAAGTGGAAACCAGCCGCGCCAAAGCTCCTGAGGTAAATTATGCTTCTTCCGGCTCAGAATGTTTCGTCCCCCGAAAGCCGCGGAGGGTTATCAGAAAAGTTCCTATTTCTCACCCTCTTGCTTACCTGGCTCCCAATTTTCTCTTGAAAAAGCAACAGCAGGCCGAGCGTCGACAGACTCGAAGCACCGGCTCTACTAAGCTTGTGCCCGAGTTACCAAATTCTCCGGCTCCAAAGAAACGCCCCGTAGAGGTTTATGTCTCTACTTTTCCTTTAACTTTCTTTTGTAAACTTGACACTTTTCTCATCTATATGTTTTATTCTTTTGAGAAATCCCCTTCCTCCGGCAACTCTTCGGCGTTAGTTCTACCACCGCCCAAGATCAATCCGCTGTAAGCATTCCTTACTATGATATCCGGACATCCGGCTCTTAATATGATAGCAACATCTTCGACTGCTGATCCTTCAATTTTGCAGTGCTCAAGCCAAGCGTCGCAAGACCAACAAGCCGTCCCCCGGCCCTGTTATCCAAGAGCCAAAACTCGCACAACTAGAGGAGGCTGAAGCAGAAGAAAATCCAGAAGCTGCCTCCACAGAACTGGCTGCTGTCGATGTCACCATGGAGAGCCCTCCAAGGGCTCCTTCAAAACCGGCGACTCCTGCCGAGACCCCTGCAACCCCAAATGTTGTTATCACCAGGTCTGGTCATCAAACTCCTTCGGCTCATGTGCTGACCAAGCATATAGAGCCGGCCGAGGCCTCGAAGAAGCTGAACTTTTGACTCTTCGTACGAGAAGATGACAATCGAGGAGCTCCACGCCGGGTATATAAACCGGGTTAACACCAGCCGGGATCTAGAACTCCGGGCTGGTCTCTTTAATGAAGACAAAATACGAGGTACTCTTCTTGTTGCCATACCCTTACTTAGCCCCCAAGTGCCGGTTCAATGTACTCAATCGTTGAACCGGGTCTTTGTTTAACTTTCTGTTAGAAAACAATCATAGCCATTGTCCCCTAGAGTCGGCTTAATTTGCCAAAATTGAGTCGGATCTTCCTTTAGATAACTTAAACCGCTAGTCCTAGCCCCCAAGGGCCGGCTCAAGCTTGATAAAGTTGAGTCGGATCTTTAGTGTAGATATCTTGAAGAATCGCCTGTAGCCCCCAAGGGCCAACTCAAAACAAAGTTTGAGTCAGGGCTTCCATTAGAAGTAAAGTGAAGAGCCATAGTGTAGCCCCCAAGTTCCGGATTAACTTTGAAGCAGATGAACCGGAACTACATTGCATACTCAAAGATCAAACATACATTAGCCCCCAAGTGTCAAATATATTGCTTGCAATCTGTTTGAGACTTGCATAATCTTTGCTGTTAACACTCATCATTTGATATGACCTTTCCTTCGGCAGCTTATCCTGTATTTTGATGTTTTGCAGAAAACTTTAAGCGAAGCCGGGTCTCAATTGGCGGATCTGAAGGCCAACTTGGCGGCTCAACAAGAAGCCCGAAGCATTGCTGACGAAAAGTGTCGGCTTCTCTCTGAGGAGCTGGCCAATGCCACTGCTGAGCTTACCTCTTTGAAAGAAACGGCAGAATCTGAAAAGGCCGCTCTGACCAAATGGGCGGACGACGCCGACCAGCGGCTTATAGCTGTGGCAGAGGAACTCCAAGGCCTGAAGCAGCACATAGCGAAGATGCCAGCCGCCCTATTTGGTAAGCTTCTGTTTTACTTTGTATTTCAACATTGCTATTGAAAAACTGGCGACTCATTAGCTTTATCCGGCTTATCCAGGTCCCAGGAGCCGACAGTTGGCTTCTGATAGCCTTCTGCCACTGAAGGCCATCTACACCTTTGCGGAATAACTATACTGCTGTGTCATCTTCACGATCAAGTGTGTTCAATATAAGGAGAAGATCCCCACCACTCTGAAAGGGGTCTTGGAACTCTTCTCCACCATGCCAAAACAGATTGAAGAACTGAAGAAATCAGCGTTTCATCAAGGAGCAGTCGCCGGCTTGAGCCGGGTTCTGGCCTTCGCCCCTGAGCTGACACCGGCTGAAATGATGGATGGCTATACATCAAAGAAAGACGACGGCTCAGAATTCACAGAGGCGGACTACATCCAGTGTGTCAAGGACTCCCGCTTCTTGGCGTCTGTACTTGCAGATGAATCCAACTTAAATGTCTACCAGACGGCCTATGACGGCGAGGATAAGAGGATCCGCGGGCCTCTCTACGAGTGGAAATCTCTAACACCCGCCCGCAGTAAGGAACTCTTTCCTAATGATCTCGACACGTCTCCCTTTTATGAGGAAGGGTCCTTCGCCGTGCTGGCTGACTGCAACTGGGATTTGGAAACTCTCCAGATGAAGCCAGTAGAAGAGCCGGAGCAGGATGACCCGGCCGTCTGACTTTGCATTTTGTAACCTTCTGAGTGATGGCTCATGCAATGACCCGCCGTGGGCGGTTGAAACTTGGTAATGCCTTTGCTCCTTCTGAGAGCAATTTTTGTAATAGCTTAAGGATGACTCTGCCGTTCTAAAGATAGTGCCGGCTGTATATATTTCCATCTCTTTGTGTATACTTTCCTTCTCTCTGTGTTTCAATTTGACGTGGTCCCAGCTCTCCGTTGATTGCTCGCTCCTTTGCATAAATATACCTTGAGCTTTTCTGATGAGGGGTGTTTGTCTTTGAAGATGTCATTCCTTCTCCAGAAGATTAGAGCCGGATAATATCTTTGAAAACTTGAATTTTGTCAACTGGAGCAACATGGCTCCGGCTCTTGTCGGATGAATCCATTAAGGAGCCGGTTGTCTTAGGATAATGTAAGCTATACCTGATGGTAAGAAGCCTCTATCGACAACTGCGTCTATTGATGAACCGGAAGCGGCCTAAAGCCGGCTGTATGAAGGGTAATGTAAGCTATACCTGACGGTAAGAAGCCTCCTTTTAACAGCAAATGTTGTATGTGCGAAGGTCGGCTGTCAATGGGAGATGTAAGCTATACCCCAAGGCAAGAAGCCTCCATCGACAGTCACGGCTAATTATTAGCCTCAGACGGTATAAAGCCGGCTGTTTGAAAGGAGATGTAATCTATACCCAAAGGCAAGAAGCCTCTTTCAACAGCAAATGTTGTATGCACGAACGCCGGTTGTCAATGGGAGATGTAAGCTATACCCCAAGGCAAGAAGCCTCCATCGACAGCCGCGGCTAATAATTAGCATGAGACGGCATAAAGCTGGCTGTTTGAAAGGAGATGTAAGCTATACCCGAAGGCAAGAAGCCTCTTTCAACAGCTACAGTTGATAAGCAACTGAGTTTTGGCGTAAACGCCCGTTGTTAGGGTGAGATAAGCGAACCCATCGGTAAGAAGCCCCCTTCGACAACCACGGTTAATAAGTAACGGGAAGTGGCATAAAGCCGGCCATTAGGGTGAGATAAGCGATACCCGTCGGTAAGAAGGCCCCTTCGATGGCCGTAGTTGATAAGCAACTGGAATTTGGTGTACACACTATTGTCTTAGGGTCATGTAAGCTATACCAAAGGTAAGAAGCCTCCATCAACAACAACGCTTAATGTAACCAAACTAGGCATAAAGCCAACTGTGCAAGGGAGATGTAAGCTATACCCGAAGGCAAGAAGCCTCCTTGCAACAGTTTAATAACAGCTGGCTGTGCAAAGGAGATGTAAGCTCTACCCGAAGGCAAGAAGCCTCTTTGCAACATTGCTTAATTGGGCATAACACCGGCTGTGCAAGGGAGATGTGAGAAATACCCGAAGGCAAGAAGCCTCCTTGCAACAGCGTGAAAGTAGACTGTGCAGGGGAGATGTAAGCTATACCCGAAGGCAAGAAGCCTCCCTGCAACAATGCTTGACAGGGCATAAAGCCGAATGATAGAGCAACCATTTTTACAGCGAACAAACCACTTCAACTCAAATTTTTGAGCCAGAAAAATTTCATCTTGATTGCACAAAGATATACATAAGGGCAGAGGCCCCAGTCTTTGCGGGGATGCTAGCTTTTACTCATGTAAGCATGATATATATAATGATAGCGGCTTTCAACACCTGCTAAGTAAAGTATGGTTGCAGGTGTGTGATATTCCATGGCCGCAATGTCTCTTGACCTGCGTTTCCGACTGATGTCGGATATCAATGAGGTAATATGACCCATTGTTAAGGTTTCCGCTGATCACAAAAGGCCCCTCCCATGGTGGAGATAACTTATGCATTCCAAATAGGTCTTGAATCAACCGGAGCACCAGGTCACCTTCTTGGAACGTCCGGGTCTTCACCCCATTGTTATGATAGCGTCGCAGGTCTTGTTGACAAATTGCCGACCTGGCTGCTGCTAACTCTCATGCTTCATCCAAGGCGTCCAACGCATCTTGGCATGCTACCTCATTGTCCGTCTCAACATAAGTCGCCACCCTTGGTGAGTCGTGCCGAATATCGCTGGGTAGAACCGCCTCAGCACCATACACCATGAAGAAAGGCGTGAAACCTGTAGATCTGTTAGGGGTAGTTCTGATGCTCCACAAGACGGAAGGCAACTCCTCAACCAAACATCCGGGTGTCCGCTTGAAAGGAACCATGAGCCGTGGTTTGACTCCTCTTAAAATTTCCTGATTGGCTCGCTCCGCCTGACCATTAGACCGTGGATGTGCCACGGCTGAAACATCAAGCCGGATATGCTCCTTCTCACAGAACGCTTTCATAGCTCCTTTGGATAGATTTGTTCCATTGTCTGTAATGATACTGTGCAGGTAACCAAAGCGCTAGATCAGCTTCTTAATAAATTTAACCGTTCTAGCCGCATCACATTTGCTGACCGGCTTTGCCTCTACCCAGTTAGTAAATTTATCAATCGCCACCAGAAGGTGTGTTTTCTTATCCTTGGATCTCTTGAAAGGTCCTACCATATCAAGCCCCCAGACCGCAAACAGCCAAGTGATTGGTATCATCCTCAACTCTTGAGCCGGAACGTGAGCACGCTGGCCAAACTTCTGACAGCCGTCACACTTATGAACTAAGTCTTCTGCATCCTTGTGAGCCGTCAACCAGAAAAACCCATGCCGAAAAGCCTTGGCCAACAAAGATTTTGACCCGACATGATGTCCATAGTCGCCAGCATGAATTTCACTCAAGATCTACCGGCCCTCCTCCGGTGAGACGCAGCGCTGAAAGACACCCGTCACACTACACTTATGTAACTCACCATTGATAATCGTCATAGACTTAGAATGCCGGGTGATCTTCCTAGCCAGATCCTCCTCCTGAGGCAACTTGCCTCATGTCAGATACGCAAAATAAGGAATAGTCCAGTCTGGGATAGCATGCAGAGCCGCCACCAATTCTGCCTCCGGGTCAGGAATAACCAGATCCTCCTTAGAGGGTATCTTGACAGTCGGATGGTGCAATACGTCCAGAAAAACATTAGGTGGTACCGGCCTTCGTTGAGAACCTAACCGTGATAAGGCATCAGCCGCCTCATTCCTGCGACGATCAATATGATCCACCTGGTACCCCTTGAAGTGACCGGTAATGATATCAACCGCCTATCGATAAGCCGCCATCCGCGGATCCTTGGAGTCGCAAGTACCTGAAACTTGCTAAGCCACGAGATCTGAGTCTCCTAAACATCTGACAAGTCTTAAGTTCATCTCTTTAGCGACTCTGAGACCATGGAGCAGTGCCTCATACTCAGCTGCATTATTAGTACAAGGAAACATTAACCGGAGCACATAACAAAACTTGTCACCCTTCGGGGAGGTGAGAACAACCCCTGCACCAGACCCCTCTAGCTGCTTGGACCCATCAAAATGTATAGTCCAATATGTGTTATCCGGCTTCTCTTCGGGTGCTTGACATTCTGTCCAATCATTTATGAAATCCACCAAAGCTTGAGACTTTATTGCCGTACGAGGAACATATTTGATGTTAAGAGGACCCAGCTCTAAGGCCCACTTGGCAATCCTCCCTGTGGCTTCTCTATTTTGAATGATATCTCCCAACGGGGCAAAACTGACCACGGTTATCTGGTGCCCCAAAAAGTAGTGTTTTAACTTGCGGTTAGCCATGAAAACTCCATATACCAGCTTCTGCTAATGCGGATACCTCTGCTTAGACTCTACCAAAACTTCACTGATGTAATAAACCGGCCTTTGCACAGGATACTCCTTCCCTGCCTCCTTGCGCTCAACCAAAATTGCTACACTGATCGCTCTGTTGTTAGCCACCACATAAAGGAGCAACGGCTCTTTCTCAACCGGAGCGGCTAACACTGGCGGCTCAGTCAACTGTTTTTTAGGAGCTTCAAGTGCTTCAGCCGCTGCCTTGCTCCACATAAACTTGTCTGTCTTCTTCATCATCTGGTATAAGGGAATGGCCTTCTCCCCAAGCCGGCTTATGAACGGGCTCAACGCAGCAATCCATCCTGCAAGGCGCTGAACGTCATTAATGCACGTCGGCTCTCCTAAAGAAGTGATCGCCTTAATTTTATCTGGGTTAGCCTCGATGCCCCGCTCAGAAACCAAGAAACCCAAAAGCTTTCCTGCTGGAACACCAAAAAAACACTTCGTCGGGTTAAGCATCATCTTGTAGACCCGGAGATTGTCAAAAGTTTCCTTCAGATCCTCTAGGAGAGTTTCTTTCTTTCTGGATTTAACTACGATGTCGTCCACATAGACATGAACATTCCGGCCAATCTGACTGTGAAGGCAGTTCTGCACACATCGTTGGTAAGTCGCCTGGGCACTCTTGAGCCCGAATGGCATGGAGACGTAGTAGAACGCCCCAAAGGGTGTAATAAACACCGTCTTCTCCTGATCTATCATTGCCATCTTGATCTGATGATAACCTGAATATGCATCCAGGAAGGATAAACTTTCACACCCGGCTATAGCATCAATAATCTGATCGATACGAGGGAGTGGAAAAGGGTCAGCCGGGCAAGCCTTGTTAAGGTCCGTGTAATCTATACACATACGCCAGGTGCCGTAATTTTTGAGCACTAGCACCGGGTTAGCCAACCACTCCGGGTGAAAAACTTCCACTATAAAGCCTGCAGCCAAGAGCTGGGCAACTTCCTCCCCAATAGCCTTACGTCTCTTTTTGTTGAACTGTCGTAGAAACTGTTTAACCGGATTAAACTTTGGATCCACATTAAGGTTTTGCTCAGCGAACTCTCTCGGTACACCTGGCATGTCAGAAGGCTTCCATGCAAAGATTTCCCGATTCTCACAGATGAATTCGATGAGCACGCTTTCCTATTTGGGATCCATGTGAGCCCCAATGATGAACTGCTTGGATGAGTCGCCCGGATTGAAATCTACTGCCTTGGTATCATCCGCTAAAAACTTGAGTGGCGGCTTAACTTCTGTTGTAGGCTTCTTCAGCGAGGTCATATCCTCCTGGTCAATGTTCTCCTTGTAGAACTTCAGCTCCTCCTGGGCACAACTAGATTCTGCATACGCCGCATCTCCTTCCTCACACTCGAGAGCCGTTTTCCGATTACCGTGAACGGTAATAGTACCATTTAAGCCGGGCATTTTGTGTTGTAAATAAACATAGCAAGGCCTAGCCATTAATTTGGCATAAACCGGCCTCCCAAACAGTGCATTATAGGGACTTTCAATTTTAACCACCTCAAACCACAAGGACTCCACCCTGTAATTATACACATCGCCAAAAGCCACTTCCAAAGAAATCCGGCCCATCGGGTATGCCGACTTACCTGGGACCACACCATGAAAGACGGTGGAGGAAGGTTTAAGGTCTTTGTCAAGCAACTTCATCCGCCGGAAAGTGTCATAATAAATGATGTTGATACTGCTGCCTCCGTCCATGAGCACCTTGTTCACCATATAGCCATTCACTTGAGGGGCCACAACTAAAGCCAGCCGGCTTGGGTCATCTACCCACGGCGGGTGATCCTCCCGGCTCCACATTATGTCATACTCAGACCATGGTAAGTACTGCGGGAGAGCCGGAGCAACCGCATTAACCGCTCGCCTCCGCAACTTCTCGTCTCGTTTATTGTGACCGGTCGTGAACACGTGATACTGTCTAGAACTGAGCTGCTTCGGGTTACTCTGAAACCCGGATTGATTGTGCTGCTGCTGCTGATTGCTCTTATTGCTGTTGTTGCCAGGATGCTGTTGGTGCCCCCTTGGTTGTTCTGACCTATATGCCCGGCTCCTGAACCGCCGGCGCCGAATCCAGCCCCTGATCTGCCGTGCCCTGAGCCGCCAGGCGGGCCACCACCCTGGTTATTGCATGGTTGGGAATGCTAGTTTTTGAATCTCTGGATGATAAAGCAATCACCCCACGCGTGTAACGCTGGCTTATCAGGCGTGCTGTGCTCCAAACAAGGCTTCCTAAGCGCTTCTTCTAAATTGAAAGGACCTCTATTCCTTTGGTGAAACGGCCTGAATTTTCCGTTCCCCTTGGGATGGTTCTGTTCTTTGTTGGTGTTTGCCACTAGTTCTGACCCGCCATCAGCGCTCTTCCGTTTATTCTGATTCCCATTGTTCACAAAGCCTTTGCCTTGATTGTTCTTCTTCCCTTGATTGGCTTTCTCATCATCCGAGCCTGGATCCTTGGTGTTATCTGAGTCGGCATACTTTGTCAAGGCCGTCATGAGGTCTCCCATATCCTGACACGTGCACTTGAGCCGGCTGAGCTTCTGTTTCAATGGAACAAAATGACAGTTATTTTCCAGAATAAGCACCGCTTGAGCCGCCGTGATCTTCTCTGAACAGTGAATAATGGTCGACACCCGCTGGACCCAATGATGGGCCGACTAATTTTCCTGTTGAACACAATGGTCCAAGTCTACAATGGTCATAGGCTGCTTACAGGTCCCCTAAAAATTCTTAATAAACTTCGCTCTCAGCTCCGCCCATGAACTTATCGTGTTAGGCGGCAGACCTTTCAGCCATGTGCGAGCCAGACCCTCAAGCATCATGATGAAATATTTTGCACATACCGCCTCACTGACGTCCAACATCTCCATGGCCAGCTCATAACTCTCAACTCAAGCCTCAGGGGGTAGATCAGCTATGTAATTCGGAACTTTTCGAGGTCCCTTAAAATCTTTTGGTAGTCGTTCACTTCTCAGAGCCGGAGTTAAACATGCCACCCCTACTGCTCTGGTACAAACTACTCCCATTGAGACGGAAAGCGCCGGCTCTGGACGGGTTGCCGCTATCTCCGCCTCTTGCCTGTTCCTCGCCCGGTCCGCGAGGGCTTGTGCATCTAGAGCCGCTTGCTCGTCCTCCGGTGGTCCCCGACGTGGATGACTGCTGGAACACGCCGGCGACTCGTAGCACCGGCTGAAACTTCGACTGGTGAGGGGGGTAGAGTGAACCTGGCTCCGGCTGTGAGCATATCTCTCTTGTTCGGCCATGTCCGTCTGTAAATATCCAATGGCATTTCGCATGTCCTCTGCAAAGGGTGCTTCATCTGGGATGGGAATCGTCCCAAGCCGGGTGGCCGCCGCCACCATGTTCTCGGCCGGGTTAGAGTAATGACCTTCTGGTGTCGGAAACGCTCTAGGTGAAGTTTGGTTATGCTAGGGTGGATGAGTTGCCGGGCGTTCCATCGGGCGGCTTTCCGGCACGCCCGTAACCCGCCCCGCACCAGGGGTATTAAATAGGTTCCTTGCTTCATAATGTTCCGGCAGACGGGATTGATGCCTCCTCCGGTGCACCATGGCTGCTGACCTTTGTTCCAGCTCCAGATGGAAAGCATCTGCCTTGATACACTCCGCTTCTTCCTCCATCCGGATCTTTAGCTCAGCCATCCTTTGTCGTTCCTCTGCCATCCGGCCCTTAATCCGTGCCACCTCTAGATTCCGGGATGCTTGATTATCCGGTGTTACCTCCGTGGCCATGAGAGCTGTAAGCTCGTCCATCAATTCCACTAGAACCTGAGCCGGCGGCGGCGGGCTATCACCCGCTGTGGCGGCTCCCGTAGCTGTGTGATCGGCGGCTGGAGCTGATCCCGCCATGAACACCGCCGCATGAACCGGGGGTATCGGAGCATCCGACTCAAAGCCCTCTACCTCAGAATAGGTGTCGTAGTAGCCCCCAAGGCCACCGTTACTGAGCCGATACACTAACTCTGTCTCCCCACTGGAGGACTCACCTTCCGAGCAAACAAGGGTTCCCTGTGACCCGGATGCTTCCAGGTCCATCCCTTGAGTGAAGCCCACGAGAACATGCTTTTGACCTGGATGGGCACGGGGAGGCCGCACACCACTCGCAGATTGGAGACGCCGAGCCGGCTCGACGATGTTGGTGCCGATGTCTGGCCCGGGTGTAGATCCATCAACCTTTCCAATGAAAACTTAGATCCTGACAAACGGAACCCAGAATCCATACTCCACATAATCAGCATCAAGTACCCAGCCGACATCGTTGATGTAGAGCCGGCCGCGGCGACTCTTGCTCATCCTTCCAACTACGTATCCCTCGAGCCCTGGGACAGAGCCCTTTGAGAACTCAACACCACCAAGCGCTAGCCCCACGGTGGGCGCCAACTATCGTGGATTTATCATGGCAGATGTCTGGGTGAACGGACCTGGATTCGAGGCCATCGCTAACGGGGTGGACTCAAAGGGGTTGATCGGGACGAAAGACACGGATTTACCCAGGTTCGGCCCCTCAAGTCGAGGTAATAGCCTACGTCCTACTTGTGTTTGTATTGCTTGTGTATCAATTACAAGGAGCTAGAAGCTTGACCTAGTTCTCGATCACCCATCCTCCAAGTCGCCACGGGTCTGCCTTCATATAGGAGGTGAGGACCACCGGGTCGTTACAATTGTTAACCGAGTCTTATTGTATGTCTGAGTCTCTCTCTATCTTCTTGTCCAAGCTGTCTTTGAGACAGCTTACACACCCAGGTCTTCTCCGCCCGGGCTGTCATATGGCCCACACCTTGAGCCGCCTATCTTCCTGGGCCACCAGTCTTACGGCTCACCCTTGGGCCGGCTCACGAGCTAGCAACATGACTCGGAGCCTCCAGGGCAGGTCATATCGCGGGGTTATATCCCCAACACACCCTTAGCTAGTTCTCCGTTTATTCCGTAGCTTTTATTTTGAGTTACTAACATTTAGCAACCGAACCGGCATCCAATACACAGGTGCTACTAGGAGTACTAGCAAGGTACACATCAATAACACGTATATCAAATATACTTTTGTCGATGTTGCCAGCCTTCTTTTCTACCAAGTATCTAGGGTTGTTCCGCTTCAATGACCGCTCTCCTCATAATCGAAGAACTTAGTCTCGGGTTTGGGTTCAACTTTGGGTTGCTTCACTGGAGCAGCAACTGACTAGCCATCCATGAAGTTTCCCTCCTTGCCCTTTCCCTTCTCGAAACTAGTGGTTTTACTAACCATCAACACTTGACGCTCCTTCTTGATTTCTACCTTCGTGGCGTCAAACATCGCGAACAGCTCAGGGATCATTATTTTTATCCGTGGCATTTTATAGTTCATCACCAAGTTCTAGTAGCTTAGTGACAGTGACTTGGAGAACTATATCAATCACTATCTTATCTGGAAGATCAACTCCCACTCGATTCAAGCGATTGTAGCACCCAGACAATCTGAGCACATGCTCAATTATTGAGCTATTCTCTTTCATCTTGCAGGCAAAGAATCTTTTTGGAGATCTCATATCTCGCAACATGGGCACGATCCTGAGATCCTAATTTCTTCTCTTAGAACATCTCATATGTTCCATGACGTTCAAAATGTTTCGGAGCCTCAATTCTAAGCCGTCATGCATGACGCACTAAACTATCAAGTAGTCATCAGAATGTGCCTGTCGGATGTTCACAACATCTACAAACGACGCTAGAGGGGTTGGCGCACCGAGCAGTGCATTTAAGGACATAAGCCTTCTGTGCAGTAATGAGGACAATCCCCAGATCACGGACCAGTCCGCAATATTGCTACCATCATCTTTCAACTCTATTTCTCTAGGAACACATGAAAATTCAAGGGAGCTACAGCGCGAGCAAGTAATCTACAACATAATTTGCAAAGGCACTACTGACTATGTTCATGATAATGAGTTCAATTAATCATATTACTAAAGACCTCCCACTCAAATTGACATCCCTCTGGTCATTCGAGTGACACATGATCCAAATTCACCAACTCAAGTCCGATCATCACGTGAGTTGAGGTGGTTTCAATGGTGAACATCATTATGTTGATCATATCTACTATATGACTCATGTTCGACCTTTCCGTCTCTTGTGTTCCGAGGCGATGTCTGTACATGCTAGGCTCGTCAAGTTTAACCTGAGTGTTCTGCGCGTGCAACACTGGCTTGCACCTGTTGTATGTGAACGTAGAGTCTATCACACCCGATCATCACGTGGTGTCTCAACACGATGAACTTTCGCAACAGTGCACACTCGGGGAGAACACAATTTATCTTGAAATTTAAGTGAGGGATCACCTTATAATGCTACCATCGTACTAAGCAAAACAAGGTGCATAAAAAGGATTAACATCACATGCAATCCATAAGTGACATGATATGGCCATGAACCTGTGCTTTAGATCTCCATCTTGAAAGCACCGGCATGATCTCCATCGTCACCGGCACGACACCATGATCTCCATCATCTTGATCTCCATCAATGTGTCGCCATCGGGGTTGTCACGCCCTGCATGCTTCTACTACTATTGTTACCGTTTAGCGATAAAGTAAAGCATTACATAGCGCTTAATGATTGACACGCAGGTCATACAATAATTAAGGACTACCCTATGGCTCCTGCCGGTTGCCGTACTCATCGACATGCAAGTCATAAAAATTCTATACATCACATGGTCATCTCATACATCACATATATCACATCATGTAATTGGCCATATCACATCACAACATAGCCTGTAAAAACAAGTTAGACGTCCTCTAATTGTTGTTGCATGTTTTACGTGTCTGCTACGGGTATCTAGCAAGAACGATTCTCACCTACGCATAAACCACAACGGTGATACATAATTTGCTTTTAAACCTTCTCAAGGACCGCCTTTGTCGAATCCGATCCAACTAAAGTGAGAGAAACTGGCACCCGCAAGCCATCTTTGTGCAACGAGGTTACACGTCAGTCGATGGAACCGGTCTCTCGTAAGCGTACGAGTAAGATAGGTCCGGGACGCTTCATCCCACAATACTACTGAACCAAAACACGACCAAGGGAGAAAGCAATCTAAGCATCAACGCCCACAAACTCTTTGTGTTCTACTCGAGATCTCACCTACACATGGACCTAGCTCTGATACCACTGTTGGGGAACGTTGCATGGGAAACAAAACTTTTCCTACGCACACGCAAGATCTATCCATGGTGATGAGCATCTACGAGAGGGAGAGTGGATCTACATACCCTTGTAGATCGCTAAGCAGGAAGCGTTAAGAAACGCGGTTGGTGTAGTCGAACGTCTTTGCGATCCAAATGCCGAGCGTCCAGCGATCTCATCATGATCCGTCCCATGATCCAATCACGATCTGTCCCGCGAACTCATCACGATCCGTACCGCGATCTCTTCACGATCCGTCTCATGATCTTGATCACGGTCCTTCCGATCTAGCGCCGAATGGACGGCACCTCCGTGTTCAGCAGACGTACAGCTCGATGACGATCTCCGCCTTCTTGATCCAGCAAGAGGGAGCGGATAGGTAGAAGAGTTCTCCGGTAGCATGATGGTGCTCCGGCGATGGTGGTGGAGCTATTCCGGCAGGGCTTCGCCTAAGCACTTCAGAAATCCGATCTAGAGGAGAAACTATGCACTAGAGGAACAGGTAACATGCGGCTGAAAATCTAGTGCCAAAACCCTAAAACCTCTAATATATATAGGAGGAAGAGAGGAGGAGGCTTGGCCCTCAAGGGACCAGCCCTTGTTTCGGCCGAATCAAGGAGGAGAGGAGGAGTCCTCCTCCAATCCTAGTAGGACTAGGATTCCTCCCTATTTTGCCTTTTTTCCACCTTTTTCTCTTTGGGTTTTCTCTCCTAGCCACATGGGCCTTGTGTGGGACTTCCACCATCCCACTAAGGGCTGTTATTCACTCTCCCACAGCCCATGTAGCCTCTTGGGTCGAAATACCTCTCCCGATGGTCCCCCGGTACATTACCGGCACTCCCAGTACTCTACCGATGAGCCCGAAACTTTTCCGGCGACCAAAACAGGACTTCCTATATATCAATATTTACCTACGGACCATTCCGGAGCTCCTCTTGAAATCCAGGATCTCGTCCAGGTCTCCGAACAACCTTTGGTCACCACCATACATAACTCTATACTACCGAAACGTCACCAAACCTTAAGTGTGCAGACCCTGCGGGTTCGAGAACTATGTAGACATGACAGAGACACCTCTATGGTCAATAACCAATAGCGGTACCTGGATGCCCATATTGGTTCCTACATATTCTATGAAGATCTTTATCGGTCGAACCTCTATGTCAAGGATTCAGTTAATCCCGTATTATGTTCCCTTTGTTCTTTGGTATGTTACTTGCCCAAGATTCGATCGTCGGTATCTCCATACCTAGTTCAACCTCGTTACCGGCAAGTCTCTTTACTCATTCCGTAATACAAGATCCCGTGACTAACACTTAGTCACATTTCTTGCAAGGCTTATTGTGATGTTGTATTACCGAGTGGGCCCTAAGATACCTCTCCGTCACACAGAGTAACAAATCCCAGTCTTGATCCATGCCAACCCAACAGACACCCTTGGAGATACCTGTAGAGCACCTTTATATTCACCAAGTTACGTTGCAATGTTTGATACACACAAGGTAGTCCTCCGGTGTCAGTGGGTTGCATGATCTCATGGTCATAGGAACATATACTTGACATGCAGAAAACAGTAGCAATAAACTGACACGGTCATATGCTACATTTGTAGTTTGGGTCTTGTCCATCACATCATTCTCCTAATGATGTGATCCCGTTACCAAATGACATCTCATGTCCATGAATAGGAAACCATAGCCATCTTTGATCAATGAGATAGTCTATTAGAGGCATACTAGGGACATGGTGTTGACTATCTGTCCACACATGTATCTAAGTTTCCGATCAACACAATTATAGCATGGATAATAAACGATTATCATGAACAAGGACATATGATAATAACTAATTTATTATTGCCTCCAGGGCATATTCCCAACAAGAATGTGTAGAGGTTGGCTTTCTCCACTGACGTGAATGCGCCTTTATAGGCGCGCGCTCAGGCGCCGTTTTGTTCCACCTCTCTGAGGATCCACATTTAATGCGTGTCGTGGGTAGGAAATAAAATTCATCATTACAAAGCAATAAAGTTTGGCCACATGTGTCTGTGCACTATTTTGGGCCTAGACCAGCAACGTCACGGACTTAACTGTGGCCCAGGCCCGGGAGATCCTATCGTTGTACTAAAGAATGGGCCCTTTAGCACCCTGACTTGTGCACACATGACATTGGTTCCCATCTCGGCAAGCCTTGTTGAGGACATATTGCATGCAAGACAACTTCAGGAGAAGAATTAAAGCAATGGCAAGCCACCTTGCTGGCAAGACAAGACCTGACAGCTCCGTGCATGGCAAGATCCCACTATCGAGCTGCTGCTCCAACCTCACTGGGCTGATGGTATCCCATCAGTGAGGTGTTGAGCGGGCTTGTCGAAGCACGTGGTAGCTCTGGAGAATTACATCAATTTTAATGACACCCATCCTAATAGGGCAGTAGAAGAATAAGAGGTAGCTAGGCTGACGGCACAGAAGGAGAGGGCATCCTTGTCTGGGAACGATGCTGCTTCTTGAGCTTGCGTTGGTTTTCGCTTGAAGGGGGAAGGGTGATGCAAGAAAGTAGATAAGTATTTCCCTCAGTTGTTGAGAACCAAGGTATCAATCCAGTAGGAGGAACAAGCAATGCCCCAATTTATGCACCTACACAAACAATCAAACACTTGCACCCAACGCTATAAAGGGGTTGTTAATCCCTTTATCGTTACTTGCGAGGATGAGATCTCATAGAGATAGATATAAAAGATTGCTAGAAGTAAAACTAAATAAAATTGCAGCAAGGTATTTTTGGTATTTTTGGTTTATAGATCTGAAAATATAATATGGAAAATAGACTTGGGGGCCATAGGTTTCACTAGAGGCTTCTCGCTTGAAGGAAAATAATACGGTGGGTGAACAAATTATTGACGAGCAATTGATACAAAAGCACGTAGTTATGATGATATCCAAAGAAATGATTATGCATATAGGCATCACGTCCCTGTCAATTAGACCGAAACAATTCTGCATCTACTACTATTACTCCACACATCGACCGACTCCTGCCTACATCTAGAGTATTAAGTTCATGAAGAATAGAGTAACACATTAAGTAAGATGACAGGATGTAGAGGGATAAACTCAAGAAATATGATGAAAACCCCATCTTGTTATCCTTGATGGAAACAATACAAATACGTGCCTCACTACCCCTACTATGTCACTGGGTGAGAACACCACAAGATTGAACCCAAAACTAAGCACTTCTCCTATTTCAAGAATTACCAATCTAGTTGGCCAAACCAACCCAATAACTCGAAGAGACCTGCAAAGATATGAAATCATGCATATAAAAATTCTGTGAAGATTCAAATAATAATAATATACATAGATAATCTGATCATAAACCCACAATTCATCGGATCTCGACAAACACACCGCAAAAGAGTATTACATCAGATAGATCCCCTTGAAGATCATGGAGAACATGGTATTGAAGAACATAGAGAGATAAGAAGCCATCTAGCTACTAGCTATGGACCTGTAGATATGTGGTGAACTACTCAAACATCATCAAAAGGGCAATGGAGTTGATGTAGATGCCCTCCGTGATCGAAAACACCTCCGACAGATTGCCGGAAATGGGTCCAAGATTGGATCTCTCGGGAACGGAGGCTTCCAGCGGCGGAAAAGTATCATCGTGGCTCTTTTTGGTAATGGGGGAATATTTCTGAATTTACAGGCAAAAGATTAGGGTTGTAGGAGCTACGGGGGGCCCACAAGCCAGGGGATGCGACCCCCACCCCCCAAGCCGCGCCAGGGTGGATTGTGGGCCACCCATAGACGTTCTGGCCTCTTCTCCATGTCTGGTAGGTTCCTTCTGGTCCAAGAAAAATCATCGTAGAATTTAATTCCGTTTGGACTCAGTTTGATATTCCTTTTCTGCAATACTCAAAACAAGGAAAAAAACAAAAACTAGCACTGGGCACTAGGTTAATAGGTTAGTCCCAAAAATAATATAAAATAGCATATTAATGCATATAAAACATCCAAAACAGATAATATAATATCATGGAACAATCAAAAATTATAGATACATTGGAGACGTATCAAACGACGCCAACCTGACACGTCACGGCGCATTTAGTATGCATGTCCTAATCGGTCATGGTTAGATTTTAACCACTGTAGCATATGTCAGTAGTTTGACCACTATTGTAGCTACTTTTTACCCTGTACCATTTAAGCCATATTGTGGTAGCCCCTTGATCTACAAAAGTAGGCCCATGGCGACATGCACAAGGGTCAAAACCCTGCTCATTTGCACGTTTAGTAGCATTCTCGAGCACCTTGTTGGGTAGTTGCGCTCCTCGTAACTTGTGCATCCTCATAAACCATACACACAGGATGTAGGGTGTTACACCTCTGGGTGTCCTGAACCTGCCTAAACCCTTTGCATGTTGCTAGCTAGTGCTACTCTTTGTGCACGACGATCCCTAGAGTGAACCTCCAAGGGCCTCGCTGGTCTCATAGATTGTCGTACCTCGATAGACATTGATCTTCTTCTTTGGAGGCATGTGACTAGATGCATCTGCTGCCTCGCATCCTTATCTGGTCCTCGGTCGAATGACGATAAGTGAGGTGCCGACATGAATTAGTAGAGATGTCTTAGTCCCCTACCTGGCACACCAAATGTCGGTTCGCAGGAATGAACATATGAGTTGTGATCAACAACCCTTTGAGAGTTCGACCAGGGACTGAACACGTCCAACTGTCCTAAGTCATGAGTGATGTACGGTGGATGAACATGAAGAACTACCCAGGATCAGGCCACCTTGGTGGTGTAATACTGTTGGGTTCTACTGTAGGTGCATCGCATGCAAAATAAAATTTTCCTATGCAGAACATCCAAGAACATGCTACGGAGATGGATCACAGTTCATTACCACTAGACGCATCGTGTTGTGCAGCAGAAGTAGAGTTGGGGCAGCGCGTTCGTGTGGTCCGTCTTGTCCTCGTCCGATCTCCCACGAGCAGTCGATTTGATCTCCCTCGAACCGCCGGTCACCGGATTCCACGTATAGGTTCGCCGGAGCAGCGCAGGTGCACCGCCTCTAACGGTATCCGTGCATGTTGGAGGAACCCAGTGCGGAGGACTGCTAGGTCCGATCACACAGTCGGTGGCGGCAAGTGGAGGTGTCTAGTTGCAACACATGCAAATCCCTAATGATGGCACCGAAGCGATCAACCAGATGGGTGTGTCACACCTCCACTATATATAGGCATCTTGCACGGGCTCAACTCTTGAGCCTCGCACGGATCCTAAAGCCCACATGTTCCTTCCCTTAGGAGCACGACCCTTTAGGTTCTCGTCCACTTGGTCGCGAGTCAGATCACATCCGACTCGACCAGTCGGTCGCGGCCTCTAGCAAGATGTGCCGACTCCAAGTGTCTGATGAAGCTGGTTAGGCAAACCTGTACTTCACACTTCTATTCCCTTTGCCACATGATATATGTTGTCATGCACAAGGTGACCTGGTCATCCTTGTTGCAGCACAACATGTTCCTTGTTCCGATGAATCTGACCAACACTTTGGATTTCTCATAATCCTCATCGCATGGCCATGCTTATCCAGGTTGGATCACCTGGGGAGCCCAGAGTATATCTCTCATGATCGGAGGGGCAAATCCCATCTTTCTTGGCCATGTCTCACGACATGGGTCTGGACAAGCCCGAAGCCTACCTTTGTAACTACCTGATACGTCTCCAACGTATCTACAATTTTTGATTGTTCCATGCTATTATATTATCTGTTTCGGATGTTTTATATGCATTAGTATGCTATTTAATATTATTTTTGGGACTAACCTATTAATCTAGAGCCTAGTGCCAGTTTCTGTTTTTTCCTTGTTTTTGTGTTTCGCAGATAAGGAATATTAAATGGCATCCAAACAGAATAAATCCTCTGGAATGGTTTTTTCTGGAATAAAAGGAAGCCACGATACTTGAGAACCAAGGCAAAGGATCTGCCATGGGGCCACAAGCCCACTTGCCGCGGCCAGGGGGGTACCCCACACCGGGCAGGCTTGTGGGCCCCTGGCAAATCCCCTAGCCCTAATCTTCGGCCTATAAATACCCAAATATTCCATCATTATCGAAACAAGCCACGAAAACACTTTTCCGCCGCCAGAAGCCTCCGTTCCCGAGAGATCCAATCTTGGAGCCTTTTCTGGTAATCTGCCGGAGGGGGATTCGATCACAGAGGGCATCTACATCAACTCCATTGCCCCTCCGATGATGCGTGAGTAGTTCACCACAGACCTACAGGTCCATAGCTAGTAGTTAGATGGCTTCTTCTCTCTCTTTGATTCTCAATACCATGTTTTTCATGATCTTCATGGAGATCTATCCGATGTAATACTCTTTTGCGGTGTGTTTGTCGAGATCCGATGAATTGTTGGATTATGTTCGGATTACCCATGAATATTATTTGAGTCTTTCCTGAATTATTATATGCATGATTTCATATCTTTGCAAGTCTGTTCGAGTTATTGGTTTGGTTTGGCCAACTAGATTGGTAATTCTTGCAATAGGAGAAGTGCTTAGTTTTGGGTTCAATCTTGCGGTGTCCTCACCCAGCGACAAAGTAGGGGTAGCAAGGCACGTATTGTATTGTTTCCATCAAGGGTAAAAAGATGGGGTTTTCATCATATTGCTTGAGTTTATCCCTCTACATCATGTCATCTTACCTAATGTGTTGCTCTGTTCTTCATGAACTTAATACTCTAGATGCAGGCAGGAGTCGGTAGATGCAGAATCGTTTCGGTCTACTTGTCACGGACATGGTGCCTATATACATAATCATTGCCTTGGATATCTTCATAATTATTCGCTTTTCTCTCAATTGCTTGACAATAATTTGTTCACCCACCGTAATACTTGCCATCATGAGAGAAGCTATCTAGTGAAACCTATGGCCAACGGGTCTATTTTCCATATTATACTTTCCGATCTAAAACCAAAAATACCAAAAATACTTGCTGCCCTATTTTTACTTCTAGTTTTACTTTCTGTTCAAGCATCCTATTATATCTATCTCTACTAGATCTCATCCTTGAAAATAACCGTGAAGGGATTGACAACCCCTTTATAGCGTTGGGTGCAAGAGTTTGATTCCTTGTGCAGGTATATCTATTGGTGGCTCGCTTGTATCTCCTACAGGATTTATACCTTGGTTCTCAAAAACTGAGGGAAATACTTATCTAGTTTGCTGCATCAGACTGTTCCTCTTCACGGGCAACCAACGCATGCTCGAGAAGTAGCACTACCTAGTCACAGAGTTGCGTTTGGTCGGCCCAAAGCAAGTCTATGACCATCCCGAGTAAATGCGCCAGCTCAGGTCTTAGGACATAGAATGTATGTTGTACTAGAGACTCACAGATGACCTATTGTTGTGTCTCATAGTTGGGTCTGTCCAACTCAGACCTTATCTCGACTCGGATCCGACTATGTCGAATCTGACCAGACCTTTCTGAGTCCATGTTATCCGGCTAGCATCCAATGCTACATGGTCACTGATACCGGACCATCCACCGTGTCATCTGCTAGTCTAACTGGCTGCGCTTCCACATAGCCCTTTCGACTAAGGACCATTTACGATAGTCATCATACAATGCATAGTCTCACAAACTAGTCACATACTTGTTAATACACATCAATGATAATGTCCAAGGACTATATTTCTTCATAATCACATAGGAAATATCATCATACATGATTGCCTCTTGGACATATCTCCAACAAATAGCCTAATCCTACTTTGTTGTATTGGAATGGTAGAGAGCTACAGTGTGTGTTACAATGGTGAAATCGACCTTTGCCTCCTTTGCTTGTGTGAAAGATCGACCCCCTGAGAAGTCACGAACTCCTCTATTTATAGCATCTCGAGAGGGCCTTCCCCGGGTCTCCTATTGGTGGGGCAGATATTGTACTAGGCTCGTGTATCACATAGTATGAAGGTATGGATGCTCATGGCGTGCTTGTACGGGCGATGATCTTATCCTTCCAGGGCTACCCAATATCTTCTGGGTATTCTCCAGACATGACACCGCTATAGTACTGTAGGGATGAAAGTGGTGGTCGACTCTTGTCGTGTTGGTAGTCGTTGGCTCACATGGAAGTGGCCCGAGGAGGCATGTCAAGCAAGGAGTCATACTTGCCTTCCAAGAATAAGATCCTCCCCTTCCCGGTACGTCAACGAGAACTCCCGTGTAAGCCCCGCAAAGGAGAAACCATCGTTTGACTGGAGCCCCTGTTTGTCTCTGTTGAGGCAGGCCGATACTCGTTGGTCATAAGAGAGAACCTTGAAACCAATCTTCGCGCTCTTGCGAGTGGATCGGGCTTGTTTTTTTATCCTTGTACGTCAGGTTGCCACTACCCTTGTTTTATATACTCCGACAGAACTGAACTTATTAAATCATATATCAGCCTTTATAGTAGGTTCAAAAGCATCCTCTTGTGTAGCTGCTATCTTACTAAAAGCTTCTTTCTTTCATCACCAACTTCACATACCTTGGCTGCAACTCGTTCAACAAAGACATTATATACATCATCAGTAGTTACCTCCTATAGTGGATACTTCATGGACATAACCTTGAATTTTTTTGCAATGGTATAATTATACTCTGTCACATGGCATGTGTCAAGTACCTCACCTTCTTTTTGTTGCTTCTTACCCTTTTAGCTTCTTGTAGTAGCCCAAGAGCAACATTCCATATTTGTAACCTTTCCATGTGATCAACCATGTATGATTTGCCATTTTGGATTTGAATTGAAATGCATAATGTTCGCCTCATGTCATCATTTGCATCATGGCATCATTTTTGTGATCTTCATCATGTATGGATTGTGTGTTGTTAGAGGTGTGTGGTTTAGTGTTGTGCATTGCCTCTATAATTGCGCCATGACCACCCCACCTATTAAATCTCTCTGGGATCGAGGAGAGGTGCCTAGAGGGGGTGTGAATAGACTACTTGACCAATTAAGAAGCTAACCTTTTCCTAGTTTTTATGGTTGGCAAGTTTTAGCAATTCTATAAAGTCTAGCAGACCGTACACATGCAAATCTATGAGTATAGCAGCAGAAAGTACCAACATGCACATGTAAGTAAAGAGTAGAGATAGGAAGATCAAACGCAATAGGGACTCGAAGATTTTTTTTCCATGGTTTCGATAGGTGGTTCTATCGTACGTCCACGTTGATGGAGACATCAACCCACTGAGGGTAGCGGTTGCGTGAGTCCACAAAGAGCTCCACCCACAAAGGGTCACGAAGTAGCAACCTTGTCTATTACATCACGGCTTACGTCCATAAAGGATTAGCCTCACTCAGGATAGATCTTCACGAACTAGGTGATCTCCTTGCCCGTACAAAATTCTTGGTTCAAATCCACATGAATTGGAGGCTCCCAAGTGACACCTAACCAATCTAGGATACACCACTCTCCAAAAGGTAATATATATGGTATGGATGATGAACTCCTTGAACTTGTGCTTCAAAAGATAGTCTCCTCAACACTCAATCAATCTCTCACAGATTTGGCTTGGTAGAAGAAATTGAGTGGATGGAAAGCAACTTGGGGTGGCTAGAAATCAAGATTCATATGGTTGGAGTGGAAGATCTAGATCTCAACACATGAGTAGGTGGTTCTCTCTTAGAAAATGAATTGTGGAAGTGTGAGCTTTTTCTGAGTGCTCTCTCTCAACGAATGAGAGGGAGGTGGAGGGGTATATATAGCCATCTCTAAAAATTCAACCATTACAACATTATTTCCCAACCTTGTGGAGCCGAAGTAAAAACTCGGTTACACCGACTAGTGCAAAAGGTTGTAGCTTTTAGGTTCTTGGTGAGACCAATATATAGATTCTTGGTGAGTCTTATTCGGTTGAACTGGCAAGTTCCTAACTTCCATTACACCGATTTGCAAAACTCGGAATTTTCGATTTTTAGCAAATACATACTGTAGCGACCCGACTCAAAACGAGTCAAGCCTTTGTGTTTTCTGTGCCATCCCTGGATCAGTATGCTGGCACACACAGTACATCAATGTATATATCAAAGTGCAATCACATGTAATTAACATAAAACTGATATATATATACCTTAAAATCTCAGCGGAAACAGTCAACGGGAGTGGAGTCCCAATAACACCAACGGCAGGTTGAGTGCAGACCGTAACCCTGAATCGTACTCTAACCCGTCGTAGAGCTTATCTGCAACATAAGACGTTGTAGTCGTGTAGGTCAGCATTTTGAATATGCCGACAAGTCACAAAAGAGGGGTGAAAATAATCCTTTATGCTATATGCTTATATGGCAGGTGGGGCTATAAGTTTAAGTTTTTGCGCAAAGCCAATTTTTCCTACAACAAGAGGGGTAATGCAGAAATTATTACTACAAAGTTGGTTGATTAATGAGATGGTTCCATCAACCAATTCTCACACCCAAGTTGTCATTAAAATCCCACATCAATATACTTAATTGTGTTGAGAGTTCCAGATAGTTCAGTTCCTTTGGCTCAAACTGTCCATGACCGTGGACACGGCTAATCGATTAGGTTTGGGTACTTTGCAGACTTTTGCACACGTTCCCCACAAGATTTGATCGCCTCCGTTTGATTTCTCGCACTTCAGGGTGTTTGAGAAACAGATGACCAAAACATGGTCTTCTAAAGGGTTTCCCCGAGACTCTGTCGGTGCCCATCCTTTCCTACTGTTCTTCTACATCTCGTAGCATCGCCTGTCCAGGGTCACCACGATATCCAACCAAGCCAGAGCCCATAATGACTTGTGGCTGTGCAGGTAAGCCTTGGGTCTTGAAGCATCCATCCATCTCTTTGTGCCTGGGTGGACCTTTCCGCATGAATACTGGCACTTCTCCAGTAACATCTAGGCTAACCACTGGTTTCTCCAGGGCGCCGTTCAACCATCATCCACCCAGAGGTATGTTGAAAACTCAGAGTCTTGAAGTCTTGATCATCTTGCAGGTCTTGAAATTATTACCTCACAACTCTCATGAATCACACAACCAACCCCGTCTACTAATAGCATAGCAAAATTAAATCAACGTTTCTCGGGGCCAATGTGTCAAAGGGTTGAGGGGTGCCTACCACATGATACTACATCAAGTAACCAAGTTTCCAATTTACCTACTTTGCATGCAATTGGGGAGATGGTAGAACTAATGCAATAAAAACATAGGTATACATGGTCAAAGTGACTTGCCTGTACTGTTGATGAAGAATAATATCGCTCTCAGAAGTAACGGATAGACTATTCGTCACTCTCCGATGAAAATCTATCATAAGCAAATAACATTCAATAAACATTCATGCCAAAACAAAGAACTGAAAAACGCAAGAACAAAACATGTCTTGGTGCGAAAATAACAACATACTAAGGTTAAATAAGAAAAGATAGGTTCTAGCTGTGTTGTAAAGTGAAAGTGGAGGAATCAACTCAAAAGAGTTAATGGATGGAACTATTGCTATATAAGCTTAGGTTGGAGAGACTATGAAAGACGATCCAAGTATGGGAGAACAACATGAACGTTGTTTGACAAATAGTATAAGGCATAAGAATTTATTTGTAGAAAGAATTTAATTGAAAAGGTCAAAAGAAGTTGAACTGTAAATTCAAGTATGAATTGAATCTGAATTCACAAAGGTCAAAACAAGTCGAACCGACGTATGATGGTTATGAATAGAAATATATGACACGAGTATTTAGGGGCAAAAGGAATCAATTAAAAAGGTGTTATAGTTTGCAAGATATGATCAAATGAAGGTTTGGATTCAAATTGAATCGCTCCAATTTGAAAGGTTCAAAGATTGAAACTAATGATGTTACTATATATGGGAAGTCAATAGGAACGTGTAGAAAAAAGAATTACTAGGTTCAAAATGACGGATCAAAAGTTATAAGCAATTCAATATGGCATTGAATTAGCTTAGTACAGTATGTGAACACATTTTGGGGACTAATAGAGAAGTATGAGCAAGATCAAAATTATATGTTGAAACGATAACACTAATGATTTGAACGAAAAGATTACTTCGATACGGATCCGACGTAATTGAATTCATCGGAAACGGAGTTACGGATAAAAAGATGTGATTAAAAGAAGTTTGAATATAAATCTGAATAAATTTCGAAATTTGAAAATTTGAACAAAGTTGACGTGATAGGTTGATTGGATAGGTGAAGTCAAGACGAAAATCTAGGCGTTGGTTTCATCTAATTCTGATAAACGAGTAGAAAGTTATGGCTATTTGAAAAATCTGGCCCAAGCTCTTTTACGGAAGAAAATGCTATGTCTAAAAGAATTGTAGAACTAATGAGTAAATACGAAGACTAATTAATAATCTAATTACTCTACCGTATATTAGTATAGAAATACTAGTCTAGGGATATTAAACTATAGGAGTATAAAAGAAAATACGAAAAGAATACATTTAGAATGCAGAAAAGATATAAATCCAAAGATGCAACGACTTCCAGAAATCCCACCGGAGAGAAGAAAATATTTTTATTTAATAAAGCTAGTCAAACCAAAAGATTGGCTTAACCCGAGGTGGATGGATTTTGGGTTCACCTATGGGTCTATATTTATAGGTGCGAGGGAGGTTTAGAAGTCAAAGGCTAGGCAATATGGGACTAAACAAATAGACTAGAAGTAGATGAAAATTAAAAGAAAGGAGAGGGCCACCGCATGGGCTGATTCAGCCAGCCGTGCACATGGGCGCAGCCCTGTTTTGTGTTTTTTTTAATTCTCGGATGAACAGTGTTTCCTGGTTTTTTATTAAAAAAAACAGCAAAGAAAAACAAATAAACAAAAATAGAAAAACATTTGATATAGGCATATTATATATCAAAATTTTCAGAAAAATATTTCCTAAGACATGAACATTTTTTTAAGGCCTAATAAAATACTTTAAAAAAATAGTATTTTTTTGCAATAACTCCAAAATGAAAAGAAACTAGAATTTCAAATAAATGGCAAATAGTTTTTATTTTAAAATTTGAGTCAAAACATTGTATCTAATTTTTGAGTGTCATTTACCTCCTATCATTTGATTTTATAAGAGGGTTTTGAAAATATTTGAACTCAAAATTGAATAGGGATTCGAAATAGAAAATTTTGGAAAAGTCATTTTATTCCCTCTCATTAAAATGTCAAAAGTTTCAAAATTCCACTTAGTTTCACAAAATCAATCACACAACATTAAAGAAAACAATCCTACTTATTTATTTAATATAACATTCCAAAATTTAGAGTTTTGGGATATTGCACATACCAGAAGGTTGGTCCATGATTTTCGGTTGTACTAAACAAAACTTGGTTACACCGAGTTTCTAGGGTTTGTCTCTGGAATCTATCAAAGTAAAACTCCGTAGGGCCGATTATGGAAATTTGGTGGCACCGAATTTGACTTTGAGGAATTTGGCAAATTATATTATGGGAGAATTGTTGAGGGGTTTTGGTCGCTAATCTCTAAGCACTTGAGCAGCCATATCATCATAGATACATCATTCCCTTTTAACAGTATTGGCATTGCTATGTTCTCAAGTGTAATTTCTCACATAAATGCAAAATTTAGAGTCTTGAAGCATGAAGCTTATCCAATCCTATTACTCTCCTTCCTTGGGCGTCCACCACACATTCCCAACCACATCAATCTTTTGGACTTAATCTGAAACACTAGGTAAAACCATTAGTCCAAGGGATAATGTATGTTATCATGAGTTATCAAAACCTCCAAGGGCGCATATGTGCTTTCAATCTCCCCATTTTTGGTAATTAATGACAACATACAATAAAAGCTTCAATTTAAAGTAAGAAGTAGTATATGAAAACTTTTAGAGGCATATGACTAAGGCAAGCTCCCCTTAAATATGTGCAATTCCTTTTAAGGAATAGCTGCTTTGGAATGCATGAGTGCACACACATAGTAGAGAGGACATGAAAAGTCGTATGTACCTTGGCTATATGAATTAGATAAATGTGAATGAAGAATCTCCATGTTCAGGACTCATTCTTGCAAAACAGTATGTGCAAGAAGCAAGAGGTTGTCATGACCAAGGGTATGACACATATACTTACGTTGAAGTTCTGGAGCATTTCAACTTGGGAAACATACTTGAGAAAACAAGGTTAGATAGCACAAGGATATTTTTTTCATAAAGATGCAAGGACCATCAACTTCACCAAGGTTTAGAATACATGTAGAAGATAGTATTTTTCAAAAACTCAACATGTATTCAAAAGTGATTTTAGATCTTTCTCCCTTGAATGTAGACTTTAATTTCTCCTATGACCTTGAATCTTAGCATGTACATATCGGGAGTAGTTAGGGTGAGACAAGTCTAGCAAGAAAGACATAATAGTGCAAAATCATGAATCTAGGTCACATAATCTTATATCCCTCTCCCCTTTTAAGAATATTTAAATGAGCTGATCTCTACCCCTTAATTATTAGCATTCAGCTTTAATGATTCTTCCCCTGAAGCTTTGAATTTAGGCTTTGATGTTTCTCCCACTTTGCAATTAATTTCCAAGAAGGGTTAGAGGGCAAGCGATCCGTGAGAGTAAGGGTCATGGATATTATTTTCCGAAAAATCTAAAATCATGGCAAAGAACACAAGCTTTTGCAAAATCCAGAGGCTCCGAAACAATAATGATCGGTAGAAATGATATGGAAGTTAGGGTTCTGGATGAAATCAGTATAGCCAAAGAGATCCATGTCGATAGTATCGAAGAAGCTATGAGCCATTTATCTGCTACATCAGTGAAGAGATTTTCCAAATTAGCAGTATCCGAGTTGCAAACTGAATTTTTGCCAAAACATTCTTGGCCATTTTGTCAAAGAAAACTTTTAGAAGGATTTGACCAAAATTTTCGGAATTTTTTCCATAAGATTTGCACGGAATTTTCAAATGATTTGCAAGGACTTATCATCTAGGTTAGAATTGAATGGTAGAAACAAAGTGGGAAACAAAAGAAAAATTATCAATTCAAGTTTCATATCTAGTTGTTGGCCGGTGACTAGGTCGCCGATATTAGAGTATATTTTTTTGAAATGGCTATATTAGAGTATATTGACTTAAGGAGCCAAGCAAGAATGCTTAATCATAGGTCATACGCACCGTTATGCTCAAAATGGGTTTACCATTTTTCGTTTAAGCACTTTAATGTCTTCATATCACTTATAATTGATTTGACTCATCACTTGGAGTAAAGCTTATTCAAGGATATGAGTACATACCTTTGAAAGATGTATAGATGACATGCCATGTAGGTGAACTTGTAGTGGATTCTCAAGGTTGATGAAGATCATCTTGAGTTGGGAGATATCCTTGTTTATTTTTGTTATCTTCTCACCTACATGAGTTAGTCATGCAAGGAAGAACATGATATATCCAAATGACAAGAGTGAGGTTCTCATCAAATGTTTGTCAAGGATATGGTTTGTGTTGTCTTCTTCCTCCATCTCGAAATAAGGGTGTTGATACTTGGCAATAACAAGATTGCTTGTGGTACGAGTTGATGGAAATATTCTGTAGTGTAGTTCTTCCAAGTACCTAGAAAAGTTTAGATGTAATACAAGGGAGCATAGATTTCCAAGGAATACGATACTGTCATATCAATGGTGTCATGGAATAGTAAGAATAAGCTCATGCCCTTGCATGCATCCGAGTGAGTCTAGCTCAAGTTCGGAGCATCAATGGTGTTCAACTCACTCCTTAAGTGAAAAAAAACTTTCTCGTCAAGTGTCTTAGTAAAGATACCCACCAGTTTTTTGTTGGTACGGACATGTTTGAGATTAATGTCCCCTTTGGCAATATGATCATGAATGAAATGATGACGAACTTGAATATGTTTAGTTCGATAATGTTGCAAGAGATTATGAGAAATATTAATAGCGCTCTCATTGTTACAAAGCAATGGAACATGTTTCACATGTATACCATAGTCCTTAAGAGTTTGAGTCATCCATATCAATTGCGTACAACATGATCCCATGGCAATGTATTCCGCTTCGGCGGTAGATAGAGATACCGAGTTTTGTTTCTTGGATGACCAAGATACAAGAGATCTCCCAAGAAATTGACAAGTACCCGAGGTGGATTTTCCATCAACCATATATGCGACATAGTCCGAGTCGGAATAGTCCATAATATTAAAAGAAGATCCCTTGGGATACCAAATGTCAATGTTTGGTGTATGTATCAAGTATCCCACAATTTTTTTCACGGACTTAACATGATACTCTTTAAGTGCCACTTGATATCGGGTACACATGCACATAATAATCATGATATAGGGATGGGAGGCACATAGATATATCAATGAACTGATCATTGATTGATAAACTTTTTGATCAACCGGTTTGTCCTCCCTAGTGAGGTCAACATGTCCATTAGTAGGCATAGGAGTTTTCATACCTTTACATTCTTGCATCTTGAATTTCTTGATCAAGTCCTTGGTGTACTTGGTTTGATAGATAACTATTCCTTCTCTCGTTTGCTTCATTTGCAAACCAAGGAAAAAATTCAGCTTACACATCATAGGCATCTCATATTTCTAGGACGTCAACCTTCCAAATTTCTCATTTAAATCTGGGTTAGTAATCCATAGATAATATCATCCACATAAATTGGCACACAAATAATTAACCATTAACTCTTTTAGTGAACAAGGTTGCGTCAATTTTACCAATCCCAAAACCCTTTTCAATGAGAAACTTTGTTAAGCATTTGTACTAAGCTCGTGGTGCTTGTTTAAGACCATACAAAGCTTTACGAAGTTTATAAACATGATTAGACTTCCTCCTCAATTTCACCATTTAGAAAGGCACTTTTGATATCCATTTGGTAAAGAGTAATATCATGGTGATCGGCATAAGTAAGTAGTATGCGAATGGCCTAAGTTCTACCAACACGGGCATATGTCTCACCATAGTCTGTACCTTTAAATTGAGTGTAACCTTGAGCTACGAGATGTGACTTGTTGCGTACCACTTGACCATATTCATCTTTCTTGTTCCTAAACTCCCATTTCATTCCTATGATGTTGTGATCATCATTGGGCTTCTACACTAGTGTCCACACTTCACTCCTCTCAAAGTTTTGTACCTCTTCGTTCATGGCATTCACCCAATCCGAGTATTCAAGTGCTTATTATACCTTCATAGGCTCAATACTAGGGTTAAATGAGTAACGCTCTCAAAATTTAGCTACACGAATTTTAGAGAGAGTGATTCTCCCGGTTTGTATATCGCCGGATACTTGATCTAATTGATGCTCTTGTTTACTCTTGCTCGAATTCATGGTAGCTTTTTCTTGTTGGATGGTGGAGCTTCCTCGTCATCATCTCCCTCTTCGTTGTTGTTCAAGGTGTTGTTTCCTTGAGGGGGTGGTGAAGGAGGTTGAGGTCGAGCATCTTGATGTACTTCTTCTTCCTCTTCATCTTGGCGTGTTCCGCTTGTGGATGCCTCAGTGTAGTTCTTGGTTCACCCTGACATGAGGTAGGATCTTCCATTTGTGTTGATTAAGTACTTTCGTTCACCTCCATGGGACCACTCTTGCTGATGGACAAGTCTGGAATGGCATCCGAAGGTTCCTTATCTCCTACATCATTTGGCAATTGTTCAACATGCGAACCATTAGTCTCATCAAACTTCACATCTATCGTCTCTTCAACTTTTCAAGTGAAGTTGTTGTAGACATGGTAAGTGTGAGAGTTTGATCCATAACCAAGTAGGAAACCTTCATGAGATTTAGGAAAAAAAATAGAATGACGATGCTTATCAAGAATGTAGCACTTTGAGCCGACCCAAAAGTGTCCAAGTTGGGATTGGTTACCGGTGAGTAGCTCGTATGTTGTTTTACCAAGAAGCGTGTGTAGGTAGACTCGGTTTGTAGCATGACAAGCTGTTTCCACGGTGTCCGCCGAAAAGTGTCCTAGTATCTTATATTCGTCGACCATGATACTAGCCATCTCTATGAGAGTCATGTTCATCCTCTCAACAACTCCATTTTGTTGAGTTGCGTACGTAGCCGAGAACTCATGTGTGATACCTTCTTCGTCAAGAAAGGTGTCCACATTAGTGTTCTTGAATTTCGATCCATTGTCGCTCCAAACTTTCTTGATCTTCACTACAAATTGATTTTGCACTTTGCAATCTAAGTTCTTGAAGATCTTTTGTACCCATGACTTGTCATCAAGAAACAATAATCATGTAAATTTGGAAAAATCATCAACTATAAATAGACCAAAGGAATTTCCACTGAGGATCTTGTAAGCATTGGGACCAAAGAGATCCATGTGAAGCAACTCTAGTGGTCTTCTATTAGTCATGATGTTCTTAACAGGATGACTTCCGCCCACTTGTTTTCATGCTTGACAAGCACTATAAAGTCTATATTTCTCAAAGATAACCATTTTAACACCAAGTATGTGATCACCTTTGATGAGCTTGTCTAGATTACGCATACCAACATGTCCTAGCCTTCTATGACATAGCCAACCTTTAGAAGATTTTGCAATAAGACAAGTATGAGGTTGGGCTCTCTTAGTGAAATCGACAATGTATAGATCACCTCTATGGATACTGGTAAAGATCTATTATGATTGTCTAGAGGAAACACTTGGCAATCTACTTTAGTAAATAGAACAATGAAACCACACTCAGATGGTCTAGTTATGGAAAGAAGATTGTACCCAAGGGATTCAACAAGAATGACATTTTGAATGGAACTATCATGAGATATGGACACCTTACCAGGACCAAGTACCATACCGTTAGACTTGTCTCCAAAAGTAGCATACCTTCGCGGTCCATGATTCGGTGTGATCTCATTAAACACGCCTCTATATTCGGTCATGTGATTGGTGCATCCACTATTGATAATCCACTCTTTTTCTTCGGACATGTAGTCTTTGAAGTTTGCCATGCGACTTAGATTCTTCATAGTCTTCTCATGTTCGATGTCAAAATTTTCATCTTCATCATACTAGACATGTTCCACATTGTCATCATCAAATGGAATATCCTTTTCACAGTAATCAAGTGATTTGTTAGAAATTGTGACCATCACAATGTTCAAGATTATGAATGTGAATGGCTTCAACAACGAGGTTGTTGATGGTTATGGCATCTCCTTTAGAATGCATGAGGTCATGAAGCTGAAACAAGTATTTATGAAAGTTTGGATCACTAGGCTTCATTTTGTGAAAGGCAATAGTTTTATGGAGAATGACATCAAGAATTTTCAAAGAGTGGTTTGGATATCTTTTCTCCAAATCTTACCACAAAGTATAACCACACTCAATGTTTTTCATTCGATCAAACACGATTCTTGGTAATCCTCTAATGGTGAGATTAACAGTTCTAAGATTATGAAGCATATCAATTTATTCCTCGTGAGAAGGATGTAAGGGATTAATGGGAGGCACATAGGGGTTATCAACATACTTGCTCAAATGGAATTCATCAAATAGATCTAGCATTTTGTCTTTCCATTAACTATAGTACATCCCGCTGAGAATAGGCACTCTACAACTAAGACTCCCCAAACTAAGCACATCCATATTCCCCCAATGGTTATTAAAACAAAGCTATGGAGACCAAAGCTCTAATACCAATTGTGGGATCGAGAAGTGGTTTCTAGAGGGGGATGAATAAACTACTTAACCAAACAAAACCATAACCTTTTCCCAGTTTTATTGGTTGTCAAGTTTTAGAAATTCTATCAAGTCTAGCACACCCTACACATGTGACTCTATGAGTGTAACAGTGGAAAGTAACGACATGCACATGTAAGTAAAGAGTAGATATAGGAAGATCAAATGCAATAGGGACTCCATGATTTTTACTGTGGTTTCGATAGGTGGTGCTATCGTACATCCATGTTGATGGAGACTTCAAACCACGGAGGGTAGCGGTTGCGTGAGTCCACCAAGGGATCCAGCCACAAAAAGTCATGAAGTAGCAACCTCGTCTATTCCATCACGGCTTACGTACATGAAGGACTATCCTCACTCGGGGTAGATTTTCGCGAAGTAGCCAATCTCCTTGCCCACACAAACTTCTTGGTTCAACTCCAGACAAATTGGAGGCTCCCAAGCGACACCTAACCAATCTAAGATACGCCACTCTCCAAAAGGTCATAGATGTGGTACGGATGATGAACTCCTTGATATTTTGCCTCAAAATATAGTCTCCTCAACACTCAATCACTCTCGCATAGATTTGGCTTGGTAGAAGATATTGACTGGATGGAAAGCAACTTGGTGCGGCTAGAAATCAAGATTCATATAGTTGGAGTGGAAGATCTTGATCTCAATACATGAGTAGGTGGTTCTCTCTCAAAAGATGAATGGTGGAAGTGTGGGCTTACTCTGTGTGCTCTCTAGACGAATGAGAGGGAGGTGGAGGGGTATATATAGTCATCTCAAACATTCTAACCATTACAAAATTATTGCCCAACTTGGTGGAACCGAAGTGAAAACTCGGTTACACCGACTAGTGCAAAAGGTTGCAACTTTCGGGTTCTTGGTGACACCGATATATAGATTCTCGGTGAGTTCGATTCGGTTGACCTAGGCAGTTCCTCACTTCGGTGACACCGATTTGCAAAACTCGAGAATTATGATTTTTAGAAAATATGAGTGACGCCGAGAGGTCTGTGTTCCTGATGTGGGTTTCCACTTTGACAATAGTGGCAAACTGCCGCTAGGCGCCGACAGTCGCCATGAGATCCACACTGGAAGGTTGAAGTGATGAAGAGATGTGCATCATCTCTCTATTATTTGTTGTATTGGGTGTGCTTCTTGTGTTGTGTGGCATGATCCGAAGGTCGAAGAGATGAATGTAAATGGCCACATGGAAATTTTTGCAGTGCCTAACCGCATGGTGGCGCACGTATAACTGCATGGTGGCTTCGGGTGTGGCGCAACCGCATGCATCTACCCCAAACGTATGTTATTGTTCACGCGTGGAGGGACGCCAGCAGAGCGCGCAAGCACGGACGCGAGCAGAGCGCTCCTCGAACGCCTCAACTGCCTCATGCATAGAGCAGTTTGCGGTGGTGCATACAGAACGACCGTTTTCTATGTAATAATACACAAACATTTTTCTAGTATTAACTGTTTGTGTACTTCATTTCTCCCTCCTTTGTCCCGTCTTGCCACCGCACTGCCACGAGGATTCTAGTGCATGCTTTGGGAGCACGTAGGCCTTTCTTTTGGCCTTCCCGTTCCCGGGCAAACGCGCGGGTTCTCGCGTAAGCTTCCTGCCTGGCTTGCCGAATTCGCTCAAACCCCAATGGTTGGCCGCCTGCTTTATAAACCCTCATGGCCAGCGAATCCACATCTCATTCATACCCTCCCTACCTGTAGCTTCCCTATAGTTTTGTTCTCCCCCAACCGTCAATAGTGCATGTCCGTCGTCGTTGCTCCGCCACTCCGCTAGAGGACAGCTCCAGATCGGAGGCTACACCACGTCGGTGGTGCAGTCGCTGAAGGCATGTAGTGCGCGTGGCATCCTTGTCGGGTGTGTGCACGCCACCCACCACACGCTCCGCCACCATTGCCCGAAGGGAACTCTTGTCGGTGACCGCAGTGGCCACCACCACGTAGCCAGTCGTCGTTGTCGATACCCCACCTACGGCCACCTTGGCCACAACCACACCATCGTCCGCCCCACCGTCAGCCGCCGGGGCGATCACCCACTCTGCCACCGCAGCCTGAAGGTGGAACGAGGAGGCCGCTGCTAAAGCCCATCCGCTTGGCTTTTGCGTCAGCAACCTTGCGTGCTACATCAACTTCCTACATAAGGAGGAGGAGTGCCAGGTCAAGCATGCAAAGAGGCTCACCTCTGACGTTGCCACAGCAGACACAACAGCTGAGGTGCGGAATGAGGAGATCTATGCCGAGTCCTGCTGCTTCGAGACGGCACATCAGGAGTGGCAGAGGGCAGCGGGGGTAGGCGACGAATTCGACTCGTCCAGCTTGTCGGTAGTCTCCTCCTCCTTTGCCTCTTACTGAATGTGCTCAGCAGAGGAGAGGCTGCTGGAAGTATTACAAAGCCCCTCCGTAGTACTAGTATTTAGGGGCTATTTTGTTGAGTTCATCTAACTATAGATATGGTTGTACTGTACCACGTACTCTAGATTAGCTAGTATATACGGTCGAACTAGCTATTTCAATACGTGGTTGGCAACAGTTGGGGAAAAGTTGGTTCAAATCAGCTGTCTAGTTGAACTGTTTTGTACAAACACCACTACTTCATCTATGGATGAATCTATGTTCACTGAATTTTAGTTGCAAAATTGCACGATAATAGTGATTTTGTTCCTGCAAAATTTGACAAATGTCAGTGTTACAATGATGTTAAATGTCAATGTTACTAGATCGACAAATGCCAATGCTTCCAATTTGACAAGTGGAAATGTACCAAATATGATATATGAAAATCTGAACTCATTCTTTGTACTAAGCACACTGGTCATCATATAAAAACGTTTGCAATGGCTGATACTTGTGATCTGCGTTGGGTTTTCAGTGAAGAGGGACAGGTAATTGCAGCGTAATACGAGTAATTATTTCCCTCAGTTATGAAACCAAGGTTTATCAAACCAATAGGAATATCAATCCACAACCGTCTTCAGCAGCTGCACACAAAAGACCAAATAACTTGCACCCAACGCGGGCAAGAGGGTTGGCAATCCCCTTGATCTCGTTATTTGCAAGCAAGTCAAGTGTCTAGATAATAGTAGATAATTGTAAATTGAAAAATAAAATAAAAGGTAAATAAGTATTGTCATGCTTATAAATATATAAGTGAATAGATCCCGGGGCATAGTTTTTCATAGCGGCATATCTCATGAAAGGAAGCATACGGTGGGTAAACAAATTATTGTTGGGCAATTGATAGAAAAGCGCATAGTTATTTGATATTCACATCAATGATTGTGTGTATATATGAATCACATCCATAAGCAAATAGGCCAACTCCTGCCTGCACATATAACTATAACTCCACCCATCGACAACTATCCAACATGCATCTAGATAATTAAGTAAAACAGAGTAATGCTTGGAGAACATTGATATGATGTAGACAAAGAGAATTCAATTAATATGAAATAACCCCATCATTTTATCCTTAGTGTTAACAATACAATGACGTGTCTTGTCCCCTTCTGTCACTGGTATATAGAGCACTATCAGGTTGAACCCACTACAATGCACCCCTCTCACTAAAAAATATCAATCTAGTTGGCCAAACTATCTCAATAGATTTGACAGATTTACGGAGCTATAGTGATCATGAAAATAAGAATCATGATATTCAAAGGTGACTCAAATAATTTTCATGAATAATCTGAACATATACCCAGAATTCATCGGATCCCGACAAATGCAACGTACAAAAGAATTACATCGGATAGATCAAAGCAAAGATGCAATGATCATTGTATTGAAGATCAGAAGAGGGAGAGGTATAGCCATGTAGGTACTAACTACGGACCCGTAGGTCTATGGTAAACTACTCACACATCATCATGAGGGTAGCAAGGTTGATGAAGAGGCCTTCTGTGATCGATCCCCCTCCGATAGGGTGCCGGAACGGAGCTCCAAATGGAATCGTGGTGAAATAGAGACTTGCGGTGACAGAAAAAGTGTTTTGGGATGCTTTCTCGGGTTTTTGGAATATATTTGAATTTATAGGCCAGAGAATGGGATCAGGAGGGCCACCAGGGAGGGAGAAGCCATCAAGGCGTGACCACCCTCCTTAGCACGCCATATTGGCTTGTGCCTCCCTCGTGCAGCCTACGGTCTTCTCCCAAAGCTCCCAGGTCTTCTTTTGGTCCAGACACATCATAAAAAAGTTTCGAGGCAATTGGACTTCGTTTGGTACTGTAAACCTAAAAAGTAAAAAAACACGCAAAAAACAGGAACTGGCACTACGCACTGGGTCAATTGGTTAGTGCTCAAAAATAATGTAAATTGGTAAATTATTACTCAAAAAGTATCCTAGAATGATAATATAATAGCATGGAGCAATAAAAAATTATAGATATGTTGGAGACGTATCAATGAAGCAATGAAAAAATCCTTCGCGCCAGATTTTGACTTGGCTTAGTGGCGAAGGAACCCTTGCCCTCAGTGTGCATACGGGTATTGTATCTGAAACGATTGTGATAATGATAAAAGTACACGCCTCCTCAATGAGCATGTAGGGGACTGCTCGCACGCCTCCCGTCTACTCAAACACATGTCCGCATGCTAACTCCTAGCCAATACAGAGTGTGACGCATGGCAGCATGTAAATGGTCAGTGGAATGTCCACGATTTATACATAATACACATGTTTGCGATGGTAACGTGACAACTTTTTGTTCCAAAATGCCTTTGTTGGATATTAATAATGTTTGAGACCTCTCTCAAAGTGGACACAAAAAATACCACAACATATTTGTGCTTATATGACAAGGCCCTGCCCAACATAGACCTTGTGATTGCAGGTCAAATTTTAATTATGTACACTAAACCTCAATTAATGTATGAAAAAGCGACATGATCCCTTAATTTATTCATATTTTTCACTGCCACCTATTTGTCTATGTTGTTCCTATAAAAAATCAAGGTGAGAAGAGGCACCAGATATTGTTTCATCCGCAAATGTGACATGCATGTTCCTATCGAAACCACGAAGCTTCTTGTGAGAAGCCTAGGTTTCTAAGAGGATTGTGTCAAAACTTGTCGAAAAATTGGGAAACTTTTTTACCACAACACACAACAAGGAATGTCATCACACCATACCCGAGTTTGATGAATATCTAACGAGGTTTGGATTTACAGGAATTCAAAAACCAAGTTTCCCAATGTTTGCTTCTGAGCCAAGACGCTGGGATGTTTGAAATTCGTTCCCATTTGTTGCATGGGACCTACACATGCTTCCAAGTAAACATATGTAATTTTTCAACATATTTTCATGTGCTAGACCTTATGGTTCTAGTTCAAATTTTAATTATGCGCATTAAAGGCCTGGAAAACTCGATTAATGTATTAAAAAGACCAAACAAACCCCGGAAAATTTCATAGTTTAGCACGATAGTCATGTTGCTTTATGGTTCTTAATAATAATTTCAAGGCAAGAAGAGACGGCAGATATTCTTTCGCACATAAAAGGTGAACGTTCCCTACCCGAACCACATGGATTTTCTTGTGAGAATCTCCGGTTTTCAAGAGGCTTGGGCCAAAACATATCCAAATTTGGGCAATTTTTTTACCCCAACACAACAAGCAAGGTCATTACACCATGCCCAAGTTTCATGAATATCTGACAAGGTTTGGGTTTAGAGAAATTTAAAAACCAACTTTCCCAATGTTTGGGGTAGAGCCAAGACACTGAGATCTTTGAAATTCATTCTCATTACTTGTGTGGGACCTAAACATGCATCCAAGGAAACATATAATATTTTTCAACCTATTTTCATGTGCTAGACATTGTGGTTGTAGTTCAAATTTAAATTATGCACATTAAATACCTAGAAAACTCAGTTAAGGTATTAAAAAGGCCAAATGAACCTCGGAAAATTCCATAGTCTAGCACAACAGTCATGTTGCTCCGTGGTGTCTCTATAAATAAATTCAGGGCGAGAAGAAATGGTGGATGTTGTTTTGCACATAAAAGGTAAATGTTCCCTATCATAACCACTTGGCTTTCTTGTGAGAATCTCCGGTTTGAAGAGGCTTGTGCCAAAACTTGCCCTAAATTGGGAATTTTTTTACCACAACACACAACAGGCAAGGTCATGACACCGTGCCCAAGTTTCATGAATTTTTGACGAGGTTTGGATTTTAAAGAATTTTAAAACCAATTATCCCAATGTTTGTGGCCGAGCCAAGCCGTTGAGATGTTTGAAATTCATTCTCATTTCTTGCACTGGACATAAACTTGCATCGATGGAAACGTATATGATTTTTTAACCTATTTTTATGCTCTAGACCTTGTGGTTGTAGTTCAAATTTTAATTATGCACATTAAATGCCTAGGAAACTCAATTAATGTATTAAAAAGTCCAAACGGACCGTGAAAAAATCCAGAGTTTAGCGCGACTCTCATGTTGCTCTATGGTGACTCTAGAAATAAGTTCAAGGGGAGAAGAGATGGTGGATGTTGCTTCACACATAAAAGGTGAACGTTCCCTATCGGAACCACATGACTTCTGGTTAGAATCTTCAGTTCGTAAGAGGTTAGTGCCAAAACTTGTCCCAAATTGGGCAATTTTTTACCACAACACACATGAGCCATGACATGACACCATGACAAGTTTCATGAACTTCTGACGATATTTGGATTTTCTGCAATTTGAAAACATGGTTTATCAATGTCTACGGATGAGCCAAAATACTGAGAGGTTTGAAACTCATTTCCATTCCTTGCATGGGTCCAAAATATGTACGCAATGACATATATATGATTTTCAACCCATTCAGGTGCACTCTAACACGTGCTTAACTACACTTCATATTTGAACTATGCACATGAAATGTCAAAAAAAACTGTTTAAATGTTTAAACAAGCCTCAAACAACCCTGAATAATTCCATGTTTCAACACACTCCTATAGTTGCACGTTCACTCTAGATAAATGTTATTGCAATCCAAACACCTTCAGGTGTTGATGTTACCTAATTTTTCGTTTCAAAACAATATGAAAATCAAGTACATTGCAAACAACTCTAGATCATGAAACGTGTGTGATGTGGTACAAAATATATTGGGTCAATCCTCATATATGGCTTATGCCAGAAGCATCATCCGCTTTAGTCCACCGCCAGCGCATAAACCACACAGTCACAATTACTCACCAAGATCACTTGTTAGTCGTGCCCCTTAGTGATTTTGGTGTATTGAAGACTTATAGGTTAAGGAAATAATGCGTTTGTGAGTGTACACAAGTTCTATAAGTCGATGAGGAGTTTGATATATTAGGATATTACCGACCCCTAAAAATGTATGTCTTCAACAGAAGACTTTGGTGAAAACTTTGCTGAAGACATTGGTATTCCCTGAAGACTTTGAAAATGAAGAAGTTGGTGTGATCTTGAAGATATGAACGAGGACTATTGTTGGTGTGATCTTGAAGATATGAACGTGAATACTTTTGTTTTCGTAGTTTCATTTCCTTTTTTTGAGTCATAGGAAACACCGTACTATTAAAGGGGGCTGAGGTATTACTAAGGAAAATTTCCAACTAATGGTCAACTCAAAATCCTCAACCTAACCAATCCTTCGAGTGAAGCATTTGGAAATCTCTTGTAGTTCAGTCAAGTTCTTCCGTGACAGAGAAGAAGTTCTTTTGGTCTCTGAGGAAATTGATCTGACTGAGGAGTTAGGATTTCGCCAGTGTGAATTGCGTACAAGTGAGGAACATGATAAGCCTGAGGACTTTCATAATTAGAAATTCTGACCATTTTTGTGCTTAGCGCTAGCTGTCCCCAATCATAACATCCACATAAAGGTCATATCATTGGGGGCATTTATGTCTTATCATGTTAGGTTGCACCCTAGCTATAAATAGCCACCCCACAACCACTAGTTGGTTTGCTGCTCCGAGAGAGAACTGACACTTGTCAAATTGAGAGAAACCCATCCTCCAAGGACTTTGAGAGAAGATCATCAGTGAGGAAAAACCCACAACCAAACCACCTAACCCAAAGTGATTGAGCATCACTCAAGAAATTCCTATGTGGAACCAATGCTTGTTACCTTTGAGGACTGTGCATCCTCCAGACAGTTAGGCGTCATGCTCTAGTGCATCCTGCAGTCAATTGGGGATCACGGAGTGACCTTGGTCTAGAGCATCCAGCAGTCAATTGTGGATGGTCAGGTGACCAATTTGTGAGGGTTTTGGAAGTCTACCCTGAAGACTTACCATGAGTGTTGGGCGAGGATTGTGTGACCTTAGCTCAAGGAGAATACGGTAAGGACTGTGTGTCCTGGGACTCTGTGTCCTCTGGCTTAAATACCAGGCCGCTGCAAACCAGACATACAACTGTCACAGCCGATTCTTAAAGTTACCTTATTCCTCACCTTCTTATCCTGTATCCCGCTACTTGTAATCTGTGCATGTTTCATTTCATCATGATTACTATGATGTCGCTATGTTTCTCATGCACTTTAGTACTTAATTCGCTGCTAGTTATTCATCACATGTCAAATTCCTCAAGTTGAAATTGCTCAAGTGATGAATCTATAAAAATCCCCTATTCACCCCTCTCTAGTCGATATAACGCACTTTTTCAATTGGTATCAGAGCAAGGTACTCCCTTGTTTTGTGTGGTTTTGGTTTAACCACCTAGAGTTCTAGTTATGTCGACTGCAGGTATGATTAAGGTTTCCGTAGGATGTCCTACCATCGATGGGACGGACTATCCTTACTGGAAGAACAAGATGCGCATGCATCTTGAGGCAATTGACAATGATCTCTGGTACGTTGTGGAAAATGGTGTTCCTCGCATTTCTCCGACTGTTACTGCTGCTAATACGAAGAATTCAAGCAACTCGATTCTCAACAGAAGAATATCATCTGTGGCCATCTGAGCAAAGGTCAGTAGGGTAGAGTGAGTGCTTTGGAGTCTGCTAAGATTATCTGGGATAGGCTGTCCAAAGCCAACGAAGGTGTTTCCACTCAACGTGACTCATGTGTTGATGTTCTTCGCAATCTCTGCAACCACTTCAAGAGACTCGACATTGAAAATGTTCAAACAACGTTTGATCGTCTCACTGATATCTCCAATGAGCTTCAAGCACTGGGTGCCACTGATATCACCGACCATGAAGTGGTCAAGAAACTGCTAAGATCTCTTGACTCCTCATTCGATACTCTGGCTTTGATGATTCAAGAACGTGGAGACTACAAGTCACTTGATCCTACTGATATACTTGAGAGACTCAATACTCATGAATTCCAACAAGCTGAGAAGAGAGACCTCTACAGGTCAAGCTATGGAAGATCTTGTGGTCTGAGGGCCAAAGAAATTTCCTCATCCGAAGACGAAGATTCTGACAGTAGCCTTGGTGATCCTGAAGAACTAAGTCAGGAGATAGCAATTCTCATGAGGAAATTCCAGAAGTTTTCAAGGAGACGTGGATTTGGTATGTCATCAAAGAGTGGTTTGAGGAAATCAGATTCCTCAGATGACTACAGGAAAAGAACGTGTCACCGTTGCTAGAAACTTGGTCACTTCATCTCTAACTGTCCTCTCCGGGAAAAAGATTCAAAGAAGAAGAAAAAATACAAGGATGATAGTTTTGATGACTCAAAGAAAAAGAAGAAATCTTCAAAGTCCTCATCTGCATAGTCCTCATCTTCAAAGTCCTCAAAGCACAAGAAGAATGGTTCCAAAAAGGCACGAGCGTTCATTGGCAAGGAAATGGATTCTAAAGAAGAATCTGAAGAATATGAAGAAGAGGAAGAATGTGAGGTGGAATTTCAATCTGGTGTCACTAGCCTTGCTCTCGCTATTGCTGTCATCAGCAAGTCCATCTTCAACGATGAAGAAAATGACTACTCTAATGACTCTGATGTCAGCAATGATGATTATGTTCCCACCAATTGCTTCATGGCAAAAGGCTTAATGGTACACAAACATCATTCCTCATCTGAATCAAGTGAAGGTGAATCTGATGAATATGTGAAACCTAGCTATGCTAAACTTGTTAAACTTGCCACTAAGAAACAAAGTGCACTTGAAAAGCTTCAGAAAATGCTAGACAAAAGCGACGATCTATTGAACGATGAAGTGGATCGGACTCAAACTCTGTCTGACGATCTCAAAAGTCTTCAAACAAAGTATGATAAGCTTAAGAGTCATCATAATGCTTTCTTAGCCGATCATGAGAAGCTTTCTTATGAATTTCTTCAAAGAAAGCAAGATCTTGAGAAACTAAGGGTGTCACATGAGGATCTCCAAAGGGAAAACAATTCCTTACTGGCTCAACAGATCAGTACCGCTCAGGAAGAATTTGTTCCACCTTGTTTAAAATGCATCGAACGTGAAACTGCTACTTCTTCACCTAAACGTTCAAATGCTTCTATTGCTGCAAATTCTTCAAGTATTCTAGTGGTCTCAACTTCTTCAACCCTTTGCGATGTCCTCAAAAAGCATATTCTAAACAAGAACCCTAGGAAAGATGGTATTGCCTTTGTGAGGAAACTCAACGTTGTTGGATCTTACTGGACACCTGAGCAGTACCCCAAAACCTCATGCGTTGCTACAAAAGGACCTCCTGTAGATCAATCCACTTTATCTGGCTTTACTTCTGAAACATCATATTCCTCTGATGATTCACTTGAATCCAACTACAAATTCTTCAAAAATGAGCAAGGTGAAGTATTTGCTAGATTTGTTGGAACTAACTGCAGGAACGGTTCTCCTATGAAGAAAATCTGGGTTCCCAAGAGATACCTACAAAATCTTCAAGTGAATGTCCTCACAACACCATTCATGAAGAACAGGAATCCCAGATCAAATTCCTCATATGGACCAAAGTCCTCACTTGAACTAAATTCCTCAAATGGTCAAAAATATCATTCTCATGCTAATGCCTCTGTTTCACAGGGAAAATGTAATAATTATGAATATGTGCATTATTATTCAAACCATTATGTTCGTAAGTCCTCGAAGAATTTCTCTCCTTATTCATATGAGTACTCTAACCCTCGCCATGTGAAACGAATCACACTTGCTTCAATGCCTCGCTTCTCATATGGTGCTCGCAAAATGATGAACTCTTTGCCACCCCTCCAGATGTGGGTGGTGAAGAAATTGAACTAATTTCTTATGCAGGGTCAGGTCTCCAGATGAATTTGAACATTTGATGAATTTGCTAGAGACCTGAGAAAATGCTTGAAAGCACGCAAGCTAACCTTTTAGAAATGAATTCCTCATTTCTCACGTCGTCACACTACTTTCTTACCATCTCGTGTGATGAAATTCTACCTGATGAAATTGATGTCATATTCTTCAATCTGAAGCATATGAGTTCGTATGTTGTACTAATTAATCTATAGGATGAACCTCCGAAAGCTACTGAGTGGGTCCTCGATAGTGGATGCACAAACCACATGACTGGTGACAAGAGTCTTCTGATGAATTTGCCACTTGCTCCATCTCATCTGAAGCATATCACCTACGCGGACAAAGGAAAATGCAAGATATTTGGTCTAGGTAAGGTTGCAATCTCAAAGGACTGAACCATCGATAAGGTGATGCTTGTCGAATCTATCAGGTTCAACCTTATGTCTGTCTTTATGCTTTGTGATCTTGATATGGTTGTCGTATTTGGAAAATATCATTGTGTTGTCATCATGGAATCTGACAATTCCAAAGTCTTCGAAGGCTTTAGGAGAGGAGACTTGTATATTGTTCATTTCTCTATAGGTCCTCAGCCTGTCACATGCCTACTTGCAAAATCCTCAGAAGGTTGGTTGTGGCATCGATGACTTGGACATGCTGGTATGAGGAACTTGCACACACTCATGAAGAAAAAGCATGTCATTGGCATTGAAGGTGTCAAATTCCTCAAGGACTACCTTTGTGTTGCATGTGAGTCTGGGAAGATGACCAGATCCAAGCATCCCTCGAAGACAATCATGACCATGACTCGCCCCTTTGAATTGCTTCACATGGATCTCTTTGGCCCCACTCATTACTCCACACTAACAAATTCTTCAAGTTTGTATGGCGTCATTGTTGATTACTACTGTCGTTACACTTGCGTGCATATGATTCTGTACAAGTCTGAAGTGCAGGATGTCTTCAGACGATTTGCTTCAAGGGCCTCCACCAACTTCAGCATCAAGATCAAGCATATCAGGAGTGATAATGGGACTGATTTCAAGAACACCAATCTTGAAGAATATCTTTATGAACGTGTTATTACTCATGATCTATCTGCCCCTTATACTCCTTAATAGAACGGTGTCGTGGAGCGCAAGAACAGGACTCTTGTTGAGATGGCTCGCACCATGCTTGATGAATACAAGACTCCTCGTCGCTTTTGGCCTGAGGCAATTGATACTGCATGCCACATCATCAACAGGGTATATCTTCACAAATTCTTCAAGAAGACTTTGTATGAACTTATGACTGGCAAGAAACCCAATGTAAGTTATCTCAAAGTCTTCGGTGCAAAATGCTAGATTAGAGATCCTCACCATAGTTCCAAAATTTGCACCAAAAGCACATGACGGTTTTATGCTTGGTTACGAAAAGGACTCACGCACCTACAAAGTCTTCAACACCTACCACCACAAGGTTGTTGAAACTCTAGATGTGCGGTTCAATGAAACTGATGGCTCGCAAAGAGAGCACTTGCCTTTTGTGTCCGATGAACAGTCTCCTACGGAATCCATTAAGCTAAAGGCTACTGAAGACGTCATACCCACTGAGGAAGTCATTCCAACGAATGAGGTTATTCATGCTGATACACCTGAAGAAAATGGTGCTGAAGAAAATCCTCAGCCACGTTAATCTGCTCACCCAAGAGTTGCAAATGAAGTGCAGAATTACAAAATCATCGATGACATCAACGCATGAGGTCCCCTCATTCGCTCAAGAGATTCACATTTGACTAACTTTTGTGGGCACTTTGCCTTTGTATCTATCATAGATCCCACCAAAGTTGATGAAGCTTTCAAGGAGCCTGAGTGGGTTCAAGCTATGCAAGAGGAACTGCATCAATTCAAGATCAACAACATGTGGGAACTTGTCAAGCGGCCAGATCCTCGCAAGCATAACATCATAGGTACCAAGTGGATCTACCACAACAAGCAAGATGAAAATGGCCTTGTGGTAAGGAATAAGGCTTGTCTTGTAGCACAAGGCTACACATGGGTTGAAGGAATTGACTTTGATGAAAGTTTTGCACTTGTTGCTAGACTTGAAGCTATTCGCATATTGTTTGCTTATGCTAACCATCATGATATCATGTCATATCAAATGGATGTGAAAAGTGCATTCCTCAATGGTAAGCTTGAGGAAGAAGTATATATTTCTCAATCCCTAGGTTTTGAAGACCCTAAGCATCCTGACAAAGTCTTCAGACTCAACAAAGCCCTCTATGGCCTCAAGCAGGCCCCTCGGGCGTGGTACAAAACTCTGAAGGAATTCCCCGTGAGAAAGGATTCAAACCCGGTTCACTCGACCCAACTCTTTTCACAAAATCCTATTACAATGAACTGTTCATATGCCAAATATACGTAGATGATATTATCTTTGGCTATACTGACAAACATTATAGTGATGAATTTGCCTATATGATGAGTGAACAATATCAAATGTCTATGCTAGGGGAGTTGAAATTCTTCTTAGGTCTTCAAATTCGTCAGCGAGACAATGGCATCTTCATCTCACAAGAGAAATACCTCAAGGATGTTCTACAGAAATTCGACATGCAAGATTGCAAAGGTATCAAAAGTCCAATGCCTTCAAAAGGCCACCTTTGCACCGACGAAAATGGTAAAGATTTCGATCAGAAGGTATATCGCTCCATGATTGGCTCATTATTGTATCTATATGCATCTAGGCCTGATATTATGCTGAGTGTTTGCATGTGTGCGCAATTCCAAGCAACACCGAAGGAATCACACCAGAAGGCTATGAAACATATTCTTCGATACTGAGCTCACACACCAACGCTTGGATTATGGTATCCCAAGGGCTCAAATCTTCACCTCGTCGGATACTCTGATGCTGACTATGTTGGAGATCGTGTGGATCGCAAGTCAACCTCAGGCACATGTCATTTCCTCGGACGATCCTTAGTCTGTTGGTCCTCCAAGAAGAAGAACTGCGTGTCACTATCTACTGCTGAAGCTGAGTACATTGCTGTTGGTTCATGTTGCGCTCAATTGTTGAGGATGAAGCAAACCCTCAAGGACTACAACATCAAGTTGAAGAATGTGCCTCTCTACTGCGACACGAGAGTGCCATCAAAATTGCTTACAACCCAGTTCAACATTCCAAGACCAAGCACATCCAGATTCGTCATCATTTTCTTCGAGATCATGTACTCAAGGGTGACATCGCCATCGACCACATCCCTACTGAAGAACAACTGTCCGACCTCTTCACAAAGCCCTTGGATGAAAAGATATTTTGCAAGTTGCGATGTGAGCTAAATATCTCAGAATCTTTGAATGTTCTTTGAAAAAGGACACACATCCTAACACTTATGCAAAATTGATGACTTAGATGTGCAACACACGAAGTAATGTTTTTCTTGAATCAATGAAGAATAACCCTCTAAGTTTGAAGAAATTAATGAAGAATATGATACTCAGAACCCTACGACAATTGTATGTCGTGTCAGAAGTCATCATTCTTATACGGTGGTTCACGCCACCAACAATAGTTGAAATTCTTCAAAGTTAAGTTTTTCATCATTTTGCAAATTCTTCAAAATTTCAAATTCCTCAACTTTTCAAATTCCTAAACTTTTCAAATTCTTCAAACTATGAAACTCATGTTCTTCATTCACTATATACATATATATATGAGTTTTCAATGTCCTCAACAGCATTCACTTATTGCTAATTCTTCAAGTTGATTTTCATCTAAGTGAATGTGATCGGACCCTTTCCCCCTCTATGCTAAACTCAACCCAGTCTGTTCAGAAATTCTTCATATGCGTTCTACTTTGAAACTCATTCAAAGTCTTCACTGTGTCCTTGACAGCTGAAGAATTTGCGAACGGAAACTTTAAAATTTCATTATCTAAAATTTCGGCGTTTCCTGCTCAAACGGTTCTGATTCCCTGACCAGATAACCCACGATCCCCCACTATCACCACTACACAGAACGTGAGTGACACATGTCGCGTGGAGAGCAAGGGTCAGGGGTAATCTGGTCCAAAATCTTTGGATGGATTGCTTTTCACCTCCACTATAAATACCCCTCCCCTTTCACTGTGCTCGGTTACTCCTCACTCCTACTCTCTCCTGAGCTAGGACCTAGCACTGCCGCTAAAATCATCGCCACCGGTGTGGAAGAGCTTCACTGCCTCGACCTCTCCATCGCCGTACTCGCATCAGCCACGGAAGCCTTCATCCTGCCGCCGCTTTAGCTGTCTCCCTCTGTAGAGCTAGGGCGTGGGTGATCTGGACTGACGAACTTCCTCAATCTCATCTCTCAGTTTGTCATGTTCTTACCAGGGTAAATAAAATCTATTTTTACCGCCCTTGTTTGATCTTCAAGTTTGCCTAAATCTTCACAAAGGTGTTTATTCTTCAAGAATCTCATTCTAAGCACTTTACATGTTCATACACTTGATGACTTTCTCTAAGTTATGATTTTCTTCAAGATTCCTCAATTGTGTGAGTCCTCAAAATTTGCACAACTCTAGAACCTAAGACAAAGAACACTTAATGAAATTCCTCAAGACACCTATGGTCAAATTCCTCACACCTAATTTATTGTAAAATTTCTAAGAACGCATATGACCTCTTCAAATTTCTCGCACCTATACTCTGTTCACAGGTACAAACATGTCCACTGATGAATCACTAGGTTCTCATCAACTTAACTTATTTTCAGCATTTCTTGAGGAAAAACTGTGCACTTCTTCAGAGTACTCAAGAGTTCAAAAACCTCAGCTGAAGAAAATGGTTGATGGGAAGAAGCCACAGAAAGGTGGAAAGAAAGCTGAATGGAATACTGCTTTTGAGATACCTGAACATTTGTATGCTGGTTACTGTACACCAGATGAATCCATACATGGCAAAGAGACAAAAGAACAGAGGAAAATCAGAATTCAGAGGATTGAACGGAGGTGGGTGAGGGAGTGGAAAGAATATCGCTATGTCACTCCCAAATATATGATGAAATTCGAACTCAAACCCCCTTGCAATAGGGCTCCTCCTGCTGATGGTCAAGAGGTTGATCCCACAAGTGTTGCTCACGGTTAAGACTTTCCCGCTTAATGGGCCAAGCATCAACTCAAACTTCAGAAAAACATGAAGTTGTAGTGAAGAAATTCAATGAAGACTGTGTTGCTGCTACTGCCACTGCTGGAGCCTCTACAAGTGCTCCGAAGAAAAACATGATGAAAAAGTCGGCTGTGAAACCAAATTCTTCATCTTCAAAGTCATCACAACAGATTCCTCAAGCTCAGTCCTCAAAGTTCCTTAGCCGTTGGAACTGTAGCTGCTCAGTCCTCTGCTGCTGCTACAAAGTCCTCAACAACTATGCATTTTGCATCATGTCAAAGGACTGAGGGATTCTCAATTGCTTCTGGGGCATCAGCAAGTTATTTAGCCCAAGCACATTCATCAAGCGGTCCTTCTTTGAGGAAAATGAAAGCAACTGCTAGATGAGGCATTTGACCAAGTCCTCAACCCAAGAAGGTGGCGTTCACAATACCATCAGATTCCTCAGATGAAGCTGATGATGAGGAACTGTAAGCAATCATCAGAAACAAGCAACAACGAGTGGCCGAAGCAAAGGGATCTCAAATTTCTCTTTTGCTTGATCCAAAAATTGCTCTAAACTTCATTGACATCTGGCACAAGGATCCCAAAACGCCTATTGATGACTTGCAGCTGCCTCCTGGTCCAGATCATGTCCTCACTGCCTTCATCACTGAATAAAAATGGAAGTATGAGAAGGCCAGATAAACCAAGAAGGATCAGTACAAGAAAGAGCATTACTTGAAGAAAAATGTTCTGAATCTGACTGCCGAGGAACTTGTGAAGGCGCGTTCTGAGATCAAAGGCCTTAGTGAGGAATTCAATTCATACTTTGCTGATTGGCAAGGCGCCAAGGCTTGCTTCTTCAACATTGCTGACAAAGTCATCACTCATCACAACCCAAGGGTTGCATCTTGCTCCCAACCACAAATTCCTCAGACTAAGGAAACTGCTCAGCCTACTGAAGAAACTGCCAGCGCTGCTGAAGAAAGTCAGACTGCTGAAGAACCTGCCAGGGCACCCTCCACTGGTGCGCCTGATGAAACTGAACCCACAAGGACATTTGCATTAGTTGTGCCTGAAGAAAATGTACCACCTTCACCTTCAGCTGAATCGGCCAAATCATCAAAGGTGAAGACAATCAACCTTCCTTCTGCATCAGAAGTGAAGAAAACTAAGGTTGCTGAGAAGAAGGCACTAAAAAGAAAAGCTTCAACTTCAGATTCCTCAGCCATGAAGAAGTTGAAGACTTTGTCAAAACCTTCAACTGAACCATTAGATGCCACTCCAACCTCCTCAGCACCAGCCTATGAGATAATTCCATTTGGCGCTGACTATGTCATCCCAGATGATAAAGATGAAGAAGATCATTCTGCTGCTTTGACAGAGCAGATTGATGAAGACATCAAAGTTGAAGCAAATGCTTCAACTCCAGAAGTATCATTGCCCCGGCCTTAGTTTACTACTGAAGAGGCCAGTGTTGAACAAATTGATGAGGATGTGGACATTGGCAACACAACTCCTGTTATCAGTGATAAATATTGGGAAACTGTTCACCCAAATTCCCCAATGACTACTCCTCTATCACAGATTCCTCAGTCCCCAGCCCAGACTGAAGAAATTTATGAAGAATCTGATGACTTGGTCGCCACTGCCACTAAAGAAATTCTAGCTGCATCAGTTGATGACTTTGCTCCTCCAACTGCCATTGAGGAAATTGCACCGCAAATTCCTCAGACTGAAGAAATTCCACCTATGCCAAAGGAGATCAAGGGCCGCTTCAAGCCAAATCTTCAGCCAAAGTCAAGAATGCCATTCAAAGGATCAAAGTGCCCCAAATTCCTCAAGTCCAATTTCTTCAACGAGCACATTTTCTTCACTGGACCCAATCCATATGACTCAGCAAGGGCCGGTCGAACTAGATTTTGGACTCCAACACAAATGAATTACTATGCATCAGTTCTGTTCGACGAGAAGAAAGTCTTCGAGCACCACCAAATTCGTCATGCTGATATGGAAACAATTCCATCCTTCACACCGGTGCTTTCAGTTCTTCACGATGCAAGAATCCTTCCCTTCTGTGTGGATATTTGCGATTGGAATGAAGAGCTAATTCTTCAATTATATGCCACACTGCACATCATAGGTGATGCCTCTAACATCAACTCCTGGGTCTTGCACTGGATGACCGGATCTACTCACCTCACAGCTCCAGCATCTGAATTGCTTCAGTCAGTTCCTATCCCAATTCCCTCAGAAGAAGCATGCCGCTTGTTTGATGAACCTCCACTACCCAATCAACTGATGCAAGTGTTGATGAAGTCTTTGTCTCCTGGAAAACCTCAAAGGACAACCTTCCTAGTGAAGGATTTCCTTTATGTGCCCAGGACGGTCTACCGCATTCTCACCAATACCCTATGTCCTCAGAACGGACACAACTCTGAAGAATAAGAAGTGGAGGGAGTCATGAAGAATATGCTGTTCAACATCATTCATGGTATTCCCATCAACTTCCATGATTTCTTCATGAGGACACTGGTGAATGCTGCTCTAGCCCCGTTTGAACCGAAGCCTTATGCTCCTTGGATCATGAAGTTCATCAGATCAAGGTCTTTAGTTCCCTTCAAGGCGGACTTCCAGAATCACTTTGGCTTCTTGCCCCCGATTGAAGTCCTCAAGAGCACAATTGCCTCAGTTCAAGGAAAAGGCAAGGCAGTCATTAACGAAGGCACTCGTCCATTGGATGGTCAGTTTCGCAAAGCTGCAACCTTCTCCACCAAAGATGACACTACAACTCAGGATTCAGAAGCAAAAGCCTCAGCGCAAAAACCTCAAGAGTCTGCCCCTCATGTGATAACTGATCAAGAGCTTCTCATAAGTCTTCATCAGAAGGTCGATCGCAATCACAGTGGGTAAAGCGCCAGTTTGCTTCCATAGTTCAGAACATGACTATGCCGCAGAACTCAGTGAGGAAAAATCACTACTATGTGCATGAAATCTTCGATCGCACATGGGCCATACTCGCACACCTCAAGACTCCTGAGGAACTCAAAGCCATGGACTTTCAACAAGACTTTGACTAGTCTCATCCACCTGAGAAGAAATTCAAGAAGGTTCAAGTTCCTCTGATGGTCACAAGTTCACATTCTTCATCGCGTGAGACAGATGAAGCTGAGGACGTTGACGACACTGCGGCAGGCCCTGCATCGACAAACGACCCCGACAACACTGGTGCTCCTTCCTTACCAACATGCTGAAATTCTTCAAGGGGCGTTAGTCCTCACTTTTTTGTCCCTTTTGGTCTTGGATGACAAAGGGGGAGAAAAATTGAGTTAGTCTTCAAGCGGGTCTCCATATATGGGCTATATTTTTGTTTAAGTTAAAACTCTCTCTCTTCTGAAGCTTTTATTGGTTGAGTTGTAAACTTAAGTTTGATGGTGGTCTGACTCTTTTCAACTGCTTTACGCATGCATATTTCCTCAAGTATCTTGTTGCATGCATGCTACATTTCATCAGACACCATTTCAATCATGCATTTCAAATTCTTCATATCATATGTTAAATGTGTGTATGAATTACAAGATATAGGGGGAGTTCTCCATGTTTGTAATCTGCCATGTGCATTTGCAGTCCAAAGCAAATTCCTCAAATATGCACATCTTCAGGGGGAGTTCTTCTATATCTTGCAATCAAATTCCTCAAACTTAGTATTTACACTTCATAGTATTATTCCCGTTGAAATCATAACCTATTTGTCATCAATCACCCAAAAGGGGGAGATTGTTAGTGCATCTAGTGCCCCTTAGTGATTTTTGTGTATTGAAGACTTATAGGTTAAGGAACTAGTGCGTTTGTGAGTGTACATAGGTTCTATAAGATGATGAGGAGTTTGATATATTCGGAGATTACCGACCCCTAAAAATGTATGTATTCAACTGAAGACTTTGGTGAAGACTTTGGTGAAGACTTTTGTATTCCCTGAAGACTTTGAAAATCAAGAAGTTGGTGTGACCTTGAAGATATGAACAAGGACTATAAAGCATGAAGACTTTTGTTTTCATAGTTTCATTTCCTTTCTTTGAGTCATAGGAAACACCATACTGTTAAAGGGGGCCAAGGTAATACTAAGGAAAATTCCAACTGATGCTCAACTCAAAATCCTCAACCTAACCAATCCTTCGAGTGAAGCCTTTGGAAATCTCTTGCAGTTCAGTGAAGTTCTTCAGTAACAGGGACGAAGTTCTTCTGGTCTCTGAGGAAATTGATCTGACTGGGGAGTTAGGATTTTGCCATTGTGAATTGCCTACAAGTGAGGAACATGATAAGTCTGAGGACTTTAATAGTTCGAATATCCGACCATTGTTGTTCTTAGCACTAGCTGTCCCCAATCATAACATCCACATAACGGTCATATCATTGGGTCATTTATGTCTTATCATGTCAGGTTGCACCCTAGCTATAAATAGCCTTCCCCCACAACCACTAGTTGGTTGCCTGCTCTGAGAGAGAACTGACAATTGTCAAATTGAGAGAAACCCATCCTTTGAGGACTTTGAGAGAAAATCATCACTGAGGAAAAACCCACAACCAAACCACCAAACCCAAAGTGATTGAGCATCACTGAAGAAATTCCTGTATGGAACTGACACTTGTTACCTTTGAGGGTTGTGCATCCTCCAGATTGTTAGGCGTCACGGTCTAGTGCATCCGGTAGTCAATTCGGGATCACAGAGTGACCTTGGTCTAGAGCATCGAGCAGTCAATTGTGGATGGTCGGGTGACCAGTTTGTGAGGGTTTTGGAAGTCTACCTTGAAGACTTACCATGAGTGTTGGGCGAGGATTGTGTGACCTTAGCTGAAGGAGAATACGGTAAGGAATGTGTGTCTTGGGACTGTGTGTCCTCTGTTTAAATACCAGGCCGCTCCAAACCAGATGTACGACTGTCACAACAGTTGGAACTTGGTGATCAAACCATTGTCTTCATCGAGCTACCTGGTTCTATTTCCTCTACCCCTTTATTCCACGTATACTTATTGATGAAATTGATCATTACTGTTTGAAGAATTTGACTAAATACTTTCACAATTTCCTCACCTCAAATTCTTCAAGTTACCTTGTTCCTCACCTACTTATCTTGTATCCCGCTACTTGTAATCTGTGCATGTTTCATTTCATCATGATAACTATGATGTCGCTATGTTTCTTATGCACTTGAGTACTTAATCCTCTGCTAGTTATTCATCACATTTTAAATTCCTCAAGTGATGAATCTATAAAATTCACCTATTCACACACCCCTCTAGTCGATATAACCCACTTTCACCACTGTGCTGTTCAAAGGTCGCCGGTGAAAGATGGGGACGTGGATCCACATAGTGAAGGCAACTTAGGCGGCCCACTATGGCCCGGGCGTGGCCGCATCAGCCATGAACATGCTCACAACATCCTTGAGCGTGGCCAGAATCTCCGACAGGGCGTCTACAGTTGCCAAAAGGGATTCTGCTACAGTTAAGATGGCGACAGCAACATCCGCAAGAGAGAAAGCAAATGGCGAGAATGGCACAACACCTGTCCGTTCCTCGGCAGCTGCCGTAGACCTGATGGCATCTTCGCACGCCTATGTCTAGTCCTCACATGCCCAGCTCGTGTTGGTCACCACACAAATAGCAATGGCCTTCTCCGACATTAGTCGACAACCTACGTCCGAAGAGTTGGCAATCGCCGAGAGCGATCAGGTACCCATTCATTTGTCAGCAGCCTCCCTAGCCGAGATGGAGGCCGCCAACGCCCAGATAGCGATGGCCCACACCCAGCTGATAGCAGCCTTTTCCAAAGAGACAGCGGACGAGGACTGCCAGATGCTTTAGTATGTGGCAATGGATGACATGGAGACCCTTCCCCTGGAGGTCGTCAAGCATGAAACTACTCTAGGAATGTCAAAATACGACACATGAATAGAGACCCTTCGAAGAAACTATGTGTGATGCATGAATTGAAAATGGTATAGCTCAAGCTCCGTCGCCAATGACACAAACTATGTGCGATGGAGGATCCATCAAATACGATTCAGAAAATATTTGTGTGTGCGATCTACGGCAAAGAGTTGACTCTGACAAACTGTTTGTGATGAGCCAAAATGGCACAAATGGTTAATCAGACATAGATGTGTGTGATGTATGGCATACAGGTCCCTTAGATGAACTGTTTTCGATGATACGGATTCAAACAGACGGTTTGGTGTAACAAGGTGCGTGTGATAGGCTGCAAACAGTTTGATAATCAGAACTGTGTGTTATAATTCTGGACAACACATACGATTTTTTGTTCTGAATTGTGTGCTCGACAGGGCACAAAATTCAAGAAACCAAATGTTTGAGATATTGTGAATGATCACTGACGAATCTATATTCTAAATCGTTCACGATGACATCGACATGGTAGACAGAGTTAAAGAATAAATATGAGCAAACGACAAGAAAGTTAAGGAGTACAATGTGTTTTACTTCTTCTTATTGTTGTTAGATGACCCTGTGTCGTCGTCTTGACGTGGACGTTTCTTGCCGCTGACCGCTGGTTTTCATCGCCATCATCGTCAACATTGTCGTTGATGTCCTCATCGTCGTCCTCCTTGTTCGACCATTCCTCCTCCTCCTCATTGTAATCATCTTCTTCGTCCTTCGATGGCGCCTTGTTGTCCTCCTCCTTGTTCGACCATTCCTCCCCCTCCTCATTGTTGTCATCTTCTTCGTCCTCCGGTGGCTCCTCATATGTCTGGTCATCATATGATGACTCTGGCAGCGGCGGCCCTTCCATGAGCCGGATAAAATGGAAGTTAGGTCTTGATGCTGGACTCATGGAAGACGAGCGTGATGATTCTGTGGTTGACCCTCGACTGGCGAAACGGTCGTCCTTGCTGTCGCTCAAAATTGTTGTGCTACATAATCAAACAATCGGTGAGAAAGCGAGATTGTAGAGTGTGTGAAAGTGTAGAGTGGCCGGTCAGGACAATGACAATGGTGGCAACTAAAGCATGGTGTGAAGACAAGAGGAATGGCAATTGAAGTGGGGGATTAATGGGTCATATTGTGTGCACTCGGCCCGTCGCTCTCAATTCCCGCTATTTTGTAGTTCTCAATATGCCAACTATTTCACATGTGTACATTTTAGCAGTTCACACGGTTTGCTGCATGCATTGTTTAACTACCCACATGCTTATATGAAACACAAGGGTGTGAAAAAAGCATTTAACAGAGGAAGGTTGGTAAGCAATAGATGATCTCTACTTATTGATGTACCATTAATAATTAAATGAAACCCCTGATGATCGTTGCAAACAGTGCATAGAAGATGGCCAATGTGAAACCACAACTACACATGCTAGTTCCTTCTTGTCTCTTGCTTTAATCTCTTGCTTGTGATTGATTCTTTATTGCTACATCGTAGTGATCGTACACTCCAAATTGTTCATTTTCTTCTCCAGCTTTACATTATCTTATGCAAGCTTGGTGATAACACTTCAAGCCCTGCCATGCCATTCATCATCCAACCTATTAAAAAACTCACAAGCCTCGTATCCAGTGAATGTTACATAATCAGGATGAGTGAGGACATTAACTGAACTTAAGGGATGAACTTATCACTAACCTCTAAGGGGCAACCGAGAAACCATCCGCCAATGTCCAATCCCTCTATGCATACATGTCGTGCGAGAATGTGTCCGTGCAAAACTCGGACTCGAACACATGTTGTGGGAGTCTGCTGGAGTTATACTCTAGATCCGGCATTTGATTGCTTTCCTGTGTGTGTAGGTGGGCGGTCCAATTCAGGACGAACTGAGTGAGTTGCTTGCTTTGGACATGCTATGAAGATGAGGAAGGATTGGGACTTGACAAGACGATTCGGATCCGTAGCACACCGATTTCTGGTGACCTTAGGCAGGTGCTCTACTATGACCGTCGTCGTGGTGGCGCTACCAAGAGTGACTCTACGAACTAGCATATCCACACAAAAACCATTAGCACCACTCGATCGCATTCCCCCAATGTTAGCACCAAACTAGGGGATTTGGACGTTATGGATTTGGAAGCTATTTAGGGATTTGGGGAATACGGGTAAACTATGGGGATCTGGTGACAATGGCCGGGGAACTATTTATCGCGTTCTAGTGTATACGGCACACGGTTTTTCAAACCAAATCGTGTGAGGTGGTGCGTCATACATGGTTTCCATAACATGACCGTTTGTGATGTGCTTCCCAGTACATATGTGTGCGGTAAACAGCCGCTCTTCGGAAACTCCCCCCAAAATTTTTATGCTAATAGAGATGTCGGCGGTGACCGAGGTAGCGACTGTGGGATAGGAGGTCAATCCCCGGTCGGCCGGCGGTGTTGGCGTTATGGGAAGTCCATCCTCGGTCAGTCAGAGGTGGCAGCGTGATAGGAGTACAATCCTCAATCAGCGGTGGGAGATATAGGAGGAGCTCAATCCTCGTGGTCGGCGCCAGCATGACTGGAGAACGTCCCTCAGGGCGTAGGCGGGATAGCGGAGCCCAGACTACAGGCAGGTGCCCTGCTAAGTTCTGCTCCTCAACCGTGCTGTCTCGTTGTGCCACTACTAATTAATTTAGGTATTCTTTTTTCCTTGAGTGGCCTAATTAAGGTATTAAATTCAAATAAGGGCACTACTGATATGCGTGTAAATTGACTGGTTGATTAGTGTCATTGCACGGCTGGATAAAATTTTGGAGTGCCCTCCATAAATTTTGAAAAGAAAATCTTGTGGTTTATTCACCCATCTTTGTGCATCCATTAGGGATGCAACGTGTGCAGATGGAACGATCTGAATGGATGAGGGATCAGACAATCTCAAGGTATATGGACGGCGTGAAGGAGTTCATGGCTTTTGCTGAATAGACAAAGAAGAGAATTTGCAAAGAATATTACGTCCTCTGTCCATGCCAGGATTGTACCAATAAGGTGTCATTTCCAATTGATGAGGTCGAGTTACCCTTATACAAAAGGGGATTAATGGGTGGATACACAAGATGGACTAAACACGGTGAAGAGCCGGTTATGGATGAAGGTAATAACCCGCCAGTCGGCGAGGTGCCAAACCCCGATCAGAGTCGCCTGGGTGTTGAATTTAACCTCCGGGCTCAGATGTCAAGCTACATACAGAAGACTGGCATCCCAAAAAACACAAAGAAAAACCAAGAGTGTGAAGCAGATAACACCGACCTTGATGATATGCCGGATTTTGCTGCAATGATTGCAGATTTCCAAGGCCAAGAAAAAGATATAGCCAGGTACAAGGAGCTTCCAAGCATTGATGCAGACTCCAAGAAAGATTTGTATCCGGGTTGCAAAAATTAATATTCCAAGTTGAGTGTCACACTCACGCTTCTCACATTTAAAGCAGAAAATGGTTTATCAAACAAGGCCTTCATATAATTGTTGAATATTTTCAAAGACATTCTTCCACAAGATAATGTGCTCCCCAAAAGCACGAATGAAGCGAAGAAAATTGTTTGTCCATTGGAACTTGAAGTCCAGAAGATACATGCTTGTTTGAATGATTGTATGTTGTACCGCGGTGACTACAAGGATTTGCGTTCATGTCGCATATGCAGGCATGCACGATACAAGCGCACAAGAGCAAAGGACAAGTACAAATGAATGAAGAGATCGAGACAGGAATTCCGTTCAAGGTTGTTTGGTACTTTCCTATAATTTCAAGGTTGAAGCCTTTGTTTTCAAACCCTAGAGAGGCAAAGAGGCTGCGGTGGCATCATGATGAGCGAACTGTGGATAAATATATGAGACACCCAAAAGATGGGGCTCAATGGGAACAAATCATGGACAGGTTTAAAGATTTTGCAAAGGATCCTAGAAATATATGGCTAGGGGAGTGTACTTATAGATTTAATCCATGTGGTGATATGAACACCAAACACATCACTTGGCCGGTGCTTTTGTGCATATATAACCTTCCTCCTTGGTTGTCTATGAAGAAAAAATACATCATGATGTCGATGATTATCCAAGGCCCGAAGCAACCTGGCAAAGATGTATGGGCTTCATCGTAAGTTTTTAAGGAAAAATCATCCTTACCAAAAAATGACAACTGAATTTGATGGTATGGTAGAGAAAGGAACGGGCCCAAGAGCCTATGATGGGAAACTAGTCCACAACATGGTTAAAAAATTTCAAGTTGTGCTTGGCAAGGGATCCGGTTTGACGTCAAAAATAACACCCATGGACCAAGTATTTAGGAAGAAATAAGTGTTCTAGGAATTACCTTTTGGGTGTTCCTAAGTGTATGTCACTTCATTGATGTCATGCACGTACAGAAAAATGTCTCTGAAAGCATCCTTGGTACTTTGCTCAAGATTAAAGGAAAAAGAAAGGATGGCGATGGTGCACGACTCAATATGCTTGGTGATCAATCAGAACGCATGAATGAAGCAGAAGATGATGACAAACTGCTCCACCAACACGAGAGTTACAATTTCGCTACAGGACAAGTAAAAGAGTTCTTCAATTTTTTTGCCAATTAAGACACCCTCTTCCTACTCTGCAAATATCAGAAGTCTAGTGGATGATGCTTGGCTAAAAAGAAGATGTCTCACATGATTGCCAGGTAATGTTGACACAAATCCTCCCGGTGGCCAAAAGGAATACGATGGACATAGACATAAGTAACACATTGATTGATCTCTGTGATTTCTTCAACACTGGCAGAAGGTGGTAGATTTTTCAAGAGCTGGATAATATGCAAGCTGATATTGCAGGAATATTGTCACACATAGAGATGTTCTTCCCACTGTCATTCTTTGATGTCATGCTCCATCACACCGTGCACCTTGTGGACGAGATAAAGTATTGTGGTCATGTGTTTCTTTGCAACATGTATCCCTTCGAGCGGTACATGTGAATATTGAAGCGCTATTTTCAGAACCGGTGTCATCCAGAGGCAAGCATCCTACAAGGTTATAACCGCGGAGGTGGTGGTTGAGTTTTGCACCGAAAACATGAAACTTAGACCTATAGGTGTGCCCCGCTCTTGCCATCAGGGAAGGCTAGCTGGTAAGCCAGTCCTTGTTGGCTCGTAGATTTGTGCACCTAGAGAAATGGTCGATGAAACCAATTTGACGGTACTGCTTAACAGCCCGATACTCAATGCTTATGTTGGAAAACACATGGAGGACATACGACGAAGCAACTTACCCAATGTGTTGTCACCAGCTGCTGAGACAAATGCACATGATAAGGACTATGTAAGATGGTCGAAGGGTCATTTGGCAGGCGGATCTGATCAAGACCTTTGAACGTGGTTGGCACAAAACCAATCAACGACGATTATGAAGTACCAAGCGTACAACATAAATGGCAACATGTTCTACACTGAAAAACGTGATGCTAATACCTTGCATTAGAACAACTCTGTTCGAATAGAATCCCTAACTTTAGACGAAGATGATAAAAACGTGTAATATGGAACCACCAAAGAGATTTGGGAGATTAACTATGTGCGAATGAAGGTGGCATTATTAAAGTGTAGATGGGTCCCTCTTAGTAGCATAAAGGTTGATGCTTACGGCAGGAAGACATATGTTCACCGCACAATTATGGCATATCACCAGGACCCATTTATTCTTGCCAGCAATGCTACCCGGATTTTCTTTGTGCCAGACCTCTTGCATACGCACTGCCATGTAGTGATGTATGGGAAGAGGAGGGTACTGGGCGTCAAGAATGTTGGTGATGAGGAGGGGTACAATCAATATGATGAGTTTCCACCTGAGGGGACACACGACATAAAAGAGGAGAAGTGTAAAATCATCATACAAAGGCGAAAGGATGAGTTTGACACTGATTGGAGTCTTAAATGCCAACTCTACTTTCATAAACTATGATCCTTCGAGTGAGATGCATTGGTTTTCAAAGGGCGGGCCATCACAACTTTTGCCAGACATTACCAATTTTTTCCACGGGGTCTTCACATCATGCCACGGTGAGACACCCATTTTTGTGATTTTCGTAATACATCTGCATTACCTCCAATTAAATTACTAACAAGCCCTAGGTTGGTGGAAATTTTTCTTAATATTAGCAAACGATTCATGAAATGCGGCTAGAAATATATACATGGTCTAATAGGTGGTTGTCGGATGATGAAAATAATTCGAGGCGAAATGATCAAGTCATAAATTCATTTGAAATGAAAATATGATTGTTGTGCATAAAAAATAGCACATGGTTCATTCACTAAAACCGTGTGCTTTCGAAACTGTGGTCGATGCACCTAATGCGCGCAAAGTGAGTCGTGTATTCTGATTGGCCAAAACCCAGTAGGAAATATGCCCTACAGGCAATATTAAATTAGTTATTATCATATTTCCTTGTTCATGATAAACGTTTATTATCCATGGTATAATTGTATTGATTAGAAACTCAAACACATGTGTGGATACATAGACAAACAAAGTGTCCCTAGTAAGCCTCTACTAGACTAGCTCGTTGATCAAAGATGGTTAAGGTTTCCTAGCCATAGACATGAGTTATCATTTGATAACGGGATCACATCATTAGGAGAATTATGTGATGGACAAGCCCCAAACTATGAATGTACCATATGATCGTGTTAGTTTATTGCTATATTTTCTGCATGTAAAGTATCTATTCCTATGACCATGAGATCATGCAACTCACTGATACCGAAGGAGTTCTTTGTGTGTATCAAACGTCACAACATAACTGGGTGACTATAAAGGTGCTCTACAGGTATCTCCGAAGGTGTCTGTTCGGTTGGCATGGATCGAGACTGGCATTTGTCACTCCGTATGATGGAGAGGTATCTCTAGGCCCACTCGGTAATACAACATCCCAAGAAGCTTGCAAGCAATGTGACTAAGCAGTTATTCACGGGATCTTGTGTTACAAACGAGTAAATAGACTTGTCAGTAATGAGATTGAACTAGGTATTGAGATACCAACGATCGAATCTCGGGCAAGTAACATACCGATGGACAAAGGCAACTGCATATGGGATTCTCTAAATCCTTGACATCTTGGTTTGATCAATGAAGATCTTTGTAGAATATGTAGGAACCAATATGGGCATCTAGGTCCCACTATTGGTTATTGACCGTAGAGTTGTCTCGGTCATGTCTACATAGTTCCCGAACCCGCAGGGTCTGCACACTTAACGTTCGGTGACGATTTGGTGTTGTTGAGTTATGTATGTTGGTGACCGAAGGTTGTTTGGAGTACCGGATGAGATGATGGATGTCATGAGGAGATCCGGAATGGTCCGAAGATAAATATTTATATATGGGAAGTCATATTTTGCCTACGAGAAAAGTTTTGGGTTTTTCCGGTATTGTACCGGGAAGCTTCCGGAAGGTTCCATAGGGTTTCGGAGGAGTCAAGAAGGGTCCCTCCAGCCCCTATGACGTGCATGGTCTATAAGGGGGCATCTAAGACTTTTTGGGCTATCCCCCAAGGGCCCATGCGGCTAGGGGGTAGAAACCCTAAAGGGGAAGGCACCTAGGAGGTGCCTTGGGGAGGGAGGACTCCTCCCTCCTGGCCGCTGATTCGTCTCCAACATATCTATAATTTTTTAGGATGGCATGCTATTATATTATCTATTTTGGATGTTTTATATGCATTAATATGCTATTTTATATTATTTTGGGGATTAACCTATTAATCTAGAGCTAAGTGCCAGTTTCTGTTTTTCCTTGTTTTTGAGTTTTGCGGATATGGAATATTAAACAGAGTCCAAACGGAATAAAATCTTCGAAAGGAATTTTTCTATAAGGAAACAAGTCATCCAAGCTTGTAGTGCACGTCAGGGGAGGTGCCAGGGCACCACAAGCCTGCAAGGTGTGCCCCCCTAGCCGCGCCTAACAGGCTTGTCGCCTCCTCGCAAGTCTCCTAACCCTAATTCTTGGCCTATAAATACCCAAATATTCCCCCTAACATCAGAATGAGCCACAAAAATACTTTTCCGCTGCCGAAAGCCTCCATTCTTGAGAGATCCAATCTTGAAGCCTTTTCCGATAATCTGCCGGTAGGTGTTTCGATCATGGAGGGCATCTACATCAACTCCATTACCCCTCCGATGATGCGTAAGTAGTCCACCACAAACCTACAGGTCCATAGCTAGTATCTAGATGGCTTCTTATCTCTCTTTGATCTTCAATAACACGTTCTTCATGATCTTCATGGAGATCTAGGATGTAATCCTGTTTTGTGGTGTGTTTGTCAAGATCCGATGAATTGTGAGTTTATGTTCAGATTATCCATGAATCTTATCTTTGAGATATTGGTTTGGTTTGGCCAACTAGATTGGTAATTCTTGCAATGAGGGAAGTGCTTGGTTTTAGATTCAATCTTGCGGCGTCCTCACCCAGTGACATAGTAGGGCTACAGAGGCATGTATTGTACTGTTGCCATCAAGGGTAACAAGATGGGGTTTTCATCGTATTGCTTGAGTTTATCCCTCTACATCATGTCATCTTTTTTAATGCGTTACTCTGTTCTTCATGAACTTAATACTCTAGATGCAGGCAGGATTTGGTCGATGTGTGGAGTAATAATAGTAGATGCAAAATCGTTTTGGTCTACTTGTCATGGACGTGATGCCTATATGCATGATCATTGCCTTGGATAACTACATGATTATTCGCTTTTCTATCAATTGCTTGACAGTAATTTGTTTACCCACCATGACATTTTCCTTCAAGAGAGAAGCCTCTAGTGAAACCTATGGCCCCCAGGACTATTTTCCATCATATATTTTCAGATCTATACCTTGCTGCAATTGACTTATCTTTTATTTTCCGCGCTCGTTTACATCTATCTGTTTTGGAGCTAATCCTTGCAAATAACCGTGAAGGGATTGACAACCCCTTTATAGTGTTGGGTGCAAGAGTTTGATTGTTTGTGTAGGTGCAACCATTGTTGACTTGCTTGTTCCTCCTACTGGATCGATACCTTGGTTCTCAACAACTGAGGGAAATACTTATCTACTTTGATGCATCACTCTTTCCTCTTCAAGGGAAAACCAACACAAGCTCAATAGGTAGCAAGAAGGATTTCTGGCGCCATTGCTGGGGAGGATACATAGCAAGTCAATATAAGATCTCTCCTGTAAACTTGACAATTTATCGCGCTATTGCCAGGGAGGATACATAGCAAGTCAAGACAAGATCTCTCCCGTCAACTTGCCAATTTCTTGCATCGTTGTCGGGGAGGATACACATCAAGCCTACCAAGTACCCATCACAAACTCATATATTGCATTTACTTTATTTGCCATTTGCCTCTCATTTTCCTCTCCCCCACTTATAAAATGATTTTCAGAAAATACCAAAAAGGTTTGCCTTTTTATTCGCCCTTCTTTCGTTTGCCTTTCGTTTGCTTGTGTGCTTGATTGCTTGCTTTGTCAAAATGTCTGAGAATACCAAGTTGTGTGACTTTTCCAATACTAATAATAATGATTTTATTAGTACCCCTATTGCTCCCGCCACTAGTGTAGAATCTTATGAAATCAATGCTGCCTTGCTAAATCTTGTTATGAAAGAACAATTCTCTAGCCCTCCTAGTGAAGATGTCGCATCCCATCTGAATACTTTCATTGAGTTGTGTGATACGCAAAACAAGACAGATGTGGATAATGATATTGTTAAAATGAAGCTATTTTCATTCTCACTAGGAGATCGTGCTAAAACTTGGTTTTCATCTTTGCCTAAAAATAGTATTGATTCATGGAATAAGTGTAAAGATGCTTTTATCTCCAAATTGTTTCCGCCCTCTAAGATCGTCTCCCTTAGGAATGATATAATGAATTTTAAGCGAATTGATCATGAGCATGTTGCACAATCTTGGGAGAGGACAAAATTAATGATTAGGAATTGTCCCGCACATGGTTTGAGTTTATGGTTGATTATACAAATTTTCTATGCGGGATTGAATTTTGCATCTAGAAATCTTTTAGATTCTACCGCGGGTGGTACTTTTATGGAAATCATGTTAGGAGAAGCTACTAAAATCCTAGAAAATATCATGACAAACTACTCTCAATGGCATACCAAAGGATCTCCTACTAGTAAAAAGGTGCACGATGTTGAAGAAATAAACACTTTGAGTGAAAATATGGATGGATTGATGAAATTACTTGCTAGTAAGACTGTTCCTATTGATCCTAATTATATGCCTTTGTCTTCTTTGATTGGAAACAATAATGAATCTATGGATGTTAATTTTGTTGGTAGGAACAATTTTGGTAACAATGCGTATAGAGGTAATTTCAACCCTAGGCCGTTTCCTAGTAATTCCACTAATAATTATGGTAATTCCTAAAACAATTCTTAAGGAAATTATAATAAGATGCCCTCTGATCTTGAGAATATTGTTAAAGATTTTATTGGATTGCAAAAAGTTTTTAATGATTCCATTGATGAAAAAGTGCTCAAGATTGATGATTTGGCTAGGAACGTTGATAGAATTTCTCTTGGGATTGATTGTTTGAAAGTTAGATCTTCTCCACCCAAGCATGATATCAATGAGTCTTTAAAGGCTATGAGAATTGTTTGATAGTATGCATGATCATTTGCTTGGATAACTACATGATTATTCGCTTGTCTATCAATTGCTTGACAGTAATTTGTTTACCCACCATGATATTTTCCTTCAAGAGAGAAGCCTCTAGTGAAACCTATGGCCCCCCGGGTCTATTTTCCATCATATATTTTCAGATCTATACCTTGATGCAATTTACTATCTTTTATTTTCCGCACTCGTTTATATCTATCTCTTTCGGATCTAATCCTTGCAAATAACCGCGAAGGGATTGACAACCCCTTTATAGCGTTGGGTGCAAGAGTTTGATTTTTTGTGTAGGTGCAACCATTGGTGACATGCTTGTTTCTCCTACTGGATTTATACCTTGGTTCTCAACAGCTGAGGGAAATACTTATCTACTTCGCTGCATCACCCTTTCCTCTTCAAGGGAAAACCAACGCAACCTCAAGAGGTAGCAGCCGCCACTCACTTCCTTGGAGGAAGGGCTAGGGTTGAGGCTCATTTAACCCCTCCTCCTATATATAGATGGGTTTTTACATCGCTGCCCCTACTTCCTTAGTTGTGCTCATTCATCCCCATGTCCTTAAATTTTGCTCACTTTTCCCCACTCTTAGCCCGAAACCCTCACCAAAGGTCACAACGGTTTGACCATTAACTCTGACGAGTGGGGCCGCACTGAGTCCGCCCTGCCCATTTCCGGCCACACGGATGTTGAATGAACGTGCATGTGCTTTCTCCTTGTCCACCACGGGGATGCGTGGCAGCCTTCGAACTACCCCCATAGCCAAAAGTAAATGCACATGCACGGCGAGCCCCGGTCGTCACCGACCCATGTTCTGGTAGTTGTCCTTCTTTAAATGGAAATCGGCCAATCCACAACACCTTCCATCGTTCCACAGCCATGCCTGCCTCCTCCACCCCCGGCAGGATACAAACCCTAGTCCGCCGATGAAAATACCAAACCCTAGCTAGTAGCCACCATGGGCATCTTGTGAGGGGCTGGCTCGAGCTCCGGCAAGAAGAAGGGCAAGGTCCCTGCCATCCCTTGGCGCGTGCTACCCCCGTCGACCCCATCCCATCTGCCTCGACAGCATATTCATGTCCTAGTGCACTAGGATATGTGGCACTTGGAGCACATCGTCCCTCTCCCCTACGCCGACATGATCCTGCAACACCACAGGAACTTGGATCCAGAAAGGATCCCAGTGCCTGCGGTTCCATGGTCGGAGCGGGCACATGCGGAGGAGGTGAGGTGCCGGCGGCAGCAGCTCACGCCCAAGAAGCCGCTCGATCCAGCCTATTTTGCAGACTCTCCCAATTTGGAGGTCTGGTTTGTGTTTGAGCATGCGGTGCAGCGCCGGCATGGCGTCCACGATGTGCGGGCTTGCACCTCACCGCCCCTCATCGTGTGCGATGGGGACAAGGAGGTGGAGGCCGCATACCAGGAGGTGCTAGCGCTGGCAGCTGTCCTCCACGAAAGCGAGGAGGAAGAGCGGCATAAGGAGGAGGAGGAGGCGGCGGCTTACCAGACACGGATGGCGAAGGCCATTGCGCTCTCTGCTGCTGGCGACAGTGTCGTGCCGCCGTTGGCACCAACGTCCCCTGCCAGGCTCGAGCAGGCGCCAACCACCCTCACGCCCCACGAGTACGTGTAGGAGGGGGGTGCGGGAGTGGGTGAGCGCACCACCCATAGGGATGCTGGCGATGCCGAAGCAGGTGCGGGGCTACCTTGAGTTCTAGCAACAACGGCACCTGCGGGCGGACCGTCCCGATGGTCAGTGGCTCGAGGAGTTGGAGAAGGACGCCGAGGCAGAGGAGGAAAAGTGTCATCTTGAAGCACAAGCAACGGCGGTACAGCCACCCTCGGACGACGTCGCCACCACCTGGGAGACGTCATTCCCCTGGGCTGGCCTGGCGCTGACCCTCGTCGACCTCATCGCCGATGATGACAATAATGAGGATGCCTAGGGAGCGACACACCTCCTTGTTTTAATTTTTAGTTTTAATGTTTTTAGTTAATGCCTGGAAGACTTTTGAACTCTCGCCGGCCTTTGTGGCCACCATTAATGTATAATTAAAGTTAACGTAGGTTGATGTAATTTGATATGATGTTTCGACTCTGATTTGATGTTTGAATTTTGACTGACATTTGAATTATAAGCAACATTTGTGTTAATCTTAGCCTAACCCCTAAACCTCTATGATTGCAATGATCATGTTAGCCTACGTTGCAATGATCTAACAACAAATAAAACAAAAATACAAACAAATGATCATGTTAGCCTATGTTGGTGAGCTCCAAAAAGTTAGGGTAAACAGGCCATGCATTTCGAATGTAAATCATTCTAAATCAGTTTGAAATTTCAATAATAAAAACATAAGTTCAAAACCTTCTTATTCACACTAAAATGAACCTATGGTGATTTTTTTGATTTTTTTGATTTTTCATAGACCCAAACCCACAATCACTCTCTTCTTGGACTCTATACAATCTCATATGTGACAGCTCATTTGTGTGAAGGAGTATTCATTTGAACTTGGAGATGGTAGCTTACCTCAAAAGAATTTGAGGTGATTTAGAGGAGGTGAAATAAATTTGAATCTCCAAATGAGCACCCAGGCTAGGGTAAACAACCCCATTTGTAATCATGTTTTTTCGACCTACTCTAAATGAGCCAAATGTTTTTTATTACCACCTATTCAATATATATAGTGTAGATTCGAAGGATCACTATTTTTGAATTAATCTTCATATTTTTTTGAGTTTTTAAAAACCATCTAAAACAGAAGGTAACCTTACCTCCCCTCCTTGAACTCTATGAAATGTTGTACGTGATAGCTCATATGTGTGAAGGTTTTTTCATGAAAATGACCATAGGACAAGTTTATGATTTTTGGTTGGTAACATGTCACATAAGACAACATTGTGCGTAGGTTTTATATTTTTTGATTTTTTTAAATAATGGTGCTCATTTGACCTCGATCGTGCCAGCTAGGTTTTTTTAAATGTATATATACCAAGTTTAGTATTTTTCCTAGTTAGGGTGTCTTATAAAATGACGAACGGCAAAGGTTTCATATTTTTCGAATTTTTTTTAAATTAGTTATGCCGGGTCAAAGCCTTGGAAACCCTGTTGACCAGCTCAAAACCCCTCCTAACCCTAGCTGTGAACGTCAGCCGTCCGATCATATGGACGGCTCCGCATCATTGGATCGTGGGGCAATCCGCGAGAGGCGATCCTATTGGTTGTGCTCGGCTGCTCGCCCACCATTGACTCCGCAAAAAAACGTAGTTATTGGTCCAAAAAGGAACCAAGCTCTATCTCTCTCACCATTGACTCCATGAGAAAAAACGTAGTTATTGGGCCCAAAAGGAAACCAAGCTTTGGTTGGGCTGTCGAATTGCATCGTTTGCTCTATTTTTATTGAAAGTGTTGGCTCTATCTTTTTGCATCGTTTCCCATGCGTGTACACTCCCAACGTCGCATTGGGTGTGAAAACAGGCCACTTCACATTTGACCTTGTTATTGGGGGATTGCACCATTTGTTTCTTTTTTTATTTGATTGCATCAAATTAGTTTCAACATGCAAAAAATAGTTTCTTTTCCTTCTTCTTTTTGAACATCACCGTGGTTCACATTAGATTGAAAACATCATTACACAACCGGATATCTCATATTCAGAAAGGAAAAATTCATACAAAAGCATGCAGGATGTAAAACCTAGATCCTACTACATAATAAAACCTATCTACTCTTCTTCGGAGATGTCGATGTTCCCCGTGCCCTCCGGCGCCTGCGGCTGCTCCGTTGCTGCCTCCTTTGCCTCTATCTTCGCCTCTAGCTTGTTGAACATGGCGTCGGTCTCTGCCTGCCTCTATCGGATGAGCTGCCAGTTGGCCTCCACCTTGGCCTCATCCCGGATGGAATCCAGGATTGCCTTGGGCTCCGCCATCTTCTTCGGCTGGTTGACGACGACCTCCGCCTCCGTCTCTGGGCCGTCCTGCTCCATGGGCGCCGGCTGATGCTCCTCCTCCTCCTTCTCCTCCTCCTCCTCTTCATCCTCCTCCGTCTCCGGCAAATCAGGAGGGAGAACTACAGCGATGCGGGCGGTGCGGCAAGCCTGCATTTCCACCTAGATTTGCAAGCGTTGTCCGAAGTGAGCTATGCGTACGTGGTGATGAGGTGTCGGACAATCCTAATGGCGACGAAAGTGCGAGAGGAGGTGTATGGGCTCGGGCGACGGCATGGTGGAGGGAGGAGGAGGATGTGCAAGGGCTGGGGGACGATGGACGGCTTCAATAGCAGGGGAATGGCCTCAGGCGGTGATTCGAAGTGGCGCCATGCGGCGTTCACACCGTGTCGATGGTCGAGACGCCTGTCGGACCGTCAGGTTTCTCGACGAGTCCGCGTGGGGCCATGTCGTCAGCCCGACGTGGCGGACGCCTATGAAAAGACGCCTACAAAACTGGATGGAGGGAGTGGCATGCTTTGGCCCAACAGTCCGCCAAAACCGGTCCCACTCGTCAAATTAATAGTCAGAGGCATGGACCTGATGACAACGTCCGTTCTAACCTCTTCTAAGGGTTTCAGGCAAGGGAGTGTGGAAAAGTGAGCAAAAGTTAAGAGCATGGGGATGAATGAGTACAACTAACGAACTAGGGGCACAGAAATAAAAAATCCCTATATAGATAGGGAGAGGGAGGGCAGCAACACCCTAAGGCATAGGGGCATCCCTCCCTCTCTCCCTAGACTCGTTTCTCCACCGAAAATGCATCTGCGGCACCGCTTGGCGAAGCCTGCTGAGATTGCTCCACCACCATCGCCACCACACTGTCATGCTACCGGAGAACTCATCAACCTCTCCGCCCTTGCTTGCTAGAGAAGGAAGGCAGATACATCATCGAGTTGTACGTGTGTTGAACGCAGAGGACTCGTCCGTTCAATGCTAGATCGGGACGGATCGTGATTAGATCGTGGGACGGATTGCGATTTAGATCGCGAAGACGTTCGACTACATCAACCGCGTTTATTAACGCTTCCCGCTTAGTGATCTAAAAGGGTATGTAGATCCACTCTCCCTCTCGTAGCTGTTGATCTCCATAGATAGATCTTGGGTTTTCATAAGAAATTTTTTGTTTCCCATGCAACGTTCCCCAACAAACCCAAACCACACAGATCGTACGTCTGCATCATAGGATTCACCCAGATCGAACAGCGGTCCCTATACCTCTCATCAACACATGTTTTTGAAATTGGGATTTTATATATATGCACTAAATGCCCCGTAAATGATAAAAATGCTGAAAAATATCAAATGAGTCCATAAATACACCAGAAAAACAAACCTGGCGTATAATGATGATTGACTACCGTGGGATAAAATTGGCGGAGAGGCGATGAAGACACCGTAAATTGGAGTTCAATTTGTCACTTCTCCCTTTGAAACTATGATCCTTCTAGTAAGACACTACAGTTTCCAAGGAGCGATCACCGTAACTTGTGCCAAAATTTACCAAAAAATTTGCACGGTATCTCGTCATCAATCCACGATGACACACCGATTTTTGTGAATTTTTTGAGTCCATTTGCATTTCTTGTAGTTAAATTACGGACATTTACGCACCTCCCATAAGAAATATTTGTAAATTATTCTCGTTCCTTGCATAATGTCGAAAATCATGTGGAAGTGACACACAAATGATTTGTAAGAGATTCTGCATCCACACATAATTCACGTTGGGATTTTATTTATGCACTAACGCATGGTAAATGTAAAAAATACCTTAGCTATAGCAAACGAGCCGTGTAATCCATTAGAAGATCAATAATAGGAGTACAATGATGTTTGCGTGCCAGGGAAAAATCAAGGCAAAAGGATAAGGCTGACACCGATTGGAGAGTCCGAAATGCTAACTCTACATTTGGAAACTATGATCCTTCATGTGAGATGCCTTAGTTTTGAAAGGGCCATACATCACAACTTCCACCACACATTACCAATTTTTTTCCACGGTGTATTCACATCATGCCACGGTGACACACCCATTTTCTTAATTTTTGGAATACATTTGCATTTCCTCCAATTCAATTATTAACAAGCCAAATGTTGGTGAAAATGTCATAAAATTAGCAAACAAGTCATGAAATGCGGCCGAAAATCAATACATGGGTTAATACGTAATTTTCTGTTGATGAAAATAATTCGAGGCGAAATGATGAAGTCACAAATTCATTCGAAATGAAAACATAATTGTTGTGCATAAACAAATAGAGCACGACTCATTCACTAAAACTGTGTGCTCTCTAAAGCGTGGCCGAAGATACCTAATGCACGCAAAGTGAGTTGTGTGTTATGATGGCAAAACCCAAACCACACGGATCATACATCTGCACTTTAGGATTCATAGATGGTACGGCAGTCCTGATACCTCTTGTCAACGCGCGTTGTTGCAGTTGGGATTTGATTTATATGCATTAAATGCCTCGTGAATGATAAAAACTGCTAAAAATATCAAACGAGCCCATAAATGGGCTAGAAAATCAAACCTGGCGTATAATGATTATTGACTACCGTGGGAAACATTTTGAGGAGAGATGGTTAAGACACCATTGGTTGGAGTTCAATTTGCCACTTCACCCTTTGGAACTATGATCCTTCTACTCAGATGCTACAGTTTCCAATTAGCGATCATCATATCTTGTGCCAAATTTTACCAAAACATTTCCATAGTGTCTCGAGATCATGCCACGATGACACACCTATTTTCTTGATTTTCTCAGTCCATCTGCATTTCCTATAATTAAATTACTGATATTTATTTAGGTAGACACATCTGCCATCCGAAAATGCTTGACAATTCTTCTCATTCCTTGCAGAATGAAGAAAATCATGCAAAGTGACACACAAATGATTAGTAACAGATTCTTTGTCAGCGTCAACACGTAATTCATGTTGGAATATTTTATTATTTATGATAACTAATTAGCATGGTAACAAAAAAATTAGATATATCAGATGAGACATGTAATGCACCACGAGATCAATAATAGGAGTACAATGATGTTTGCCTACCATGGGAAAAAACAAGGCGAACGGATGAGGTTGACACCAATTGGAGTCTTAAATGCCAACTCTACTTTTGTAAACTATGATCCTTTGAGTGAGATGCATTGGTTTTCAAAGGGCGGTCTATCACAATTTTCTCCAGACATTACCAAATTTTCCACGGGGTCTCCACATCATGCCACGGTGACACACCCATTTTTGTGATTTTCGTAATACCTCTCCATTTCCAATTAATTTACTAACAAGCTCCATGTTGGTGGGAATTTTTCTTAAAATTAGCAAACAAGTCATGAAATGCGGCTGCAAATCAATACGGGGTCTAATAGGTGATTGTTTGCCGATGAAAATAATTCGAGGCGAAATGATCAAGTCACAAATTCATTTGAAATGAAAATATGATTGTTGTGCGCAAACAAATAGCACATTGTTCATTCACTAAAACTGCATGCTTTCTCAACCGTGGTCGATGACACTTAATGCGCACAAAGTGAGTCATGTGTTTTGATTGGCCAAAACGCAAACCACACGGATCATACATCTCCATCGTAGGATTCATCGCGATCGAATAACGGTCCTTATACCTCTCGTCAACACACGTTGTTGAAGTTGTGATTCGATATATATGCACTAAATGCTCCATAATTGACAAAAAATGCAAAGAAATATCAAACGAGCCCATAAATACGCCAGAAAATCAAACCTGGTGTATAATGATGATTGACTATCATGGGATAAAAATTGGAGGAGAGGCGATGAAGACACTGTCAACTGGAATTCAATTTCCTACTTCTCCCTTTGGAACTATGATCCTTCTAGTGTGATGCTACGGTTTCTAAGGAGCAATCATCGTAACTTGTGCCAAAATTTACCAAAACATTTCCACGGTGTCTCGAGATCGCGCCACGATGACACACCGATTTTCGTGATCTTTTGAGTACATTTGCATTTTTGTAATTAAATCACCGATATTTACGCATCTCCCATCTGAAATGTTTGGAAATTCTTCTTGTTCCTTGCATAATGACGAAAATCACGCAAAAGTGGCATGCAAATGATTTGTAAGAGATTCTTTGGCAGCATCCACCCGTAGTTCTTGTCGGGATTTTATTTATGCACTAATGCATGGTAAATATAAAAAATACCTTAGCTATAGCAAACGAGCAGTGTAATCCATCAGAAGATCAATAATACGAGTACAATAATGTTTGCATACCATGGAAAAATCGAGGCGAAAGGATGAGGTTGACACCAATGGGAGAGTCCAAAATGCCAACTCTACATTTGGGAACTATGATCCTTGTGTGAGATGCCTTGGTTTTCAAAGGGTCATACAATACAAGTTCCGCCAGAAATTACCAATTTTTTTCCAAGGGGTATTCACATCATACGACGGTGACATGCCCATTTTCATGATTTTCGGAATACATCTACATTACCTCCAATACAATTACTAACAAGCCCAATGTTGGTGGAAAATGTCTTAAAATTAGCAAACAAGTCATGAAATGCGGGTAAAAATAAATACAGTGGTTAATAGCTGATTGTGTGCTGATGAAAATAATTTGAGGTGAAATGATGAAGTCACAAATTCATTTGAAATGAAAATATGATTGTTGTGCATAAAAGTAGCACATGGTTCATTCACTACAACAGCGTGCTCTCTAAACCGTGGCCGATGACACCTAATGCATGCAAAGTGACTTGTGCGTTCTGATTGGCGAAAACCCAAACCACATGGATCGTATGTCTGCATCATAGGATTCACCCAGATAGAACGGCAATCCTTATACCTCTCATCAACAGACATTGTTGAAGTTGGGATTTGATTTATATGCAATAATGCCCTGTAAATCATAAAAATTGCTAAAATATATCGAACGAGCCCATAAATTTGCCAGGAAACCAAACCTGGTGTACAATGATTATTGAATACACTAATATTAAAATTGGAGGAGAGGTGATGAACACGCCGTTGAGTGGAGATCGATTTCCCACTTCCCCCTATGGAACTATGATCCTTCTAGTGAGATGATACGGTTTCCAAGGAGCGATCATTGTAACTTGTGCCAAAATTTACCAAAAAAATTCCACGGTGTTGTGAGATCACGCCACAAGGCCGCACCGATTTTGGTAATTTTTTAGTCCATTTGCATTTCAGGTAATTAAATTACCGACATTTACGCATCTCAAATCCGAAATGTTTGAAAATTCTTCTCATTCCTTGCACAGTGACGAAAATCACGCAAAAGGGACACACAAATGATTTGTAACAGATTCTTCGCCAACACCCACACGTAATTCATGTTGAGATTTTATTTATGCACTAATGCATTGTAAATGCAAAAAATGCCTTAGATATAGCAAACGAGCCATGTAATCCATCGGAAGATCAATAATAGGAGTACAATGATGTTTGCGTACCATGGAAAAAATGGAGGCGAAAGGATGAGGTTGACACTGATTAGAGAGGTTGAAATACCCACTCTATATTTGGAAACGATGATCCTTCGTGTGAGATTCCATGGTTTTCAAAGGTTTGTACATCACAACTTCCTCCAGACATTACCAATTGTTTTCTATGGGGTAATCACATCATGCCATGGTGACACACCCATTTTCGTGATTTTTGGAATACATCTACATTTCTTCCAATTCAATTACTAGCAATCCCAATGTTGGTGGGAAAATTTCTTAAAACTATCAAACAAGTAATGAAATGCGGCCAAAAATCAATACAATGGTTAATAGGTGATTGTCTGTCGATGAAAATAATTCGAGGCGAAATGATGAAGTCACAAATTAATTTGAAATGAAATCTGATTGGTGCGCATAAAGAAATAGCATACTGTTTATTCACAAAAACCGTGTGCTCTCTAAAACCTGGCCGATGATACCTAACGCGTGTAAACTGAGTCATGCGTTCTGATTGGCCAAAACCTAAACCACATGGATTGTACTTCTGCATCATAGGATTCATCCATATTGAATATTTGTCCTTATACCTCTCGTCAAAACATGTTGTTGAAGTTGGGACTTGATTTATGTGCACTAAATGCCCCGTAAATGATAAAACAAATGCTAAAAAATATCAAATGAGGCCATAAATGCGCCACAAAATCAGTACTAGGGTACAATGATAGTTGTGTACCAGGCACAAAATTCGAGACCAAACGATGAGGTCATGTCTACATTTCAACGTTGTCAAGTTTTCATCTGGAACAAATTTATGCTCCTTGTGCACATGGGTTAGTATATGAAACCGTTTGCATTGGCCTTTCCGCGGGGCGCACGGCCATATTTTTCACCCTTTTCACCGAAGCCGCCAACATGCCCCCTCCCCTATCCCAAACCCGCGCCCTCCCCCGCTTCACTCAACTCTCCTCGCATTCTATCCAAACTCCATCGACAGCTAGCTCCCTCCCCCTCCCGTACCCCAGATCCACACCAGAACCCTTTCTGGCATTGTCGTGCTCAACCCGACCGTGTACCCAGGTCACACCCTGTGTTTTGCCTCATGACAAAGTTACCATGACTCAAAAATTAGGGCCAATTAAAACTTTTTGTGTGCATTTGAGTGCTAGACTTGTGTGTTATTTACTTGCTTGTCTAATTGCTTGTTAGTGATGTATAATTCATAAAACATCCTCCTACCCTCAAAAACTCTTTTACTTGATCTCAACTCTTTTCCAATGATCATGCCATGTGAATAGGACTTAAAAATATTTATACAAAATTTTATGTTGGCCAAAAAGCATTTATTAAAATTAGATTTTCAAAACCCCCTGATTTGAGATTTGCACTACAAGTCCCCAAATTGGGTGGATAATTTTTCCCCAAATGATTTATTTGGAACCTACTATATATATAACTTCCCAAAACCACCAAATATTATTTTTAAAGATTATTTTCAAATTTTATTGAAAGACTTTTCCTTAAGGCTAGAAATGGTCTTTTATAGGTAAAAATTATTTAAATGCTTTAAAAAAATTTGGGAAAACTCAGTGGACATATATTGTCCATATATAAGAGTTTCAACACATGGTCATGTTCAAAACATTGGACAAATCCCTTCAAAACCATTTCTGCCTATTTCAAGCATTTGAAATATTTTTATAAGAAATATTCTCAAATAAATCGAGGAAAATTCTAGCATGTCAGATATGATATATGTGGTCATATTACTAAGTTTCATCTCAATCCCAATTGTTTTGGTTCACCAAAATATCCCAAAATCCTCTCTGTGCAGATCCAAATTTGAGCAACTTTACATTGTGAAGTATCTCCTATTGATCCCAAACATTGTGAGAATGTTATATTACCCAAATGATGATGCTAAACCAAGTGGTGAATCAAGGAGATTAGTTCAACCTAACTAGATCTACAGAAACCCGATTCTGTTGATACCTAGGGTTCACCAAGTTTGCATTATCAACTTTGTTCATTTGATCTAAAAACTTGTTATCAGGACCAAATGGACTTACCACTTACCTCTGGTAAATATCAAGGCCATTGGATACCCCTATATGCCCTAGGACAGCATCAAACACCTTTAGCCAAAAGTTGTGGGCAAGCATAGTTGACCCAAAAAGATTCTCCTTGTCCCCAACTTTTTACCACAACATATTATAACCCCCTCCTACCTCCAGCAGATTTGCCATGGCCTCTGATCAATTATTGGGGGGCTAAATCCCTCATTTTCCCTCTCATTTTACCATGGCAAGACCTCTCTTTCCCCTCTCCCATTATTTTGTGCACACAGATGCCCCCAAACTCTACCACAACTTAAATTCTTAATACTGATGCATTAATCCAAACCCAAATATAGCATGCTCATGTGGAAAATATGAGCAAATCATCTGAACCTGCATTTTGGCAGAAATAGAGCCTTTGAACTACAAGTACTCTGTATAATCATCTCCCTAAGTGGAAATTGGTGTACATGTAGTCCTTCCATACTCAAGGTCACCACACAAAGCTTTGTTCCAAGTGCCCTAAGTAAAAACACATTAGGTGAGCCCCAAGTTTGATGTTGTAAACTTCCCAGCAGTGAAAGCCCATCTCATCTAGCACCATTTCCCTTGAAAATTTTCCAGTGACCTCTATCTTGCATGGCTTGCACTCTAGACAACCTGGGAAGACCACAATGATGCTCTAGACACGAAATGGCATGGTGACCACACTGTCGGCATGCTGTAAAGGCGCTCTGCCATGCATCTTGTCCAGTAGGTCGCAACAAACTTTGGCAAGGCATCCCCACGCGCCAATAACCTCCCCTCAACCTCCCATGCCCATTCCCGACGCTAGGGTGCAGACAAAGGAGCCCAGACACATGCTTGCTTGGTGCCTGAGGCCATCATGGCGGCCACACGAGCCCCTCTTCGTTGCTCTCCACCATTTACCTCCCCCTGAGCGCCCTAGACGCCCCTTGTCCTTCACTCACTCCTATAATGGAAATATGCCCTAGAGGCAATAAATAAAGTGTTTTTGTATTATATTTCCTTGTTCATGATAATCATTTATTATCCATGCTATAATTGTATTGATTGGAAACACATTACATGTGTGGGTAAATAGACAACACTTTGTCCCAAGTATGCCTCTAGTGAACTAGCTCGTTGATCAAAGATCGTCAAGGTTTCCTAGCCATTGACATGTGATGTCATTTTATAACAGGATCACATCATTAGGAGAATGATGTGATGGATAAGACCCAAACTACAAACATAGCATATGATCGTGTCAGTTTATTGCTACTATTTTCTGCATGTCAAGTATATGTTCCTATGACCATGAGATCATCCAACTCACGGACACCGGAAGAGTGCCTTTTGTGTACCAAATGTTGCAACGTAACTGGGTGACTATAAAGGTGCTCTATAGGTATCTTCGAGGGTGTCTGTTGGGTTGGCATGGATCAAGACTGAGATTTGTTACTCCGTGTGACGGAGAGGTATCTCAGGGCCCACTCGGTAATACAACGTCACAATAAGCCTTGAGCAATGTGACTAACTGTTTGTCACGGGACCATGTATTACGGAACGAGTAAAGAGACTTGTCGGTAATGAGGTTTAACTAGGTATGGAGATACCGATGATCGAATCTTGGGCAAGTAACATACCGAAGAACAAAGGGAACATCATACGGGATTAATTGAATCCTTGACACAGAGGTTCGACCGATAATGATCTTCATAGAATATGTAGGAACCAATATGGGCATACAGGTCCTGCTATTGGTTATTGACCATAGTGGTGTCTCGGTCATGTCTACATAGTTCTCAACCCCGCAGGGTCTGCACAATTAAGGTTTGGTGATGTTTCGGTAGTATACAGTTATGCATGGTGGTGAGCGAAGGTTGTTCGGAGTCCCGGATGAGATCCCGGACGTCACGAGTAGCTCTGTAATGGTCCGGAGGTAAAGATTGATATATAGGAAGTCCTGTTTTGGTCGCCGAAAAAGTTTCGGGCTCATCGGTAGTGTACCTGGAGTGCCGGTAGTGTACCGGGAGACCATCAAGAGGGGTATTTCGAACCAAGAGGCTACATGGTCTGTGGGAGAGTAAATATCAGCCCTTAGTGGGATGGTGGAAGTCCCACACAAGGCCCATGCATCTGGGAGAGAAAAGCCCAAAGACAAAAGGTGGGAAAAGGCAACAAAGGCAAAAAGGGAAGGAGTCCTAGTCCTACTAGGATTAGAGGAGGATTCCTCCTCTCCTCCTTGGTTCGGACGAAGCCTAGGGGGCTGGGCCCTTGGGACAAGCCTCCTCCTCTCTTCCTATTATATATACTAGAGGTTTTAGGGTTTTGGCACTAGATTTTCAGCCACGTGCTACTCGTTCCTCTAGTGCATAGTTTCTCCTCTAGATCGGTTTTCTGCAGTGCTTAGGCAAAGCCCTGCCGGAATTGCTCCACCACCATCGCCACGGCACCGACATGCTGCCGGAGAACTCGTCTACTTCTGCACTCCCTCTTGCTGGATCCAGAAGGCAGAGATCGTCATCAAGATGTACGTGTGCTGAACACGGAGGTGTCGTCCGTCTGGTGCTTGATCGGGACGGATCGTGATTGGATCGCGGGACGCTCGACGATTTGGATCGCAAAGATGTTCGACTACACCAACCGCGTTTCTTAATGCTTCCTGCTTAGCGGTCTACAAGGGTACATATATCCACTCTCCCTCTCGTAGATGCTCATCACCATGGATAAATCTTGCGTGTGCATAGGAAAAATCTTGTTTCCCATGCAACGTTCCCCAACATCCATCCTAGACCCCCCCTCGTACCACCCGTAGCTCTTCCCCGTGCCCTCTTCCTTCATCGTGGCCAGCATTTCTGCCGCTCGGCTCTGCTCAAGCCCGAGACACTCGACCTCCCTTGCCTCAGCCAGCTTCACTAGGAGGACGCCCTTGACGAGAATAGCTACCCAGGAGCCTCACTACCCAGTTCCCGAAGCCGTCACGGGCTCCTGGCGATGACCGCCGTCGCCTCCACTCCACCCGATTAGCCGCTCGCTCCCGGCAGTCCCCGCGATTGGCGAGGCCTCCCCCGAGTGCGGAAGGGAGAGGGGCATCCTCCCAGGCCGTCGGCTCGGCATACGGTGCAGCAGGGCAACCAGGACCGCCGTGACTGGAGCCCCCTCTGCCGCCTATCGGGAGGTAGAAGAAGAAGGCAGGACAGAGAGGGGATCCAGTAGGACCTACCTGTAAGGGACCCAGTAGGTGGGCCGCCCTGTTTGAGTGGAGACGGGATACCCTGGAGGCCGCCTTCTCCCGGGGAAGGCGCAATTCCGTGGGGCGCCTTCGACGTGGTCCTCCTTCCCGCCCGGCTGGGCCACCGGGTTGGCCTAGTGGCTATCGTACGCCCAGCGCGGAGATTAACCTTTACGTAATTCTTTTGCCTTTTTTTCTTTTTTAAGAGTGGAAAACAATTCATACAATATTCACTCGAACTCCAAATCAATCGATTCAAATTCCTACAGATTCCTAAATTTATGGCCTGACCAAATATGTGCAGTGCACATTTTTCCAAATAACTTTTCTGTAATGTTCTAATTCAAATTTGAATTTGAACCATGTAGAACCCCACTTTGCAAATTCCTAGGGAATTATTATGAACTCCAAATGCAGTGATTCAAGTTCCTAGGTGTATCTAAATTCATGCACTAAGTGGTGAGCATTTTTCCTTACACTTATTTTGCTATGTCAATTATTGGGCCATTTCTTCATATGTGACCCACTTTGCAAATATCTAAGAAATTCATCCCAACTCCAAATCCAGTGAAACAACTTTCTGAATTCTTCTAAAAACATGCCCTATTTGGTGAGTGCCTCCACTCATTTTTATAAAGATGTTTTCTGTGGACATCTTATAGGATCCTCATTTCCTTCATTTCCACCATTCAAGACTCCCCCTTTACCCACATCCACCAAAACCTCCTTGGTTATTTTTCTCATGACCAGAGGAGTCCTAGAGAAATAAAACTCCTATTTATAGAGCACTCTTAATTTCTGCTTGTTGTGTTCCTTATTGTGGTTGTTTACCGACGGTAGTTGACAAGATAAACGGAGTGCTCGGAGTTGGTCGAGAAGTGTGTGAAGACCTCAAAGACTTTGCTGAGCCAGGCAAGCAACCCTTTGACCATGTTAAGAAACCATTTTCATTCATGTCATATAGCACCTTATTCCTTGTTGTTGATCATGTGATGTAGTGACCTCTTCGGTGGGATCCCTCCATTACTTTTACCGTTGATACTTGCATCGTGCATGACCCTACCATCCTTATGAGGGTTGTGCGGGTGGGAGTAGATAGAATGCTAGTAGATGCTACGCAAGTGGGATCGGGATTATGCATGGTGACGGAAACAAAGAAATGACTTCAAAGACTTCTCGAAAACCCCGCCAGGTGCCACTAATGCCCGAGGGAGATTATGATGTGTTGGGTAACCACTTGATAAAGAAGTGGTGTACCGGAATAAGTGAGTGTGTGTTTTCAAAAATGGAGAGTTTAAGATTTGTCGACCGTCCCAACCTTACATGGGCAACCATGATACCCCTTATGGGATGGGGCTTTGTTGATTACTATGGTTGGTTCTAGCAGGGAGCCCGCATTACCAGTGGCGAGAGTGAAGTGGTCACTCTCGAGACGGGGTTGTCCCAGAGTGGAATGACATGCGCTGTCTTTAGAGGCACCGAGCAGACTATTGCGTGCCCTCATGGATGATACGTGTGACGTATATCATGAGGGATGTCACCAATGAGTGGACTCTTTGTTTAGTATCACCATGCGAAAGGCATTGTTCGGGTGCTTACCTCAGGTATGTAATATACCGCGAGTTGTGGATGACACAGAAGTTCCCTGAGTCTTGTGGGTAAAGCGCGCAACCTCTGCAGAGTGTAAAACTATTCGAATAGCCATGTCCATGGTCAAGGACAATTGGATGGTGCTGATTAAGCAACGTCCAGATGTTTCCTAAAAACTTGATGTGTGTGGGTGTGTGTGGATGACACAAAGATGACACTTGAGATAAGTCAGATGACTTGATGTGATGACTGAGCATGAGATGTTCAACCCCCTATTTATGATGATATCTATAACTTGTTCATATGGATATCTGCCAACTGTTGATGCATGCTTACCTAGTTACTTGATCATGTCATTGCAGTCAAAATTAGCTTTCTGCAACATACCTACTTAGTGCTATCCCATGCATTGTTATTGCCTTGTTCCAAACATGGGTTGCTTGCGAGTACATTCAAAGTACTCATTGGCTTGCCACTGGTTATTTTATTGGCCAGGCATGAAAGATCAGGTTACGATGAAGATTACCTCGGTGATGGACATGCGAGCTAGGACGCTTCCCAGTGAGAAAGCATGTACGGTTAAGGCAGATGGCATGGGTTCACGCTATCATTAAAGATTTCTATTGCAATCATATGAAGACTTGGCCATAAAGGCCATATTTGAGTAAACCGGTATGTAATGGATGTAAGACTCTTGTATTTAGTTTCTGTGTGTTCAATGAGCATTGATCTCTGGGATCACTATGCACGTACATTCGGTGATCATGACTTAAGAGTTGGAGTCCCCACAACCCGCTTCCCGGTGTCAACCCTACCTTTCACTGCTGCTCCGAACAAGCGGTTGCCCGTGCCTCGTTGTCTTCATTTGCTCGCGAGTCGCCCTCGAGCATATCAATCATGTACCCTCGCCTCTCCTGTCGGATTTGCGCCCAAAAACGGTCAGTTGTTGCCCTCCATCGCGGTGAGGTCCATTATCTCGTGATCCCTTTTCCTATTTGGTTCGTTTTGTACCCAAAATGATTATAAAATAATGGAGAGCGTATTTATGTCCATCATCTACCTTCTAACATATAAGATGTATTTGTTGCAATTAGTTATTGTCGATTTACATATCATATGTGCACGTGTCACACAAAATGAACAGATTAGCCATACATTTCCAAATGATCACATGCCATGTTTACACAGCTAGCTGCCAAGGTGTTACATTTTATTTATAATTATCCCCCTTTTCTAAATTTCGCATGTGTCCTCTGTATATGTCTATTAGCCACGACAACGGTCATACTTCTGGCGATGTATCTTGATTTGAGTATGAAGCCAACATCTCTGCAACATATTATCATGTATCAAGAAATGATGAAAGGGATAGAGCTGCCACAATCACCCTCTGATCAAGAGCTGGAAGAGCTCTCCAAGAAAGCCCACACCAGCCTAAAGGTGTATACGAAGTAACTGAGATCGATTTGATGTCTTGGGATCCAACTAAACCAGATAAAGCACACACGGGGTTTAGGAGTGTGTGTGGATTTGTTGGTAGGGCAAGGCTCAACATTAATTTGCCGAGGTTTTGGAAGATTGGTATAGAAATACAGCAGAGGATAGTCCGGGAGAGCATGGCACACTTCAAAGTTCTTGAGGAGTGGAGAGAGCAGGTGCAACACGCTGCACTGAAGAAGGCCAGAGATGCTTGAAGAAACTAGAAGCATGTGTCGTGCCAAAATTTCTTGAGTCAAGGCGAGGACCCAATCCCCTCATACCCCAAAATTACAAAGGAAGACTGAACAAAATTCAAAAGAGTCAGGGCCATTGAAGAGTTTATTAAGAAGAGTGCCATACAATTGGAACTTCAGAAGAAGAACACACACACCCATCATACGGGTGTGGCGGGATACTACGACATGAAACCGATATGGGAGCAAGAGGACGAAGAAGCAGTAGCTGCGGGTGGCAACCTAGCCTTTAGTGAAATTACGGGTACTCATGCTAGGGACTAGTTGTGAGCACGTGCAAAGAGCCATGGAGACGGTTCTTATTACTTTGAAAACTCAGCAGACAAAGAACTGTATAACGTGATGGCAAAGGCTTCCAAAAACAATGGGGAGGTCTATAGGAACTCAGGGCCATGTGACATTCTATCTGAGGCTCTAACTACCAAAGAGCCACCTGGCCATGCAAGGAGTATTGGGGTCAATGTCCCACACAAGAGGACTTTCTCACTAAGCAAATAAGAGAAGATTAGCATGAAAAAATGTAGGAGTGATGGTAAGCACAGAGATTTGCGTGAAAGGATTAAGAGCAACATGTATCCCAGAGTTTGAAAGGAAGTTGAGGAGTCACATATGCAGGAGAAGACACTAATGTTGAGAGACAGCCAGGAGACAAAAGGGGATATCGACATGGATGATGCCATTTATTGTATGGCAACACCACACAAGAGTAGTTATGCATCAACTGACCCCGACGACAACATTGCCGCAGCTGGCATGATGGTGTTATATCTGATCTATATGGATAGGGGGGAGTGAAGGTCGTGCTTACACTTAATGAAGGTACTTTAAAATGTGCAACAACATGGGTTTACAAGCATGACTTTGACGAGGGTCTCTTGTTGACAATGTGCAATTGAAGTCGGGTTGTGTGAAGTGATACATGACTGAAATAAAGCCTGAATTTAGTAACTATGACCTAAAGAATGTCCTTGGAGACCCTGATGGGCAAAGGACCTTAGAGAAAACATAGTTAAATCATATCCAGTGGCCAAAAATTAGACTTCCCGGAAGACATCTCTCAAGCCCCCCCCCCAAGAAAGCAACCAATGTCGCCCTTGAACCGGTGAATCTCTTCTCGCCATAGTAGATCTTGTGTGACTCCCCCGATGAACATACTCTTGGGAATCCGATGCCCGAGGCATCAACCTGTGATCAGCCCAGCCGACTTCCTGTTGTACAGGACAAGCCATCATCTGCTCCTGAGTAGCATGTGGCAAGGCCTACAGCTGTTGAAGACGTATCATAGGTTCAGATGCCGGCCATTGAAGCAGATGGTGCACACACATCGGCACTACATGCTCAGCAGACAAACCCGGTTGAACCAACTGCTAAACAGTCTGAAAGTCCAGAACCTCCTGCTAAGTAGTCAGAAAGTCCGGAACCACATACTAAGCAGTCTGAAAGTCAGGAACCACCTGCTCAACAATCCAACAGTTCACAGCCGCAAGATAAGCATACCGATGTGTTGGGACTACCTTCTCAACAAACCAACACATTGCCATGGCCACATCAACACACCAACAGGTTGGCACCAGCTCCTTAGAACCCTGACATAGCTTCAACGGCTGGTCAGTTGTCCGTGGCCTCTTGTACTACAGCTCAGCAGTCTGTCACAGTAGCATCATCTGTTAAGCAGTCCGTTGTACCTTCGCAGGCTTCTCAGTAGCACGTGGCTCATGAAACCGGATGTCGAACATGAAGTTCTTCAGCTAATAAGAGGAAAGCGCGCAGGAGCCTCCTACTAGAAGCCTCCTACTAGAAAGGAAGATGGCGGGCCAAAAAGCCAAGGAGGGACGAGACCAGGAGCCTCCTACTAGAAAGAGTCATCTCCCATAACAAAATTGAAAAAAAGATTTTTAAAGGGATGGGTAATCCCCGTTCTGACGAAATGTCTGAAGCAGAAGTTGAAAAGCTACTTTCTAGTCAGAAAGTAGACCCATTTGAAGCACGCAAGTATAAGCACGGCTAGCCATTTCTTGTTGGTGAATACTTTCAGGAGAGCAGTTCCAGTTGTCGCAAGTTAAATAAATATTGCATGGACATAATGTCAAAAGGAGAAGATCATAACATTGTGGAATTGCACTACGACTGTCGTCATTTCTCTCATGATGTGTGTACCATCAGTGTGGAAATAGAGGACTGTTGTGGGGAACGAGCACCTATGGGATCGGAGGGACCCCTTTCGGTTCGGCGGGGGTGAAGGCTCGCACAAAGAGCAGGTTTGATGAATAGCACGTGGGGGATTTACCTAGGTTCGAGCTGCAAGGATGCGTAAAACCCTACTCCTACATGGTTGTATTGAGAGTGTTCTTAGGGTTCTAGCTACAAGAGCGTTGTGAGCAGCTGCCATGTGTGTGGGCTCGAAGGTCCCAAGATTGAAAGCCAAAAGTCTGAGGATCCAAAAGTCATCTACCGTATCGCCCTGGGCCTCCTTTTATACTCTGAAGGGGATCCCAACAATGGCATACAATGCGTACACGGGGTGTACAGAGCTACAGTGCTATCATACCTAACACTGACGGAGTAGGACAGGCGAATTTAATGCTCCATGAGGCATCTCTGTTTGTCTGCAGGACGGGACAAGAGCCCGTCCCATCGGCATCGCTTAGCCCCTTCTAGCGCCCATGCCGCAACACATGCCTAGGCGAGGCGACACCTAGCCTGTGTGCTGGTGTGGCCTTGCCGGTGCTTCACCTTGCCCGGGCTTGCCGGGGCCTTGTCCTTCCCTGAGGGTATGATTGTCACCGTAGCAAGACCTTGCTGGGGGTCTTGGTTTTTCTGTGCTTCTACCTAGCAATCCCAGCTGGGCCTCGTCGCCAGGGTGGCTACCATTGCACGTGCATGAGTAAAGGGGCACTAGGAATCCCAAAACTCTAGTGCACTAACAGGAGCCCCCGGTCCTGGGCCACACATGGTGCGTGGCGTTGTTGGCCTAGGCCCAAAACAGTGCATGGGCACGCATGGTAGGAGCTTGTGGTTGCGATTATTGCGCTTGTTGCGCTTCGCCATGACACCCATTGAATGCGTGACGTGGGATACGTGCGCAGCGCGGCCATCACAAAATTAATTACTGCGTCGGGTCATTTCTGCCACGTGCGCCGCATGCATTGCGGGGAGCCACCAACGGGCACCTGTGACTTAAAGTCCCTAGTAAAGGCAGTAACTGCAGCCCCAAGGATTGGAGCAACGGGGTGGCTGTTGTTTGCCCTATGATCAAGGGTGCCGTTATTGGAGGAGGTGGGCAGCGACCCTTCGATCAGGGGAGAGCCAGCCCCCGCACTTCCCCCTATAAATTGAGGGATGGCAAGGGTGTTGCTCATCCATCCTTGCTCCCTTCTCTGAGTGAGACCCTTCATAGCTTGCCCTTCCACGTCTTCTTGTCCTTCGAATGGCGCCTGCCCTCAACCATGAACAGGGGACGTGGGTGGCCACCATTGTCAGCTCCAAGGAGGATCTCGTCATGATCATGCCACCGCTTCAGCTATAGAGGCGGAGGGCGGTCCAAGTGCGCGTGGTGGAAGGGGCGCGAGGGGTCGTGGCCATCGTGGAGGCCGACGCCAGGCCTCTCCCGTGAGGAGACCCATGCCGAGGGGACGGCGTTGGACTTCGTCCTTGAGCTGGTCAGTCCCCTCCGGAGTCATCTGCGCCTCCCTTGCCTCTTCGCCAGGGCAATGGAGGCCGACGAGCCGCCTGTCCCGTTGTTACGAGTGGCTGGTTGTTGTAATGGTGCGACACGGGTGGACATTGAGTACCCGGCGAATCGCATCATTTTCCTCAGGAGCGGCTGGAAGACCTTCTCCCGTTCCCACAACCTCCAAGTCGGGCATGTCCTTTGCCTTAAAATGACGGAGGCCAATCTGCTCCCCGTCAAGATTTACGGGCACTCCGGCGTCCGCCTTAGCTGCTGCCAAGAGAGCTCGAGCAGTGCCAAAAGATTTTCCTCGGGCGGACGTGATGAGGAGGACAGCGGCGAAGACGACGACGATGAGTTCGGACTTCGAGCTGTCAAGTCTGAACCTGACGACTCAAGCTCGGACTGACCGCCGGCCGCACCATCATCGCCAACCTCATGCCTCTCCCCCTCCCTGCAGGATGACCTCGTCGGGGGCCTTTGTCCCGGGCGCTGCCTCATCTTCCAGTTGTGTCTTCCAGCAGGCTTGTGGACTTCGGCTTCTGGGGTCCATCCCCCTTTTAGCCCGTGCTGGCCCTCCCTTCGTGCAATGCTGGTCCAGGAGGGGCCAGGTTCTTGCTTGCCCATCTCGGAGCCTTGCCCCTCCATGCACTACTGGTCCAGAGGGGTCAGGTTGGGCTCCTGTCGGGGGCCTCTCGCCATCTTTTTCTTCTTGTAGCCCGCCTCTCCTTTCCATCCTTTTCTTCTTGTAATCTCCATAGGGGAGAAAGTCAAATAAAGATATACTTAGAAAAAGGCCGCATCATATGTAAATTTCACCCTATTTTGAATATTGTATGCTATATTCCTTGTTAGATTGTTTCTTTGCATGGAACTTTCCCTATACCCTTTTGGGATAATATTGCCGGCGCGTGTAGCCCTATCGCGGGCGCTTTCAGGAACAGGTCCTTAGCAGCTTGCTGGCGGTGCCATTGCCGGCAAGATACCTTAGCATCCTTGGTGCAGCCATTCAAGGTGTTGGTCGCGTTCGAAACAGAATAAGGGCGCGAGCGCTGTCACTTGAATCGTTGAGCGGACTCGAAACGAAACAAGGAGCGCGGGCATGGACACTTAAGTCATCAAGCGGTCTCGAAACACAGTGACAGCATAGCCAATCGCGGCAAGGTTCCCTTGTGTGCAGGTTTTCCATACAAGAATCCAAATCCCCTAAGGAAAATTACTTCACAGCAAGAATTTACTTGGGATTTTGCAACTTATCTTTTCGTTGTCGTACTCCTTTCGGCAAGATTTTTTTGAACATCGCCCATAGGTATCCATACCACCATCCCCCCCTCAGGAAAGTTGCAAACGAGGTGACCTTCTGTCTTTTGAAAAAAAGAAAGAAGAGAAAATATGGATGTGGAACCTTGGAGGTCCGTTTGTTCTTGTCGTGATTAAGTGTAATGCAATATCTTAGACAAACATGCTCATAAGTAAATATGACAATCAATCAAGATTTGCAGAACACTTATCTTTATTCAACTACGCACAGGGTCTGAGCTTGGCTTTGTACCAAGGATTACATGCTTCAGCGACAAGACTTGTACAAAATATGGTTGTCGGGGGGTGGCATCCGTGCCTCACGGGTAGAACTTGCGAATATGTTCGATATTCCAGGAGTTGCTCACTAGGATGCCATCTTCGGTCTTCAGGCGGACTGCGCCAGGCCTGGTGACCCGTACCACCAGATAAGGGCCTTCCCACTTTGGCGTCAACTTGCTGGAATTCTTGGCGGGCTGAACTCGCTGAAGAACAAGGTCGCCTTCCTCAAGAGTTCTGGCATTAACTTTGCGGCTATGGTAGCGGCGCAAAGCTTGCTGGTAGCGTGTAGCTCTCACAGCAGCTTGAAGACGGTCTTCCTCAAGGAGCATTGCGTCGTCTTGTCGCAGCTGCTCTTGCACGAGCTCATCATAAGCGAGCACTCGAGGTGACCCATATATGAGTTCCATGGGGAGAACTGCCTCCACCCCATAAACGAGAGAGAATTGTGTTTGGACGGTAGCTCGATTTGGTGTCATTCTGATTGACCAAATAACAACCGGCAACTCATCAATCCAGTGCCTTCCGCACTTGCGCAGCTTGTCGAAAGTCCTTGTCTTGAGGCCTTGCAACACTTCAGCATTAGCCCTTTCTGATTGGCCGTTGCTCCTTGGGTGGGCAACAGAAGCAAAACAGATTCTACTGCCAAGGTCATGGATGTATTGCATGAAGGTGCGGCTCGTGAACTATGTGCCATTGTCAGTTGTGATCCTATTGGGAACACCAAAGCGGTAAACTAGCCTTTGAAGAACTTGATGGCCGACTGTGTTGTCTCCTTTCTCACTGCTTCCACTTTCGGCCACTTTGTGAACTTGTCGATTGTGACGTACAAGTACTCAAAGCCCCCGACAGTGTGGGGAAAGGGGCCCAAGATGTTAAGCCCCCAGACCAAGAACAGCCAGGATAGAGGGATTGTTTGAAGGGCTTGAGTTGGTTGATGTAATTTCTTCGAATGAAACTGGCATGCGTCACACTTGGTTACTAATGCAGTTCCATCCTTGAGGGTAGTGGGCCAAAAGAAACCTTGACGGAATGCCTTACCGGCAAGTGCTCTTGATCCTATGTGGGAGCCACATATGCCTCCATGTATCTTTGCCAAAATCTCGAGTCCATTTTCCTAGGAAATGCATTTGATTTTCACGCCATTCGGTCTATGTGTTGTGCCCTATCTGAAGAAGTTCTCCTATCTGAAGAAAACGGATGATGTGTTGTGCCCATGTTGGGGCCTGTGGCTCGACAACAAGGACTAAAGGCATATCCTCTATCGGGGGAGCATCTGTCTCAACGGCAAGGGCCTGAGGCCCCGCTGGCGCCTGCTACACCCGAACACGCCTGGCGGGAGCACTGCTTCCACCGCAAGAGCCGGAGGCTCCACCAGAGCACGGCGCTCACCGGCCAACCGAATGTTGTCCCCAGCAACCTCCTTGCCGGTGGCTTCTGGGAGCTCTACCAGGAAATACATGCCGGAACTCAACTTCCTTCCTTTTTTCCGTTCTAATTGATGGTATCATGGAGGGTTGAGTTAGTCGGAGCATGAAAGTTCCTAGTTCCATAGGCAACTTAAGGGCAACACACTTTGGCAGGCCATCGGCAATGTTGTTCTCCGCACGCGGAACGTGCTCCCTTTGCAGGCTGTCAAAATGTTATTCCAACTTCCTCACTTCATCTACATAAGCTTCCATCAATGGACACTGGTAATATTTGTTCACTTGCCTGACGACAAGCTGAGAATCACCCCTAACAATAAGTTTCTTGATCCCAAGGTCCGCCGAGATCCTGAGACTGGCAAGCAGCCCTTCGTACTCCACAGTATTGTTCGTTGATCTCTCCCGGGGAAAATGCATCTGAATCACATATTTGAGGTGCTCTCCGGTGGGTGCGAAAAGCAGCACTCCGGCACGGGCGCCTTGCAGCGAGAAAGCCCCATCAAAATGCATGATCCACTCTTGATCGGTTTCCTTACCGGGGAGAGTTGACTCTGGAACTTCTTCATCTGGCGTTGGGGTCAATTCTGCAATGAACTCTGCCAAGGCTCTGCTCTGAACGGTCAAAGTGCTCTCAAACTTGAGACCAAAGCTTGACACTTCCAAATCCCACTCTACAATCATGCCTGTAGCTTATGGGTTCCGCAGGATCAACTACAGCGGGAAACGGGTGACAACAGTGATCTCATGTGCTTGGAAGTAATGGCATGACTTTCTCGAGGCCATAAGAAGGCCGAAGAGAAAATTTTGCACGCCATATTATCTTGACCTAGCCCCCTGCAATAGGGAGATGACAAAGTAGACTGGGCGCTGCACCACCTTCTTCCTTTGGATTGTTCCATTTGATCGTGCAGATCCTCCCTTGCCGGCATCAGACCCTGCCGGGGAATCCCCTGGCTTGTTGCTTGGCAGCCCTATCGTTGCCTCTTCTTCTTCGTCAACTTCTCTTTCAGCCACTAGTGCAACACTCAACACTTGATTCGTTGCTGCCAGATATAGTAGCAACGGCTCTTGTAGTTTTCGCATGACTAGGACTGGCGGAGAGGAGAGGTACTTCTTCAAATCTTGCAGCGCTGCCTCTGCTTCCGGAGTCCATTTCATTGGACCACCCTTCTTCAAGATTTTGAAATAGGGTAGGGGGCGCTCAGCAGATTTTGAGATGAACCTACTCAGAGCAGCAACATAGCTGGCAAGACGGCACACATCTTTGACATGTCTTGGTCCTTCAATTTGCTCGATTGCCTTGATCTTATTGGGATTTGCTTCAATTCCTCGCTGAGATACGAAGAACCTGAGAAGCTTGCTAGATGGAACGTCAAACACACACTTCTCAGGGTTGAGCTTCATGTTGATCTTATGCAGATTAGCAAATGTTTCTTCTAGGTCTGATATGACCGTAGCCTTGTCCTTGGTTTTGACCACTATGTCATCCATATAATCTTCCATATTTCTATGTAGCTGGGGCTCACAACCAATCTGGACTGCTCTTGCAAACGTAGAACCAACAATTTTGAACCTGAAAGGCATATGCAAAAAGCAATACATACCACATGGGGTGATAAATGCGGTCTTCTCATCGTCTTCCTTGGCCATGAAAATCTGATGATAGCTGGAGTAGGCATCAAGGAAAGACAACAAGTCACAACCGGCATTGGAGTGCACAATCTGGTTGATGTGCGGCAAGGGAAAATGGTCTTTGGGGTAGGCTTTGTTGGTGTCTGTGAAATCAATGCATAGCCTCCATTTTCCATTTGCCTTGCGCACTACAACCGGATTGGCCAACCATATTGGATGAAGTACTCCTCTCATCAAGCTAGCCGCTTCTAGTTTCTCAATCTCTTCGGCAATAAACTGTTGCCGCTCCAAATCTTGCTTCCGGACCTTCTGCTTAACGGGCCGTGCGTGTGGGCAGATGGCAAGGTGGTGCTCAATCACCTTCCTGGGAACACCGGGGATATCAGATGGTTGCCATGCAAACACATCGACATTTGCCCGTAGGAAGGCGACGAGCGCGCTTTCCAATTTGTCGTCGAGGGTGGAACTTATGGTGAAAGTTTCCCCCGTACCATCCTCCTTGGTGGGCACCATCTTGGTTTCTGGTGGAGATGCCTTAGGCTTCTTGCTCTTGCCGGTGGAGCTCTTTGGCACATCGTCAATGGGAGCATAGCACCCCAAGGAGGTGCACTTGCCGGAATGTGCGCTACAGGCCTTGCCGGTCTTCTTCCCCCCGGGAGCTTCAGTGGCAGGAGAAAGTGCCTTGGCGGCAGGTGCTGCAACTACCCCCGCTAGAGTTGATTGGTGCAAATAAGCGCATTTTGCTTGTCAGAGTTGATCGTGATGACACTCATTGGCCCGGGCATCTTCAGCACATTGTAAGCAAAGTGGGTGGCCGCCATGAACTTGGCTAGTGCGGGGCGGCCAAGAATGCCGTTGTACGGCAACGAAATCTTGGTGATGTCAAAAACGACATTCTTTGTCCTGAAATTCATATCATTGGCAAATGTCACAAGCAGCGTGACCTTGCCCTTCGGTTGAGTTCTCCCTGAATTGACCCCTTGGAAAGCGCATGTCGGCTCGAGATCTTCATTAGGAATTTGCAGCCTTTGGATGACACCAGGCGGGATCAGGTTCAGGCTTGCCCCACTGTCGACTAGCATCTTAGTCGCCTTGAGGTTGCGAATCATTAGCGAGACCAACAACGGCAGGCACCCGACCTCAGTTACATGATCAGGGTGATCCTCGGTGTTGAACATGATAGGAGTGTTGGACCACTTTAGAGGTCTCTGGGCACCAATAGAGGGCTCCGCTGCATTAACCTCGCGCGCCCACTATTTAAGTTGGCAGTGAGAGGAATGCGACGAGGCACCTCCCTCGATGCACATATGAAAGCGCACTTGCTCCCTTGGTGGTTTTGGTAATTAATAACAACATATAAGTCATTGAACTAATGTTTCCACCAAGTATATTTCAGGAAATGTTCAATGAGAGGATTGGCAAAAGGAGATTGTGGAGAAACCCCAAGATGCAAGGAAATAGGTTGGCCAAGATTCAAGCAAGAGCACTCTACATTTATATTTGTGAGAAATCACTTTGAGTCATAGGAAAGCCAATACTATTAAAAGGGGGTAAGGTCTTGTTGGTGAACAATATGCTCAAACGTGCACAAGTGATAGTCGCCAAAAACATCCACAAACTCTCCCACCAAAGTCTGTTCTATACCCAACACTCAAAATTGGTGCAACCAACTTTCCCACTTCGGTGCCACCGATTCCAAAACCTAGACAGACTCAAGCCAAACCCTAGCCACTTCGGTGCAACCGATTCCATACTGGTACCACCGAGTTTAGGTTGCCAACTTTCTGTTATGCAAATTCACATTTTCGGTCCCACCGAGAATGTTGGATCGGCGTCACCGAGATTGGAAATCTGACTGTTGGTCACCTTATCGGTGCAACCGAGTTTCCTATATGGGTATCACCGAGATTCAAAAGTTGCCACCTTTTGGTCACTTCGGTACCACCGAGATTAACACATCGGTCTCACCGAGTTGGTCATTTTGTGTGTAACGGTTTGATTTTTAGGGATGCCTATATATACCCCTTCACCACCACCTACACGAGAGAGAAGCACTCAGAACTATTCAATACCTATCCTATCTGATTTTCTGAGAGAGAACCACCTACCATTGTGTTGAGGTCAAGATCTTCCACTCTAATCATATGGATCTTGATTTCTAGCCTCCCCAAGTTGCTTTCCACCAATCCCATCTCTTCTACCAAGACAAACCTGTGAGAGAGAGATTGTGTGCTTAGGAGTCTATCATCTTGAAGCACAAGAGCAAGGAGTTCATTGTCATTACCGAGCCTATTACCTTTTCGAGGGTGGTGCCTCCTAGATTGGTTAGGTGTCGCTTGGGAGCCTCCTACTTCATGTTGTGGAGTGAAGCAAGAAGTTTGTAAGGGCAAGGAGATCACCTACTTTGTGAAGATCTACCCATAGTGAGGCTAGTCCTTTGTGGATGGAAGCCGTTATGGAATAGTCAAGGTTGCTACTTCATGGACCCTTTTGGGTGGAGCCCTCCGTGGACTCTCGCGACCGTTACCCTCCGTGGGTTGAAGACTCCATAAACGTGGATGTACGATAGCGCCACCTATCAGAACCATGGGAAAGATCATCGTGTCTACAATTGCATTTGATCTTCCTACCCTATCCCTTCTATACATGCTTGTTGTTACTTTCCGTTGCTATATACTCTTAGAATTTCATGTGTAGGGTGTACTTGACTTGCAATGAAATGCTAAAAACTGTCAACCCTAAAACTTGGTGTAGGAAAAACTCTTAATTTGTCAAGTAGTCTAATCACCCCCCCTCTAGACTTACTTTTGATCCTACAAGTGGTATCAGAGCATTGGTCTCCATTGCTTAGGTCCCACAACCTTGGAGAAGTATGGCGTCTAGTGAGGGAAGATATCACCGTAGAGGTCCGTACTTTGATGGCACAAATTTTTCTAGTTGGAAGCATAAAATGAAAATGCATATTCTTGGTCATAACCCCGCCGTTTGGGATGTTGTTCGTGTTGGCTTGCAAGGTGCGTTCTTTGCGGATGGACAGGAACCGGATCGTGAAGCGGCCGTGGATGAATTGAAGATGTTGCAACTCAATTCTCAAGCATGCGACATTCTCTTCAACTGCGTATGCCCCAAAGAATTCAACAAAATCAACCGTCTTGAGAATCCAAAAAAGATTTGGGATACTTTGGTTGATATGCACGAAGGAACCGAGGCCGTGAGATAATCCAAGTTAGATGTTCTTAAAGGTCATCTTGACAAGTTCAAGATGAAGGATGGTGAAGGAGTCACAGAGATGTACTCTAGGTTAGCTCTCATCACCAATGAGATTGCCGACTTAGGAAGCGAAGGAATGACCGACAAATTCATCATCAAGAAGATACTTAGAGCTTTGGATGAGAGATACGACACCATGTGCACATTAATCCAAATGATGTCAAACTACAAAGATTTCAAGCCTACGGAAGTCATTGGAAGGATTGTTGCTCATGAGATGACACTCAAAGATAAAGAAGAGCTTCATCACAAGTCTAGCGGTGCTTACAAAGCCACAAGTGATGCTCCCGCAACCTCAAGCAACAACCTTGTCACCAATGAACATATAAGCCTCATGGTCAAGAAATTCAACAAGTTCTACAAGAATAGAAGCAAAGAATGAAACTCCAACTCAAGATATGAAGAGAAGCATTCGTCAAGTCATGAACGCAATTGCTACAATTGTGGGAATCCCGGACACTACTCAAATGAGTGCACGGCTCCCTACAAAAGAAGAGAAGAGTCACCTCGAAGACGAAGCTCAAGAAATGAGTCACCACAAAGAGAGAGAAGGAGTAGAGATTATCATTATGAACAAATACACTCAAGGAGAAGTAGATATTCGGAGAAGAAGGACAAGCACACGAAGAGCTACACAATAATAAAACATCAAGCTCATGTTGGTGAATGGGTTTCTGGCTCCGACTCCGACAACCACTCTGAGAGAAGCTATCACTCCGACTCTGACTATAGTCAAGATGATGGTGTTGCCGGAATTCCTCTAGTGGCTACCAACTCCTATGATCTATTTGATAAACCAAACGAAGGGAGTGGAAGTTGCTTCATGGATAAAGGCCCCAAGGTATCACACCCGAAATATCTTGATTTTGACAGCGATGAAGATGATTTACTTTGTGATGATGACTTGCTTTGTGATAAAACTAGTGATATTGATCAAAACGAACTTGATAATTCTCATGCTAGTGAATATAAGTCATTTGATGATGATAATATGAAAATAGAACAACTAACTAAACAACGAAACACTCTTAAGTTAGCTCATGAATCTACTATCAAAGATCATATAGAGCTTGTGAGAACTCATGAGAAGCTACGCTTCGAGAAGCTCAACTTGGAGCAAGAGCATGAGTTTCTCAAAGCTCTCAATGACGATCTCAAAAAGAAGACCTCATCTTATCTAGCCAAATGACTACTCTTTTCTACATTCATGCCTCAATTTAAAACTAAGCAATCTAGTAACAAAGGCAAGAAAGGTTCTTCATCTAGTAGCAACAATAAAAATGCTAGACCCAATGATGTTGCTTCTAGTAGTTCTACTGATTCCACTAATGATGATTCTATTATCCAAGTTACACTTGAGCAAGAAAATGCTTTATTGAAATGAATTATAGAAAAGGGTATCTACAAGAGTCTTGCCGAATGTAAGCAATTTGAGGAAATTGTACGCAAGCACGGAGGATACCGGAAGAATCGTGGTGTTGGCTACTTCAACGCTAATGGAGTCGAATGGGAAGAAGGTCAATGTCCCAAGCCCAAGTTTGTTCCTCAAAAGGAGAAGTATGAAAATGCTCTTCTCAAGGGGACAAACACTCAAGATTACCTTCCACCACAAGAACACAAGCTAAAGGGCAAGAACAAGCTTCAAGAGGACATTGACTCATATGAAGATGAACCCCTAGCTTTGGTGGAGTGGGTTCCCAAGGATACTTCAATATCATCTACTACAAAGGCTACTCCAACACCAAGGATCCCCATCAACTTGATGTGGGCTCCCAAGAAGAAGAACCAGTAAGTTCTTGAGGGGTGACTCCGCCAATGAAATTCACTCACATTCATTATTGGCAAGGACTTGTTGCACTCAACATCAACTCAATGCAATAGTTCAAGGAGTCACACATTCCCTCAAAGGTAAGGGAGGGACAAGGTATTGAACAAATCAATGGACATCATAACACATGCTTTGCACTCCATGTCCATAGATATCCCTGTATTTGTCTCTTGTATGTTGGGACTAACTCATGCAAGTGAGAGGAGTAAGGAAACAACAAGGATGCTCCCAACTCTTGGCGATCTTCATCAACATTGAGCATCCACAACTACCTCACCAACATAAAGTCTTCATCGACAAAACCCGAGGTTAATTTATCCCTCTTATGGGGGGATGTCACATTAAGGGGGAGCTTTACTCAAATTCTTGAGTCAAAGCATCTCTTAGTATGTGACAACATTAAATGCTTTATGTAAAAGTGGTAACCCCACTTGTGCTTAAACGATGAGTATGACCTATGATCAAGTACTCTTACTTGGCTGCTAAGTCAAATACTCATATATAAATGACTTTGTCATCGCCCAAGTGCTTGTTAGATGCTAGTGTGTTTGTGCATGTTCATCATGATTTCCTTTGACATCTTATTGTGTGAGCATGTTGGTATGCATTTATTTCCTTATTCGAGGACATCCAATTGTTGCTATTTGGCTTTTTCTTTATCTTTTGCAAATTGGATGGACAAGAATGCCTAGGACCACTCTTTAGATATCTATGCTTTCTCACCTCATATTCCATTCATGCTGCATCACAAAAATTGAACAAGTGCTTTTCGATCCCTTTGTGTGTAGAGCACTCGGAGTTCCGTATCGACAAGGACTGACCATTGAAACCTCCCAAGTGCAACTCGGGGGAACCAATTCCAAAAAATCGGTCTCACCGAATGCCTAGGGTTGATTTCGCTTTTCAATCTCGGTAACACCGATTTCATATTCTCGGTTACACCGAGTTCCCCTGTCAGCTGACAGTTGTGAAACTCGGTGACACCAAAAACATAAAATTGGTATCACCGACAGTAAAGGGTATATATGATGTGGACCCCGATGCTTTGAAATTTCTATCTTCAACGTCACGCCTCAGAACCCTAACCTGCCGCCCCAAGACCCTTGGTCAACGCCCTTGACTTCCCAAGCTCCTCCGCCGCTGGGAATCACCGCCGTCGATGTAATCTTTACCAACGTCGACGTCGTAGAGGATCCGTGCCAAGGTAGGGTCCGGATTCGATCTCTAGTGCACTCCCATTCTGATTCTTGCGCATTGGACCTAGTATTCTCTATAAGCCACCCCTTGCTCATCTATTCATCCAATCAAATCTGCACAATCTCGAGTTAGATGAATTTTTCTAGGGTTTTGTTGTCTGCCCGATACATCTCCGTGGAACCAAAACGGAAATATCGGCCTCACCGATATAATTTTCTGTGTTGCTGAGAACTAACTCGGTGGAACTGAGTGGCTCTCTTCGGTCCTACCGAAAAGGCTGCCAAGGTCCTGTTAAGGAGTTAGTCTATCTCGGCCCCACTGGAAAATTCATTTCGGCTGTACCGATATGACTTTTGAAAAACTCACTGCTGAAATTTCAAAAACAGCCTCATTTTGTGTTGACTCATCTCCTTCTGCTCATCTACACTCTATTCACAGGGTCAGCATGTCAGGTTCAGAAGACAGTTAGAACATGTCAGAGCAGGGAGCAGACATGAGTTCAGGAACAAGCCCAGAGCCCAGTTCATTCTTAGATCCAGGCACCCTAAGAAGGCAGGAGAGAAAAAGGCCAGGAAGAGGATCGTCCATGTGACTAGCAGGCCTACCTCCATGTTTGATGATCCAAATGCTCCTGCTGCTGAGGAAGAGGAGGTTGAGCTAGCTACAAAGGCTCCTCGCAAGAAGAAGGCAAAGAAGTTGATGTCTGATGCTATGCCTAAGACCATCACATCCAAGAAGGCTGCTTAGAAGCCCAAGAGGACAACTAGGCAGATTCCAGCTTCTGAGAAGAACAAAGGAACTGCTTCCAGAGTTGATGATGTGGATGACTTGACAACACTGATGAAGCTTAGACCACACCTCCCAGTTCATAATGTCAGCTACCCACTAGCTGAGGTCATGAAGAAGAGGAAGGATTCTGGATTGAGGGCATGGAGAGCAATAGATACTTATGCCCAGAGAAAGAAGAATGTTGTGGACTACAGATTCTATACTAGAGAGCAGCAGGACTTCTATGAGATTGTGCTCTTTGACAAGAGTCCAGCTGTCAGTGATATGTGGTACGTTGATTGGAAGTTCATCAAGGAGAATGAGGAGTACTTTCCAAGTGTCCAGGACAACTTCCATTGCATAGGTCTGGATGAGTTCGTTGGCAGAGAATTCATAGCATGGAATGATGAAATGATCATGCAGTTCTACTCCGCTGCACACTTCTACGGAGATGGTAGAATTGTGTGGATGACTGAAGGTGCAAGATATGAATCAATTGTTGAGGAATGGGAAGATATCTTAGGATTTCCTAAATCACAGGATGGCGACTTGGACGTATACTCGGAATCCAAGGCTAGTCACAATGCTATGGATAAGATGTATAAGGAGATCCCTGCTGCAAATGTGAAGTCTCACAGGCTAGGATCCATCTATTTCCTCCAGGCTGGTCTCTGCACGATGAACACCATACTGAGGCATACCTTCATGCCCAAGTTCGGAGATGACCAGATGATCCAAGGCCACTCCATCAATATGTTGATCCACGTTGACACTCATACCAGGATCAGAGTCATGGACTTGATTGTAGAGACAATCAAGAGGGTTGCTGCTGATCAGAAGCGCTCATGCTATTATGCACCCTACATCCATATGCTCATAAACTCAAAACTGGAGATGCACATATTTGCCCTAGATCACCCACATTTGCCCCTACAGCCAGATCTCGAGGACAATGTTGTGGTGATGGGTACTGATCATCCCACCTCAGGTGCAGCTCAAGAAGAGGCAGAGGCAACTAGAGCCACTAGTGCTCAAGTCCCACGATCCAGGAACGAGCAAATGGATCTATTGATTGCATCAGTCCAGGGCATGCAAAAGGACATTAAGGGGATTCTGGACAACCAGAACAGTCTTGTTAGAATCTTTGAGACCAGAATCAAGAACCTTACTGATAAGGTGGACGGGCTGACGAAGATAGTCACAGAACTTCAGCAGGAAGTTGACTCCGTGCAAATCCCTCGGGTCTCTTCCACTTCAGATGATGACGACGATGAGGAGGAGGAGGAGGATGAATCACCTCTTAGGCCAGGCACTCAGTTCACTACTCAGGCCAGATCAGCCATCGTGCCAGCTCCAATAGCTCCGTCAGCTCCATCAACTTCAGCTCCATCGGTGACCACTCCAGCTCCATCCCCGACATCTACAGAGATCTTCGCCGATGTTGCCATCTCGACTCCTTCATCAACAACCGGAGGAGATATGCCCAAGAACGCTTAGATGTATGCCTTTGAACTTTTTTGTAACTTGTTGCCAAGGGGGATAAGTGTATATAGATCTTTAGGCTTCGAGTGAGAGAGCGATTTGGTTTTTATTTTCTTTTCAAAGAAATTTGGTTCTTTTGGTGTGATGTGAGATACTTTTGTGTTTGTGTTATGCTACTATGTTATGTTATGTGTGATGCAACTATTTCCTATCATCTTAATGCTCATGAAATGATCATTCACCTTTGCCTGTGTGTTTTGTGCCATGTTATTCATTCTAAATTATTCTCGCACACCACCAAGTTGTATGTGACATGGAAGAAGTGCCCCATATGCCTAATCGAATGTGCATTTGCATTCAAACGCAAATTCAAAATAATGCACAAATTTAGCGGGAGCTCTTGCTTATCACTTACCTCTCAAAGCGACGATTATATTCATTGAATCTATCATATGTCGAAGCTTTAATCTATATGTTGTCATCAATTACCAAAAAGGGGGAGAATGAAAGCACATTTGCTCCCTTGGTGGTTTTGGTAATTAATAACAACATATAAGTCATTGAACTAATGTTTCCACCATGTATATTTCAGGAAATGTTCAATGAGAGGATTGGCAAAAGGATATTGTGGAGAAACCCCAAGATGCAAGGAAATAGGATGGCGAAGCTTCAAGCAAGAGGACTCTACATTTTATATTTGTGAGAAATCGCTTTGAGTCATAGGAAAGTCAATACTATAAAAAGGGGGTAAGGTCTTGTTGGTGAACAATATGCTCCAACATGCACAAGTGATAGTCGCCAAAAACATCCACAAACTCTCCCACCAAAGTCTGTTCTATACCCAACACTCAAAATCGGTTAACGGGGCTCATACCCCGGAGTAGGCCAAGGCGACGGGGTCCTCCCCACTCCGCTTCGAAGAAAAACGAAGCGGCCGGCTAGACGAGGTCGGCTGGGCACATGCCACACGAGCCTTCCCCGGCTGGCACCTCGCCCGGTCGGCCTAGCGACCGGGCGAGCTCCCATTTGGCTGGCCAAGCAGTCGGCCGTCCACGAGCTGGGCAGCCCATTGACTTGGGGACGGACACGCCCTGTCCCATCTCCCTGACCTCAGGTACGACAGCACAATGTGACTGACGGGACGTGCGGCCCTGTGGCCACAGTGGTCGCCGACGCGCCGTCCCGCATGGCTACAATCCATCCGTTCGGCCCGCTGACCTCAGTGAGCGCGACCTGATAGGGAACACTTCCTGCATGTCCCCGCCACTCGAGTGCTTGCCCCGGCATGGCTACAGTGCCGCCGATCATACCGACGACCTTGGCCAACTAGCGCTAGGCGACGCCCCCCCGGGCGCCCCGTGCCGGGGCACGTGGGGGAAGGCCAATCGTGGTGCCCGTTGGCGGGTCCCAGCAAGGATGGGACCACTCGGCCGGTGGGCCCCGCCCGCGATGAGACGATACAAGCCGCGGGACCCCCTGGCCCGGCGGAGAGGCTGCCAGCTGGGTCCCTCCACCCTCGTACCTAAATCGTATTGTAAGAGTCGGGGGGTTGGCCTATAAAACCCCTCAAGCCCCCATGCAATGGGGACGGACCCCCGGTCGAGAACACACACATAGAGAGCCCCCATACTCTTCCCAGTGGTAGAGGTAGACGAGCCGGCTGCTCCTTTCTCCCTCCTCCGAACACAGCTCCAGGAGCACCTCTGTACACCTATCCATCCATCCAACGAATCCAAGCAAAACTAGGGGTATTACCTCCCACGGAGGGCCCCGAACCTGGGTACGCCGCGTGTCTCCACCTTCTCCTACCCAATCCCACACCTAGAGCTCACCGGCGCCCAATGGCCCCAACACCACCGATAAGCCACCCTATGGCATCTGCCGTGAGAAAACGACGACAGTTGGCGCCCACCGTGGGGCCATCCGTGGCGCCGTTCAAGTTCATGCTCTGGGCGGAACCTCTCGCCATTCCCCGCCGTCGCCGCTCGGCCCAGCAAAACCGTGGGAGGCTCGTGGGGCTTGCCGCAGCACGCCCTGTAGGCGACTCCTACGGCCTAGCGACCGACATCGACGCGCTCACCGAGCGCTTCGGCAGGCTCAGCCTTGCCGAGGCTCCGACCGTGGGTGAGTACCTTGTGGGGGTACTCGTCTACGCCGGCCCGCCCACGGCCGTGGGAGTACTCACTGCGGCCCTCCCCGGCGGGTCCCACCACTGTGAGGGGTTGATGTCCATCACCTCGTCCACCGCTTTCGAACGGGCGCGGGTAACTGCCATCGCCGTTGCCGCCCGCGTCGGCACGTCCGACCCGCTCGGTGTGGCCCTCCGGGGCTAGAGCACCCTGATTGCCCCGATGGCAAACCCCGATACCGCCACGGCCGACCTCGAGGCGGCTCGTCACATCCTCTTCAAGGACGCCACCGCCCACGCTGCCACGCGCCGCCGCATGGAAGCGGCACAACGGGTATACGCCTCCGCTTACGGCTTTACCCCGGCTGGCGCCGAGCCCAGCCGGCGCCGAGCCCAGCCGGCGCCGAGCCCAGCCGGCATAGGGCCGTGTGCGACCATGGCTGCGTGGTCGCCGAGATCCTCGGCGGAAAAATGCCCGTCTATGACACCCCCGCAGCTAACCTGCAAGCCCTAAAGGTGGTCTACGAGGAACTGGACACCTTGGAGGGCGAAGAGCGTGCCGCCCACGAGCGCCACATCATGGAGATTATCGATGCTGTTGACGTACAGCAGCATCAGCTCACGGCAGGCGGCACCACCGCCGAAGGCCCCTGGCCCGAGCTCGAGGGCATGAGAACTGTTGGCCGCCAGCCGACGCAGCACTCCTGCTCCCCGCACGTCTCCGGTCGTCGGATCGAGACGCACGACCCCCAGCCCTCTCAGCCGCCGGGGAGTGAGCAGCCGGCTGTAAGCAGCCGGCGCACCGGCGAGCCGCCTCGTAGCGGCAACTACCACGAAGCGTCGGCATTCGGCAGCCAGCGCAACTGGGAGCACACCCCACCCCCGCGACGCGGGTCACGGCAATCGACGCCGCCCATCATCCGCCCCGAGCTTTCAGCCCGGCTCGGGCCACGCATCCCCCGTAGCAAGGACGATGCTCGCAACCGCAACAAAGGAACTCGCGCAATCCGCCCTCCTCGAGGAGGAGGGCTCGATTGGCCCGGCTTGCTTCGGCCCCCCGGATCCGCACCGAGCCATTCCCGAAGGGCTTCACACTCCCTAGGGATACCCCAAAGTATAACGGGGCCGCCAAGCCAGAAGACTGGCTGATCGATTACACCACTGCAGTGGGCATCGCAAGGGGAAACAAACGCGTGGCCGTCCCCTACGCACCCCTCATGCTCATCGGCTCAGCCCGCACCTGGCTTAACAGCCTGGTGGCCGGCAGCATCAACACGTAGACGGAATTCGAGGAGGCCTTCGTCCGCAACTTCACCGGCACCTCCAAGCGGCCAGGCCGGCCCCATGAACTTGCTATGTGCGTTCAGGGGCGGACGAATCCCTCCGCGACTACCTCACCCGGTGGACTGAGCTCCGCAACTCCTGCGAGGGGGTGCATGAGGTGCAGGCCGTGCAATACTTCATTGAGGGTTGCCGGGATGACAACCCTCTCAAGCACAAGCTTCTGTGCTCCGAGCCGACCACGCTGGCCAAACTCATGACCAAGGCAGAAAAATATGCCACGGCCGATTCGGCCATCCGGGTCAAGACGGCCCCGCTGGCCAAGGCGATAACAATGTCGATTGCGGCCTGGCCGGATGCCGACAACCGGCAGCCGCACAGCAACAAGCGCAAGAACGACCAGCCAAATCCCTGCTACGGGAGCCGGCAGATCAACACTGTCAAGAATCAGGAGCCGGCTGCCCAGCCTTCTAGCCAGTGCCAGCGCGCCGGCAAGGCTGCCTGGCAGCCGAAGCTCACCTTCGAGCAAATGCTCGATCTTCCATGCAAGAATCATTAGGGGGTTAAACCCTCCATGCACACGCTCCGGCAGTGCAGCTTCTCACAGCGATTGGCCCGGGGGGACGGCCTTCCGGCCCCTCCCGCCCCGCTAGCCCGTGGGCCGGCCTCGGCCCAAGCTGCTGCCCCGGTGTCGGCAACGGCCCCGAACGACGGTCGCCTGGTCGACCAGTACCCCAACCAAGATAGTTGCTACGTCGTCTTCACCAGTGAAGAGACGGGCAAGCACGCGGAGCGTCGTCTCCGTCGTGAAGTGAACGCCATCATGCCGGCGACTCCCCAATTCATGCACTTGTCAGAGAGGCCGGTCACATGGAGCCAGGTCGACCATCCTGCGGTCATGCCGCATCCTGGTAGCTACGCCTTAGTCCTCGACCCCACCATCACCACCAGGGATCGAGCCTGCCGCTTTACGCGGGTACTCATAGACGGTGGCAGCAGCATCAATATCCTCTACCTCGACACGATGCACAAGCTGGGACTAAAGACAGAAGACCTGCAGGCAAGCCGAACGGTTTTCCACGGCATCGTGCCTGGGAAGTCTTGCTCCCATGTAGGCAAGATCACGCTCCACATCCTCTTCGGCGGACCTGGCCATTTCCGTCGCGAGCCAATACTATTCGAGGTCATGGACCTCACAAGCCCCTACCACGCACTGCTGGGTTGGCCGGCTCTAGTCAGTTTCATGACGGTCCCACACTACGCCTACCTCAAGCTCAAGATGTCGGGTCCCAAGGGAATCATTACCGTCAAGGGCGACTACAAGATGTCACTCGAATGCGCTCGAGACGGTAGCCGGCTGGCAGAGGCCTTGGAGATCACCGAGGAGAAGCGGCAACTCGACCGGCTCGTGGCCCTTGCCGCCAGCCAGCCGGCCGTGCCCGCTCCCCCCTCGCAATCCACCGGTGAGGCCTCCTTCTAGCCATCCAAGGACACCAAGAAAATCCCACTCGACCCGGCTAACCCGGCTTAGTGCATCACGATCGGCTCCCGCCTCGACAGCAAATAGGAAGGCGAGCTCGTCGACTTCCTCCGTGAGAATCGGGACATCTTCGCATGGTCCCCCAAGGACATGCTGGGTGTTCTGAGGAAGTTTGCCGAGCACAAACTACACGTCTGGCCGGACGTCAAGCCAATCAAGCAACCCCTACGCCGCTTCTCCGAGGAGAAGAGGCGCACTATAGGAGAAGAGATCGCCCGGCTGCTCGCGGCCGGGTTCATCATGGAAGTTTTTCACCCAGACTGGTTGGCCAACCCAGTCCTTGTCCTGAAAGAAAACAAGACCTGACGCATGTGCATCGACTACACCAGCCTGAACAAGGCATGTCCCAAGGACCCATCAACCCTGCCACGGATCGATCAAGTTATCGACTCCACGGCTGGCTGCGACTTGCTGTCCTTCTTGGATGCCTAATCCGGCTACCACCAAATCAAGCTAGACCTAGAAGACTGCCTCAAGACCTCCTTCATCACACCCTTTGGGGCGTACTACTACATCACCATGTCCTTCGGCCTGAAGAACGCATGCGCCACTTTCCAACAGTGCATCCAAAAGTGCTTCCTGCCCCAGATAGGCAGGAACATCCATGTCTACATCGACGACATCGTCGTCAAAACCAAGAAGCACTTCAGCCTCCTCGACAACCTCCGGGAGACCTTAGCGAACTTGCGCGAATACAAGGTCAAGCTCAACCCGGAGAAATGCGTCTTCAGCGTCCCCGCCGGACAACTTTTGGGTTTCTTCGTGTCTGCCCGCAGCATCGAGGCTAACCCCGAGAAGATCCGCGCGATCGAGCGCATGCCAAAGCCGTCCCGGCTCCGCGACGTCCAGAAGTTCACTGACTGCCTTACCTCGCTCAACCGGTTCATCAGCCGGCTGGGGGAGAAGGCTCTGCCCGTCTATGGGCTCCTTCGCAAAACGGCTCTCATCGAGCTGGGTCAAACCAAGAAGTCGGGCACCTTCGACTGGCCCGACGAGGCGGACGAGGCCTTCCGTGGCCTCAAGAAGGCTCTCACCCGTGCACCAATCTTGGCGGCGCCGCCTGAGAAGGAACCACTACTCGCGTACATCGTCGCGACAACCCGGGTCATCAGCATCGTGCTGGTGGTCGAACGGCCGGAGGCGGGCAAGACCCTACCGGTTTAGCGGCCCGTCTACTACCTTAGCGAGGTCCCCTCCGCGTCCAAGCAGAACTACCCCCACTACCAGAAGATGTGTTATGGCATATACTTTGTTGCCTAGAAGGTCAAGCAATACTTCCAAGAGCACACCATCCCCGTGGTGAGCACGGCCCCGCTTGGTGAGATCATGAGCGGCCGGGACTCCACCGGCCGGATTGCCAAGTGCGTGTTCGCCCTCACCGATCACGAGATCCGGTATGAGCCAAGAACTGCCGTCAAGTCGCAAGCACTGGCGGATTTCCTCATCGACTGGGCGGAGACAGAGTTCGTCCCGCCTCCCCCGGACTCCACGCATTGGCGAATGCACTTCGATGGCTCAAAGATGAGGACCTGCCTGGGTGCCAGCATAGTCCTCTCCTCCCTGAAAGGTGATCAGCTCAAGTATGCCCTCCAGATCCACTTTGCCACCTCCAACAACGTGGCGGAGTACGAGGCCGTCGTTCATGGCCTCCAGCTTGGCAAGGAGATCGGCATCAGGCGCATCCTCTGTTTCGGCGACTCTAACCTCATGGTGCAGCAAGTTTCTGGCGAATGGGACGCCAGGGATGCCAACATGGCCAGCTACCGTTTCCTCGTGCAGCAACTCACTGGCTCCTTCGAGGGTTGCAAGTTTCACCATATACCCCAAGCGGATAACGAGGCGGCGGACGCGTTGGCAAAAATCGGCTCCACCTGACAGGCCATCCCAGCTGGCGTCTCCCTCGAGCGGCTACTCAAGCCATCGATCAAGCCCTCCGTAGGGTCGGAGTCAATCTTCGTGCAGGCAAGCGCCGCCGTCCCATTGATGGCGCCGGCCGCCTCCCCAGCAACTCCGTCGTTGGCTCTCGAACCATCGGTTGCTCAGCCGGCCCAGGTTGAACCGACGGCGCCCGGGGCGGATGGACCCGAAGATGCGACCGCCATAATGGTCATCGATCCGCCGGCTCCGGGGGCCGGCGACCCGGGCCCGGGGGCTGGCAAGCCGGTCCCGGGGACTGTCCAACCATCCCCGGGAGCTCTCCAGCCGGCTGCCATCACAGCTCCCTCATGGGCCCAGCCCATCTTGGCGTTCCTTCTACAAGGCGAGCTGCACCCGGACGAAGCTTTGGCTCGGCAGATCCAGTGCCGGGCCTCGGCTTACAGCATCGTCAACAGCGAGCTCGTCCATCGCAGCACCATCGGCATTTTCCAGCGGTGTGTCGAGCCGGGAAAAGGCCAAGAGATCCTCCTCGACATCCACCAGGGCAAATGCGGTCACCACGCCGCCTCCCGGGCCCTGGTGGCCAAGGCTTCTATTGGCCCATGGCTCTCGAGGCGGCCAAGAAATTGGTCGACGAGTGCGAGGGCTGCCAATGCATCAGCATGCAAAGCCACCTGCCGGCAACAGCCATCCGAACCATCCCCGTCTTGTGTCCCTTTGCCGTTTGGGGGCTGGAAATGGTGGGCCCCTTCAAAACCGCCTGAGGCGGCATGACGCACTTGCTAGTGGTCGTGGACAAATTCACCAAGTGGATCGAAGCACGGCCCATCAAGAAGTTGGACGGCCCCACGGCCGTCCGGTTCATCAATAACATTACAATAAGCTACGGGGTCCCCCACATCATCATCACCGACAACGGCACCAACTTTGCCAAAGGCGCGCTCTCGCATTTCTGCTCCGAGCAAGGGATCTGGCTCGACCTGGCCTCCGTCACCCATCCGCAATCAAATGGCCAGGTTGAGAGGGCAAACGGCCTCATCCTATCCGGCATCAAGCCCTGGCTCGTGACCCCGCTGGTCAGGTCGGCAAGCTGCTAGATCGACGAGCTGCCGATCGTCCTTTGGAGTATCAGGACCACCCCTAACCGTTCAACCGCCTACACCGAGTTCTTTCTCGTGTATGGATCGGAGGCTATCATCCCCACCGACATCGAACTCGACTCGCCTCGGGTCACCCTATACACGGAGAAGGACGCCGAGGAAGGGAGAGAAGATGGCGTCTACCTACTCGAGGAGGCTCGTGAACTAGCCTTGAGCCGGACGGCAATCTACCAACAGAAGCTCCGGCATTATCACAGCAAGAGGATCCGGCCGCTCTCATTCCGTGAGGGGGACCTGGTCCTCAGACGGATCCAATGAACCGCCGGTCAGCACAAGTTGTCCTCCCCATGGGAGGGCCCGTTCATCGTCAGCAAGGCGCTACACAACAACGCGTACTATGTAATAGACGCCCAGAAGCCACAGAAGGACAAGAGAGACGCCTCCGGCGAAGAAACGGAGCGTCCGTGGAACGCGGCACTCCTACGCCCGTTTTACTACTAAGGACAAACCAACATATGTATGTATCCCCGTACTTTTGGGCCTATGAATGCAATGGGTGTCCCAAGCCGGCTCTTGGGGTGCGCCCCGTTTCGTTTATCTCAAAGCTTTCCACACTCACAGGCTCCCCGGTCCGGCTCCCGGGCCCGGGGGCTAGCCGGCTGGGCCTAGAGGTGTCTCTCCGCAGAAAAGACTAAGTAAATGTGAGCCGGCCAAGCCTCCCCACCCCTACCAGCTGCAGACCGACACCCGGCTATCCGGCTGACAGGGCCTCAGGGCGGTGAGGCCGGACCCTTGCCGCGTCTCTAGCCGCTTCACTTACCCCGAAAAAACCCTTCGCGTTGAAACGGCTCCCTCGAGGCGGATGCCCCGACCCAGCCAGAGACCGGCTCCCGGCTGTTGGGCTGGCGGGGCCATGGCCAAAGGGGAAACAAAGTAGAAATGCAAGGGGGCGTAGAGGGTGAAAAAGGGGTAAGGTGGAGGCGGCAAGATTCATGAGGCATAAAACACAAAGTATTCATAATGTAAAGCAAAACGGCCCACGGCCGACGTTCAATTCATTACATACACACCCCCAGTGGGTGGATCGAATCCAAGTTCAAAGTACAGGAAAGAAGAAGAAAGAGCAAAACAGGAGGATGCCCGGGGGCTCAAGCCACCGGCGCGTCGCCAGCCGGCATGTCGAGAGGTGGCTCGGTCCCCATCCCGAAGGTGCTCACGGCCTTTGGGTCGGCCGCCTTGCCCTTCGTAGCGGCCTCCTCGGTCTCCGCCGTCTCGCCGCTCAAGTCAGTGCTCTTGTAGGCAACTTCGGCGTCGTCCGGGCCCTGGGGGATGCCGAAGGAGTCCTCGGGCAGCGGCTCGCCGTCTTCTCCAAGGGGTGGCAGGAACTCATCCGCGTCGACATACGATGCGAGCTCGTTCGCCCGCAAGACAAGGTCCGGCTCGCGAGCCTCCCGCTCCGCGGCCGGCACGTCCCGCATAGTCGCTAGCCGGGCGAGGTCCACCCCCCGGTACCACGAAGTGATGAACCGAAGTGCCATCTGCGCTCCAGCTCGGAGGGCCGAGGCTTTCCAGGCCTCGAGGTGGGAGACAGCATGCTAAAGCCACAACACCACGCGATGCGTCGAAGCTCCTCCGCGGCGCGGCCACAACACGGTGATGACCTCCTTGTCAGCAATCTTGAGTCGCTCCGTGCTCTGTTCGAGATGGGTCATCCGCATCTCGACGGCGAGCCCGATCTCATCCACATCCCATGGGGTGTGCTCATCAATGGAGCGGCCATACCCCCGGAGGTTCTCCCGATGCTCCTCAACAGCCCGCATGGCGCGGCGATGGGTCTACGGGAACCGCAATGGGGGAAGAAGGGAAGAAGAAAAGAAAGACCAGATGAAGTGCAAAGAGGCGGCAAGCGGAAGGCAACCAATCAAAAAAAGAAAGAAACAGGCGCCTACCTTCGATCGCATCATCCACGTTGATGGAGAAGTTGAGTGCCACCGCCCGCTCGGCCGCACGAGCCGCTTCCGAGGCGGCAAGAGAGCCCTTGGCCTCCTCGAGTGACTTCTCGAGGCGGGTCACCTCGCCTTGGAGGGCGGCAGTCCTCAAGGCGGCGTCAGCCGCCTCCTTGACGGCTGCCTCCTAAGCCGCCGCCTCTTTTGCCGCCTCGGCCTTGAGACGGTCACGGGCCGCCTCGCCGTCAACCAACAGCGCGGCCAGCTGGTTCATCTCCTATTCGGCCGCCTGGACATCCCGTGCTAGCCGGTCTCGCTCGGCGGCGAGTCCGGTCTTTTCCTTCCGAAGGGCAGCCAGCTCGCCTGCACAACAAGGATAGCATCGGTAAGACAGGCATGAAGCCACCGACCCCCGGGGGGTACACGCCTCCACTTGCAAAACGCAACTCACCTTGCACACGGGCCATCTCCTCCTCTAGACGGTAGAAGCCACGTTTGCCACGGTCGTAGATGGCGACCGCCTCCACGAAGACCCTCTGTCGAAGGGAGGCCCCCTCCTGTTGCAAAAGGGGGAGAACGTCAAAAAACACGCTCGAAGGAGATCTGCCCCGGTTGCCCGTCAGCGGGTCAGACGACCTGCATCTCAGGGGCTACACCCAGTGGGTGCGCTTGCGTGCCCCCACTAAGAATACTAAGGACGGAAGAAGAATCTTACCTCAGCACGCCGAAGGGCGGTGTCCGCTTCCTCAGCGAACCGGGCCAGCTCTTGCCGACACCGGTCCACGGCGCTCCCTAGATCCCCAAGAGAGAGGACCGGGCCGCCCGGCTGAGGCGCCGGTAGGGCCATTACGTTTGCCGACGCGTCCCAGTCTCGGCTGACCTCCTACATCGACCGCAGGATTCGCCGAGCACAGCCGCCGCTATCGCCCGGGCTCACCGCGGCTCCGACCGCTGGGGACGGGTTGATAACGGCAAGGGACCGGGAGTCGCCTCCCGCCGGCCCCCCGCCGGGCGCCGTCACCAGCTCACCCGCCGGCCGCTCCAGCGCGTCGGTCGCGCCGGAGGGCCGCTCCACCTCCACAACGACCGCCTCCGATGGCGCCCCCGGCATCGCTTCCGGAGCCGGCGGGAGCACCTCCTCCCGGGCCAGCTCGGGATCCGGCGGGGGCTCCTCCAGCACTTCGTGTCGAGCCGCTTCGGGGCCCGGCCCCGTCACCGTCTCTCGTGCGGGCGGGGGCGGCAGTAGATCCATGGCCACATCTCGCGGCTCGCTGGAGGGTGGTCTTGACATGCGGGCGGACTCTGCCGCCGAGTCCGAAGCCCGCGGCGGCCCGGTCGCCCCCCTGCGTCGCCGGCCGCTCGAAATCCCGGAGCATGCGGACCCTCCCCGCGTCCCGAAACGGGAGGCTTGCAGCTCTACGAGCCTCCTCTTCTCCTCCCTTAGGGTGGTCGCGTGCTCGCGGGCCAGCCGGCTGGCGGCGTCCGCATGCTCGTCAGGCCCCCTCCTATTGGAGCTCGATGGGGTCACTGCGGCATCCAAGGCCCGATCATCGACCGGCTTGAAAGCCGAAACCAGAAAAAAATGAGGGAAGAAGCACAGAGGACTTACACGACAGCAAGGGGCAAGGCCCGCTTGGCACGAGGCGGTGGCTTCCGCGTGGCCACCTTGAACCGCTTCGGGTCGGGCAGTGGAGCCGCTGACCCCTCCTGAGCCAGCCTTTTTTCCCTGACGGCCGGCTCGGTGGCCAGGCCTCGAAGTGGGCGCTCCTCGCTCCTCCGGTCCGGGCACGCCACAGGAGGGGGTCCATCGAGGATCATCAACTCATCATCATCGTCGTTGTTGTTCGTCCAATCGCGGATCGAGGGACCAAGAGGGAACTCACCCGCTCTGCCGGGTCCCCCGGCCGCTCTGGACCCTCCGGCTCCGCTGGGAGCGCTGCCTCGCGGCCCCGCCGGCTCGTCGGCCTCCCCGGAGGAGTCCACACCCTCTACAACGGGACCCCCCCATCAGGAAGTCCCGGGAGTCGGAGTCCGCCCGCTCCGCCTCGAAGATTTGCGGATGCGGGCCGTCTGGGGTGTTCTGTCGCACCAACCGTTGTGGTCAGCACCCCGTCATAAGTTCTCCCGCCGGCTATCGGCCGGGGATACTAAGCAAAAGGCAAACCTCAACAAGAAGGCTTACCAGGGGGGCCGGTTGATGCGGTCATACGACTCCATCCCTAACGACCACAAGGCGGGCTTTAGCTTGAACGTCGTGAGGGCATTCACCCGCTTTGCCACATGAGTCGGCGTCAGCTCCACGGTGGACTGCCGGCAGGGGTCGTGCCGGCCCGACATGTCGCAGATCCGATGCGGCCTCATCTATAGAGGCAACACCCGGCGCGATATGAAGGCTACCACCAGATCAGAGGCGACCAGCCCCTCGGAGCTCTTCAGCTCCCCAAGCCGGTCCAGCTCCGCTAGAGTGACGCCGCGCAGGGCCGACGCCGGCCAGTTCTGCAGGGACGACTAGCAGTCCTCGAATGGCGGCAGCCCGATGTAGTCCATCGCCGGGTCGACATTCCGCACGTAGAAGAACGTGAGGTGCCACCCCTTGATGGAGTCAATCAGAGAAAGGGGAGGAAAACGGGCAACGCCGCGGCAGCACACTACGGTGCCCCCGAAGGCGTTGTTGATCAATGTCTTGCAATAAAAAAGCACGTTGAAGAGGCCAAGAAAAGCAAGAACTCCCAGATACCCCTCGCACAACACCACGAAGGCGGAGAGATACAATATGGCATTGGGACCAAGATTGTGGGGTTGAAGGTCAAGGGTTTCAAGGAAGAGGTGGAAGAAGTTGCTCACCGGGAGCGCAAAGCCCCGGAGAAGTGCCAGAGGAACACTACCTGTTCCCCTGGATACGGCTACGGCACCAGCTCGCCGCCCGGCGCATGGGCGACCACCCACTCAGGCGGCGGTAGCATCCGCGCCTTGCGCAGCTCCTCGATGTCGGCATCGGTGACGAAGGATCCTCCCTAGCTGCCACCGCGTCCGTTGGCCATCTCAGCGGTGGGGTGGCGTGCGGGCGCGTGCGTGGGCTCGGGCACGACAACACGAGGGGAGGGGAGGTCGAGAGGCAAGAGGCAATGGCAAGAAGGACTGCAAGGGGCGACTGGGGTGCGGGTACCTCCGCCCCCTGCCCTTCCCTCCCCTTTTATAGGGGAGGACACGACTGGGGACATGGGATCGTCTGCGCCCACCTTCCACGGAAATCCCGCGCGAGTGGGTCGCCACCGGCCGTAACGGCCGCATTAGAGCACAGAAGATCTGGCTCCGGCCTCGAGGCCTACCGGGCTACGCTTGGGCCCTACCAGACTAGCCGTGGGCGACGTCCCGTCTCCCCGCGTGTGCGGGGCACAGCACATCATTGTGCGCCGCATGGCGATTCGTGTGCCGGTGCGTGCCCCGGTGCGACGCGCCAGAACCTAAGGCGTCGGGTCCTGTTTCTGGCTCGGCTTCCCTTCGCCTTCGAGCCGGAGGCGGGCTAAGCTGGGGGGAAGCCGCCGGCACCCCACCGTCCGGCGGACGTGGGCCCTCGCCAGCTTCGGGGGCTACTGACGGGGCTCATACCCTGGGGTAGGCCAAGGCAACAGGGTCCTCCCCACTCCACTTCGAAGAAAAACCAAGCGACCGGCTGGACGAGGCCGGCTGGGGACATGCCACACGAGCTGTCTCCGGCTGGCGCCTCGCCCGGCCGGCCTAGTGACCGGGCGAGCTCTCGCCCGGCTGGCCAAGCAGTCGGTCGTCCACGAGTCGGGCAGCCCATTGACTTGGAGACGGACACGCCCTGTCCCGTCTCCCAGACCGCAGGTACGGCAGCACAATGTGACTAACAGGACGTGCGGCCCTGTGGCCACAGTGGTTGCCGACGCGCCGTCCCGCATGGCTACAGTCCATTCGAACAACCTGCTGACCTCAGTGAGCGCGACCGGACGGGGAACAGTTCATGCACGCCCCTGCCACTCGAGTGCCTGCCTTGGCATGGCTACAATGCCGTCGGCCGTACCGACGACCTCGGCCGGCTGGCGCTTGGCGACGCCTCCCCGGGCGGCCCGTGCCGGGGTAGGTGGGGGAAGGCCAATCGCGGCGCCCGTCGGCGGGTCCCAGCAGGGATGGGACCGGTCGGCCGGCAGGCCCTGCCCATGACGAGACGATACAAGTCGTGGGACCCCCTGGCCCGGCGGAGAGGCTGCTAGCAGGGTCCCTCCACCCTCGTACCTAAATCGTATTGTAAGAGCCGGGGGGTTGGCCTATAAACCCCCTAAGACCTTCATGCAACGGGGACGGACCCCCGGTCGAGAACACACACATAGAGAGCCCCCATACTGTTCCCAGTGGTAGAGGAAGATGAGCCGGCTGCTCCTTTATCCCTCCTCCGAACACAGCTCCAGGAGCACCTCTGTACACCTATCCATCCATCCAATGAATCCAAGTAGGACTAGGGGTATTACCTCCCACGGAGGGCCCCGAACGTGGGTACGTTGCGTGTCTCCACCTTCTCGTACCCAATCCCACAGCCGGAGAACACCGGCGCCCAATGGCCCCAACACCACCGATAAGCCACCCTATGGCATCTGCCGTGAGAAAACGACGACATCGGTGCAACCAACTTTCCCACTTCGGTGCCACTGATTCCAGAACCTAGACAGACTCAAGCCAAACCCTAGCCACTTCGGTGCAACCGATTCCATACCGGTGCCACTGAGTTTAGGTTGCTTACTTTCTGTTATGCAAATTCACATTTTCAGTCCCACCGAGAATGTTGGATCGGCGTCACCGAGATTGGAAATCTGACTGTTGGTCACCTTATCGGTGCAACCAAGTTTCCTATATCGGTCTCATCGAGATTCAAAAGTTGCCACCTTTTGGTCACTTCGGTACCACCAAGATTAACACATCGGTGTCACCGAGTTGGTCATATTGTGTGTAATGGTTGGATTTTTGGGGATGCCTATATATACCCCTTCACCACCACCTACTCGAGAGAGAAGCAGTCAGGACTATTCCATAACTATCCTATCTGATTTTCTGAGAGAGAACCACCTACCCTTGTGTTGAGGTCAAGATCTTCCACTCCAATCATATGGATCTTGATTTCTAGCCTCCCCAAGTTGCTTTCCACCAATCCCATCTCTTCTACCAAGCCAAACCTGTGAGAGAGAGATTGTGTGCTTAGGAGTCTATCATCTTGAAGCACAAGAGCAAGGAGTTCATCGTCATTACCGAGCCTATTACCTTTTGGAGGGTGGTGCATCCTTGATTGGTTAGGTGTCGCTTGGGAGTCTCCTACTTCGTGTCGTGAAGTGAATCAGGAAGTTTGTAAGGGCAAGGAGATTGCCTACTTCGTGAAGATCTACCCATAGTGAGGCTACTTCGTGGACCCTTTTGGGTGGAGCCCTCCGTGGACTCTCGCAACCGTTACCCTCTGTGGGTTGAAGACCCCATAAACATGGATGTACAATAGCACCACCTATCAGAACCACGCGAAAAATCATCGTGTCTACAATTGCGTTCGATCTTCCTACCCTATCCCTTCTATACATGCTTGTTGTTACTTTTCGCTGCTATATACTCTTAGACTTGCATGTGTAGGGTGTGCTTGACTTCCCATGAAATGCTAAAAACTGTCAACCCTAAAACTTGGTATAGGCAAAACTCTTAATTGGTCAAGTAGTCTAATCACCCCCCTCTAGACCTACTTTCGATCCTACCACATCATATATGTAGCCTTCTAGAACTCATGCTCACTGGATTCGTCATCCTCTTCGATGTCATCATTCTCACCCTCTTGCTTGTTGCGGCCATGGGAGGTCCGGTCTTTTGTTGCTTGGGCTTGCCGCGCAACCACCTCGGCCAACGTGCTTCTTGCCAGAGCCCTCAGCACCATCCTGGCCTTTCTCCTTGTCTCACCTATCGTACTCGGCTTTTTGCTTCTCGGCAAGCTGCTCAACTGGATGGCAGTCTTGGAGGTCATGGCCCTTGGTGCGATGGATCTTGCAATACTGCTTGCCCGAGCTTTCTAGCTTGTCGGCAGCCGCCATAGCATGGCAGGAGGCGCACCCGGCAACATTGTCGCCGGGGTCACCAACCTTGCCCTTCTAGGTGGTGCCGGGGTTGTCGGATCCCTCTACGGAAAGTATGGCCTTGCCCTTACATTTCTTGTTCCGCCGCCGGCCCTTCTTTGCCGGAGTGGCGGTGTCTTCATCTTCAGAGTCGACCCATGCGCTAGCGTCTTTGTCGGGGAGTCTCCTCCCTTCTTTAGCCCGAGCACATTTGTCTGCCAGAGCATAAAGCTCGGCAACATCCCTGAGCCTGTTCATCGCCAGCTCTTCCCGCATCCTGCGACTACACACGTTCTGATGGAACGCGTAGATAACAGCGGCAAGATCAAAGTCTGGTATGTTGTCTTGCACGCGGCTGAACCTTTGGATGTACTTGTGCAAAGTTTCGCCCTCCTTCTGAGGGATGATGTGCAAATCACTTTCCTGGCCAGGAGCTTGATGACCTCCTCTGAAGACGCTAACAAACTCGTGGCATAGGTCTGCCCAGGAGGCGATGGATCCCTCTGGAAAATGCATCAACCACGACCTGACATTGGGCTTAAGCACCAACGGGAAGTAGTTGGCAAGTATCTTGTCGTCGCGAACCCTGGCAGCTTGCACCATAATGGTGTAGATGCTCAGGAACTCTGACGGGTGAGTCTTGTCGTCATACTTCTCCGGGACCTCTGGCTTGAACGTGCGGGCATTGGGCCACTAGACTTGCCATAGCTCACGGGTAAACGCTGGACAACCCACCTCGTAAGGTAGGCTAACAGGATACCCTAGCATATACTTGTCTACACTGGGCCCCGCACGCCTATCAGATTAAAGGCGCGCTTCACGTCGTCGCTCGATTGCAGTTCGGGTGTCTTCCTTGCCCCGTTCCCGAATAACTTGATGCTAGTCACGGCATGTCTGTGGGTCGGACGATGCCGTCGAGTAGCCATAGTAAGCATCGGTCCGTCGAGTCGGTGAGCGGCATTGTTGCTATGGAGGAGAGTGCGCCAAGTTCACACCACCTCCGGCCTTCTCACCACTGGCATGAGCCGTCTTGGTGGACCGAAACTTATCTGGGCGTCTTAGGAGGATCTGAATGGTGGCTCTCCATTCGTCGAGCTTCTCCGCAGCAGGAGGGAAGTTTAGGAGTAGTTGTGCTCGCGCCATCGCTTCCTCCGACATGGTCGGCAACGAACGGCGCGAGGACCGCGAGGTGATCTGAATTCTAACTGTGTTAGAAGGAGCACCACCGCGGTCCTGCGATGGCACGCCACCCCCGCAAGGATGCTGGCGACCATGTTGGTGCCACGCGCCTTGGGAGTGATGCGCAGGAGCTTTTTCGTGGGGACATTAAGAGTTGCGGGTGCCATGGTGTGGCTCTTCGCGTGCGTCCTGGGAAGGTCGCGGTGAAGGCGTCGGCGTGGACGCCCTGAAGGATACTCTTCCACCCCTGGAGTTTGTCGTACCACCCGCGGGCAGTACCGCTCCGTCCTGAGATCCAGCGGTGCGGGAGTTCCTGCCGCCGCCTTCGGCGTCTCCACGGAGGGCGTCGCCGCTTGCTTGGCCTTGATCACCAGAGCAACATGGAAGCTCTGCACCTCCACCTCCTCCACCTCCACTCACATCTACGCCGTCACCTGTCTGAGCAGATACAGGGACAACAGATGCGGATGGGCCAACCGCAGTCAGGCCCTTCTTCTTGGCGGGCATGGTGATGATGAGTGTGAAGAAACTGGCACGCTGATCACCAGAACAGATTCGCATGACCTCTTCTTACCTCTCCCTGGTGCACCAAAGATGTCTTGGGGAACAAGCACCTATGGGATCGGAGGGACCCCTTTCGCTTCGGCGGGGGTGAATGCTCGCACAAAGAGTAGGTTTGATGAACAGCATGCAGGGGATTTACCCAGAATCGGGCCACAAGGATGCTTAAAACCCTACTTCTGCATGGTTGTATTGAGAGTGTTCTTAGGGTTCTATCTACAAGAGTGCTGTGAGCAGCTGCCACGTGTTCGGGCTAGAAGGTCCCAAGAACAAAAGCCAAAAGTTCGAGGATCCAAAATTCCTCTACCGTATCACCCTAGGCCTCCTTTTATACTCTGAAGGGGAGCCCAACAGTGGCGTACAGTGCGTACACGGGGTGTACAAAGCTACAATGCTATCATACCTAACACTGACGGAGTAGGACAGGCGCATTTAATGCTTTGTCGGGCATCTTTGTCCGTCTATGGGACGAGACAGGAGCCCGTCCCATCGGCACCGCTTAGCCCCCTCCAGGACCACGTCGCGACACGTGCCTAGGCGAGGCGACACTTGGCCTGTGCGTTGGTGTGGCCTTGTTGGAGCTTGCCGGGGCCTTTTCCTTCCCTGAGGGTTCGATAGTCACCTAGGCAAGACCTTGCCCGGGGTCTTGGTTTTTCTATGCTTGTACCTAGCAAGTCCCAGTTGGTCCTCGTTGCTGATGTCTACTACATAACCTTCTTCTTGTAGACTCGTCTTGGGCCTCCAAGCGCAGATTTTTGTAGGCCAGTGGCAATTTTCCCTCAAGTGGATGACCTAAGGTTTATCAGTCCGTGGGAGGTGTAGGATGAAAATGGTCTCTCTCGAACAACCCTGCAACCAAATAGAAAAGAGTCTCTTGTGTCCCCAACACGCCCAATACAATGGTAAATTGTATAAGTGCACTAGTTCGGTGAAGAGATGATGATACAATTGCAATATGGATGGTAGATATAGTTTTTTATAATCTGAAAGTATAAAAACAGCAAGGCAACAAATAGTAAATGGCGAGCAAAACATTGTATAAATGCTTGGAAACAAGGCCTAGGGTTCATACTTTCACTAGTGCAATTTCTCTCAACAATATTGGCATAGTTGAATCATATGTAAATACCTCTCGTGCGACAAAGAGTTCACTCCAAAGTTACAAATAGCGGAGAAATAATGAAGAAATTATCGTAGGGTATGAAACCACCTCAAAGTTATCTTTTCTGATCAATCTTATGGGTTGTCAATATAGGTGTCACAAACAGCCCTAGAGTTCGTACTAAAATAACACCTTAAGATACACATCAACCAAAACACTAATGTCACCTAGATACTCCATTGTCACCACAAGTACCCATGGGCTTAATTATACGATATGCATCACATAATTTCAGATTCATCATGTTCAATCCAACACAAAGAACTTCAAGGAGTGCCCCAAAGTTTCTACCAGAAAGTCAAGACAAAAACGTGTGCCAACCCCTATGCATAGATTCCCATGGTCACGGAACCCGCAAGTCGATCACCAAAACATACATCAAGTGGATCAATAGAACATCCCATTGTCACAACGGATATCCCATCGCAAGACATACATCAAGTGTTCGCAAATCCTTAAAGACTCAATCCGATAAGAAAACTTCAAAGGGAAAACACAATCCATCACAACAAGATAGAGAGGGGAAAACATATGATTCAATCTATATCAACAAAGCTCGCAGTACATCAAGATCGTGCCATCTCAAGAACATGAGAGAGAGATCAAACACATAGCTACTGGTACATACCCTCAGCCCCGAGGATGAACTACTCCCTCCTCATCATGGAGAGCGTCGGGGTGATGAAGATGGCCTCCGGTGATGGTTCCCCCTCCGACAGGGTGCCGGAACGGGTTCCCGATTGGTTTTTCGTGGCTTTGGAGGCTTGCGGCGGCAAAACTCCCGATCTAGGTTCTGTGTTGGGGTCTTGGGAATATTTGAGGATTTATAGAGCTGAGGGAGGTCGGTGGACTCCCGAGGGGCCCACAAGCCTGGTGGGCGCGCCTAGGGGGGTGGTCACGCCCCTGGGGCTTGTGGCCTCCTTGAGAATCTTCTGGCTTCATATCCAAGCTTCGTAGGTGTCTTCTGGTCCATAAAAAATCATTATAAATTTTTATTCCGTTTGGACTCCGTTTGATATTCCTTTTCTGTAAAACTCAAAAACAAGGAAAAAAACATAAATTGGCACTGGGCTCTGGGTTAATAGGTTAGCCCCAAAAATAATATAGAGTTGTGGTAAAATGATTGTAAAACATCCAAGAATGATAATATAACAGCATGGAACAAGCAAAAATTATAGATACGTTGGAGACGTATCAGCATCCCCAAGCTTAATTCCTCCTCGTCCTCGAGTAGGTAAATGATAAAAATAGAATTTTTGATGTGGAATGCTGCCTAACCTATTCATCATATTCTTTTCTTCCATGTATTGCATGGAGATTTTGACTTGTAAATGATTCAAAGCAATAGTCTAGTTTTAACATAATGACTGCAATACTCAAGGATGTCAACAAGCAACCACGTCTTTCAAAATATCAATATTAAAGAAAGTTATCCCTAGCCCATCATGCTCAATCATTGACCAATTCATGAAACACACTCAAATATTAGCTATACCCAATGCTCAAGTACAATCATAGTTCCCCCTAGTTTGTGCTTCTAAGAGAAGATGGAGACTCAAAGCAAAAAATAAAAATTGCATAAAGTAAATAGATAGGCCCTTCGCAGAGGGAAGTAGGGATTTGTAGAGGTGCCAGCGCTCAAGGTTCATATTGAGAGAGAAAAATATTTTGAGTGGCATGCTTTTCCTGTCAACAAAAACGACGAAGTAGCTCACAATACTTTCCATGCTAGATACATTATAGGCGGTTCCCAAATAGAATAGTAAAGTCTTTACTCCCCCTTCACCAATCAATCACACACCACGGCGAGCCGAATCCACGGGTACCGTCCATACCAATAACATTCCTGGGGGAGTTTTGTATAATTATTTGCATTTTTTTCTTTGATTTTGGGACTAGAAATTCCTATTACCAGCCACTTTCTCATGAATGATAGTGAATCAACACATATCATGAGAATAACACACCTAGGATGGAAAAATATTGGATACTCCCCATCGTTTCATGAGCGTACAGGCACACAAAAGACAAGGTTTATTTTGAAGATTTAGAGATGGCACATACAAATTTGCTTGGAATGACATGGAAATACCGCATATAGGTAGGTATGGTGGACTCATAAGGCAAAACTTGGTTTAAGGATTTTGGATGCACAAGTAGTACTATTTCTACTTAGTACAAATGAAGGCTAGCAAATAGATTGGGAAGCAACCAAACCGAGGAACGAAAAATCACATAAGTGAGCATTGAGTCATAACTAACGAAGAATAATGCACCACAAGTAGGATGTAACTTAATTGCATAAATATTGAATTTTGTGCATGCATAGGGAATCACAAACCTTAACACCAATATTCTTACTAAGCATAATTACTCACTAACATGACTCACATATTACTATCATCATGTTTCAAAACTATTACAAAGAATCAAGTTTAATTTGTCCAATGATCTTCATGAAAGTTTTTATTATATCCTCCTTGGATATCTATCACTTTGGGATTAGTTTCATAGATTTCCATTGCTTTTTGGCAAGCTCAAACAGAAGCACATGAGCAAATTACAAGCTACTCTCAAAAGATATAAGTGAAGATTAATGAGTAGTCAAACAATTAAGTAGCTATGTGAATACTCTCTCTCTCTCCTTCAATAAATATTTTTAGATCTGAGTACTTTATTCAAACAGCAAGAAAAATAAAAATAGCACTCCAAGAATAGCATGCATCATGTGAACGAATAAAAATTTAGGCTCAACATAGGATAGCCGATAATTGTTGATGAAGAGAGGTGGGATGCGTAGCATACCCAAGATTATATGCTTGAGAGTTATTCAGATATTTACTTGGGGTGCCTTGGGAATACCCAAGATTGAGCTTTTGTATCTTGTTCAATCCTCTCATACCACGGTTTCACCTATTCTCAAAAACTTCATCCACACAAAACTCAAAAAGAACTCGTGAGATAGGTTAGTACACATAATAATAAATCAACTCTTTATGCACTACCAAGACAAGTTTCATAATAACTTTCAAACATTAGGTATTGTATACTATCATTTCCACAATTTATATCTACCAATATACTCTATGGAAACTATAGGATAAATAGATAACAAAGCTATAACAGCAATCTGCCCAAACAGAACAGTCTGTAGAAATTTATGAAAACAGTGTACTTATGTAACTCAAAAAATTATTAAAATTTAGGACATGCTATATAATTTATGTGACCATATTTATAAAAAATTCATCAATTTTCCACTTTCCAATAAAATATGAAAATTCAAACACTACAGCCAAAGTTTCTGTTTTTACACAACACTCATCAAAACATGCAATGCAAGCATCCTAAGGCAATTCTTGGAAATTTTTATTTAAAAACTAGATTATAAATAACACATAACATAAAGTAACAAAATATAATGACGATCCAAGCAAAGCACATATTATGTGACGAATAAAAATATAGCTCCAAGTAAGATATATCGATAGTGTTGAAGACGAAAGAGGGGATGCCTTCTGGGGCATCCCCAAGCTTAGGCACTTGAGTATTCCTTGGATATTACCTTGGTGTGCCTTGGGAATCCCCAAGCTTAGGTTCTTTGCACTACTTATTCTCCTCATATCAGTGTCTCACCCAAAACTTAAAACTTCAATCACACAAAACTTAACGGAACTTCAAGAGATGGGTTAGTGTAGTAAATATAGATCATTCACTTAGGTACTGTGAAGACAAGATTCATGACTGTTCCCACATTATACCTACTCTATTACATCATTCCCACAATTTATATTACTCGATATAAGCTATAGGAACACTTCAAAAAAGCAAACTATGCGTGCAAAACAGAATCTGTCAAAAACAGAATAGTCTGTGAAGATCTTTAGTGTAACCATACTTGTATGGCTCTAAAAATTCTGGAAAATTAGGAAAACTCTGCGAATTTGCATATAAAGTTTGTGTAAAAATTTCATAATGTTTAGACGCTCCAGTAAAATCATATAATTCATATACTGGATGCAAAACTTTTTGTTTTTGCAAAGAATTAAACAAGCAAGTATACATACTATCCCAAAGCCTTTACTTGGCACTTTATTGAAATAAAATAAACAAAAAAATAGTAATACAGTACCTTAATCATGTGAACACACAAAAACAAAAAGTCAAAGTGTTGGGTTGTCTTGCAACAAGCGCTTTTCTTTAATGCCTTTTAGCTAGGCATGATGATTTCAGTGATGCTCACATAGGAATAGTAATTGAAACATGGAAAAGAGCATCATGATTCATGAATATCATCACAAGAACATTTAAGTCTAACCCACTTCCTATGCATAGGGATTCTGTGAGCAAAAAAGTTATGGGAGCAAGAATCATCTAGCATAGGAAGGGAAAACAAGCATATCTTCAAGAATTTGAACACACGGAGAGGAAACTTGATATTATTGTAATTCCTCATAATAATTTTAAGCATAATGAAGTAATTCCACAATATAACCACCACATAAAGCTTTCTTTTCATGATCTACAATCATATAAAAATTTTCACTCTCCACATAAGCAATTTTCGTCTCATTCATAATAGTGGGAGCAAACTCAACAAAATAACTATCATGATATACTTGATTGACATAACCACTTTGAATATTAAAATCATGATGACCAGTTTCATGGTTGTCATTACTCTTTATAGCATGTGTTTCATCACAATAATCATCATATATAGGAGGCATGCTATCATCATAATAGTTTTGCTCATCAAAACTTAGGAGACAAAAAATATCATCTTCATTAAACATAGCATCCCCAAGCTAGTGGCTTTGCATATCATTAGCATCATGAATATCCAGAGAATTCATACTAACAATATCACTACCATGCTTATCATTCAAATATTTAGTGCCAAACATTTTAATAACTTCTTCTTCTAACACTTGAGCACAATTTTCCTTTCCATGATTTTCACGAAAGACATTAAAAAGAGGAAGCATATGAGGCAACCTAAATTCCATTTTTTGTAGTTTTATTTTATAAAACCAAACTAGTTAAAACTATTAAACTAAAATATTTTATTGCGAGATCTAAATATATACCTTCAAGCAATCACCTCCCCGAACACGACGCCATAAAAGAGCTTGATGTCTACCACACAACCTTCTTCTTGTAGACTCGTGTTGGGCCTCCAAGTGCAGAGTTTTGTAGGACAATGGAAATTTTCGCTCAAGTGGATGACCTAAGTTTTATCAATCCGTGGGAGGTTTAGGATGAAGATGGTCTCTCTCGAACAACCCTGCAACCAAATAGCAAAGAGTCTCTTGTGTCCCCAACACACCCAATACAATGATAAATTGTATAGGTGCACTAGTTTGGCAAAGAGATGGTGATACAAGTTCAATATGGATGTTAGATATAGTTTTTTTGTAATTAAAATATAAAAACAGCAAGGTAACAAAAAGTAAACGGCGAGAAAATCGTTGTATAAATGCTTGGAAACAAGGCCTAGGGTTCATACTTTCACTAGTGCAATTTCTCTCAACAATATTGGCATAGTTGAATCATATGTAAATACCTCTTGTGCGACAAATAGTTCACTCCAAAGTCACAAATAGTGGAGAACTAATGAATAAATTGTTGTAGGGTACAAAACCACCTCAAAGTTATCTTTTCTGATCAATCTTATGGGTTGTCCCTATAAGTGTCACAAACAGCCCTGGAGTTCGTACTAAAATAACACCTTAAGATACACATCAAGCAAAACCCAAATGTCACCTAGATACTCCATTGTCACCACAAGTACCCATGGGCTTGATTATACAATATGCTTCACAAAATTTCAGATTCATCATGTTCAAGCCAACACAAAGCACTTCAAGGAGTGCCCCAAAGTATCTACTGGAAAGTCAAGACAAAAACGTGTGCCAACCCCTATGCATAGATACCCAAGGTCACAGAACCCGCAAGTTTATCACCAAAACATACATCAAGTGGATCAATAGAACATCCCATTGTCACCACGGATATCCCATCGCAAGACATACATCAAGTGTTCTCAAATCCTTAAAGACTCAATCCGATAAGAAAAACTTCAAAGGGAAAACTCAATCCATCACAACAAGATAGAGAGGGGAAAACTATATATGAATCAGTCGATATCAACAAATCTCGCGGTACATCAAGATCGTGCCATCTCAAAAACACGAGAGAGAGAGAGAGAGAGAGAGATATCAAGCACATAGCTAATGGTACATACACTCAGCCCCGAGGGTGAACTACTCCCTCCTCATCATCGAGAGCGCCGGGAGGATGAAGATGGCCTCCGGTGATGGTTTCCCCCTCCGGCAGGGTGCCTGAACGGGCTCCCGATTGGTTTTTCATGGCTCTAGAGGCTTGCGGCGATGGAACTTCCGATCTAGGTTCTGCGTTGGGTTTTTTGGAAAATTTGAGGATTTATAGAGCTGAGAGGGAGGTCGGTGGACTCTCGAGGGGCCCACAAGCCTAGTGGGCGCACCTAGGGGGGTGGCCACGCCCCTGAGGCTTGTGGCCTCCTCGAGAATCTTCTGTCTTCATCTCCAAGCTCTATGGGTGTCTTCTGGCCCATAAAAAATCACCGTACATTTTTATTCCGTTTGGACTCTGTTTGATATTCCTTTTCCGCAACACTCAAAAACAAGGAAAAAACAGAAACTGACACTAGGCTCTGGATTAATAGGTTAGTACCAAAAATAAAATAAAGTTATGGTAAAATGATTGTAAAACATCCAAGAATGATAATATAACGGCATGTAACAAGCAAAAATTATAGATACGTTGGAGATGTATCAATCGCCATGGTAGCTACCACTGCCCATGCATGAGTAAAGGGGCACTAGGAAGCCCAAAATTCTAGTGTACCGACAAGGACTTTCATCTCTTCTTCAACTTCGATAAGCTTGTTGCCACTCTTGTCAAATGATTGATATTGTAAGTACTTCACAAACTCTGATCAACTTCGTCATACAAGGTTGTACATGAAAAAAAAGCTAATTGTATTGTATTCCTCTCAAGGGATTGATAGCGCAGAGATCAATAAGGGTGCATGGGCATTTCATAGATCCTGATTTAGCAAACGACATTTTGTTAAGTAAAAATGACACACGCGAGGCTTCCATCGGCCATGTCACCACAATCTTGTGGGAGTTACAAATAGCAGAATTCTTCATGTGGCCATATCATGAAGGGCAAGTCAAATAAAAAACCATGCATACATTGATCATCTTTCAGTTTTAGACATAGTTCGTAAGTTCAAGGTTTTCCTAAATTGTAGAGATCACTGGATCTTAGTGGTCATTGTTCCAAAACTCAACACCGTTTACTACCTGGATTCTCTCAGAGAGTCAAATGCGCCTCGGGATCTGAGTCATCTTCAAGATTTCATGCATAATTATTGAATTCATTGATGTTAGTATGTTGTGTTTATATCTGGTTCAAGAATTGAGTATGTGAAAATTCATCTTCATTCATAGTGTATTGTGTAAGACCATAACTTTAGTAGGGATACGGTTCAACGCCCAACTACCTCTATAGCACGTGATTGTTTCTCCGGTAAGACGACGAAATCCGTTATTTTCAGAAAATGGTAGTCATAGTCAAGTTTGTAAGTAAACCTTTTTCTATTTCTCTCCAAAGAAAAAAAAAGAAACAACTTACACAAGTTAGGTTGTCCCTAACAGGGCAAATACATGACTAATATCATACAAAAAATTGAAGTGTCCTTAGCAACAACAAGGGACCAGCCTATCTGGATATTATGTTTGCTCACACATGATTAGCCTATGCAAACATGTTGAATGTGGTGTCAATGCTGACAAAAAAACAATAAATTTCTTTCTTAATTAGTATCTTCTACTCCACACGTATGTCACATTGTAATTTCAAAGTTCTCCATTTGATCTTCGGACCGTTGACTTATGAACCAATCACCGTAGATGAATTGTTATCTATTAGGAAATTTATCAGGACCTTCTTTGTGAAACACTATATCAAGCACTCTAAAGATGTCAAAGATTTGCAAATTCGTATCCCCCAATAATAAGTATGCATTCATATAGTGTTATCAGCTAAACATATACGAATGGATGCATTGTTTTCCATGTGATCATGTCTTCGTATTTGATACACTATGATTATTTATTGCATATGTCGGTCTTACATATGTGGAATTTAGCTAGCATTTTATCAATTGCATATTGTCGCGAATTACGATGAATGTTCTTCCTTTGGTCATTATTCGCTCAATTGTATATTGTGTCGAATTATGATGAATGTTCTTCATGTGGACACTATTTGTCGATTGCATATTGTGGCGAATTTGCTATTTGCAGGGTAATTCAAATGTGATATTTTACAATAAGCTAGATTTTTTAGCACACACAGTTCAAGAAACTAAGCAAGTGTGATTTAAAACAGAAAGCACACGCAACTCATAGCGCAATCACCTGTGATCTACAAGAAAAGCACACGTAACTCATAGCGGAACCTCCTATGATCAACAGTAAAATCACATGCAACTCATTGCGCAACCACCTATGATCTACGGGAAACGAACACAAGATATATACTGAAACGATGGTGATACACTATGAAGCACCGATATGGCCAGATCGATACGGCGATACGGGATACGACAATTTCTATAAACATCAATACGGCGATACGGTAAGTACATATAAATAATTACTAAAATGATATATAATAAAAGCAAACATAATAGAATGATCATTGAGGTCCTTAGCTCCTCAGGGTGTATGGCTTGTATATACAAGGCTCAGTTTCCTAAACTAGTGCCTCTAGAGGGGTTACAGAACTAAACACATCTTCATGCTAAATTTCTAAAACCACTAGTTCAGCTACACATAGGGATCCAAAATTGCATTGCTGTTTTATACAAATATGCCCTAAGACAACATAGTATTGACTGGAGTTCGTGATAGAGACAATGACATGCAACTTATTTCCTCCGTTCCTAAATATTTGTCTTTCTAGAGATTTCACTATGGACTACATACGAATGTATATAGACATAATGTAGAGTGTAGATTCACTCATTTTGCTCCGTATGTAGTCCCTAGTTGAATCTCTAAAAGAAAAATATTTAGGAACAGAGGGAGTAGATACCAAGGTTTCGTAGCAGTAGGCAGTAGCATCACACATCAGTAAGCAAGCAATACGAAGCAGCAAACACACATCACTCGGGACTCGGGGGAATCAGCCAAGCACGTAGCTTGTTAGCAATCAGACTGCCAAGCACACAGCAAGTAGTTGTCCCCGTCTATCCCGCCCGTATTAGGTTCGCGGCTGGCGACGTCCCGCCTATGTCCTGCCCGTATCCCGCCATCTCCACTGTGCGTATCAGGTTTATTTTCCTTTTTTATAAATCAACAACTAGGATACTCCTAGAATACGTGTATGGGCGCCGTATCCTACGTATCGAAGTATCGGCGCCGTGCAGTATGCCGATACACTAGTTTTGCCCGTATCGGTGCTTCATAGGTAATACATAAGAAATAGCAAATGATTTGTAGAACTACTACATGTGCTTAGGAACTCCTCAATCATTTGTGATAGCACCTTATCTCACATGTGAGCCAACAGGAAACCATGCCTAGTGTAAAGCCGATCCCACGCGTAAAATTTTCGGGAAACGTCTGCTATGATAGCATGCATCACATGGTTTTAAATAGCAGATAGAGGGTTGGTAGCGGATTGGATTCCGCGTAGCGGAATGCGGATAGTGGGTGATATTGCGGGCGCTATGTCCATGTTGCGGATTTATAAAAACACTATATTCTTGTTTATATCACTAGAACATGAACCAAAAGTAATCACATTTAATTTGAGTGATAGCAGTCACTATTGCGCTAGCGCTATTGCGGAAGCAATAGCGGATGCTACCTTTGCTATTTAAAACTATGCATTCATGGTAGCCGGTTTCTAGGGAAATCTTGTGTGCAATGATGAAGATATCACACACAATTTATACCATGGCACGTGTGGATTAGGTAATGTTTCACAAGCAGTAAAGGGTCAAACACCATTTGTATTCCATGAGCCATTAGACGCGTTTGAATCGTGATAGACATGTGTGATTGATCCAAAATCCCACACGTACGCCTAATATATAGTGTGTGCGAGATACTCCTGCACCGCACACGATTACGTTTGGTAGATCGTTTGCGTTCACTGGTCGCCATCGCCAACGGGCTTTCCGTGTCATGTGGGATGGACCCCCCTATTGCCCACACATGCAAGGCAACAATTTACCACTATGTCACAGAAAGGGGTTAAAAACCATTTGTATATCACGTCGCTGCACGAGTGTGAGCTGGTCATGGACGATGCGGTGGAGATTGACGAGCATACGACGGAACATTAGTCTTTGCTTAGAGCGCTAGTCTTTTGTTTGAGTAATGTTTAGGTCAACCAGTTCTATTTAACTACTTAATTAAGTAAGTGTGGGCTATCGTGTAGGCTCTTTAATTTGTGTAATACGCAAATTAGCAATTGATGTTAAACTATGCGACTGTGGATGTGTAACTAGGGAAATCTGGACCAAACTTTGCCGCCATATCCCCATTCCATCTTCCAAATGAAAATGGAATTCAAGTACATCCCACACAATTTATTGTGTGCAATGTAGTATCCAATCTTATGTCAGAAGCTTGGACACAAAAATTTGATCGTTCAAGCTCATCGCACACGGGGTAAAGTTCAACCTGCGTTTGTGATGTATAGATATCGCAAACAATTCTGAATAATTTGCATGTTCAAGCTCATCACACATGGGGTAAAGTACAACCTTGATTTGTGATGTATAAATATCACACACAATTCTGAATAAGGGACTGTGTTAGATGACACTTTTCGCGCCAGTTTTTTGCTGCAGCGAACAAAAAATTTGGGCTGCCATGGAAATATCTACCTCTCATCCCCCGGTATCAATCTTATGTCGGAAGCCTAGACATAAAAATTTGCACGTTCAAGCTGATCACACATGGGGTAAAGTATAGGCTTCATTTGTGATGTATAGATACCGCACAAGGTTTTGAATAAGGGATTGTGTCCGATGACACACTCCGCTCCAGTTTTTCATTGGACAAAACGAAAATTTTGAGCAACCGCAAAAATATCTACATCCCTCACCCCCGTACCAGTCAAAAGACACATTTCCCCTGTTTCATCATTTATTTCCTAGTTCAAACCTTCATTGCTTTCTTGCAGCGCTGCCGCCAGCTCCTCGCTAGTGATGATCCTTCCTGCTGCTCGGCCTCGTCCATCTAGTCAGGTAATTGACACCTCCCCAATACCCCCTCTCTCTCACCCCCTCCTCCTCCTTCCCACATGGCCCGACCGCCGGCGCGATGCCTTCCACCCAAATCATTGCCTCATCCTCCAAATAATCATAGTCCAAAGCCATGGTGCACGCGGTATAGCCCAGATCTCAAGGAGCATTTGGCAGTGGAGAAGCAAGTCGAGAATGCACACGTGGATGAGGCAATGATGGCTGCAATGCGTCCTGACCCCTAGATCTTGGAGGAGAACCTTGTCGGCAAGGCCACTGTTTATGTCTCGCGCACGAATGCCACCACATGGTTGGCTGCTATAAATGACAACTTGTGGTCTTTTCACGAGGGCACCGCAGGTGCGTTCGACGAAGACTACGAGGTATTTTCTTAGCATGCCCATGCTTACCTCAGCTTCTAGAGCCGGCATGTTGGTCCCAGGGCAGGATCAAGCCACTCACCACTACGAGGGGTGCACCCATGCCATGGAGGCCTCGCCCTCTTGCAAGTTGAAGGAGCCCATCGTCATCGATATCTCCCACGAAGAGGAATAGCTTGTTTTCATAGCTTTATCACTAGGGACATATATATGTTCAGCTACCTACGCCAGTTAAGCATCTTTGGTTTACCTGTTGCACGTGTTGATCCTAGCTTTCATTTAGAAAGTCCAGTGAAATGTCCAATGTAATGCTACTTGCAATCTCACCTTCTAGTATGTTCTGGTGTTAGTTAACTATTTGGTTCATTTGTTGTGGTGATCATTTAACTATTTATTTCAATTATGCAATGTGATTTTCCATTGTTGTAGGTATATTTTTTTATTATTATGCATCTGACAAATAAATAAAATTTAGATGTTCTAAATACATGTGAAACATATACAATTGTTATATTTCCTAGTTCTTAGCACGCTTGGTTTAGATAACTGGCTTTTCCATGTGGCTCGAATTAATCTGTTCGATCCGAAATGTGTTTATTTTCCAATAAAATATTTCACTGATAGTATGCCAAATATCACTTATAACCTCAGCAATATCTATGTTGAATATGTTGCACGATGGAACAATGGGAGACATTGAAGTTTACCATCGAGGTTTACACATCCATAGTCCTTTGGCTAATAGCACATTATTGTGCAATTGCAGGAACTATTCTAATATTATGGTTTTTAATGATTTGTTCTTGCACATCTAGGTCCTTCTATAAGAGGTTTATACCCACTGTGCAACCCTTTTTGTATGTGGGGAAATTAGGTGTCCTTGAATATCATTCAAATCAAGAAACTCAGAAAGATTGTTAAGATAAAGAAACTAGCTAAGAAAACAACAAGATGTTTGTCTGCACAATGAAGAAGACATCAGTCAACTATAGGATGGTACAATCTCTTTCACCTTGTCCTTTTCCCTTTATGCCATTTGAAATTTTCCAAAAGATATTTAGGCATATGTTTGTTTTCAGTCCATTTTCAAGGCAATTCATTAATGATTAAGTCTCAAAGAACTTGTATGGTCAAGAGGCAAGGAAGGTATTCATACAGCACCCACGGTATAATCTTGAAGTCTTACTCAAGAGAACAAAGGATGGGCGGGCAATCATCCACATGTATTGGCCTAAAGTTGCGAGGACCTTCAACATCATTGAAGACTCAATATCCACCTTCCGCTTCAACAATTTTCTAGATGACACTCATCTGTTTATTTACTGTCTATGATGCTACTTTAAAAAGGTTTTAGATGTTGCATGTGAAACTTTGTCTTGTTGTGCAATTGGGTAGCTAGGTAGTATATGTCTATAGATGTTGTACTCTGATGTAATTCAATTATGAAATCCTGGTTGCATTAATACGAATAAGAAATATATCGTGTGCTTGATATGAAATGTTAATTTGATTACAAAATGGATTATAAATAATAGAGCAACTAGGTTGATTCTTGGGGTTCCTATTGCAGACAGTTTGTAAGAAAACACTATGGGCGATGAACTCAACAAACCCACACGGTTTCTAAAAAGTTGGCGTGTTGGATTAGTGAACAGTCACACATGACTTCCGGTTGAAAACTGTGTGCATTAGACCACCCTATCACAAATGTTTTCACATAACAAGTGTGATTGATGGACAACCTTATCCAAATAGTTTCTTGTAGGCATTGTGACTGATGTATTGAACAACGCAATCGACAGAATTATAACTATCGTGTGCGATGGCTAGCCCTATCACAAACGATGTTATGCAGAAAATTTTGTGTAATGTGTGATATGTCTCCAACGTATCTATAATTTTTTATTGTTCCATGCTATTATATTATCATTCTAGGATACTTTTTGAGTAATAATTTACCAATTTATATCATTTTTGAACACTAACCTATTGACACAGTGCCGAGTGCCAGTTGTTGTTTTTTCTTGTTTTTTTACTTTACAAGTTTATTGTACCAAACAAAGTCCAATTACCCAAAAACTTTTGTTATGTTTTTTTGTACCAAAAGAAGACCTGGAAACTTCGGGAGAAGACCAGAGGCCGCACAAGGGGGGCACAAGCCAATAGGGTGCGCCCAGGGGGTGGCCACGCCCTGATGGCTTGTGCCTCCCTAGCGCACCTCTCGACCCCCTTCTGTGGCCTATAAATTCACATATATTCCAAAAACCTTGAAGGGCATCCCGATACAATTTTTCCGCCACCGCAAGTCTCTGTTCCACCATGATCTCATCTGGAACTCCACTCCGGTACCCTGCCAGAGGGGAGATCGATCATGGTGGGCCTCTTCATCAACCTTGCTGCCCTCATGATAATGTGTGCGTAGTTAACCACATACCTGGGGGTGCGTAGTTAGTACATAGATGGCTATCTCTCTCTCTCTCTTTTGATCTTCAATACAATGATCATCGCATCTCCACTTTGGTCCATCTGATGTAATTCTTTTGTGCGGTGCATTTGTTGGGATCCGATGAATTGGCGGTTTATGTTCATATTATTGATCAAACGTATTTGAGTCTTCTATGAAATTATTATGATTCTTAACTGCATGATCATTATGGCTTCGTAATTCTCTTTGATCTATTGATATGCTTTGGCCAACTAGATTGATATTTCTTTAGTGAGAGAGGTGCGTTGTAGTGGGTTCAACCTGATGAGTTGATGTATCCCAGTGACACAAGGGGACAAGTTGCATCTTTGTGTTGTTGCCACTAAGGAGAAAAAATGGCATTTATTCATATTGCTTGAGTTTACTTTGTCTACATCATGTCATCTTTATCCATGCATTACTCTGTTTGTCATGAACTTAATACGTACATAGGCAAGCATAGAAGCGCTCTTGAAGTGGATTAATAGTAATAGGTGCAGGCAGGAGTCGGCCTATTTGTCTTAGACATGAGTACTATATACACATGATCATTGTCATGAACATCACTTAACTATCCACTCTTCTATCAATTGCCCAACGGTAATTTGTTTACCCACTGTATGCTTATTTTCAAGAGCGATGCCGCTAGCGAAAACTATGGCCCTCGGGTCTATTCACTTATATGTTTACAAACTTATCAATAACTTGTTGTTCCTATTTATCTTTTATTTTATTTTGCAATTTACAATTATCTACTATTATCTACACACTTCACTTACTTGCAAGTAACAAGATCAAGGGGATTGACAACCCTGTTGCCCGCGATGGGCGCAAGTTGTTTTCTCTTTTGTGTGTAGCCGCTGAAGACATTTGTGGATTGATATTTCTATTGGTTTGATAAACCTTGGTTTCATATCTGAGGGAAATACTTACCTCTATTATGCTGCAATTACCTGTTCCTATTCACGGAAAACCCAACGCAGATCACAAGTATCAGTAAGGATTTCTGGTGCCATTGTCGGGGAATATCATCACCAACTATTAAGTAACTTCACACAAATTATCATTCACTTGTTCTTATTTTTATTTGATGTTATATTTAGTTTGTCTCATAAAAAACAAAAATACAAAACTATTTATCTTTGCTAGTTACTAGTTTGCTAGTTTGATGTCATGGCTAGTTCTTCTTTTGTTCGTGTTACTCCCGATAATGATGTAATCAATTTTAGACAAAGGGGAGGAGAAAGTTTGAAAGATGCATGTTATAGGATTTTCTACGCTCAAAATAAATCAACTAATAACCTATCCACCACTAACTTGCTCCATAATTTTTATTTTGGTGTGACAACTTGGTATAGGTTTTTCCTTGACACATTTAGCGGTGGGAACTTCTTAATGTGTCACACTTTGGATGCTTATAATGCCATTGAAAATCTTGTTGGAACACCACCTATTATCATTAATGAAACTATCTTGACCTTGGAACACATCATGCAAAGGCTTGATAACATCGAAAAGAAAATGATTGCTAGTGAACCGATTGAGGAATTAGATAAAAAAGTTCATAATCATATCACTCAGTTTCGGTCATGGGTAGGAATGTGATATGGGGTGTCCCGATCTTGTCAGTAAGCAATGGCACAGATGATGATGGTGGATAGATAAATTGGTGACGCCGGTGATCTCTCCTCGCTATCCCTAATGCCTATGTAGCAGCTCTCTACCCTTCAGATATTCGCGACTTCACACACTTGCGCAAAGTAGCTGTCAACCATGAAACAGTTAGAATTGCAATATACTAATTCCCAATGGAACAGCCGATCACACTTGACTTGTAGTATATAATTCTCCAAGTCGAAATGAATTGGAGACACGATTCAAGATGAATGCTTACAACAGTTCAACCGAATTCTAGGGTTTATCATAAACATGGTCTAACCCTAATTGTGGGCGCCCCAAGAGTACTTATAGAGGTGGGGGTGTCCAGCACACAAACCAGACCCAAACCCAACTTGGGTTCATCCCAAACCGACTCAGTTCGACTCAAACTGATACAAATTGTCCCAATGGCTGGGTGCAACCAACTAGGCGCGCAGGCCTTATGTGTATGGCGCACAAGCACTTGGTGATGCGCCATATGTGGCCTCCTGCATGGTGTCCTCCTCCTCATGCTAGTCATCAGCCTCCCTCTCATCCCTCGTGTCCATGTGCATGATCACCACGTCTTGATCCAGCTACTTGAACTCCTCGTTACCTCGTGCTATGCCTTCTTCTCCCATCAACCTGAGTATGAAAACACACAAAGACTTAGGCAGTAAAGAATTCTCATTAATGAAATAATCAGAATCTATTAGGAGCAAATTCACGTGTTGTTCTATTAGCTTGGCACGGGCTCTTGTAACAGATCCAATACTGATTTCATCATTGGATTTCTTCTTTGCAGCAATTGGTTGTTCAACATCATGAGGTAGAGATGGAACAAGATGTCCTCATCATCTCCCCCCTCCCTTCAAAAGGCATCGACCTCGATGCTCCAAGGTCTTCTCCATCATATGGTGACAAATCAGCAATGTTGAAGTTGTTGCTAATGCCACCAAACTCAGGAATAGGAATATCAATCGAGTAGGCATTGCCATTTATCTTGGCTAGCACCTTGTAAGGACCAGCACCACGCGCTGCAACTTGGAATGCCTCAGTTGTGGGAACCTATCCTTGCACATATGCACCCAAACCATATCTCCAGGTTGAAATAAACCTTGCTTTCTTGATTGGTTTCTTGTAGCAGCAATGTTCTTGCCTTTCTTCTCAATAGCCTCTCGTGTCCTCTCATGAATTTTCTTCACATAATCTGCTCTTTTTTATGCCTCCATATTTACTAACTCATACAATGGAAGAGGCAACAAATCTAGCAGTGTGATTGGTTTGAAGCCATACACCACCTCAAAAGGACAAAGCTAGGTAGTAGTGTGCACTGCTCTTTTATAAGCAAACTCAACATGTGGCAAACACTCCTCCCACTCACACAGATTTTTCTTGATCATAGCTCGCAACAATTGTGACAATGTTCTATTCACCACCTCCATTTGACCATCAGTTTGGGGATGACATGTAGTACTGAACAACAACTTCATTACGAGCTTTCCCCATAGTGTCTTCCAGAAGTAGCTCATAAACTTCACGTCCCTATCAGAAACAACTATCTTTGGCACTCCATGCAAGCGTATGATGTCCCTGAAAAACAGGTTAGCAATATGCGACACATCGTCGCTTTTGTGGCATGCAATAAAATGTGTCATCTTAGAAAATCTATCCACTACCACAAATATAGAATCATGACCGTGTTTCGTGCGTGGAAAACCTAACAAAAAATCCATACCAATGTCTTGCCATGGTGTGGTAGGTGTAGGTAGTGGTGTATACAAACCGTGAGGCTTTGGTTTTGACTTGGACTTGTTACATGTAATGCAGCGCCTAACAAACCTGTCCATGTCGTGCCTCATCTTGGGCCAATAAAAGTGATCAGCTAGCATGAGCAATGTCTTCTCACACCCAAAGTGACCCATCAATCCTCCTGCATGTGACTCCTACAACAAGAGCAAATGCACTAAAGATTCTGGAACACATAGTTTGTTAGCACAAAACAAAAATCTAACATGTATGTGATACTTGTCCCATGCATTTAAAAGCATACACAAACGATATGGTTCAGCAAAATCATGATCAATTGCATACAAATCAAACAATCTCTCTAAACCAGGAATTTTAACATCTAGATGTGTCAATAACATGTTCCTCCTAGATAGAGCATCAGCAACAACACTATCTTTCCCTTTTTATGGTTAATTATGTAGGGAAACGACTCAATGAACTCAACCCACTTAGCTTGGCGCCTATGCAAGTTAGATTGAGCTTTCAGATATTTTAAATCTTCATGATCAGAATCTATGATAAATTCTTTTGGCCATAAATAATGTTGCCAAACCTCAAGAACTCTAACAAGCGCATACAATTCTTTGTCATAAACAAGATAATTCAGTCTAGCACCAGAAAGTTTCTAGCTGAAATAAGCAATAGTTCTACCTTCTTGAATCAACACACCACCAATTCCTATACCACTAGCATCACATTCAACTTCAAATTGCTTAGAAAAATCTAGCAGCGCAAGTAATGGTGCAGAAGTTAGCAAACATTTCAGCTCATCAAATGCATGATCTTGTGTAGCACCCCAAACAAAAGGCACTCATTTCTTAGTTAATTCATTCAATGGTGCAGCAATAGTACTAAAGTCTTTCACAAAATGCCGATAGAAACCAGTAAGATCGTGAAAAATTCGTACTTGACTAACATTGATGGGAGTAGGCCTATTTTGAATTGCTTCAATTTTAGATGAATCTACTCTGACCCCATGCTTAGATACAACATATCCCGAAAATATGACCTTATCTTTTGCAAATGTGCACTTCTCAAGATTAGCATACAATTTAGCATCACGCAACACTTGCAAAACTTGTCTAATATGATCACAATGTTCAGATTCATTGCGGCTGTAAATAAGTATGTCATCAAAATATACAACCACAAATCGACCAATAAACTCTCTCAAAACATGATTCATTAATCTGATGAATGTACCAGGTGCATTAGTAAGACCAAAAGGCATAATTAGCCACTCATATAAACCAAATTTAGTTTGGAAAGTGGTTTTCCATTCATCCCCTTCTTTCATCCTAATTTGATGATAACCACTACGCAAATCAATTTTAGAGAAAACAGCAGCACCACACAATTCATCTAGCATATCCTCTAAGCGTGGAATAGGATGACGATATCGAATAGTGCTGTTGTTAATAACTCTACAATCTATGCACATGCGCCATGTACCATCTTTCTTAGGCACCAAAATAACAGGAACATCACAAGGACTAAGAGAAACATGAATATACCCTTTGTCTTGTAGTGCTTGCACTTGCTTATGTATTTCCTTCATTTCTTCGGGGTTGGTCCTGTATGGCACTTGGTTGGGGAGGCTAGCGCCTGGTATGAGATCAATGTGGTGCTCAATTCCATGCAATGGTGGCAGCCCTGCTTGTACCTCCTCTGAAAACACATCGCCATATTCCTGCAAAACAGTACACACACCAAGAGAAACATGTTGCATATCATGAGAAACTAAAAACTCGCCTTTCTACATAAGCACAAGATGCATGACGATAGGATCCTCTCTAAATTCTCGCATGTCTTCTTTGGTGGCTAATATAAGCAAACTAGGCTCTCTCGCATTTTTCGCTATATTGTCACTCACGGCTATTACATTGTTCTCTCGTTCAGGTGGTTATTCAAAATTCACTTACATTTTCTGATGAGACTCGTTCACAATTAGGTGCGGTGACATATGATGTAGATGTATTTTCTTGCCCTTGAACTCCAAGTGATAAGTGTTGGCGTGGCCATTGTGTTGCACATAGCAATCATACAACCATGGCCGACCCAACAATAGATGGCAAACAGTCATAGAAACCACAACAAACTCAATGGAATCCTTGTATGGTCCTATCTAAAAATTCACACGCACCATATGATTCACCTTCATCTCTCCATTGTCACTCAGCCATTGTATGTAGTATGGGTTTGGATGAGGCAAATACTTCAAATTCAGCTTGGCACATAATTCTTTGATTGCAAGATTGTGGTAGATACCTCCATCAATCATCACCTTACAAGCTTTTTTGGGGCCAACTAGTGCTTTTGTTTTAAATAGATTGCAGCGCTGTGAATCAGCATGTGGCTGCACACTAAGAGCACGCTGCGAGACAAGAATAGTAGGCGCTGGAGAAGCGAAGGCATCTATGATGCCTTCACTTGTGTACCCATCATCATCGGAAGCATATGGGTCAGCGTCATCTCCAGTCTCATATTCATTGTCATCGTTCATAATCATCACTTTTCTGTTTGGGCACTCTCTCTTGAAGTGTCCCTTGCTTCCACATGTATGACATAGCATATCTCGATTACGGGCTGTAGACATGTTGGAACCTGAGGTAGCACTAGGAGCAGCAGGTTTCGTAGGGTGTGAAACAGTGGTGGTTGGTTTTGTTGCTAAAGAAGAGGGGCGGCTGGCGGCGCCCTCACTAGGCGTGTAAGGGGCGGTTGTGTTCTGTTGGAGAACCGCCCAGTTGTAGAATAACGGGCTTTAATGTGAGCTTCTTCGGCTAATTGGGACTCAGCTTCTCTTGCATGATGTAGCAGCTCGTTCATTGTATTGTATTGGTGATGCCTAACAGTACCCTTGATGTTATATTTCAGCCCATGGAGAAAACGTTGCATAGTCATCTCAGCAAATTCTCTAATCGGGCACACTGTAGCAACATCTCCATCTCCATGTAATATGCATCAACCGTCATGGAACCTTGCTTCAATTGTGTCAATTTATCATAAACTATCCGCAAGTAATTAGTGGGGACAAAACAAGATCGCATGATCTCCTACATATTGTGCCATGTAAGAATAGGTAAATCATTGTCTTCTCGTCGATCGCGCACAATGCTATCCCACCAACGCAAAGCATAGCCATCAAATTCTGAGGAAGCAAGCTTGATCTTCCTATCTTTAGCGTAGTCGTGCAAATGCCATAATTCTTCATCTTGATCTCCCATGTGAGGTACTCTTCTACATCAGTGGAGCCTTCAAATCTAGGAATTGTGAACTTAGGCTTGCCAAGCCATCATCCTCCTGAAGTGGTACACGCCGAGCACCAAGAGGTGGTGGACTTCAACCAGCACTGTGACTAGAAAGCATAAACCCTAATAACGCGGAAAGAAAACCCTAGATGATCTACGACTCCAAACAGAAGAAAAGTGACGCAAAAGAAACAACCAGTAAACTAAAACTTGACTTCAATGCAATCTAGGCTATGGCGAAAATTAAGAACCCTAATATTTTTGGCTTTTCTGTATAGGAAGAAAAACAACTAAACCAGGGGTGACTTTGGTGGATGCTTACTGAGGTAACACAAGAAATCTAATACCAAGATGATATGGGGTGGCCCAATCTTCTCAGTAAGCGGTGGCGTAGATGATGACGCTGGAAAGATAAATTGGTGTCGCCGATGATCACTCCTCGCTAGAGCCCTGATGTCAATGCAGCAGCTCTCTACCCTTTAGATATTCACAACTTCACACACTTGCGCAACGTAGCTGTCGACCGTGAAACGGTTAGAATTGCAATATACTAATTCTTAATGGAACAGCAGATCACACTTGACTTGTAGTATATAATTCTCTAGATCGAAATGAATTGGAGACACGATTCAAGATGAATTCTTATAGAAGTTCAACAGAATTCTAGGGTTTATCATAAATGTAATCTAACCGTAATTGTGGGCACTCGAAGAGTACTTATAGAGGTGGGGGCGTCCACCACACAAACCAGACCCGGACCCAACTTGGGTTCAGCCCAAACGGACTCAGTTCGACACGAACTGATACAAACTGACCCAATGGTTGGGCGCATCCAACTAGGCATGCAGGCCTTATGTGTATGGCACACAAGCACTTGGTGGTGCGCCATATGTCGCCTCCTACATGGTGTCCTCCTCCTCATGCTGCTCGCCGGCCTCCCTCTCCTCCCTCGCATCCATGTGCATGATCACCATGTCTTGCTCTAGCTGCTTCAACTCCTCGTTCCCTCGTGCTATGCCTTCTTCTCCCATCAACCTGAGTATGCAAACACACAAAGACTTAGGCAGTAAACAATTCTCATTAATTAAATAATAAGAATCTATTAGGAGCAAATTCACGTGTTGTTCTATTAGCTTTGCACGGACTATTGTAACAGGTCCAATTCTGATTTCATCATTGGTCTTCTTCTTTGCAGCAATTGGTTGTTCAACATCATGAGGTAGAGATGTAACAATAGTAGGGATGTCCTCGTCAGAATGACTTTGAAAACTTCAAAGGAGAAGGACACTATTGTTCATAAAAGGATAGAACAAGGTTTGAGTAGAATTGATATAATGGAGGAGGTCATTGATAAAGTAGGTTCTGTTTTCGCACCCTCTACAACTAATGCTAGTACCGCTCGAAATAAAGTTCCTAAGTTCATAGACATTCCTAAGAACATTAGTACACCTCCGGCAAAAAGAAACGGAGATCTCAAAATGATTAGTGTTCATACCAACTTTATAAAGTTGGTGAAGTATACTAGTTTTAAGCCTCCTATTGTTCCTATTGTTCATGGTTGTGTTTTTAAGGAGCTTGATGTCAAAGATGACAACACTTGAAACTTTGCATTATGCTTAGCTAGGGGCATAAAACAATAGCACTTGTTGGGAGGCAACCCAATAGTTACCTTTATTTTTGATTTTTACTTTCTATCTCGGTTTGATAATATGATTATTTCCTATGTAATGATTGTGTTTTTATGTTTTAATTAGTTTTTGTGCCAAGTAAATCCTTTGGTATGACTCATAAGATGAGTAGAATTGATACGGTGCAAAAACAGAAACTTTATCGCCTAGTACAGAATTTCTCTAATTTTACTGGAACGTCCCTTTGATCTAACAAAATTACACAATATTGTTATACAAAGTCTTAAGGTTTAACTAATTTGTCAGAACTTTTAGACTTACAAAAGTATAGGCAATTTACAGATCACTACAGACTGTTCTGTTTTAGACAGATTCTATTTTTGCTTGCATAGTTTGCTTGTTTTGATGATGCTATGAATTGTATCGGGGGCTATAAACCATGGAGAAGTTAGAATACAATAAATATTATGAAATTATGAAATATGAATCAATTTATAAAAATACCTAAATTATTTTATATGTTGCTTATACTAACGGATCTTATGAGGTTTTGTTAAGTTTTGTGTGATTGAATTTTCCAAGTTTTTGGTGCTATCACGATGGACAATGGAATACGGAGAGGAAAGAGCCTAAGCTTGGGTATTTCCAAGGAACCCCCTAGGTAGTATTCTAGGAATACTTAAGCGTCTAAGCTTGGGTATGCCACAGAAGGCATCCCTTCTTTCGTCTCAATCCATCGGTATGACACTTGGAGCTATATTTTTATTCATCACATGATATGAGTTTTGCTTGGAGCATCATTTGCTTTTGTTTGCTTTTAGATTTAGTTTGACACAATCATCGTTTGCAGGACACATCTATTTGATAGAGACATGCCTTCATCATAATTTGTTAAAATACTCTATGTGCTTCACTTATATCATTTGAGCTTAGCAGTTGCTCTAGTACTTCACTTTTTTTCTTTCCGAGCACGGTGGAGTATAGATTTTATAGAAATAATTGTACTCTCATTCTTCACTTATATTTGTTTGAGAGTTCCTAAATAGTGATGGTAATTTGCATGGTCCATAAGACTAGAACAAAAATAACAGATATTCAATGAGTGATAATCAAAACCAGCATGTAGCACATAAAAGAGAAATTGTGCGTTAACGATACTGATGTGGTAATATGAAAAGATGTGAGTGCATCATTGTTGATTCGTAGAAGTGTCGGTGTTAAGAGGTGTTAACTTCTTGTTTGTCTAAAAATTAAAAAGGCATGGTGGGGATGTGTGAGCATTTCTATTCCTTGTTAAAATCCTAGTGTTGTTGCGGGTCGGGGGCGCGCGATTTTTTACCTCCTACCAACCTCCTCCCTCGTGGCATGAGAGCAGTACCTTGATTTGCTATAAAACTGATAAAACTTTACAGTAAGTATATGAGTTCTATATGACTAATGTGAAACCATGGGCATACGCAATCTCACCTCCTCATATTTTTCTAGCCTCTTCGGTATTGTGCCTTTCCCATTCTCACCTCGAGGATCGGTGCAACCTTCACTGGTGCATCCAAACATGTGACATAATATTCTCTGTAACACATAAGCATCATTACATTTTGGTCAAAACAACCACCATACCTATCTAATATGGCATTTCGATAGCCATTCCGAGATATATTGTTGTGCAAATTCCATTGCCACATCATATGACTAGTTCGTTCATCATCATATTGCTTTGCATCATCATATAGAGTTGACATAGTATTTGTGGCAAATCCACCATTCATCATATTTTCTACATGTCAGGCTAGATCATTGTACATCCTGGTACACTGCTAGAGGCATTCATATTGAGTCATATTGTTCCATAGTTCTTCATATCGAGTTTCATATTGGATTGTAAGTAAATAAAAGTGTGATGATCATCATTATCAGAGCATTGTTGTAGTGAGGAAATAAAAATGGGGGAGGCCAAATGATCCCACCATTCAAACAAATGATTAAAAAATGAGAGAAAAAGAGATAACGGATTTTTCTACTATCCTTTACCACACTTGTGCCTCAAAGTGGCACCTTCTTTTTCATATAGAGAGTGTCATGTTACAAAATTTTCATAAGCTAGTGGGAATAACTTTTCATTATTATAAACTTGGCTTGTATATTCCGTTGACGGGCTTCCTCAAATGCTCGAGGTCTTCATGAGCAAGCATGTTGGATGCACACCCCACTTAGCTTTAGTTGAGCTTTCATACACTTATATCTCTAGTGCATCATTTGCATGGCAATCCCTATTCCTTGCATTGACATCTATTGGCACGCATATCCATAGCATGTTGGTATGCCTAGTTGATGTGAGATTATCTTCTCCACTTTTTACCCCTTTGATATCTACCACCATATTTTATTCCACTCGTATGCTATGTCCATGGTTCACGCTCATGTATTGCGTGAAGAATAAAATGTTGATACATATTGAAAAGGTACGATACAATTGTCTGACTTGGACATCGTGGTGCTTAACATTGGTATTAATGTGGTAAATATGGAGCCATGCCTTCCTAATATAATAAGATGAACGGGGGTAAACATTCTTTGAGGATCGTATACTTTGAAAGATTGATGATTTTGTTGCTTATGCTTATACGTATTGCTATGTTAATATTTTTAAATTCATCATTTCTCAATGAGCATACATGCAAAAGATTACATATTGGGTAGCATGTCACATCAAAAAAAATTATCATTTACCTACTCAAGGACGAGCGGGAATTACGCTTGGGGATGCTTGATAAGTCTCCAACATATCTATAATTTTTGATAGTTTCGTTCTGTTATATTATCATTCTAGGATACTTTGTGAGTAATAATTTACCAATTTATATTATTTTTGATCACTAGCCTATTGACCTGTGCCAGTTTTTGTTTTCTGTGTGTTTTTTAATTTTCAAGTTTACAGTACCAAACGAAGTCCAATTGCCCCGAAACTTTTTTATGTTTTTTTGGACCAAAAGAAGACCTGGAAGCTTCAGGGGGAGACCGGAGGCTGCACGAGGGGGCCACAAGACAACCGGGCACACCTAGGGGGTGGTCACACCCTAATGGCTTGTGCCTCCCCGGCGCACATCCTGACCCTGTTCTCTGGCCTGTAAATTCACATATATTCAAAAAAAAACTGGAAGACATCACGAAACACCTTTTCTACCGTCGCAAGTCTCTGTTCCACCGTGATCTCATTTGGAGCTTCGTTCGGGCATCCTGCCGAAGGTGGAATCGATCATGGAGGGCATCTTCATCAATCTTTCTGCCCACATGATGAGGTGTGACACCATAAACCTACGGGTCGGTAGTTAGTACCTAGATAGCTATCTCTCTCTCTCTCTTGTGATCTTCAATACAATGATCATTGCATCTTCGCTAGGGAAAACTATGGCACCAGGGTCTATTCACTTATATATTTACAAACTTATCAATACCTTGTTGTTCTTATTTACCTTTTATTTTATTTTGCAATTTTTAATTATCTACTAGTATCTACACACTAAACTTGCTTGCAAATAACAAGATTAAGGGGATTGACAACCCTCTTGCCCGCAATGGGTGCAAGTTGTTTACACTTTTGTGTGCAGCCATTGAAGACGGTTGTGGACCGATATTCCTATTGGTACGATAAACCTTTGTTTCATAACTGAGGAAAATACCTACCCAAATTTTGCTACAATTACCCGTTCCTCTTCACGAAAAAACCAACGCGGATCACAAGTATCAATGTGCAATCCGAATGGAGATATATCTTTGGGATTCCCTGTGTTGGATGGTAGGCACATCTCACAGGACTTTTGCTATATGTCTATTTGTGATGACGCTCCCAAACGCACACACTCTCTTTTAGCATGGCATGCGTGACTGGACGGTGGCATCGCTGACAATTTATCTGTGTCTTGTGGGATAGCCCCCCCCCCCATCGCCTACACAGGAAAGGTGACGGTTTATAATTGCGTCATGGAAAGGGGGAGAAATCGTTTGTATAGCACGTGGCAATACTAGTGACATGTACTAAAGATACGAGTATACAAGATGGCTTACACTCGCAACAAGCTACAACATAATATCTCAGTACATCCATACATAGCTATCATCTTAAAAGAAGAGCGGGATTCGACTATGGATGAAAATCAAACGAAAAAAAATATTATGTCCACCCTACTAATCCCAGGTTGCTGACCTGGAACCCAACCTATGATCGTTGAAGAAAAAGAACTCCAAATAGAACAAGCATCGCTCTCACATCAAAGCATTACATTACATGTACTTGCACCTATTGTTGTAGTAATTTGTGAGCCACGAGGACTTAGCAATCTCATTACCAAGGGTATGAAGACTAGAAAAGTTTAATGGATGAGGAATGGTTAAGTGGTGAGGTCGAAGTCGCACTAAGTATTTTATCTGGCTAACCTACAAGTACAATAATAAGAAGGGTGATCCATTCATAAACCAACGTGAACTAGTAATGATCAAGAAGTGATCCTGAGCACCTACTTATGAGTATATCATAACCCCACCATGTTCTCCTCTTGGTTCAAACCTCGCAAGAAGAGACGGTCACGGTTATGCACACGGTTGGTGTATTGTAAGTAGGTTTAGTGTCAAGTTCTCTAAAACTGGGTATTATAAAGTTTCCTAGTCGCCATGTAACCGCTGGCACAGCTTTTCGATAGATTTTACCCTCCAGGGGTGCTCCAACTTGTCCATCACAAATTAACCACAAGTTGCATTGAAAAACCTCAACCACGGGATAGACCGAAGTGTCCTTGGGATTCTAGTGCACAAGACATTCGTCAAAGTTAAAACAAATCCAACAAGACCTCCCGGCAAGCAAAATCCCGATAGGAGCCGCAAGTATCTCATTCTCAGGGCACTACCAGACGAGCAGTACGTACAGCGCCAAATTAAACACCTGAGTTGCCTCGGGGTGGACCTGCAAGTGGCTTTAGTTTGGACCAACACTCATGAGGAGCACTGGACCGGTTTGTTGATTAATTATCCACGGGGGGCGGCAAGTCTCTATGCAACTTTTATTAGGTTGGAGAATGGTAAAACCAATGTTGGGCCTTGCGGTAAGAGTTTTATTCTAGAACAAATTATCAAGGGGGTCCCCATAAGAACCCCAAACATGTTAGGAGCGCTCATCAAGGAACATAACACCGGCAATCGGTAACTAGGGAGGTAAGAGTGTAACAAAACACCAAGCAAAAGGCCAAGCCTTCCACCCTTTACCAAGCATATAGATGCATGAATTAAAAATAAAGAATAATGCCATGTCCCAAAATGGGAGAAACGGCACCTGCAACTAGCAACGCTATAAGAGGGGTTGAGCAAACAGTAACATAGCCAAACAACTGTTTGCTCGGACGGTGGAGGTTAGAGGCTTATCGTGGCAATTTTTGGAAGCCTTGACAAACAAGTGGTAGGTAGCGAGACATAGCGATAGAAACAATACAACTAGCATAGCAGTGATAGTAGTGATATCCAAGGTAATGTTCATCTTGCATAGAATTCCGCGTGGAAGAAGATCGAGTCTGTGAAGTAGTCGAACAAGCATAGTCGAATGAATCATGACACTCCAAAACGTTATCTGACTCTTGCGAGAAGAATTGAAACTAGAAAGAAGCTAACAACAAGATAGAGAAACAAGCATAATCATTGCATGATGAACAATCAAGTATGATGCATCTCCGTTGAAGATGCATGGCAATGCAACAATCAAATACTACACATTAAGTGAGGCTCAATATACAACGGGTTGCATATTAACGAAACTTCACATTCAATTATTTAGTTCACTCTCGATTAGGTACCCAATAATTTTAAAAGTTGTTAAACATGGAAAGAGGTGAAGCATAAATAATCTATCTATCTAGGCATTTAAATGAGGCTGGAAACAACATATAGCATTTCTGAAACGATCCCATATGTGAATTTGGAAATTGGTACAGACCTGTCCTAAACACATATTTATTGTTGTTAAACAGAAAAAGTAAGTGTACCACGTTATTCTACACATTTTCTAGTTAAGTTCCATATATAATTTATTGAATTCAGATCTACGGTTATTTAGCTATGAAATAGATCATTTTAGCATGACATTTCTACAAACTAAATCCAAACAACATTTTTAACATTTTTAACATGGGTGAAAGTTGCATATTGTAGAACTACACAAAATTCTAATCATTTTTCATATATAAAACATCTTTATCCAATGCATGGTTGTGGAATAATCATATGCATGAAGTTTGAGGGGTTTTGTGCAAATTTGTTTTTCTGTTATTAATAGATAAATTCGCAACATGGAAAACAAACACTATCTGGCCGAATCTGCAATGGAGTCTGAACATAGTTGAGTGCAAGACAACTTGGCGAAGGGTAGCCATGGTCGATTGCTCACCTAGTGGGCTGAGCCCACACGATGGACAAGGTCAGGCAGGCTGCCGCAGTGTAGAGGTTGTTGGGCTGGCGGTGGATCGGCAAATTGGTCTAGCCCAGATGTGGCTTGTGCATGAAGCAGAGGAGGCAAGGTCGCGCTCGATGCAAAGGAGGCTTCGCGCGTCTTCCTCACTGTAACAGAAGGAGGTGGCATTGCATGCATTCCAGGAAGAAGAGCGGGGGAGCGGCATTGGTATTTCCCGCGTGCACGCGAGATGGAGATGGCGGGGATCAGCCGGGGAAGAGGCAAAGCTCGACGCAGGGCTACCGAATCTTGTCGGACCTGAGGTCGGACGGCATGCGATAGCGAGGACTTGAGGGCGAGGCAGGGATGGCAGCGATACTAGTAGTGGGGCTTGGCGGTTTTGGTCATTGGGAGTCCATTTCTGGTGGCGGTGGTACTTGACGGCGCCAGCGACGGAGCTCCATGCTTCGGGCAGCCATGGATGCCCTAGCCTTCCTATTCCTGGTTGAGAGAGAGAGAGACAGATGGATGGAGAGAGAAAGAATAGAATGCAGCAAGAGGAGAAGGAAAGAGCGAGGTCGCGCTAGCAACTCTGGTAGAGGATGATCGAGGGAAGCAAGGGAGTACTCGCTCTCCTTTGATTCTAGATTGGATGAAATGGGCAGGTGATGGTGCTGGGTTGGATAGGGATCTATCCCAAGGGGAGGTAGTTGATAACCCATAAGTATAGGGGATTGCAACAGTTTTCGAGGGTAGAGTATTCAACCCAAATTTATAGATTCAACACAAGGGGAGCCAAAGAATATTTGAAGGTATTAGCAGCTGAGTTGTCAATTCAACCACACCTGGAGATTAATTATCTGTAGCAAGTGATCAGTGGTAAAATAATATGATAGTTTGGATAGTAGTGACAGCAGTAACAGTAACGGTAACAGTGATAGCAGTAATTTTGTAGCAAGTGTAACAGTGATCATAGCAGTAGTAACTTAGTAGAAACAATATAAGATAAATTCGTGGGCATTGGATCGGTGACTTGTTGGATGATATTCATCATGAGACAGTTATAACCTAGGGCAATATGGCACCAGCTCCAGTTCATCAATATAATGTAGGCAGGTATTCTGTAAATAGTCATACGTGCTTTATTAAAAGAACTTGCATGACATCTTTTGTCCTACCCTCCCGTGGCAGCGGGGTCCATACTGGAAACTAAGGGATATTAAGGCCTCCTTTTAATAGAGAACCAGAACAAAGCATTAACACATAGTGAATACATGAACTCCTCAAACTACGGTAATCACCAGAAGAAGTCCCGGCTATTGTCACTCCGAGGTTACCGGATCATAACATGTAGTAAGTGACTATAACTTGCAAGATCGGATCTAAAACATGGATATAACGATGATAACATAAACGGTTCATGTACCGACCCGACCTGAAACGGTCAAATCTCAGGTGTGTCCGTACCATCCCAAGATCATGCTGGTACACACGCAGTACATCAATGTATATAACAGAGTTCAATCACACATGCTTTATTAATCGAAATCTCATATAGAGTCATGATTACAAAAGTAACTTGGCTAAAAGCCAACTCATGAGATAGCGCTATCAAAATCCCGCGGAAGCCTGAAGGTAGCTGAGTCCATCTAACTCCAAAGGGCAACACCGAGCATAGGAGTAGACCTCACACTTCATCGGAGCAAACCTCTGCAACATGAGACGTTGCAGCCGTGTAGGTCAGCATATGGAATATGCTGGCAAATCACAAAAAAATGATAAAAACAATAATGCTATCACAACTATATGCATTTGGTTGACGGTGGCAAAGGTCTGAGTTTTGCATAAAAGCAAAAAAAATCCCTACAACAAAGGGGCATCATGAAATTACTACAAAATGTTGGTTGTTTAATGAGATGGTTCCGCCAACCAAATCTCATAACCCAATTATTATCTTGTACCCTCATCAATTACCATCAAGTGTGGTGTTGAGAGTTCCTGATAGTATCATTTCCAGAGGCTCAATTGTCCGTAACCGGGGACACGGCTAATCGATTAGATTTAACACTCTGCAGAGGTTTGCGCACTTTTCCCGCAAGATTTGGTCCCTCCGTTTATCTCCTCACACTTCAGGGTGTTTGAGAACCAGATGACCAAAACATGGTCTTTCAAAGAGTTTCCCTAACCCCCGGTTAAGAGTTCAGGTTAGAGTTACCACTAAGAGCAACCAAGCCAGATCCCATAATGACTTGCGGTTGCACAGGTAAGCTTCCGGTCGTGACGTATACATCCTTCTCTTTGAGTCTAGGTGGATTTGTCCATTGGTATCTCTCCAACAGGGTTAGGTTCACTCCTTTGAGGTATTCAACGGGCGCCGATGAATGGTTCACAAACACTGGGAATTACAGCCGCCTATCAAGGTGCACAGCCACTGGTTACTCCAGGGAGCCTATTTCCAAATCCAGCCAGTAGGTGTATTAAAGTTTGTCTTGAATCATGAAGTCTTCATCTCGTCGAAGTAGCCTTGATCACGTCAAGTGGTATTCATCATTTTAAATTGGTCCTCATCCAAAATACTCACAACTCCCATGTAACACTCAACCAAAACCTCGTCTACTTAAGCATAGCATCAAATAAAAATAGCGTCCCGGGCCAGGTTAACAGGGGATTTGTGGGGTGTCCTACTTCATGATACTAGTCAACAATTTTAATACTCCTACTACATGCATGGTGGAAAATATCATCTAATGCAAACAAAACTTGCGTAAAACATGATCAAATGACTTGCCTTGATGACGGTCTTGAAATTCTAAAGCTTCGTAATAACAAGCTTCACACTCCGGATAATCTAACGAAACAAACAATTCACACAATAAGCAAACACATTCCCAAATAATAAATAACATCGAGTGAAAGTAATATAAGACCGTCAAGGAAAACAAGAATGAAATCAAAGGAAACCAAAAAATGCAACGAAAACTTTAAAGAAAACTAGAGAGAAATCAATTTACACAAATTCTATCATAGCAACATTAAATTATACTAAACACTCAATAACAGAAAAGAACTAATTAAACAACTATTTAATAGCAACCAATTTAATAAACAATTAACTAGAAAAAGGAAATGCTTTAATAGCTAAAATTACTATCTAGTTATCACCAAACAACTACAACAACAATAAAAACACCAATACCATAACAAAATATTATAAAAACTAATATGTTTCTAATTAACAGAAACAACCATAAAAATAATTTGATGTGGCAAAAGAATTACTTTTGTGACGATAAAACTATTCTATTTACTCTAGTTAAAAACCTACACGACAATACAACAAAACAATAGCTAAAATAGTAATAAATTATTATAAAATCTATCTACTGTAGTCTAACAGAACCATATAACCACATGTGAAAATCTACAAAGAGAACTAACTAAAAATAATTAAAAACAATAATTAAATGACTAAAACAACTATATAAACAAAACAGTACAGTTTTAGTTAAAATCCTAATTTAAATAAATCAATAAATCAATAAACCAAAGCTAATGGACAGACAAATCAATAACAAAACAATGGCAAAAAGAATCAATCAAAAATATATTATAAATCTCAAGATATTGCCAAATTAGTGATTTGAACAAAATTAAGAAAACTCACAATTACATTACTCAAATTTGAAATCCAAGCGCACCATCAGAAACTAAATAAAATTTTGAAACTGTAGCAAAAAGAATCACTCAATTTGGAGTTCTATACTAATTGATATGAAGTTTCTAAGATTGCTACTTTTCTGAAAAAAACTGCAATACGGGATTTCGTTGATCTCACCAGAGTAGTCACCGGAGTTGGGGAAGAAGGGTTAGATGAGCTCAGGTCCGGTGATGTAGTTACTCCCAGTGGAAGACGAGCTCGGGACAGTGAAGGGGTCGTCGCGGCAACCTCGGGAGAGGCCGTGGTAGGGCCAACCGTGCATCACACGGCGGTGGAGAAGCCGCCGGAGTTGACGAACTCCGATGAGCAATTGCTCTGGATGGGGAGGATGGTTTGGGCTCTCATTGGTAAAAATCGGTCGAGTGAAATGAGAGGGACCTCTAGGGGGCTTTATATAGGGTCGACGATGGCCGAGTGCACGATGGCAAGGCGAGCAATTCCGGCCATGGCCGCATTTTTTTGCAGCGGCGATCTCGGCCATCAATGGCCATCAATACGAACGGAGGCGGGGAAAGGAAGGTAGGGGGTGGCAGGAAGCTTCCTCGGGGAGGGGAGGAAGTAAAGGGGCACCGATGCACAAGGATCACGGAGGTGGTGTTGCAGCAGCAATCTGGGAGCAGTTGAAGGAGAGGTGGAAGACGACCTCGTGAGGGAGGCCCAGCCTCCCATGGGCTGTGCAGTTTTTTTATTCAAATAGTGAGAAAGAAAAAAAGAATGGCCGAATAAATAAAAGTTTAATATAGACATCTTATATATGAAAATGACCAGAAAAATATTTCCTAAAACATGAACATATGTTCAGAGCCGAAACAAAATCTCACAAAATCAGAAAATTCAAACAGTGTTGATGTTGCAAATAGAATGCAAAGAAAACATTTTGAAAATACCAAAAAAAATTCAAATTCATCTTCCTCAATTTTTATGTTGAAGGGAATCACTTTACCCTATTTTCCATATATTTTATTTTTGGATAAAATATTTTTTAAACCAATTTCAAAAATGGCATTGAAACCTAATATGAAATATTTCAGAAATAGTTTTCCGAGTTTTATAAATTCAAATAAGATTCAAATGGCCCCTGGTTTGGAGTGTCATGTTACTCCTCTCAAAATTTTGTCAAGGGAATTTGAATTGTTTCAACCTTAAAATGGAACCAAATATGGAATGAACTCCGTAACAGAAAGATTTCAAATAGTTTTCAAATTCACCTTTCAAATGTTTTATTATGAAGAAGTCATGTCATCTTCTCTCGCTGATTTGGAATTGGATGAATTTGAATTCAAAAACAAAGGGGAAAGTCATTTCATTCCCTCTCATTCAAAAGTTTCAAATTTTCACTCAAATTCAATCACTCAATCAAACAATCGATCATTCATCTATTTATTATAACATTCCAAAATTTGGGATGTTACAGACCTACCACACTTAAAATGATCTCGTCCTCGAGATTCGAAGAGGCTAGAAGTAGGTTGGGGTTGGGGTATCATTGCAAATCCATTGATCATTATGTCCGGGGTGCTACTACACTTTGAAACGAAGTTATGGTTCCAAGAAAATTAATGTAATCCATCCTGATAATTGACGGTGTCAACCTTCTCATAATTCTGGGATAACTCTTCCACGGGGCTCTTCCGGTGAGGGCATAACCTTTTCCTCAAATCTTGAGTCCTTTCATCCTGGTAAGGTTCTTTCAAGACTGGATCTTCTGACACGCATGTCTCCAATACTAAATACTTATCGAAATATCATGGTAGTCAATCAATTAATGGTTTCTCCTATAGGAAATGGGTCTGGGTTAAATCTCACCGTATAATTCCTACGGTTGGCAACCGTCTACAAGGGTTCATCATCATACCATTCTAAGGCTTAAACAAAAGCTTTCAAAGAACGTCGTCTCTTTACTATGGGTAAGTCACTCAGATTTACCATTCCGAATATCAAGAGAAATGATAAGAGTAAGTCGTCATGGTGGCCAAGCCATGTCGCACCCAAATCATTACCTTGTATAAGGTTTAGCGAATCTCGTATTCTAACCCTTGGGCTTCCTCACAAGCATTGGTGTGATTTCTCTTATCCACGAACTGGGTTCGGGTAAATCCATGGGTTCTGCAAGCCAAAAAAATCAACTAATGTTTCTTCCCAACTCTAGGGTTTTACGTATCCTCCTATGAAATTATTATGACTTCGTTGCTAGATGTTCCATAGATTATTCCAGATATCTTCCTTCAATAGGATTGCTTGTACCTTGGTCAAATCCAGGGTCAGTGGTGAAGCTGGTCTAAAGTGGTCTGCCATGGGTCTAGGTGGGTACATACTTTTTCAAAATCACCCTTGATAGGAATGAGTGCAATGCACTAGAATCAAAGGTACCAATACAGTTGGTGTGTTTAACAAGAACTTACCAGTAACTGTATCCGGCTTTCCATTAACTCCCTCCACAGTAGTGTGATTCACCTGAGCTCGAGGAAAATGATGGGACTTCTAGTTGGGACCTTCATTGCCATCGCCGGGCTTTTTTTCCGGACAGTCAGTGGAATAGTGGCCATTCTTCCTGCAATTGTAGCAGGTGATGTGCTTCAAATTCTTCCGGGCCGGAGCCGAATGGTGTTGATTGTCATTCCCTCCATTGCCATTCTTATGACTAATGTAGTTGTTTCCTCCATGGTGAACATGTCCTCCATGGTTATGGTGGTTATGACCATCGAACTTCCCGGATGTTGAATTTGGTGCTACATGGGGCTTCTGATTACCTCCAGAATAAAGCTTGTCATACTTCCTCTTACGGTTCTCTATCTGTTGTTGCTTTCCCTCCAGAATAAGTGCCTTGTCTACCGGCTCCTGCTAAGTGTTGAAAGTAGCCACCATCAGTTGCATGCTCAACTCATCGTTGAGTCCTTTCAGGAACTTCTCGTGCTTGGCTGCATCATCAGCCACATCTCTTGGTGCATAATGGGCCAACATGCTGAATTCATCCACATACTGAGCCACTGAGCGATTCCGCTGGCGCAAGTTGCGAAACTCATGCTTCTTCAGACTCATGGCTCCAGCTGAGACATGAGCAGTACGGAAGGCCTGCTTGAACTGATCCCAAGTCACACTAGCAATGGGATACGTGGTCACGTAGTTCTCCCACCAAGAAGCTGCTGGTGCTTCCAATTGGTGTGCGGCAAAATGCACCTTCTCTACTTTTGTGCAACCAGTGGTAATCAACTCCCTTTCCATCTTGCGGAGCAAATCATCAGCCACAATGGGCTCGGTTTTTCTGGAAAAGGTGGGTGGATTCAGTCTCAAGAAGCGGGTGAGGGTGTCGGCCTAGGGTGGTGGGTTGTTGTTGTTGGCCTGGTTCTGGATCAATAGCTACATCAAGGCATTCTGTTGTTAGAGGAGTTGTGTGAGTTCCGGTGGGAAGGTGAAGTCGGGGTCACGTCTCGGAGGCATCTTGTGTTTTAGAGTGGAAGAGAATTAGCATAGAACAAGGGTCTCAAGGGAAAATAACACTACCCATATGCATGCAACAATCAATTAACACACCAATCACTTCCATCAAGACTCACACATCGATCGAACTAATCGAGAATCCACTCAACTAACGAATTTCTCTTGGTTACATGGTGGTCTGAATCTAGTTCTCATATGTGAAGGACTTCATCATGTCAACGTTGGCTCCAGCTTCTTCTTCGTCAGTGTCGTCTTTGTAGGGCATGGTCTCACCGGGTTGAGCAGACTCGGTGATGGGGCAACAACTATTTCAATGAATTAGAGAAGGGATAGAAATGAATAGAGAAGGGCATGGACCAACAGATACATAGGAAAATTTCCAAATTAAGTTTTTTTCCTATGGCCTTTCCAGTCCTAATGGTTACGTCCTACGGTCAGCGTGTGCTCTAATACCATATCTGTAGCGACCCGACCTGAAACGGTCAACTCTCAGGTGTTTCCGTACCACCCCAAGATCATGCCGGTACACACGCAGTACATCAATGTATATAACAGAGTTCAATCACACATGCTTTATTAATTGAAATCTCATATAGAGTCATTATTACAAAAGTAACTTGGCTAAAAGCCAACTCATGAGATAGCGCTATCAAAATCCCACGAAAGCCTGAAGGTAGCTGAGTACATCTAACTCCAAAGGGCAACACCGAGCATAGGAGTAGACCTCACACTTCGTCGGAGCAAACCTCTGCAACATGAGACGTTGCAGCCGTGTAGGTCAGCATATGGAATATGCTGGAAAATCACAAAAAAATGATAAAAACAATAATGCTATCACAACTATATGCATTTGGTTGACGGTGGCAAAGGTCTGAGTTTTGCATAAAAGCAAAAAAAATCCCTACAACAAAGGGGCATCATGAAATTACTACAAAATGTTGGTTGTTTAATGAGATGGTTCCGCCAACCAAATCTCATAACCCAATTATTATCTTGTACCCTCATCAATTACCATCAAGTGTGGTGTTGAGAGTTCCTGATAGTATCATTTCCAGAGGCTCAATTGTCCGTAGCCGGGGACACGGCTAATCGATTAGATTTAACACTCTGCAGAGGTTTGCGCACTTTTCCCGCAAGATTTGGTCCCTCCGTTTATCTCCTCACACTTCAGGGTGTTTGAGAACCAGATGACCAAAACATGGTCTTTCAAAGAGTTTCCCTAACCCCCGGTTAAGAGTTCAGGTTAGAGTTACCACTAAGAGCAACCAAGCCAGATCCCATAATGACTTGCGGTTGCACAGGTAAGCTTCCGGTCGTGACGTATACATCCTTCTCTTTGAGTCTAGGTGGAGTTGTCCATTGGTATCTCTCCAACAGGGTAAGGTTCACTCCTCTAAGGTATTCCAGGGGCGCCTATCAATGGTTCACAAACACTGGGAATTACATCCGCCTATCAAGGTGCACAGCCACTGGTTACTCCAGGGAGCCTATTTCCAAATCCAGCCAGTAGGTGTATTAAAGTTTGTCTTGAATCATGAAGTCTTCATCTCGTCGAAGTAGCCTTGATCATGTCAAGTGGTATTCATCATTTTAAATTGGTCCTCATCCAAAATACTCACAACTCCCATGTAACACTCAACCAAAACCTCGTCTACTTAAGCATAGCATCAAATAAAAATAGCGTCTCGGGCCAGGTTAACAGGGGATTTGTGGGGTGTCCTACTTCATGATACTAGTCAACAATTTGAATACTCCTACTACATGCATGGTGGAAAATATCATCTAATGCAAACAAAACTTGCGTAAAACATGATCAAATGACTTGCCTTGATGACGGTCTTGAAATTCTAAAGCTTCGTAATAACAAGCTTCGCACTCCGGATAATCTAACAAAACAAACAATTCACACAATAAGAAAACACATTCCCCAACAATAAATAACATCGAGTGAAAGTAATATAAGACCATCAAGGAAAACAATAATGAAATCAAAGGAAACCAAAAAAATGCAACGAAAACTTTAAAGAAAACTAGAGAGAAACCAATTTACACAAATTCTATCATAGCAACATTAAATTATTCTAAACACTAAATAACAGAAAAGAACTAATTAAGCAACTATTTAATAGCAACCAATTTAATAAACAATTAACTAGAAAATAGGAAATGCTTTAATAGCTAAAATTACTATCTAGTTATCACCAAACAACTACAATAACCATAAAAACACCAAGACCATAACAAAATATTATAAAAACTAATATGTTTCTAATTAACAGAAACAACCATAAAAATAATTTGATGTGGCAAAATAATTACTTTTGTGACCATAAAACTATTCTATTTACTCTAGTTAAATAACTACACAACAATACAACAAAACAATAGCTAAAATAGTAAATTATTATAAAATTTATCTACTGTAGTCCAACAGAACCATATAACCACATGTGAAAATCTACAAAAAGAACTAACTAAAAATAATTAAAAACAATAATTAAATGACTAAAACAACTATATAACCAAAACAGTACAGTTTTAGTTAAAATCCTAATTTAAATAAATCAATAAGTCAATAACTCAATGCTAATGGACAGACCAATCAATAACAAAACAATGGCAAAAAGAATCAATCAAAAATATATTATAAATCTCAAGATATTGCCAAATTAGTGATTTGAACAAAATTAAGCAAACTCAAAATTACATTACTCAAATTTGAAATCCAAGTGCACCATCAGAAACTACATAAAATTTTGAAATTATAGCAAAAAGAATCACTCAATTTGGAGTTCTATACTAATTGATATGAAGTTTCTAAGATTGCTACTTTTCTGAAAAACACTGCAATACGGGATTTCGTGGATCTCACGAGAGTAGTCACCGGAGTTGGGGAAGAAGGGTTAGATGAGCTCAGATCCGGTGATGTAGTTACTCCCAGTGGAAGACGAGCTCGGAACGGTGAAGGGGTCGTCGCGGAAACCTCGGGAGAGGCCGTGGTAGGGCCAACCGTGCATCACACGGCGGTGGAGAAGTCGTCGGAGTTGACGAACTCCGATGAGCAATTGCTCTAGATGGGGAGGATGGTTTGGGCTCTCAAGGGTAAAAATCGGTCGAGTGAAATGGCAGGGACCTCTAGGGACCTCTAGGGGGCTTTATATAGGGTCGAGGATGGCCGAGTGCACGATGGCAAGGCGAGCAATTCCGGCCATGGCCGGATTTTTTTGCAGCGGTGATCTCGGCCATCAATGGCCATCAATACGAACGAAGGCGGGGAAAGGAAGTTAGGGGTGGCAGGAAGCTTCCTTGGGGAGGGAAGGAAGGAAAGGGGCACCAGGGCCCGAGGATCACGGAGGTGGTGCTGCAGCAGCGATCTGGGAGCAGTTGAACTAGAGGTGGAAGACGACCTCGTGAGGGAGGCCCAGTCTCCCCTGGGTTGTGCAGTTTTTTTCATTCAAATAGTGAGGAAAAAAAGAATGGACGAATAAATAAAAGTTTTATATAGACATATTATATATCAAAATGACCATAAAAATATTTCCTAAACCATGAACATGTGTTCACAGCCGAAACAAAATCTCAAAAATCAGAAAATTCAAACAGTGTTGCTCTTGCAAATCAAATGCAAAGAAAACATTTTGAAAATACCAACATATTTTCAAATTCATCTTCCTCAATTTTTATGTTGAAGGGAATCATTTTACCCTATTTTCCATATATTTTGTTTTTGGATAAAAAAATTAAAACCAATTTCAAAAATGGCATTGAAACCTAATATGAATATTTCAGAAATAGTTTTCCGAGTTTTATAAATTCAAATAAGATTCAAATGGCCCCTGGTTTGGAGTGTCATGTTACTCCTCTCAAAAAAATTCAAGGGAATTTGAATTCTTTCAAACCTTCAAATGGAACCAAATATGGAATGAACTCCGTAACAGAAAGATTTCAAATAGTTTTCAAATTCACCTTTCAAAAGTTTTATTACGAAGAAGTCATGTCATCTTCTCTCGCTGATTTGGAATTGGATGAATTTGAATTCAAAAACAAAGGGGAAAGTCATTTTATTCCCTCTCATTCAAAAGTTTCAAAAAGTTTCAAATTTTCACTCAAATTCAATCACTCAATCAAACAATCAATCATTCATCTATTTATTATAACATTCCAAAATTTGGGATGTTATAGTTCAGATCTGAGTTCATGGCACCCGGGCCCAAAGTGACAAGCATTAAGCATGGCAAAGTCATAGCAACATCAATCTAAGAACATAGTGGATACTAGGGATCAAGCCTAACAAAACTAACTCGATTACATGATGAATCTCATCCAACTCCTCACCGACCAGCGAGCCTACGAAGGAATTACTCACTCCCGGTGGGGAGCATCATGGAATTGGCAATGGAAAAGGGTAGGTGATGACGAAGAACGAAGATCCACCTCTCCGGTGCTCCAAACGGACTCCAGATCTGGCCTCCCGGTGAAGAACAGGAGGTGGCGGCGGCTCCGTCTCGTGGATTGCGATAATTCTTTATCTCTGGTTTTTTCCTGGAATAATGTGATTTTATAGTGTCGGGATCTGGGTCTACGGGGCCACCAGGTGGGTACAACCCACCTGGGCGCGCTAGGAGAGGGGGCGCGCCCTGGTGGGTTGTGCCCACCCAGGTGCCCCTCTCTGGCAGGTCTTGGCTCTAGAAATTCTTATTATTGATATAAAAAATCCCCGCAAAGTTTCGTTCCATTCTGAGAACTTTTATTTTTGCATAAAAACAACACCATGGTAGTTCTGCTGAAAACAGCAACAGTCCGGGGTTAGTTTCATTCAAATCATGCAAATTAGAGTCCAAAATAATAGGAAAAGTGTTAGGAAAAGTAGATACGTTGGAGACGTATCAACTCCCCCATGCTTAAACCTTTGCTTGTTCTCAAGTAATTCAGTTGATAAACTGAAAGTGAAAAAGAAAAACTTTTACGAACTCTTTTGCTCTTGTTTGCATAAATAAGCTTAAACGGCACCCAGATTTTCAGCCAACATTATAACTAACCATGTCAACAATAACTCTTAAAGTTTATCATGACTCATATCAATGACATAATCAGCTAGCGAGCAATAGTAAGATATCTCAAACAGCAACACGTTGTCAAAACAACCATGATATAATATGACAATAATGGTATCTCGCTAGCCCTTTCTAAGACCGCAAAACATAAATGCAGAGCACCTCCAGAGTTCAAGCAGCGACTAAACATTGTAATTCATGGTACAAAAGATCCAGTCAAGATGCACCAAACATCAGCTACACACAATGCATAAATCATGACAACTGTGCTCTTCTCAGTTGCTGGCGCTTGTTTTAGAAGGTGATGACACAACTTAAAACTAAATAGACCCTTCGCAGAGGGAAGCGGTGATTTGCGGAGGTGCCAGAGCTCAATTTTTAAAACAGAGATGAATGATATTTTCAGGCATGCACCCTTCTCATTTACTTCACGACCATCAGTTATGAACATCTTCCATGCTAAGCATGCTAGTGGCGGTTCCCAAGCGATAAAAGTAAAGGGTTTTGACTCCATTGGGAGTTTTTGTTTGATTATTCGAGCGATTAACTCTTTTTGTATTTTGCAGTTTGGGACTGGGCATCCATATTACCGCCCTTTTCTCGTGCGATGGCAAGTGAATAAACACTCGACCTGAGAGTAACCCGCTTAGCATGGAAGATACTGACCACCTCCTGTCGTTCCATGAACGATCCAGGCACACAAAACGGATAATTTTTAGAAGTTTTTAGAGTTGGCACATGCAAATTTACTTAGGATGGCAGGGTAATACCGTATATAGGTAGGTATGGTGGGCTCATCTGGAATAACTTTTGGGTTCAAGGTTTTTGATGTACAAGTAGAGTTCCCACTTAGTATAGCCGAAGGCTAGCAATTAGATTGAGAAGTGGCCAGCTAGAGAGGAACAACTGTCATAACCATGCATTATGCATAAGTAACATTGGACACTATCATGAGTAGGATATGAACACCATGAACTTAAATATCATAGAGGCTATGTTGGTTTTGATTCAACTACATGCATGAACATGTGCCAAGTCAAGCCACTCGAACATTCACAGGACGATACCATATCATCATACTACATCACAATCATTTTCACGCTATGTTGATATCCAAGATAAATCATTATCAACTCCCAGCTACTTATGCATGGCATGAGAAACTATAATCTCTAATTGTCATTGCAAACATGTTTAATCATAATGGGCTGAATCATGGATACTAGGTTAAACATATTTACACAAACAGAACAAGTCGAGTTCATACCAGTTTCTCTTGCCGCGGTCAGTTCATCGAATGTCGTCATTATTGGCTTTCGCTTGCACAATCGAATGATATGAAAATAATAATAGTGCAAGAGTGCCATGGACTAAGCTGGAATCTACAAACATTTTATTCTACAGGAGAAGACAAGGTAAAATGTCCTCTTTATTAGTTCAACAATTATTCATATGAGAGCCACTCAATAGTTTCATCGTGGTCTTCTCCTAGGTAAGACTCGAATAAAAAGAAAAGAAATTTAGAGAAACACAATGAAATATTTGTGGAGTTTTTGGTTTTCATGAACAAGCAAATAAAAAGCAAAAACGAGAAAAACTATTTACACGGGAAAGCTCCCAACAAGCAAAAGAAGAACAAGGAAATCTTTCTGGGTTTTCTATTTAATATTACTACTAAGCATACATCGAGAGTAAATTGACTACAACTATTTTTTTTGGTTTTTCTAAAGTTTTTCAAACACACAAGAAGAAAGCAAGAAAATAAATCTAAGCATGGATGATACAATGAAAAAGTGTGGACACCGACAAATAGAATAAGTGGACATGAATGTAAAGTCGGTGAGAAACACATACTCCCCCAAGCTTAGGCTTTTGGCCTAACTTGGCAGTCGATTAGTAGCCTGGATAGTAGTTGGAGTGGGCATCCACTCATCCCACTATGGAGGCTCCTCCTGTGCCGCTTTCGCAGCAGCATAAGCATCCCGGTAGGCGATGATATCCGTAGGTATGATCCTATATCCGCCATTGGCAGCAGAATCAAACAAAGTAAGTGCAGGCAGTGGAATAATATCACGAGTTTTAACGCTAAAAACCAGGTTATAAGGAATGGGGATATCAGGATACTCTCGTGCAAGAAAATGTTGGTGTTCCATGGCTACCCGGTCTAGGTAAACCTTGGTCAGAGGGTAATCATGAGGGTGTATCTCAACCTCAAAGTGAGTCGCCGAACGAGTAGCAAAAATCCCACCATGTATTTCACCCTGTGATTTGTTAAGATGGAGGTGACGAGCCATAATAGCTCCCAAGCTATGAGTGTTGTCGCCCTCTAGTGCTCGGCATAAAACTACAAAGTCTGGTGCGCTGAGTGCACCCACTTTCTTTCTAGCAAGGAAGCACTTAGCAATAAATAAAACAAAATAATGTATGGCAGGAAAGTGTATGCTAGCAGCAGCGATGGCTGACACCCCTCTCTCATCTCCCACTGTCAAAGTGTGATAAAAGTCCTCAAACCCAGCCAGCCTAGGCTCGGCTAAGCTCCCATCAGAGGGGATCAAGCATATATCACAAAATTCAGCAAGTGGTATCTGATGGTTTTCAGCATATAAATCGAAGCTCACTTCAGGAGGATTATTTCTAGGAAGGAAACTAAAACTCTGAACAAAGATGTTTGTGAGGATTTGGTGCTGGTCACACTCATCTGCGATGAAGTCGGTGAGGCCGGAATTCGCAACATATTGTGTGAACTCTTGAAGGATTCTCGCCTCTTCCAGGAATGGGGTGTGCGGTCATTCGCATGGTCGTACCTCCGCCAACCTTCGAGGGTGGAGATCACTATCAGAAGACTCCCCAATAACACCATTGGAGTTCTTCTTCGAGCCAAACTTCCTGAAGATATTCATGTCCACGTACAATTTTCTAGAAAAAAAAATAAATTGGGGTGACAAAAATTTGGCAACAAAACTTTATAAGATTGATAGCAACTACTCACAGGGATGCATAGAGGCCATAACAAGCATTCAACCTACTTAGAACTCTAAGAATTTAACATGCAAGCACAGCTACAGCAGCACCAAGAGTAGCTAATTATTCAAAATATAAACCACTAAAACAAAAACTAATTGGACAAATGGAGGAGTCACATACCAAGCAACAATCCCCCAAAACAGTTTCGGAAACGAAGCTTTGAGCAAAGAGATCGAAATCCACGGGTTTGAGCTCAAGAACATGGGAGAGAGAGCAATGGAGATTTTTTTGGAGGTAAGCGATGACGTGGGATGAAGAGGTAAGTGAGGGGGCCCATGTGCGGACCACAACCCACCAGGGCGCGCCTGGGGGTCCTGGTGCGCCCAGGTGGGTTGTGCCCACCTGGTGCACCTCCCTCTGATATTATTTGCACCAGAAATTCAGAAATATTCAGAAAAAAAATCATGTAAAATTTTGAGGGCATTCTGAGAACTTTTATTTTTGGGTTAGTTTTTTATTGTATGGGAAATTCAGAAAACAGACAGCACACAGCATTCTATTTTATTCAACTAATAAAAACAGAAAACAAAAGGTAGGGACATAAGGTAGTGCATACTAAATTCATCAACTTCATACCACTCAAAAATGATTCATTAATAAGGTTGATCAGGTCTTATTAACAACCACTTTCGATTAGCATGAAACCGAAGAACTTTCGTAAATCACTAAGTTACCTCAATGGGGATATGCATTTCCCCAACAATAAGAATTTCATATTTCTTTTTGACAGTAGGTAGAGGTATTTGAAAACTTCCAATAGTGATTGTCGGAGCTTTTTCAATAACATTAATGCCATTCACTTGGAATTGTTTCTTCGGAAAGTGCATTGTATGCTCATTACCATTGATATGAAAAGTGACCTTGCTTTTATTGCAATCAATAACAGCCCTGCAGTATTCAAGAAGGGTCTACCAAGAATAAACAACATGTTTTCGTCCTCGGGCATCTCAAGTATAACAAAGTCAGTCAAAATAGTAACATTAGCAACAACAATAGGCACATCCTCATAGATACCAATAGGTATGGTAGTTTATTTGTCAGCCATTTGCAAAGATATTTCAATAGGTGTGAGTTCATTGAAATCAAGTCTTTTATATAAAGAGAAAGGCATGACACTAACACCAGCTCCTAAATCACACAAAGCAGTTTTAACATAATTCTTTTTGATAGAGCAAGGTATAGTTGGTATTCCCGGATCTCCAAGTTTTTTAGGTACTCCAAATTTGAAAGTGTAATTAGCAAGCATAGTGGAGATTTCAGCTTCCGGTATTTTTCTCTTATTTGTGATGATGTCTTTCACATACTTTGCATAAGGAGGCATTTTCAAGATGTGAGTCAAGCGAGTACGGAGAAAGACTAGCCTCAGCATTTCATCAAACGTTCAAATTCTTCATCATCTTTTTTTTAGTTGACTTAGGTGGAAAAGGCATAGATTTTTGAACCCACGGTTCTCTTTCTTTACCTTGTTTTCTAGCCACAAAGTCCCTTTTGTCATATCTTTTATTCTTAGGTTGTGGGTTATCAAGATCAACAGGTGGTTCTATCTCAACATCATTATCTGGTTCTTTATCATTTGTTTGAGTACCTTCATGAACCTCATCATTATCCTTTTCATTATCACTAGGTGAGTGTTCATTACCAGATTGAGTTTCAGCATCTGAGATAGAAGTTGCAATATCATTATCACGAGGTTTCTCTATTTCAGGTTCACTAGAAGTATGCAAAGTCCTATCATTTTTCGTTTTCTTTTTCTTTTTAGAAGGACTTAGTGCACTAGTCTTATCTCTTTGTGATTCTTGTTCAATTCTTTTTGGGTGTCCCTCGGGATAAAGTGGTTCCTGAGTCATTTTACCTCCTCTAGTTGCAACTCTAACAGCAAAGCCATGCATATTATGATCCATTTCATCAAGCAATTCTCTTTGAGAATTAGCAACTTGTTCTAACTAAGTTTGAACCATAGAAGCATGTTTTCCAACACCTCTAACATCATTTGAGATTCTAAATAACAAGTCACTCAGGTGAGCAATCATATCAGAATTATATTTCAATTGTTTCATAACATTTGGATTGAAATGATCTTGTTTTCTAATATAGTTTTCAAACTCATAAAGGCATTGACTAGGATGCATATTGTGAGGATTATCATTATCATTCAACTTCATTAGAGAATTTACCTCTACCACCTTAGGCAGTGGTGGTGTATTAAGCCCATGTATTTCTTCAATAGGAAATAAATTTTTAACATCCTCACCTTTGATACCTTTTTCCATCATAGATTTCTTTGCCTCTTGCATATCTTCGGGACAGAGATATAATATACCCCTCTTCTTCGGAGTGGGTTTAGCTGGTGGTTCAGGTGGAGTCCAATCATCATAATTTTTCAATATGTTATTCAATAATTCTTCAGCTTGTCCAACAGTTCGTTCCCTGAAAACACAATCAGCACAACTATCTAGAAAATCCCTAGAAGCATCGGTTAGTCCATTATCGAAGATATCAAGTATTTCATTTTTCTTAAGACGATGATCAGGCAAAGCATTAAGTAACTGGCAAACCTCCCCCAACCTTGTGGGAGACTCTCTTCTTTAATTTGCACAAAGTTAAATATTTCCTATAAGGCAGCTTGTTTCTTATGAGCAGGAAAATATTTTTCAGAGAAGTAATAAATCATATCCTCGGGACTACGCACACAACCAGGAGCAAGAGTATTGTACCAAGCTTTAGCATCACCCTTTAATGAGAAATAAAATAATTTGAGAATAAAGTAATAGCGAGTTTTTTCATCATGAGTAAAAAGGGTGGCTATATCATTCAACTTAGTGAGATGTGCCACAACATTTTTAGTTTCATAACCATGGAAAGGATTATATTCAACCAAAGTAATTAACTCTGGGTCGACAGAGAATTCATAATCCTTATCATCAATAAATATAGGTGAAGTAGCAAACTTAGGATCACACTTCATTCTAGCATTCAGAGATTTTTCTTTATACTTTTGTAATAATTTCTCTAGATCATCTCTATCATTGCAAGCAAGAATATCTCTAGTTGTTTCTTCACTCATAACATAACATTTCGGTACCTTAGGAAATTCATATCTAGGAAGGCTAGTTCTAGCAGGTGTTTCAGGAGATTCAGTTTCAAGCTCATCATCAGATTCAACAACATCATGTTGTATAACTCTAGCAATTTGTTTATCAAGAAATTCACCAAGTCGCACATCATCATTATCAAGCAAGGTACTAGCATCATCATAAGAATTATCCATAACAGAAGTAGTATCATCAATAACTTGCGACATGTCAGAATTAATAGCATGTGGTGGTGTTGCAAGTTTACTCATATCAGAAGGTGAATCTAAAGCAGAACTGGATGGCAGTTCCTTACCTCCCCTCGTCCTTCAGGGAAATATCTTAGTCTTAGGATCCTTCAGATTCTTCATAATGATAATATGATAATAATCCCAAGTGACTCAACAAATATAGATATGCTCCCCGGCAACGGCGCCAGAAAAAGGTCTTGATAACCCACAAGTATAGGAGATCGCAACAGTTTTCGATGGTAGAGTATTCAACCCAAATTTATAGATTTGACACAAGGGGAACCAAAGAATATTTGAAGGTATTACCAGCTGAGTTGTCAATTCAACCACACCTGGAGATTAATTATCTGCAGCAAGTGATCAGTGGTAAAGTAATATGATAGTTTTGATAGTAGTGACAACAGTAACAGTAACGGTAACAGTGATAGCAATAATTTTGTAACAGCGATGATAGCAATAGTACCTTAGCAGAAACAATATAAGATAAATTCGTAAGCATTGGATCGGTTTCTTGTTGGATGATATTCATCATGAGACAGTTATAACCTAGGGCGATACGGCACTAGCTCCAGTTCATCGATATAATGTAGGCATGTATTCCGTAAATAGCCATATGTGTTGTATTAAAAGAACTTGCATGACATGTTTTGTCCTACCATCCCGTGGAAGCAGGGTCCATACTGGAAACTAAGGGATATTAAGGCCTCCTTTTAATAGAGAACTGGAACAAAGAATTAACACATAGTGAATACATGAACTCCTCAAACTACGGTAATCACCGGAAGAAGTCCTGGTTATTGTCACTCTGGGGTTACCGGATCATAACACGTAGTAAGTGACTATAACTTGCAAGATCGGATCTAAAACATGGATATAATGATGATAACATAAACAGTTCAGATCTGAGTTCATGGCACCCGGGCCCAAAGTGACAAGCATTAAGCATGGCAAAGTCATATCAACATCAATCTAAGAACATAGTGGATAGTAGGGATCAAGACCTAACAAAACAAACTCGATTACATGATGAATCTCAACCAACTCCTCACCAACCAGCTAGCATACGAAGGAATTACTCACTCCCGGTGGGGAGCATCATGGAATTGGCGATGGAGAAGGGTTGGTGATGACAAAGAACGAAGATCCCCCTCTCCGGAGCCCCAAGCGGACTCCAGATCTGGCCTCCCGAGGAAGAATAGGAGGTGGCGGCGGCTCCGTCTCGTGGATTGCGATAATTCTTTCTCTCTGGTTTTTCCTAGAATAATGTGATTTTATAGCGTCGGGATCAGGGTCTGCGGGGCCACTAGGTGGATACAACCCACCTGGGCGTGCCAGGAGAGGGGGGCGTGCCCTAGTGGGTGGTGCCCACCCAGGTGCCCCTCTCTGGCAGGTCTTGGTTCCAGAAATTCTTATTATTGATATAAAAAATCCCCACAAAGTTTCATTCCACTCCGAAAACTTTTATTTCTGCACAAAAACAACACCATGGTAGTTCTGCTGAAAACAGCGCGGGTCTGGGATTAGTTTCATTCAAATCATGCAAGTTAGAGTCCAAACAAGAGGAAATGCGTTAGGAAAAGTAGATACGTTGGAGGCGTATCAGCAGTGGATGGGTGGATCTAGAAACGGGAGAAGGAGAAGAGAGTGGCGACGGCTGAGGTGATGGATGGGACAAGAGGCCTAGGTTTTATGGTTGCACCAGTAGTTGGTCAATATATAGCGAAACAGATAAGAATTGTACCCTCTGATTAGATCGGATGGTCGAGATAAATAGGCTAGGGGAGTCCAAATTAAAAAAGTAAAGATGTTTGGGGTTGATCGGGGTTGAATCAGATCCATCGGTCACGACTCGGTGATTCAGGCTTAGGGAAAACATCGAGCACGCGTGAGGGGTCTGTGCACTATGTAGAGGGGCTATGCATTTCAAAGAAAGGGAAAACGCGGGTAGATGGGCAACAAGTTTTATTTACAAAAAACATACAGCAATTTGACCGGCCATAGTGTCGCTATAGTTTAACGGTTGGGATGTCAAACGACCAATGAATGCGAAAACAAATTCCAAGCGGTCTACCTACAATATTGTAAGACCGCCTGCCAACTTTCAACCCATTCCGAGAATGTTTTATTCCCACTAATAAAACAATATTTTTATGAGGTCACGGGCGCGTGCGTGTGTGGTTGGTCTTGAAACGATCAACGAAGACAACAGAAAGAAGAGGCAACTAAGAACGGATGCAAGTTTTGGAAAATGATGACAACGGATTGCTGATGCAATGCGAATGATGTGACGATGAATGCTACAAACAAATGAATCACACGACGATAACGATATAGAACGAAAAGCATCTGGAGCATCAGGCTCAGGCTATTACACACCCATAAGGGTGTGAACTTCGGGGTACATCATCGTCTTGGCGTTCCTCGGTTATCTCTTACCTGACCCCTTTACTTATGCACTTTACTTTGCGATAGCCATAGTGTTTCATGTTATATATGTTGCTATCACTTAGTTGTTTATCTTGGTTTGCTTAAGTTGCTGGTGCACATAGGTGAGCCTCGTGTATTTAAGTTTTGTACTCGACAAATTAAACGCTTGTTTTACTCCACATTTGTTCAACCCTAAACTGTAATTATTTTAAAGCGCCTATTCACCCCCCCCCCCTCTAGGTGGCATACACGTCCTTTCATCACATCAATAAAATTAAAAGATGATGTAGGGTCTTACCTCTTCGAGAGGGCCTGAACCTAGGTAAACATCGTCTCCCTTCGTCCCCTATTACCATTGTTCCTAGACCTATAGCTCGGGACCCCCTACTCGAGATCTACCGGTTTTAGCAGTGACAGACATCATGCCAGAACTGATCTAGGCATTGATCCAAACTCCCATCAAACTATGATGTCAGTGTACTAAAGTTTGGGTTCTTTAGTACCCCTTACTTGTGCACGGGCAGTTCTAGCCGCACCAGCGGCAAGGCCCACTAGGAAACTGTTGGATGCAAGCACACGGAAGTCAAGAAAGCATTCAAGCCAACAATCAGGACCGAAGACTGAAGGTTGGGAGCCCGGCAAGATCTTGCCGGGATGGCCTACGGAGCCCCAACAAGAAGTGCACCCGGCAAGGCCCCGCCATCTTGATAGCGCAGAGACCAGGTGTCATCCCACTTGGGTACAGGGCGAGGCATCGGGGATGGAGGAGGCTAAGCGGTGCCTATGGGATGGGCTCTTGTCCCGTCCCGTAGAAGGTCAGGGACGCCTGACAGAGCATTAAATGTGTTTTTCCTACACCGTCAGTGTTAGGTACGATAACACTGTAGCACTTTACACCTCATGTATGCGATGTACACCACTATTGGTGACCCCTTCCAGAGTATAAAAGGAGTCCCAAGGCATAGCTACAGGGGGGTCTTCTCTGGCCGATTCTGCATGGGTAGCAGCTGTGTGCTATAGAGCTCCTAGAACGTGAGCTAGAACTCATTCGATACAACCAAGCAAGAGTAGGGTTTTACGCATCTTTGCGGCCCAAACCTGGGTAAAATCCCGCGTGTTAATCATCAGATCTGCTCTCTGTGTGAGCCTTCTTCCCTGCCAAACTGTAAAGGGATCCTTTTGATCCCATAGGTGTCGTTTCCCCGACATCTTTGGCATGCCAGGTAGGGTAAAAAGGTTGCACAGACCTGGTCTGGTGACTAGCGCGCTAGTTCCTTCGTAATAATCATCACCATGGCCCCCAAGAGGAAGGGTTTGACGGCGGTTGGTCCATCCACGTACGTTGTCCCTGTAGATACACAGACAAGCGATGGTGTAGACACAGGTGGAGGAGGCGGAGGTTCAGAGCTTCCACGATGTTCCGATGATCATAGCCAGGCGAGCGGTGTCATCCGTGCCACTAGATCTAAGGATGACGTTGTACTGCCAGTAGGCGGTGCAGCGAACTCCAGAGATGGAAGGGCGCCTTCCAAGACACCCACACCAGCGCACGCGCAGCAACCTTCTCAGGGCGCGCGTGATGAGCATCGCCGTGGTGTTGCTGGGTCCGGGCGTCCTCATGGAAAATCTTCTGAGAATCATCCTCGGGACGTGCAAGACCAACATGCACGTCCACATGCTGGTGGAAGCGGCGTACAGTCGCGGGGCCGTGATGTATCTCCTTCCAACATAGTTGGGAGTCAAAGCACTTCACTTTCCTCGCACCTGTCGCCGCCGCCAACGCGAACAGAAGCACTGCGCAAGCATAGTTGCTCCTCAACTTTCCTCCTGCTGCGGACAAGCTTGAAGAATGGAGAGCTGCCATTCAGAGCCTCGTTGGCCTCGCCAACAAAGATAAGCCACAGCATACGGAGCCCTCATGGAGACGGTCCATCGAGCTGACACGCGTCGGTGGCAAGAAGACTGGAGGTGGTACAACTATGGTGTACTCTCCTCCACAGCGGTAGCAGCAGTCGCTGACTCATCGAATCAACACTCGTGATGATGATTCCATGGCATCATCTGATCCGCGAACTTGCCGTGACCAACGTCAAGTTCTTCGTGAGCGAGGCAAGGAAGACGCTCGAACTACCATCGAGCGGCAGCGGGAAGTGTGCTATTAGTCTGACAAGCGTGCAAGACCTACTGAAGACAAGCCAGCGTTGGGGTATCCTGTCGTTCTACCTTACGAGGTGGGTTATCTAGCCTTTACCCGTGAGCTGCGGCGAGTCCAGTGGCCCAATTCTCACACGTTCAAGCCGGAGGTCTCAGAGAAATATGATGGCAAGACTCACCTGTCAGAGTTCTTGAGCATCTACACCATTGTGATGCAGGCTGTCGGGGCTCGCGATGACAAGATACTCGCCAACTACTTCCCGTTGGTGCTTAAGCCCAACATCAGTTCATGGTTGATGCACTTGCCGGAAGGATCCATTTCTTCCTGGGCAGATATGTGTCGTGAGTTTGTTGGCACCTTTACTGGAGGTCATCAAGCTCCTGGCCAGGAAAGTGATTTACATCTCATCCCCTAGAAGGAGGGTGAGACTTTGCGCAAGTACATCCAAAGGTTCAGCAGCATACACCACAACATATCGGACGTTCATCATGCCATTTTTATCAGCACATTCCATCAGAACATGCGCAACCGCAGGATGCGGGAAGATATGGTGATGAACAAGGTCAGGGATCTTGTCGAGCTCTATGCTCTGGCAAATAAATGTGCTTGGGCTGAAGAAGGGAGGAGGCCCCCCGGCAAGGACACTGGCGCAGGGGTCGACTCTAAGGATGAGGACACCGCTGCCCCAGCAAAGAAGGGCCGGTGGTGTAACAAGAAACACAGAGGCAAGGCCGTGCTTGCCGTCGAGCGATCCGGCAACCCCGGCACCGCCAAGAAGGCCAAGGTTGATGGCCCCGGTAAGGATGTTGCCAGGTGCGCCTCCTGTCAAGCTTTGGCAGCTGCCAACAAGCCGGAAGGCTCTGTCAAGCAGTATTGCAAGATCCATCGGACCAAAGGCCACGATCTCCAGAACTGTCGGCAAGTTGAGCAGCTTACTGAGAAGCAAAAAGCCGAGTACGAGAGGCGAGACAAGGAGAGGGGCCAGTATGGTGCGGAGGGCTCCGGCAAGAAGCACGGTGGTCGTGGAGGTCGCCGCGGCAAGGCCAAGAAACAGAAGGACCGGCCCACTCGTGGCCGCAACAAGCAAGAGGGGGGTGATGATGATGTTGAAGAGGACGACGAGTCCAGCGAGCAAGAATTCTAGAGAGCTACAGATACCGTGTGCGTCGACGGAGGTGCCTCGTTGTATTCTTCCCACCTCCAACTTAAACAGTGGGCGCGTGAGGTTAATGCGACTGAGCCATCTGTCGGTGCCCGGAAGCCTTTGAAATGGCCCGACACGCCTATCGTTTTCGACGTTGAGGATCACCCTAATCGTGTAACTGCGGTTGGGTGTTTGCTGTTGTTGGTCTCACCAACGATTCGCAACCTCAAAGTGAAGAAAATGTTAGTTGACGGTGGGGTAGGCTTGAACTTGATCTCTCTCGAGATGATCAAGTGATTGCAAATTCCTGATGGAGATCTCGAGGAAACGGGCTCGTTTCAGGGGGTCAATCCAGGAAGGATCCAGCCCAAGGGAAAGATCATGCTTCCAGTAACATTTGGTAGCAATTTGGACTTCAGGACGGAGAAGGTTGTTTTCGACTTCGCCAAAATTCCGTTGCCATACAATGGGATCCTTGGCCGTCCAGCGTTAGCCAAGTTCATGGCGGCAGCACACTACGCCTACAATGTATTGAAGATGCCCGGGCCGATGAGCGTCATCACTGTCAAATCATACAAGAAGGACGCGCTTATCTGTGTCGATCAACTCTACCGAGAGGCAATCGCATCATTTGCCGCCAAGGCACTTGCTCCTGCCGTTGAAATTCCCGGGAGGAAGAAGCCCGGCAAGACCTCTTTCATAGACTTCGGCAAGCGCACTTCCTCGGAGTGTTGCGCTCCTGTTGAGGACGTGCCAGAGAGTTCCACCGACAAGAGCAAGAAGTCCAAGGCAGCTCCACCAGAGACTAAGAAGGTACCCACCAAGGAGGACGGTACGGGAGGAACTTTCACCATAAGTTCCACCCTTGATGATAAATAGGAAAGCATGATCGTCGCCTTCCTGCGGGCGAATGTCGATGTGTTTGCATGGCAACCATCTGATATCCTCGGTGTTCCTGGGAAGGTGATTCAGCTCCACCTTGTCGTTTGTCCACACGCGCATCCAGTCAAGTAGAAGGTTAGGAAGCAGGCTTTGGAGCGGCAACAGTTTATTGCCGAAGAAATCAAGAAATTAGAAGCGGTTGGCTTGGTTAGAGGAGTACTTCATCCAACATGGTTGGCCAATCCAGTTGTAGTGCGCAGCGAATGGGAAATGAAGGCCATGTATTGACTACATAGATATCAATAAAGCCTGCCCCAAAGATCCTTTTCCCTTGCCGCGCATCGACCAGATTGTGGACTCCACCACCGGCTGCGACTTGTTGTCTTTCCTTGATGACTATTCAGGTTATCATCAGATTTTCATGGCCAAGGAAGACGAAGAGAAGACCGTCTTTATCACCCCATGTGGTACATATTGCTTTTTGTGTATGCCTTTTGGGTTGAAAAGTGTTGGTTCTACATTTGCAAGAGTGGTCCAGATTGGTTTTGAGCCCCAGCTACATAGAAATATGGAGGCTTATATGGATGACATAGTGGTCCAAACCAAGGACAAGGCTACGCTCATATCAGATTTAGAAGAAACATTTCCAAATCTGCGCAAGATCAACTTGAAGCTCAACCCTGAGAAGTGTGTGTTTGGTGTCCCATCTGGCAAGCTTCTCGGGTTTTTTGTATCTCAACGTCGAATTGAAGCAAATCCCGATAAGATCAAAGCAATTGAACAAATTGAAGTGCCAAGATGTGTCAAGGATGTGCGCCGTCTTGCCGGCTATGTTGCCGCTCTGAGTAGGTTTATTTCAAAATCTGTTGAGCGTACCCTGCCCTTTTTCAAAATCTTGAAGAAGGCAGGTCCGATGGAATGGACTCCAGAAGCGGAGGCAGAGCTATAGGATTCGAAGAAGTACCTCTCCTCTTTGCTAGTCCTAGTCGCGCCAAAACCACAAGAGCCATTGCTGCTATATCTAGCGGCAACAAATCCAGTGGTGAGTGTTGTGTTAGTGGCTGAAAGAGAAGTTGCTGAAGAAGCAGCGGCAGCGGCAGGACCGCCAAGCGACAAGCCAGCATATTTCCCGCCAGGGTTTGGTGCCGACAAAGCAGGACCTGCGCAGTCGAATGAATTAATTCAGAAGAAGAAGATGGTGCCGTGCCCAGTCTATTTTGTCAACTCCCTTTTGCAGGGGGGCTAGGTCAAGATATTCTGGCGTGCAAAAGTTGCTCTTTGGCCTTCTTATGGCCTCAAGGAAGCTGCACCATTACTTCCAGGCACATGAGATCACCGTTATCACTCGCTTCGCGTTGCAACGGATTTTGCGGAACCTAGATGCTACCGGTAGGATTGTGGAGTGGGCTTTGGAATTGTCAAGCTTTGGTCTCAAGTTTAAAAGTACTTCGACTATCTAGAGCAGAGCCTTGGCAGAGTTCATTGCGGAATGGACCCCAACGCCGGATGAAGAAGTTCTAGAGTCAACTCTCCTCGGCAAGGAAACAAATCAAGAGTGGATCATGTATTTTGATGGGGCTTCTCGCTGCAAGGCACCGGTGCTGGAGTGCTGCTTGTCGCACCCACCGGAGAGCACCTCAAATATGTGATTCAGATGCACTTTCCTCGGGATAGGTCAACGAACAATACTGCAAAATATGAAGGGATGCTTGTCAGTCTCAGGATTGCGGTAGACCTTGGGATTAAGAAACTTATTGTCAGGGGTGATTCTCAACTTGTCGTCAAGTAGGCGAATAAGGATTATCAGAGTCCATTGACGGAACCTTATATAGATGAAGTGAGAAAGTTGGAAGAACATTTTGACGGTCTGCAAATGGAGCACATTCCGTGTGTAGAGAACAGTGTTGCTGATGGCCTGTCAAAGTGTGCTGCCCTTAAGTTGCCTGTGAAAGCAGGAACGTTTATGCTCCGACTGACTCAACCATCCGTGACACCATCAATTGGACAAGAGAAAAGAAGAAAGTTAAGTTTTGGCAAGTATTTCCCGGCAGAGCTCCCAGAAGCCGTCGGCGAGGAAGTTGTCGGGAACGACGCCAGGCTAGCCGGTGAGCGTCACGCTCTGGCAGGGCCTCAGGCTGTTGTCGTGGAAGCACATGCTCCTGCCAAGCTTGCCGGGGGCAATAGGCTACGGCACGGCCTCGAGCCCTTGTCATTGAGACAAATGCTTCTCCAGTAGAGGATATGCCTTTAGTCCTTGTTGTCGAGCCCCAGGCTCCAGCATGGGCACAACACATCGTCCATTTCCTTCAAACAGGAGAACTCCCTGAGGAACAAGAAGAAGCAGAGAAAGTAGCCCACCGGTCTAATATGTACCAGTTCATGGACAACGTCCTGTACAGAAAGAGGCCGAATGGTGTGAAACTCAAGTGCATTTCTCGGGAAGATGGACTGGTTACCTCGCGTATGTTCGAGACATTGGCGGCAAGATCTGTTTTGCTTCTTTTGCCCACCCAAGGAGCAATGGCCAAGCAGAAAGGGCTAATGCTGAAGTGTTGCAAGGCCTCAAGACAAGAACTTTGGACAAGCTGCGCAAGTGCGGAAGGCACTGGATTGATGAGTTGTCAGTGGTTCTTTGGTCAATCAGGATGACACCAAATCGATCTACCAGCCAGACACCCTTCTCCCTAGTATATGGGGCGGAAGCAGTTCTCCCCACGAAACTCATATACGGGTTACCTCGAGTGCTCCCTTATGATGAGCTTGAGCAAGAGGAGTTGCGGCAAGATGACGCTACGCTCCTTGAGGAAGATCGTCTTCAGGCTGTTGTGCGAGCTACCAGCAAGCTTTGTGCCGCTATCATAGCTGCAAGGTTCATGCCCAAAGTCTTGAGGAAGGCGACCTTGTTCTTCGACGCATTCAGTCCGCCAAGAATTCCAACAAGCTGACGCCAAAGTGGGAAGGCCCTTATCGGGTAGTGCGAGTCACCAGGCCTGGCGTAGTCCGCCTGGAGACCGAAGATGGCATCCTAGTGAGCAACTCCTGGAATATCGAACATCTTTGTAAGTTCTACCCATGAGGTGCGGTTGTCGGGTCTCCTGACAACCACCTTTTGTACAAGTCTTGTCGCTGAAGCATGTAATCCTTTGTACAAAGCCAGGCGCAGACCCTGTGCATAGTTGAATAAAGCTAAGTGCTCTGCAAATCTTGTTGATTCTCATGTTTACTTATGTACATGTTTGTCTGAGATACTGTATTGCGCTTACTCCCGGCAAGAGCTAACGGACCGCCAAGGTTCCATATCCCTATTTTCTCTTCTTTCTTTTTCTCAAAGGATAGAAGGTTACCTCGCGTGCAGCTTTGACGGGGGTAATGGTGGTATGGATACCGACGGGCGACGTTCAAGGAAAACATCTTGCCGCGACGTTCAACGAAAAGCTAAGTTGCAAAACTCTGAGTAAAAATTCTTACTGTGAAGTTATTTTCCTTGGACGATTTTGGCTCTTTCATGGGAAACCTGCACTTGAAGGAATCTTGTCGTAATCGGTCACGCCCTTACTCTGTTTCGGGTCCGCTCAACAACTTAAGTGGCTGCACTGAAAATGTCAAGGTAACCTTGTCATGATTACTCGCGCCCTTACTCTGTTTCGAGTTTGCTCAACAGCTTAAGTGGCTACACTGAAAATGTCAAGGTATCTTGTCGGTAGCAGCACTGCCAGTAGGCTGCTAAGGATCCGCTCCTTAAAGCACTCGCGGCAGGCTGCGTGCGCTAGCAAGTTTCCGATAAAGCGTAGGGAGCAAACCATACAGAGAGGAATTAGATAAGAGGAATAACATGCAAAACACAGCCAGTCACTCAAAGAGAGTGAAATTTACATGAGATGACGTCTCTTCCTAAGTACATCTTTATTTGACTTTCTCCCCTAGGGGCAAATTACAAGAAGAAAAAGATAGGAAGAGGCCCCCAATAAAAGCCTAGCCTGACGCCTCTGGACCAGCACTACATGGAGGGGCAGGGCTTCTAGAAGGGAAGATGAAGCCGAAGTCCACGGGCCTGCCAAGAGATCCAGCTGGAAGATGAGGCAGCACCCAGGACAAGGACCCCCGGCAAGATATTCCTACCAGGAGGGGGAGAGGCGTGAGGCTAATGATGGTGGTGCGGCTACCGATCAGTCAGAGCTCAGGTCGTCGTATTCCGACTTGATGTCCTGGAGCTCGGACTCATCATCGCTTTCACCGACACTGTCCTCCTTGTCGCTGTCGCTTGAGGATGAGCTTTCAGCGCCACTCGAGCTCTCTTCGCAACAACTGAGACGGACGCCTGAGCGCCCATAAATCTTGACGGAGAGCAGATCGACCTCCGTCATCTTGAAGCGGAGGACGTGCCCGTCCTGGAGGTTGTGGGCACGGGCGAAGGTTTTCCAACCACGCCTGAGGAACATGACGTGACGCTCCGGGTACTCAACCTCCACCCGCGCTGCACCATGGCAGCAGCCATGCACCCGCAACCATAGGGCGGATGGTTTCTCGACCTCCATCGCCGTGGCAAAAGGGTGAGGAAGACGCAGACAACTCCGAAGGGGACCGCGCAACTCGTGGACGAACTCCAGTATCGTCCCCTCGGCATGGGATCCTTCAAGGAGGGGGTTTGGCGCCGGAGGAAGAGGCGGGATGGCGCTCCGCCTCCCCCGACCTCGACCTCCACGCCGTCCATGACTCCTCGCGCTTCTTCCGCCACGAGTGCTCGATCCGCCCTCCAACTCTGTGGCTAAAGCGATGGCATGATCCCGACGGGAACTTCTCGTCCTTAGTGCAGAGGACGGTGGCCGCCCTTGCCCCCTATTCATTGCTGAAGGCGAGCACAACTCAAAATCCGGAGAGAATAGAAGGGCAAGCTCTAGAGGCCCACACTCAGTAAAGAAATAAGGATGGATGAGCATCGCCCTCGCTGCCCCTCAATTTATAGGGGAAGCGCGGGGGCTGGCTCTCCCCTGCTCCAAGAGTCGCGCCCACCTCCTCCAATAGCGTCACCCACGATTACGGGGCGAACAGGTAACCGCCCCATTACTCCTATCCATGGCACTATGGTTTCTACCATGATCAAGACTTTAAGCCACGGGCGTCCATTGCCAACCCCCCGCTATGCATGCGGCGCATGTGACGAAAACAGCCGCTCCGCGCATGTATCCCACGTCATGCACTTCATGTGCGTTGTGGGGAGGCACAGTAAGCAGAATGATTACAACCATAGACTCCTGCCACGTGTGCCCGTGCACTGTTTGGGCCTAGCCCAACAACTTCTCATGCCTATGTGTGGCCCAGGCCCGCGGGCTCCCATTGGTGTACTAAAGTTTGTGTCCTCTAGTACCCCTTACTTGTGCACGGGCAGTTGTAGCCGCACCAGCGGCAAGGGCTGCTAGGAGACTGTTGGATGCAAGCACAAGGAAGTCAAGAAAGCATTCAAGCCAACAATCAGGACCGAAGACCGAAGGCTAGGACCTCGGCAAGATCTTGCCGAGGTGGCCTAAGGAGCCCCGGCAATAAGTGAACCTGGCAAGGCACCGCCATCCTGCCAGCGCATAGACCAGGTCTCATCCCACCTGGGTACGTGTCGAGGCACTGGGGATGGAGGAGCCTAAGCGGTGTCGATGGGACGGGCTCCTGTCCCGTCCCATAGAAGGTCAGGGACGCCTGACGGAGCATTAAATGTGTTTGTCCTACACCGTCAGTGTTAGGTATGATAACACTGTAGCACTTTACACCTCATGTATGCGATGTACGCCATTGTTGGTGACCCCTTCGAGAGTGCTGACACACAAACACATCACTGTGTACCCTCGACGCCGGGGGTGATGCACCGCAGCTCATGTCGAAGGAGGTCCGTCCGGCAGCGCGATACGCAAGACAGTCGGCGGACACTTTTGTAGACCCGAAACCCCGCACACCCGGGAGGGACCCCGTCAAGGAGTGCAATGGCTATGGGATGCCCTAGGTCGATTCGCTCGCCCCTGGAGCCTCAGGATTCTCAGCTCTCAAACAAGAAGAACAGCGAAGAACGAGAGAAAGACGAAGAACGTAGATGAAAAGGTAGTATAGATTGATTTATTCGATTGTGTGTTGTTTAATCGGCCGTCACGCCCAACATATATAAGAGGCGACTGGACTTCCCGTACAAGCAAAGGATTCATCTAGTCTTTCCTTACAAGAAAATTACATCAATTCACGTCCTAGAGTCCAAATTCTAATTCCACTCGGATCCAGTCCAAATCTGGCCCAATCTTCCGTCTTGCTTCTTGCGTGGGCCGTGGAATCTGCATGCGACCTCTGATGGAGACGGTCCAAACATCAATTTTGTGTGCCTCGATGAGGCCAACAATCCATATGCTGATCACTTTCCCAAATAAAGGCATCTCGAATACTCCACGAGGTCATCTTTAACTTCGAATCGGACTCGGTCACGTAGTAGACTGGGCTGTCCGAGTGTTGTAGTGTCTCTGCAGGACGTATACTATCTCAGATGATAATTACCTTAAAAGCAAAGTTGACCGCTTCGACTTTATGAACAACTTTCATATTGAACACTCTTCCATCCGAGGAGATTTTGAACTTTCACTCGACCGATACTGTCACTTGACGGTGATTTTCACTTGGACGGCAATTGAACTCGGGCAGAAACTATCACTCGACGGTGATTTCCATTCGGACGGCAATTGCACTCGGGCCGAAACTGTCACTTGACGGTGATTTCCACTCGGACAATAATTGCACTCGGGCCGAAACTATCACTTTACGGTGATTTCCACTCGGACGATAATTGCACTCGGGCCGAAACTATCGCTCGACGCTGATTTTCACTCGGCTGGACGGGAAACTTTTCACTCGACACATTTCCTTCGGTCGGCAAACTTTCACTCGGAAATCCCGAGTGAAACCTCAGGCCGATTTTGTTTTGCCTCTCCAGGTCGCATACGACCTCGGATTGAGAAGATTTATATATCAAAATCGATCAGGTCGATGAGGTGAAGACAATCCATGTAGAACATTCCTTCATCCGAGGTCGTCTTGGGGGCGTAATGGACCAAAAAGCACTCAGAACATCTACATGACAATCCAAGTGTGATTTGGCCTTCGAAATGATGCCGAATGGTGATGGCCTAAACATCAAGGTTGTTTCACCTGGCAATATGAACTTTCTCGTAGAAAAAACCCTCCCGTTTGAGTCCATCTTTATTGTATTTTGCACCATGCCAAAATCAGGTGTCAACACATGCCCCCCTGTTTTTTGGCAAAGCTAGTATGCCGAAAAATAATTTGCACTATGTTTGTTCTAAGGACGATGTCAACACTCCATCGGCCATCTATATTTCTCAGGGCGATAATTATGTATTGGACATGTTTATGCTAAGGGCTTCCTACCACACACTTGGGTGGTACTTCTTCAGATATCTGCCACTGAGAGCTCGAGGTAATAATACTCCTTGTATGGATTCCACTAAATATGAATTTCCAGGAACTACTCTTGCAATCCTGAAAGGACCTTACCAGTTTGGAGACCACTTCCCGAATTTTCTATCTCTAGAACCAATCGGCAGAATTACTTTCCACACAAGATCGCCAACCTGGAAAAAAAATAACTTGACCTTTTTATTGTAAGCTCTTGCTACCCTCAATTTGTCCTTCTCTATGTCCTTTAATGCAACCAAACGTTTATCAGCAACCTCGTCAATATTGTCCATCATCAAATCATAAAAGTCCACTGCCGATAAATCATTTTGTTTGGCTATTCTCAAAGCACTCAAATTTACCTCCACTGGTAAAACAGCCCCTTGCCCGTATACTAGCTCATACGGAGTTACCTTTGTAGCACCATGCCTCGAGATCCTATGTGCCCACAAAGCCTCAGACAACAACTCATGCCATTTTCTTGGATTATCCTCAATCTTCTTCTTGATGAGTTTAATCAATATTTTGTTGCTAGACTCAGCTTGTCCATTAGCTTGGGCATAATACGGAGCTGAATTGAGCAACTTTATGTTGTATGATTCGGTAAATTCTCTAACTTGATGTAACATGAAAGATGAACCTTGATCTGTAGTTAATGTTTGAGGAGTGCCGAATCTATGAATAATGTGCTCGGTTATGAATCGAATTACCTCCATATGCGTCATATTCTTGAGAGGTATTGCTTCAGACCATTTAGTGAAATAATCGGTTGCCACCAACATGAACCGATGCCCCTTCGAAGTAGATAGATGAATCTGTCCAATGAAGTCTAAACCCCATCCCCTAAAAGGCCACGGCTTGATAATAGGATGCAACATAGCAGCAGGAGCCAACTGAATATCACCAAATTTTTGACAAGCTTCGCACACTTTATAATACCTGAAACAATCATTCATCATAGTCGGCCAATAAAATCCAGCACGCCGCAAGAGCCATTTGATTTTGGGTGCCGACTGATGAGTACCACAAATGCCTTCATGTACCTCTCCCATAGCAACTCTTGCTTGGTCTTCATCCAAACACTTTAAAAGAACATCTTCAACCATTCGGCGATAAAGACCATCATCTCTCATCGTATATTTGAAAGCCATCTGCCGAACAGCCCTATCCACCCTTTCACTCAGATTGCACAAGTAATCAATAATGGGCTTCCTCCAGTCATGATTTTCACTTGTACTAGATTTATTGTTAGTGGCCGAATCAGTAGGCTCTAGTTCGGCCTCTCCCTCATTAGCAATACAAGACATCGGCTTTTGAGAAATATGAAACATGCCATGATCAATATGATAGCCGGATGCTTGTTGTGATAACTCATTTGCTCTCCAATTGTCATGTCTAGATATATGAGCAATGCTAAAATAATCCAAAGTAGAAATCGCATCTAGACACTTATCAAGATAAACGTTAAGTGATTCGTCTAAACATTGAAAGATCTTGGACACTTGCTACACTACTAATAACGAATCACCAAAAGCCTCAACATGTGTAGCACCTATAACGAGCAACATCTCTAAACCGAACAACAATGCTTCATATTCGGATTGATTATTTATACAAAAATATTCCAGTCGGCATGAGGCTCGAAAAACAGCACCATAAGGAGATATATAAACAATACCAACACCTTGGCCATTGCTACAAACCGAACCATCAAAATATAACCTCCATGGCACTAATGAGACAAGGTTTATATCAACATCATGCTTGTCAATAATCCGATGCTCAACAATAAAATTGGCAATAATTTGGCCTTTCATGAATTTTAGAGATTCATAAGCCAAATCATACTCAATTAAAGCATAAGCCCACTTGCCAATCCTACCACTAAGAATTGACCTATGCAACATGTATTTAATGACACCGGTTTGACAAGTTACTATGCAGGCCCTCGGCACAAGGTAATGTCTCAGTTTTGTGCAAGCATAATATAAACAGAGGCATAACTTTTCAATAAATGTATACCTTGTCTCAGCATCCAATAAGCATCGACTCAAATATGTAATAGTATGGTCTCTTCCTTCAGTTTCTTGAGTCAATACAACACCAATAACACCTTCCTCTGCCGCAATGTAAAGCCTAAAGGGTTCTTTATGTTTGGGTGCTTTCATCACCGGAGGAGTGCTCAAATAAGTCTTCATCATGTCGAATGCCTATTGCTGTTTTGCCCCCCAAGTAAAATCATCATCATTCTTTAACCGAAGGATAGAAGTGAACGCATCAACCTTCCCTGACAAATTAACTATGAACCTTCTCAAATAATTGACCTTGCCAAGGAATTTTTGCATATCCCTCTTGCATGTTGGAGCCTCCACTTTTTGTATAGCTTCTATCTTCTTGGGATCAATTTCTACGCCATTCTCATGAATAATGAAACCCAAAAACTTTCCAGCCGACACGCCGAATGCACACTTCAAAGGATTCATATTCAATCCATATTTTTTCATTCTTTCAAAAGCTAAATGCAAATCGGCCAAATGAGACTTAAAAGCATCCGATTTGACAACAATATCATCAATATAGACCTCAAGTATAATTCCAAGTAAATCATGGAAAATTAAATTCATAGCCCTTTGATATGTGGCACCCGCATTTTTTAATCCGAATGTCATCACTGTCCACTCGAATAAACCAAGGAAACCAGGGCAACGAAAGGCTGTCTTGGACATGTCCTCTTCGGCCATAAAAATTTGATTATAACCCGCATTACCATCAAGAAAGCTAATAACTTTATGTCCAGAAGCATCATTAATAAGCATGTCGGCTATTGGCATGGGGTACTCATCTTTGGGTGTAGCTCTATTCAAATCTCTGAAATCAATGCACACCCTTATCTTGTCGGATCCTTTCTTCTCCACCGGCACAATGTTAGAGATCCACTCGGCATACCTGCAAGGCCGAATGAAATTAGCTTTGAGCAACCGACCGATCTCCTCCTTGGTCTGGTCATATGTTTTTGGATTAAACTTTCTGGCCGATTGTTTGTAAGGTCTAAAACCAGCCTTTATAGGTAACTGATGCTCCACTAGCTCTCGGCTTAAACGTGGCATCTCATGATATTCCCATGCAAAGCAACAAACATATTCTTTCAATAGCCCAATCAACTCAGCTTTATGATCGTCTTTCAAATTCTTGTTTACAAACGTCGGCCTAGGAACTGAACCATGCCCTATATCTATTTCTTCTAATGGATCTGCCGACTGAAAACCCTGTCCTAATTTATCCATGTCATCCAACTCCTCTACAGATTCATACATATCATTCTCACTAGACCGATATTCTGCAAGACGTTTCTGCAACCACTCGGAATTAGAATCCATTTAAACATATCATACCTTGGAGCCGATTGCCACTAATCAGCTTTAAAGAGACGTGCACAAAGCCATTCTTTGTTGCGCTAAGGAAATCAATCTCTGACAAGTCGCGTCCCGTCAAGCAAGTAACATTGGGATGTTGCCAATCCACCGATGCATCAGCCAAAGCAACACAAGCCTAGTTATCCGCATGAATGACTTCTACCTCATCATCAACCCACTAGATCAAAAACTGGTGCATGGTAGATGGTACGCACTGGTTTGCATGAACCCAATCACGGCCTAGTATGACGTTGTAGTTACCTTGCACCTCAGCAACAAAGAATGCAGTAGCCAAAGTTTTGCTCCCAACTGTAAGTTCCACATACATCACACCTTTGGCTTCAATTTTCTCTTTGCCTTCAAACCCATTAAGCACCATATTGGTCTTGATCAATTCATCATCGGGCAAACCCAATTTCTTGAAGACCGAATAGGGCATGAGATTCACCACAGCACCACCATCAACAAGCATCCGAGTGAGTGGTGATCCATTGATATGACCTCTGAGGTACAATCGTTTCAAGTGCGTCACTGGTTCTTTTGGCTTCTCGAATATTGCATTTCTGGGGCCAAAATTCAGCTGAGCCACTTCCCCCTCTTCATCTACAGCACAGAATTCAGCGGGTAAGTAATACATCATATTGATATCCATACCTTCATGAACCGGTGTAGACTCATAGTCCAACAGAACATCTTCCTCCTCGCGCGCGTCCACCGAATCTGAATTCTTTCCGAGTGAAGGAGAAGTAACAGGCGACTGAGACGATGTCACAGCTACATCGTCCTCTTTTGATGGTGTAATTGCTACCGTGGTAGATGTAGAATCCACTATGATTTGCACTTGTTTGGGCTTCCATACCTACTTCGCTGGTATCATGGGCCGAGTGATATTGGACAACTCGTCCCTTTGCTTCTCAGCTTCTTGTTCTACCATCTCTTGATTCCTCAACCTCTGTAATTTCCTCTTTTGTGTCTTTGTTAGACCTGGAGGACACCACCTTGGTCGAGTGTATTTAGGATCAACTGGCTTCACTTGGCTGGTACTTGCTTCATGATCATTGGTCGAGTGCTTCGGCGCGATAACAAGTATCGGCTTAGTTGGGTTGCTATGCACAATCGACTGCTGTGTGGTGAACGTTTCACTACCCAGGATGAGTGAGTTGGCATTGATATTTTCCTTGCCTTTCCCTGATTCCACTACTGCAACACTCGGCAGCTTGACGCGCCACTCTTGTCGATTTTTCTCGCTTACAAAGTTTTCACTTGGGCACACCTTTTTACTCAGATGAAATCCATTCGGATGTTCGACTGAGTAAAACCCACTCAACCATATTCTTTCATTCAGATACCTTCCACCCGGGTGCATTCTTACACTCGGATAGTTTTCACTCGAAGGTATATTTTGACCACCCGAGTAATGGACACCAATGTTCGGTCGGTTTTCATACGAGCATCCAAGTCGATCCCAAACAGGTTCTCATTGTTCTTGTGGAAACGGCACCCTTGATTCAGTCGGTTTTGCATATCAACTAAACATATCAGCTGATGGCGACCTTGGCCGCTTCAGGTACGATGATTGATTAGAGCTAGAATCGGCCGACTGATTTGCATATTTGGACAACAGCATATCAAAGGTTCGCCTGACTTGCTTACGATGTACATTGGCTTCATTCCTCTTCCACTTGCCAACTTCTGGACTCTTGGGTTTAACAAACTTAACACGGGTGTCTTGTTGCACTTGTTGTTGCCCCCCGAGTGCAGGATTCTTGATGGTGATCTTGATTACTGTTGGGGAACGTCGCATGGGAAACAAAAAATTTCCTCCGCACACGCAAACCTATCCATGGTGATGAGCATCTACGAGAGGGAGACTGGATCTACATACCCTTGTAGATCACTAAGCGGGAAGCGTTAAGAAACGCGGTTGGTGTAGTCGAACATCTTCGCGATCCAAATCACCGAGCGTCCTGCGATCTCATCACGATCCGTCCCGCGATCCAATCACGATCCGTCCCGCGAACACATCACGATCCGTCCCGCGATCTCATCACGATCCGTGTCACGATCTTGATCACGATCTGTCCCGCAAACTCATCACGATCCGTTCCGCAATCACATCATGAATCGTCTCGCGATCTTGATCACGGTCCTTCCGATCTAGCACCGAACGGACGGCACCTCTGCGTTCAGCACACGTGCAGCTTGATGACGATCTCCACCGTCTTGATCCAGCAAGAGGAGGTGGAGAGGAGAGAGATTTCACCGGCAGCATGACGGCGCTCTGGTGATGGTGGTGGAGCAATTCCGGCAGGGCTTCGCCTAAGCGCTGCAGAAATCCGATCTAGAGGAGCACCGGTGAAACGGGTAGCAAGTGGCCGTAAAATCTGTGCAAAAACCCTCTATTCCACTAGTATATATAGGAGGAGAGGAGAGGAAGAGGGGAAGGTGCACAAGGCAGCCAACCAGCCTTGTGCGCCAAGGAGGAGAGGAATCCTACTTCTCCTCCAATCCTAGTTGGACTAGGATTGCTCCCTATTGGCTGATTTTTGGCCTTTTTCCTTTAGCCCTTTTTTATCCTGCGCCATGGGCTTTTCTAGGATGATTTACCAGCCCACTAAGGGCTGGTTAATACTCTCCCACAGCCCATGGTCCCTCTAGGGTCGAAATACCCCTCCCGGAGGTCTCCCGGTACACTACCGGCACTCCCGGTACACTACCGGCACTCCCGGTACACTACCGATGAGCCCGAAACCTTTCTGGCGACCAAACTGGGACTTCCTATATATGAATCTTTACCTACGGACCATTCCGGAGCTCCTCGTGACGTCCGGGATCTCATCCGGGACTCCAAATAACCTTCGGTAACCACCATACATAACTCTACACTACCGAAACGTCACCGAACCTTAAGTGTGCAGACCCTGCGGGTTCGAGAACTATGTAGACATGACCGAGACACCTCTACGGTCAATAACCAATGGTGGGACCTGGACTTCCACATTGGTTCCTACATATTCTATGAAGATCTTTATCGGTCGAACCTCTATGTCAAGGATTCAGTTAATCCCGTATAACGTTCCCTTTGTTCTTCGGTATGTTACTTGCCCGAGATTCGATCGTCGGTATCTCCATACCTAGTTCAACCTCATTACTGGCAAGTCTCTTTACTCATTCCGTAATACAAGATCCCGCAACTAATAATTAGTCACATTGCTTGCAAGGCTCATTGTGATGTTGTATTACCGAGTGGGCCCCGAGATACCTCTCCGTCACACGGAGTAACAAATCCCAGTCTTGATCCATGCCAACTCAACAGACACCCTCGGAGATACCTGTAGAGCACCTTTATAGTCACCCAGTTACGTTGCGATGTTTGATACACACAAGGCACTCCTCCGATGTCCGTGAGTTGCATGATCTCATGGTCATAGGAACATATACTTGACATGCAGAAAACAGTAGCAATAAACTGACACGATCATATGCTACGTTTGTAGTTTGGGTCTTGTCCATCACATCATTCTCCTAATGGTGTGATCCCGTTATCAAATGACATCTCACGTCCATGGCTAGGAAACCTTAACCATCCTTTGATCAACGAGCCAGTCCATTAGAGGCATACTAGGGACATGGTTTTGCCTATGTATCCACACATGTATTTAAGTCTCCGATCAATACAATTATAGCATGGATAATAAACGATTATCATGAACAAGGAAATATAATAATAACTAATTTATTATTGCCTCTAGGGCATATTTCCAATAGTCTCCCACTTGCACTAGAGTCAATAATCTAGTTCACATCACCATGATATTCGCATTGTTATGAATCTAACATCAACGAGTTCTGGGGCTCGATCATGCTTTGCATGTGAGAGAGGTCTTATAGTCAATGGGTCTGCGATATTCAGATCCGTGTGTACTTTGCAAATATCTATGTCAAACCGTAGACACTGCTACCACACTCCATTTGGTACTATTTCCAAATGGCTGCTCCACTATACGTATCCAGATTGCTACTACTAGTCATCCGGATAGGTGTTAAAGCTTGCATCGACGTAACTCTTTACGACGAACTCTTTATCACCTCCATAATCAAGAAACATTTCCTTAGTCCTCTGGTTACTAAGGATAATTTCGACCACTATCCAGTGATCCACTCCTGGACCACTCTTGTACCCCTTGACAGACTCATGGCAAGGCACACACAGGTGCAGTACACAGCATGGCATAATATAGAGCCTATGGCTAAGGCATAGGGGACGACGTTCGTCCTTTCTCTTTCTTCTGCCGTTGTCGAGCTTTGAGTCTCACTCAACTTCACACCTTACAAATTAGACGAGAACTATTTCTCTGGCTGATCCATTTTGAACTCTTTCAAAACCTTGTCAAGGTATGCACTTATTGAAAGTCTCATCAAGCATCTTGATCTATCTCTATAGATTCTGATGCTCAACAATTAGGTACCTTTATCCAGGTCTTCCTTTGAAAATCACTTTTCAAACAACAATTTATGCTTTCCAGAAATTCTACATTATTTCCGATCAACAATATGTCATCCACATATACTTATCAGAAATTCTATAGTGCTCCCACTCACTTTATTGCAAATACAAGTTTCTCGTAAACTTTGTATAAACATTAAAACTTTGATCACCTCATCAAAGCGTATATTCCAACTCCGTGATGCTTGCTTCAGTCCATAGAAGGATCACTAAAGCTTGCAAACCTTTTAGCATCCTTAGGACTAACAAAACCATCCGGTTGTATCACATACAATCTTTCCTCAATTAAACCGTTAAGGAAATGATGTTTTGACATCCATCTGCCAGATTTCATAATTGAAAATGCAGCAATTGCTAACATAATTCCAACAGACTTTAGCATCGATACGAGTGAGAAAGTCTCATCGTAGTCAACTCCTTGAACTTGTCACAAACATCTTTGCAACAAGTCGAGCTTTACAAATGGTGACAATTACCATCAGCGTCTGTCTTCATTTTAAAGATCCATTTGTACTCAACGACCTGCCGTCCAACGAGTAAGTCTACCAAAGTCTATACTTGGTTTTCATACATGGATCCTATCTCGGATTTCATGGCCTCCAACCATTTGTCAGAATCCGGGCCCATCATCGCTTCTCCATAGCTCGTAGGTTCATCGTTGTCCAACAACATGATCTCCAAGATAGGGTTGTCGTACCGCTCAGGAGCAGTACACATCCTTGTCGACCCACGAAGTTTGATAGTAACTTGATCCTGAAGCTTCACGGTCATCATCATTAACCTCCTCTTCAACTAACATAGGCTTCACAGAAACATCTTTCTGCACTGCACTACTCTCTGGTTGAACAAAGGTTTAACAACCTCATCAAGTTCTATCTTCCTCCCACTCAATTCTTTCGAGAGAAACATTTCCTCGAGAAAGGATCCGTTTAAGCAACAAACACTTTGCACTTCGATCTAAGATAGAAGGTTCACCCGACTGATCTTAGGGTATTCTATGAAGATGCATTTGTCCGCCTTGGGTTCGACCTCATTAGGTGAAAACATTTTCCACACAAGTGTCGCAGCCCCAAACATTAAGAAATGACAGCTTAGGTTTCTATCAAACCACAATTCACACGGTGTCATCTCAACGGATTTAGATGGTGCCCTATTTAAAGTGAATGTAGTTGTCTCTAATGCCTAACCCAAAAATTATAGTAGTAAAACGATAAGAGACATAATAGCACGCACCATATCCAATAGAGCATGACTATGATGATCAGACACACCATCACACTATGGTGTTCCAGGTGGTGTTAGTTGTGAAACAAATTTCACATTGTCTTAAGTTGCATGCCAAACTCGTAACTCAGATATTCACCTCCACGATCATATCGCAGTCATTTTTATCTTCTTGTCACGATGATCTTAAACTTCACTCTGAATTTGCTTCAACCTTTCAAACGATTCAGACTTGTGTTTCATTAAGTAAATATACACTATATCTACTCAAATCATCAGTGAAGGTAAGAAAATAACGATATCCACTTCACGCTACAAGACTCACTGGATTGTATACATCAACATGTATCATTTCCAATGAATCACTTTCCCGCTCCATCCAACGGGGGTTTTAGTCATCTTGCCCAAGAGGCATGGTTCGCATGTCTCAACCGATTCAAAATCGAATGAGTCCAAAGATCCATCAGCATGGAGTTTCTTCATGCGCGTTATACCAATATGACATTTAGCGGCAGTGCCACAAGTATGTGGTACTATCTTTATTAACTTTGTATCTTTTGACATCAATGTTATGAACATGTGTATTACTACGATCAAGATTTCAACAAACCATTCTCACTGGGTGCATGACCATTGAAGGTATTATTCATGTAAACAGAATAACCATTATTCTCTAACTTAAATGAATAACCGTATTTGCAATAAACATGATCTAATCATGTCCATGCTCAACGCAAAACACCAAATAACATTTATTTAGGTTCGTCACTAATCCTCAAGGTAGAGAGAGCGTGCGATGTTGATCACATCAACCTTGGAAACATTTCCAACACACATCGTCACCTCACCCTTAGCTAGTTCTCCGTTTATTCCGTAGCTTTTATTTCGAGTTACTAACATTTAGCAACCGAACCGGTATCCAATACCCAGGTGCTACTAGGAGTACTAGCAAGGTACACATCAATAACTCGTATATCAAATACACTTCTGTCGATGTTGCCAGCCTTCTTATCTACCAAGTATCTAGGGTTGTTCCGCTTCACCGACCGCTCACCTCATAAAAGAAGCACTTAGTCTCGGGTTTGAGTTCAACTTTTTGTTGCTTCACTGGAGCAGCAACTGACTTGCTATCCATGAAGTTTCCCTCCTTGCTCTTGCCCTTCTCGAAACCAGTGGTCTGATTAACCATCAACACTTGACGCTCCTTCGTGATTTCTACCTTCGCGATGTCAAACATCGCGAACAGCTCAGGAATTATTATTTCTATCCCTGGCGTTTTATAGTTCATCACTAAGTTCTAGTACCTTTAGTGACAGTGACTTGGAGAACTATATCAATCGCTATCTTATCTAGAAGATCAACTCCCACTTGATTCAAGCGATTGTAGCACCCAGACAATCTGAGCACATGCTCAACGATTGAGCTATTCTCTTTCATCTTGCAGGCAAAGAATCTGGTTGGAGATCTCATATCTCGCAACACGGGCACGAGCCTGAGATCCTAATTTTAGCTCTTAGAAACATCTCATATGTTCCGTGACGTTCAAAACGTTTTGGAGCCTCAATTCTAAGCCGTAATGCATGACGCATTAAACTATCAAGTAGTCATCAGAACGTGCCTGAGAGATGTTCACAACATCTATAGACGACGCTAGAGGGGTTGGCGCACCGAGCGGTGCATTAAGGACATAAGCCTTCTGCACAGCAATGAGGACAATCCTCAAATCACGGACCCAGTTCGCAATATTGCTACCATTATCTTTCAACTCTATTTCTCTAGGAACATATAAAAATTCAAGGGAGCTACAGCGCGAGCTAGTAATCTACAACATAATTTGCAAAGACACTATTGACTATGTTCATGATAATGAGTTCAATTAATCATATTACTTAAGAACTCCCACTCAAATTGACATCCCTCCGATCATTCGAGTGATATATGATCCAAATTCACCAACTCAAGTCCGATCATCACGTAAGTTGAGGTGGCTGCAATGGTGAACATCATTATGTTGATCATATCTACTATATGACTTATGTTCGACCTTTCGGTCTCTTGTGTTCTGAGGCCATGTCTGTACATGCTAGGCTTGTCAAGTTTAACCCGAGTGTTCTGCATGTGCAAATCTGGCTTGCACCCGTTGTATGTGAACGTAGAGTCTATCACACCCGATCATCACGTGGTGTCTCAACACGACGAACTTTCGCAACGGTGCACACTCAGGGAGAACACAATTTATCTTGAAATTAAGTGAGGGATCACCTTATAATGCTACCGTCATCCTAAGCAAAACAAGGTGCATAAAAAGGATTAACATCACATGCAAATCATAAGTGACATGATATGGCCATGAACTTGTGCTTTTGATCTCCATCATGAAAACATCGGCATGATCTCCATCGTCACTGGCATGACACCATGATCTCCATCATCTTGATCTCCATCAATGTGTCGCCATCGGGGTTGTCACGCCCTGCATGCTTCTACTACTATTGCTACCGCTTAGCGATAAAGAAAAGCATTACATAGCGCTTAATGATTGACACGCAGGTCATACAATGATTAAAGACAACCCTATGGCTCATGCCGGTTGCCGTTCTCATCGACATGCAAGTCGTGATAATCTATACATCACATGATCATCTCATACATCACATATATCACATCATGTAATTGGCCATATCATATCACAACATACCCTGCAAAAACAAGTTAGACGTCCTCTAATTGTTGTTGCAAGTTTTACGTGGCTGCTACGGGTATCTAGCAAGAACGATTCTCACCTACGCATAAACCACAACGGTGATACATAGTTTGCTTTTCAACCTTCTCAAGGACCGCCTTTGTCGGATCCAATCCAACTAAAGTGAGAGAAACTGTCACCCGCAAGCCATCTAAGCAACAAGTTGCGTCGAGGGAACCGGTCTCTCGTAAGCGTACGAGTAATTTTGGTCCGGGCCGCTTCATCTCACAATCCCGCTGAACCAAAATACGACCAAGGGAGGAAGCAATCTAAGCATCAATGCCCACAAACCTTTTGTGTTCTACTCGAGATCTCATCGAACCATCAACCTAGCTTTGATACCACTGTTGGGGAACGTCGCATGGGAAACAAAAAATTTCCTACGCACACGCAAACCTATCCATGGTGATGAGCATCTATGAGAGGGAGAGTGGATCTACATACCCTTGTAGATCACTAAGCAGGAAGCGTTAAGAAACGCGGTTGGTGTAGTCGAACATCTTCGCGATCCAACTCGCCGAGCGTCCCGCGATCTCATCACGATCCGTCCCGCGATCCAATCACGATCCGTCCCGCGAACACATCACGATCCGTCCCGCGATCTCATCACGATCCGTGTCACGATCTGTCCCACGAACTCATCACGATCCGTTCCGCGATCACATCATGAATCGTCTCGTGATGTCGATCACGGTCCTTCCGATCTAGCACCGAACGGACGGCACCTCCGTGTTCAGCACACGTGCAGCTTGATGACGATGTCCACCGTCTTTTCCGGCAACCAAACTGGGACTTCCCATATATGAATCTTTACCTACGGACCATTCCGGAGCTCCTCGTGACATCTTGGATCTCATCCGGGACTCCGAACAACCTTCAGTCACCACCATACATAACTCTACACTACCGAAACGTCACCGAACCTTAAGTGTGCAGACCCTGCGGGTTCGAGAACTATGTAGACATGACCGAGACACCTCTACGGTCAATAACCAATGGCGGGACCTGGACGTCCACATTGGTTCCTACATATTCTACGAAGATCTTTATCGGTCGAACCTCTATGTCAAGGATTCAGTTAATCCCGTATAACGTTCCCTTTGTTCTTCGGTATGTTACTTGCCTGAGATTCGATCGTCGATATCTCCATACCTAGTTCAACCTTGTTACTGGCAAGTCTCTTTACTCATTCCATAATACAAGATCCCGCAACTAACAATTAGTCACATTGCTTGCAAGGCTCATTGTGATGTTGTATTACCGAGTGGGCCCCGAGATACCTCTCCGTCACACGGAGTAACAAATCCCATTCTTGATCCATGCCAACTCAACAGACACCCTCGGAGATACCTGTAGAGCACCTTTATAGTCACCCAGTTACGTTGCGACGTTTGATACACACAAGGCACTCCTCCGATGTCCGTGAGTTGCATGATCTCATGGTCATAGGAACATATACTTGACATGCAGAAAACAGTAGGAATAAACTAACACGATCATATGCTACGTTTGTAGTTTGGGTCTTGTCCATCACATCATTCTCCTAATGATGTGATCCCATTATCAAATGACATCTCATCTCCATGGATAGGAAACCTTAACCATCCTTTGATCAACGAGCCAGTCCATTAGAGGCATACTAGGGACATGGTTTTGTCTATGTATCCACACATGTATTTAAGTCTCCGATCAATACAATTATAGCATGGATAATAAACGATTATCATGAACAAGGAAATATAATAATAACTAATTTATTATTGCCTCTAGGGCATATTTCCAACAGTTCGTGGCCATTGGGTTGCTTGTCAAGCACAACCTGCCTCCCAAGACTTTGCTGTCCTCCTTGCTTTTCCTAGGCTCACCAATGTTGAAATTAGTTTTATTAGCCGATTCGGCTACCTCTGGCCGAATGAGCAACTTCTTCCCCTCCAAATCCAGAGTGTTCATTGGGAAGGTCTGCTTATCAATTTGCATCTCAGAAAAGTTCAATCGTCCGTCATTAATGGCCGGTTGTATCTGTCGTCGGAAAACATTGCAATCATTAGTAGCATGAGAAAAAGAATTATGATATTTGCAATAAGCACGCCATTTCAATTGTTCAATCGACGGTAAATTGTGAGATATCCTAATGATCTTAGCTTGCAGCAAAGCATCAAATATTTTGTCACACTTAGCAATGTTAAAAGTAAACTTCATCTCTTCATCACGATTCTTATGAATCGGTTTCAGATCATTGCAAGTGAATGGTTTGGCCTTAGACGGCCAAACAAATTCGGCAGCATACATATCACCTTCATCGTCCGAGTGATCACTACCATACTCAACCATATTCATCTTAAGATGATCAGTTTTATATCTATGCACCTCTTTGAGATCTTTGCTCCGGCTCTCCTGAGCCAAAGCTTTTTGCAGGACCTGGTTGACACTTAAGAACTCATAGACTTCTAGCTTTTCCCTAATGTGAGTTTTCAAACCACTAAGCACAAGGTCAGCCAAGTCCCTCTCGGTTATCACCAAACTATAGCACCGGTTCTTTGTATCTCTAAACCTCTTGACGTAATCGGAGACCGATTCATCATTTTTCTGTTTAATGGATGTAAGATGTGATAATTTAAGTTCGTTGTCGCCGCTATAAAAGTGATCATGAAATTTCTGTTCCAGCTGTGACCACACACGGATAGAACCATGTGGTAAAGAAGAAAACCATGAAAATGCAGTACCAGTTAATGATAAAGGAAACAAGCGCACTTTCAATTCATTCAGTGAGCCTGCTTCACCCAGTTGTGCTAAGTATTGACTAATATGATCCCATGTGGTTTTTGTGCCTTCTCCATTGAACTTAACAAAATCTGAATTTTATATCCCGGAGGGCACTAGATAGCATCAAAGTACTCGGGGTACGGTTTTTGGTAAATCCGATTCCGAGGTAACTCAACTCCAAAATTCTCTCTAAGCATCTTAGCCATCTCCTCTCTAAAACTAGCTAAAGTATCGTCCGCAATAGACGGTGAAGCTTGCTATTGTGGGATGGGAGGAGTAGAATTACTGGTAGTCGGCAGGAACTGTGGCACATATGCCGAACTATAGTTCAGCTGTGGCCGAGTGCTTGCACCTACAGGTACATCTTGGTTCGGCATCGGTACCGAACTTCGCATGCTCATGATGGAAGTAGCGGGTGCAGCCACAATCTGATTGGTGTGGGTGGGATAGTAATTCATCGGCATGGGAGGTGCCGATGAAAGAGGTAAAGACAGATTAGGGTTAACTACACTAGCAGCCACACCAATATTACCACTAGACGATTGAGGCATATTTTTCTGCGCATTGGTATTTTCTATGAAAGTTTGATAGACCAAATTATTACCATCGGCAATACGAATCTCAATCTCAGCCCACTGCTCGGGAGAAAAGGTAGTACTTACAAGAGGTTTAACCTGCTCGGCTTGAAGAGGAGGGAACTTGATTTCTCCAATCGGAGTGATATTGCCTTGGCGATCTTTCTTGAAGTTTCCAAGGAATTCCTGCAACTCCTTCTCTTCACGTGCCTTCTTCTACTCCTCATAAGCTTTGCGATGATCAGCCGATATTTCATCAAGCTTGGGCTTAATGATGTTATCGGCATCTATCTCAAATGGCTTGGGAAGATCAGACATGATGGTTGATGAGGATGATTGATCTTTAGTCCCTAGCGGAGCCGCCAAAAAGTGTGTTGACACACGAACACGTCATTGTGTACCCTCGACGCCGGGGGTGATGCATCGCAGCTCACGTCGAAGGAGGTCCGTCTGGCAGCGCGATACGCAAGACAGTCGGCGGACGCTTTTGTAGACCCAAAACTCCGCACACCCGAGAGGGAACCCGTCAGGGAGTGTGGCGTCTATGGGCTGCCCTAGGTCAATTCGCTCACCCCTAGAGCCTCGGGATTCGCAGATCTCAAACACGAAGAACAGCGAAGAACGAGAGAAAGACGAAGAACGTAGATGAAAAAGTAGTATAGATTGATTTATTCGATTGTGTGTTGTTTAATCGGCCGTCACTCCCAACATATATAAGATGCGGCTGGACTTCCCGTACAAGCAAAGGATTCATCTAGGCTTTCCTTACAAGAAAATTACATCAATTCACGTCTTAGAGTCCTAGTTCTAATTCCACTCGGATTCAGCCCAAATCTGGCCCAATCTTCCATCTTGCTTATTGCGTGGGCCGTGAAATCTGCATGCGACCTCTGATGGAGATGGTCCAAACATCAATTTTGTGTGACTCGACGAGTCCAACAATCCATATGCTGATCACTTTCCCAAATAAAGTCATCTCGAATACTCCACGAGGTCATCTTTAACTTCGAATCGGACTCGGTCACGTAGCAGACTGGGCTGTCCAAGTGTTGTAGTGTCTCTGCAGGCCGTCTACTATCTCATATGATAATGACCTTAAAAGCAAAGTTGACCGTTTCGACCTTACGAACAACTTTCATGTTGAACACTTTTCCATCGGAGGCCATTTTGAAGTTTCACTCGACGGTGATTTTCACTCGGACGGCAATTGCACTCGGGCCGAAACTGTCACTCGACGGTGATTTCCATTTGGACGGCAATTGCACTCGGGCCGAAACTGTCACTCAACGGTGATTTCCACTCGGACGATAATTGCACTCGGACCGAAACTGACACTCGACGGTGATTTCCACTCGGACGATAATTGCACTCGGACCGAAACTATCACTCGACGGTGATTTCCACTCGGACGATAATTGCACTCGGGCCGAAACTATCACTCGATGGTGATTTTCACATGGCTGGACGGGAATCTTTTCACTCGACACGTTTCCTTCGGTCGGCAAACTTTCACTCGGAAATCCCGAGTGAAACCTCGGGCTGATTTTGTTTTGCCTCTCCAGGTCGCATACGACCTCGGATTGAGAAGATTTATATATATAAATCGATTAGCTCGACGAGGCGAAGACAATCCATGTAGAACATTCCTTCATCCGAGGTCGTCTTGGAGGTTTAATGGACCAAAAAACACTCAGAACATCTACATGACAATCCAAGTGTGATTTGGCCTTCGAAATGCTGTCAAATGGTGATGGCCTAAACATCAATGTTGTTTCACCTGGCAATATGAACTTTCTTGTAAAAAAACCTCCCGTTTGAGTCCATCTTAATTGTATTTTGAATCATGCCAAAATCAGGTTTCAACAGAGAGTATAAAAGGAGGCCCAAGGCACAGCTACAAGGGGATCTTCTCTGGCCGATTCTGCATGAGTAGCAGTTGTGTACTATAGCGCTCCCAGAACCTGAGCTAGAGCTCATCCAATACAACCAAGCAGAAGCAGGGTTTTACACATCTTTGCGGATTGAACCTGGGTAAAATCCCGCGTGCTAGTCATCAGATCTGCTCTCTGTGCGAGCCTTCTTCCCTGTCGAATCGTAAAGGGATCCTTCCGATCCCATAGGTGTTGTTTCCCCGACAGGTGTGATCGCTTAGTAGGCCCTGCATGGGCCACCACTGTTGGAGCTAAATCCGGTAGATCCCTCGATAGGATATCCTAAGCTAGATGTGTTTGAAAGATGGTAATAGGGACAAATAGTTTACCAAGGTCCAGGCTTGCCGGTGAGATAAAACTCTACGTTCTGCTTATGCTTTATTGTGGTGTAGTGTGTACGGAGTAGAAAGCACTAAGAGATTGTATATGTGTTCTACGTGCCAGGCCCTCAAATTATATAGAATGTTGGAGGTCCTAGGGTACAAAGATCTTATTCGGCTACGTATTAAGAAGTATAGTCCGCCACGAATCCAATGTCTTGTCGTGTACATCAAATCTTTTGGAATCTTCCTTGCATACGCCATGGGACATTAGATGTGGCCCAGGACGAAACCGACAAGGGGTCCTCAGCCCGGTTCATCGGGTTGGGAGTAGAGGTTATGAGTGGCCCCTTAGTCGGGTCACTATCACATAACACAACCAATTCAATGGATTGGTGAGAAACACAAGTGAGGGTGAAAGAGATTGGTGTGATCAATAGAACAGGGGGCAAGGCGGGTGGGAGAGATAGCTCTACAGGATCAACACAACCCATCGACGACAGCTAAGGGGCATGTGAAATTTCACGCATGATAGGGAGGTTGATTCTCACTAGGTTTAGGGGTAGGTTCACCAGAAAACATTTCCCCTTATATAGAGGGGAAGTTGGGTTGATTATAGGAGGTCCCTTAGTATATATATATATTATTGTTTAGTACGACGTTCCCTACCTGTATGCCGACGGAACCTTTAGTTAGACAACATGTGGCATTGGATCTAACTTGATCCAACACACCACACGTCCTCCCGCGAGCCCATGCACGATGGGGCTCACGAACCGCTTATCCCGCTCCTCCTTATATTCTTCCTTGGCACGAGAGAGGTGTCTGAAATTCATTGTCGGACAATGCCTACTCCTGATGTTTTTTTGTTGCGAGCACATCACTCCCCTCACTGACGAGGATATGTACCTAGGGTAGGGTCCTAGGCATGATCTACATACCCTACCTAAGGACACTATATTGGAGGACTTAAGGTTGCAAGACAGTTGCCGACTGAAGTCATCATGGCGTATAATTCACTCAACAATTAATCCACTCTGAGGTTCCTTTTTCCACTCGACAATCTCATTTCACTCGGAAGAAGCTAATGGCCAGTCGACAACAGAAGACCAGAAGGCACCCCAGGGAGGCCAACGAGCAGGCGTTCAGGAAGTCGCCATTAGTAGCATTTATTGTATACGTTACCACTAACGTACGTCTTTATTCCCACGATCGAACTCTTGGTTGCCTGACAGTTATGAGGGGCAGCGTACTCTATATAAGCCACCCCTCCCCTCTGGCACAAGGGTTCGCACCACCTGTAACACATATATTCCACACGACAAGAGCTCCCAAGCACTAAGACATAGGGTTGTTACCTCCACGAGAGGGGCCTGAACTCATACATCTGCGAGTACGCCCTCATTATAGCTAGGACTCTGTCCTCTCCTTCGTACCCTATCTTCTACTATTAGAGTCGTTCCCATGACAATTGGTGCCCACGGTGGGGCAGGCGTCTAAGCGACTTCCAGCGAGGTCGCATTTTTTCTCCTTCGTCATGTCTTCTGGTGGCGGCATGTTCTTCGGCCACAAGATCCGTCTCGGAGCACTCGTCTTCATCACCGATGATTCGACATGGCTTCAGGAGGCGGCTCTCGATGTCGAGGCACTCCCGATCTGCGAAGTGGCACACTTCCGTTGGAGCTCCTGTGGTGTTCTTCTCCAACAGTTGTCAACTCCGTACCAGTCGGCTCTCCCTGTTGTTCATCGTCGCAAGCGATCCGGGCGCTCACGACTCCAACGCTGGGTGAGACATGCGGTTGCTCGTCAAGTCGCATCTCTGCAGATCGCGGCTATCTAGCCCATCGAGTAACTTCACAGCGTGTTCGATTCAACGTTGGATCAGTCTGACGTCTCGTCCGAGTGCGAGAGTTGCAATCCTGCAACTTAGGTACTTATGGCTGGTTTGCATCAGACCCCGCCGCCTGGCTTTGGCTGCGGCAGGTGCGATGCTGGTGGAGCATCGAATGACCAGACACACCAGAATGAGGAGATCCTCCATACGCCCATCGTTGGTGTGACTGATGAGCCTCGGGCCTTGGAGGCCATGCGCATTCGGCTCAAAGAGATATAGAAAGAACTCGACGAGCATGCTTGCCGGCGTCCACCACTTCCCAGTCGACATCAGCGACAGCTGTTTCCAAGTGGTTCTCAGAACAACGTTGAGGTATACTGCACTCCAGTTTTAAATGTTGCAGCGGCGGCTAGGATTGTAGATTCCATTCAGTCATCACGTTTAGAGGCTGGTAGAGGTTTGTTGCAGATTCGAGCGTTGCTAGATGCAGCGCAGTGCCAGAACTCAATTGTTTCTCAGTCGCGCAATAGATTGCACAACAACTCACCAAAGGCCGACTCTATTCAGTCGGCACATAGTCCAGGGTCACCTTTGCATCGTAGAGGCGGAGGTCACCATGATGATCAGTATCAAGGCCAAGGCGAGATCAGTTTCACTGTGCTGACTACTGTCGAGTGCCTACTCCTCCGTGGAGTGGTTCGTATGTGCCCCGGCACCATGACGAAAGGCACCCATTCGGTGATGAGCGGAACCCAGGGTTTGATGCGAGGGATTACCTTGCTCAGAAGTGGATCGATGAAGGCAGAGCCCACAGAGATGATCATGCCAGAGATTACCCGAGTGCAAGCAGTGCAGTTATTTCTGGCCCCGAGTGTTTTAGCAGAGCCATTCGTTCTACACAGATCCCCCCAACTTCAGGTTGGCGGCTAGGATAAGCAAGTTCTTTGGTGAGTCAAAGCAAGATACGTGTCTGGATGATTGACGAGTGGCAGTGAAGATCGGAGGAGGAAACGACAACATTGCCATGAAACATTTGTCCTTGATGTTGGACGGTTCGGCCCGGGCATGGTTGAATCGTTTGGCTCCTTCTAGCATCTACTGCTGGGAGGATCTTGCCCGAGTGTTCATCAGAACCTTCGAGGGCACCTGCAAGCGTCCGGATGGTTTGATCGATTTGCAACACTACGACCTTGAGATATTACATTCAGCGTTGGTCCACCTTGCATCACACAGTGGAGAACGTCTCCGAGCATCAAGCTGTCTGCGCTTTCAAGGCTAGTGTGAAGTACAGGGAGCTTTACATGAAGTTTGAGCACACATGTGACATTTCTCTAAGCAAGATGATGGAAATAGCCACTCGGTACGCCAATGGAGAAGAGGAAGACCACCTCCGTAGCAGCAAAGGAAAAGCAGTCAACAATGATGCCGATGGCAATTCCAGTCGGAAACAAAAACGCAAAGCTGATGGCCCTGTCCAGGCAGAGGCAGTCACTCTGGAGATGCAAGGGAAAAATAAGGGGAAGTCCAAAGGACAGTTCACCCCTAAGAAAGGAAAGAATTAGTCGGGAACTGATGTTCTAGATTTACCGTGTGCAATCCACACGAAGAAAGACGAAGGCAATTTGATACTTCCTAAACATACCACTCGAAAGTGCTACCTACTGATCCAGCAGTTCAAGGAGGGTCAGTCGAGTGACAAAACTCCTGAAAAAGAGGATGAAGAAGACAAAGAAACTTTTCCTGATGTCAACACCACCCTGATGGTTTTTGCTGATATTGAAAGCAAGAGTCGATTGAAAGTTATCAACAGAGAAGTCAACATGGTTGTTCCTGCAATCCCCACATACCTCAGGTGGTCTCAGACTGCTACCACGTTTGATCACTCGGATCATCCTGCTCATGTTGCTATCCCCGATCAGCAGGCTTTGGTGGTGGATCTTGTTGTGGGCGGCACTCGACTCCACAAGGTCCTCATGGATGGTGGGAGTGGTCTGAACATTCTGTATGCGGATACCTTCAAGGAATGGGCATTCCGATGTCCCGACTAAGTGAGAGAAATATGCAGTTCCACAGAGTCATCCCAGGGAAGAAGGCCAGGTCACTCGGTCAAATTGCATTGGATGTTACATTCGGCGACGACAAAAAAATTCGCAAGGAGAAGTTGACGTTCGAAGCGGTGGACTTCCAGAGTGCATACCATGCCATCCTAGGTCGTCCGGCTTATGCGCGTTTCATGGCCCGTCCATGTTACATGTATCTCAAATTGAAGATGCCTAGACCTAAAGGCGAGATCACGGTCACAGGAAATCGACAAAGGGCTGAGGAGTGCCTTCGGCAGGGCTCCAAAATTGCTGACCAACAGATGGCTATGGTTGAATTAGAAGAGTACAAGAAGACTGTTGATCCTGCTGACCTAGTATGTGCCAAGAAGCCCGCTTCAGAGTCCGCTTTTCAGTCGGCAGGCGAAGTGAAGAAAGTACACATCCACCCGACAGATCCCAACACTGCCCCGACCAAAATCTCATCAACACTCGATAGCAAATAGGAAGCCGAGCTCATCCAGTTCCTCCGTGAGAACTGGGACATCTTCGCATGGAAGCCTGCTGACATGCCGGGTGTACCCAGGGAACTGGCTGAGCACTGACTGAGAGTTGATCTCAAGGCCAAGCCAGTGAAGGAGCATTTGTATCGGTCGGCAGCTGAGAAGCGGAAGGCAATCGGCGAGGAGGTTGCTCATCTCTTGGCGGCTAAGTTCATACGCGAGATTTACCACTCCGAGTGGCTTTCAAACATTGTCATGGTCCCCAAGAAGGACAAGTAACTCCGCATGTGTATTGACTTCAAACATATCAATCGGGTCTGCCCGAAAAATCATTTTCCACTCCTTCGCATCGATCAGATTGTTGATTCGACTGTGGGGTGTGAGCATTTATCTTTTCTTGATGCATACTCCGGTTACCATCAGATCTGTCTGTTTGGTCCAGATGAAATAAAAACAGCCTTCATCACCCCATTCTGGTATTTCTGCTATATCACCATGCCTTTTGGTTTGAAGAATGCTGGCGCTACTTTCATGCGCATGATTCAGAAATGCTTACTCGAGCAGATTCCTAAGAATGTCGAAGCTAACATGGACGATATCATCATCAAGTCTCGTAAAGGTCCCGACCTGCTGACTGACTTGGCTGAGACATCCGCCAATCTGAGAAGGTACGATATCAAGTTAAATCCATCCACGTGCACTTTTGATGTTCCCGGAGGCAAGTTACTCGGTTTTCTCATTTCCGAACGAGGAATTGACGTCAATCCCAAGAAGATTAGTGCCATTACCCGAATGAAAAGCCCTGTGTGAGTGCATGATGTTCAGAAGCTCACAGGTTGCCTAGCGGCATTGAGTCGATTCATTTCTCGTCTCGGTGAGAAGGCATTGCCTTTGTACCGATTGATGAAGAAGTCTGATACGTTCGAGTGGACTCCAGAAGTTGAAGTAGTGTTTGTCGAGCTCAAAGCCCTACTTTCCACCCAGCCGGTGCTTGGCTGCTCCTCACAGCAAAGAGCCATTGCTCCTGTACATCGCGTCTACTAATCAGGTCGTCAGTACAGTTCTCACTGTCAAGAGGGAAGAGGAAGGAAAGGTGTACAAGGTCCAACGTCCAGTCTACTACATTTCTGAACTGTTGACCCCTTCGAAGCAAAGGTACCCGCATTACCAGAAGCTTGTCTATGGTATTTATCTGTCAACAAAGAAGGTGGCACACTACTTTCAAGATCACTCGATTTCAGTCATCAGTGGTGCTCCCTTATCTGAGATCCTCAACAGTCGAGATGCAACTAGTCTAGTGGCCAAATGGACTATTGAGCTCCTCTACTTTGACATCAAGTTTGAAGCTAAAAAGGCGATCAAGTCTCAAGCACTCACTGATTTCTTGGCCGAGTGGGTTGAACAGCAGCAGCCAATCCAAATCCACTCGGCACACTTGACCATGTTCTTTGATGGCTCGAAAATTTTGAATGGGTCTAGTGTTGGAATAGTTTTGGTATCCCCAAAAGGTGACAAACTCAATTATGTCCTACAGATTCACTTTGATTCCTCCAACAACGAAGCAGAATACGAAGCACTCTTGTATGGGTTGTGTATGGCCATCTCACTCGGCGTCAAGCGCTTGATGGTCTATGGCGACTCTGATTTGGTGGTCAATCAGGTGATGAAAGAATGGGATATCAGGAACCCCGCCATGACTGGATACTGCAATGCAGTAAGAAAACTTGAGAAGAAGTTTGAAGGTTTGTAACTTCACCATGTTCCCTGAGTGAAGAATCAAGCAGCCGATGAGCTAGCATAGATTGTATCCACTCGGAAGGCTATCCCTAGCATTGTGTTTCTGGAACACCTACATTCTACTTCGGTGTAGGAGGATCCCTTCAATGAAGAGCCCCCACAAGCTATAAGTGCCTCTAATCCGACTGAAGTTGATGTACCGGTGGTCATAGATCTTGTCATGGAGATTCTGGTCATCACTCCCTATTGGACAATGCCATATATTACGTATATCCTGAGGCAAGAACTCCCAAAGGATGAAACCGCTCGACAGATTGTCCGCAAATCCAAGGCTTTCACTGTGATGGAAGATCAAGTTTATAGAGAAAGTGTAACTAGCGTGACGCAGTGGTGCATCTCACCTGAAGAAGGTCGGATGATTCTGGAGAAGATTCACTCAGGAACTTACGGTCATCATGCATCCTCCCGGACGATTATCGCCAAAGCGTATCAAGCGGGGTTCTTCTGGCCGTGTGCTAACAAGATGGCCAAGGATATTGTTGATCACTGCGAAGGGTGCTAGTTCTATTCAAACTTATTACATAAGCATGTGTCTGCCTTGAAGACTATTCCGCTCGGCTGGCCATTTGTTGTCTGGGATTTAGATATGGTTGGTCCTTTTCAGATAGGCCAGAGTGGATTTACTCATTTGCTTGTTGTAGTCGACAAGTTCACTAAGTGGATTGAGGCCAAGCCGATAAAGAAGCTGAACTCGCGCCCTGCGATCAAATTCATGAAAGAGATAAATCGTCCGATATGGAGTTCCTCACGGTATCATAACAGACAATGGCTCAAACTTCGACTCGGAAGAGTTCAGACACTTCTGCTTTTCCCAAGGCACTCAGGTGGATTGCGCATCCATTGCACATCCTCAAACTAATGATCAAGCTGAGCAAGCCAACGGCCTTATCCTTCAAGGGTTGAAGCCTCGACTCATGCGAGACCTAGATCATGCAGCTGGAGCCTGGGTTTACTGAACTACCGTCTGTTCTGTGGGATTTGAGAACGACTCCTAATCGGTCGATTGGGCGCACTCCATTCTTCCTAGTGTATGGAGCTGAAGTATGTTGTGCTCCGAAGAAGTTCAGAAACCCTCGAAAGAAAGGATGAGGCGGCATATAAAAACCTCACTCGACATTGGTGAGGAGAAGGACCCGCTCCCCCTCGCGTGTCTCCGGCTCGACCTCCCCTCCAGCAGCCTCCACACGCCGTCGGTACGAGCCCATCGATGACGAGGTTCTCAACATCCCTCATCGTGATCGTCGACAGGAGGAAATCTCCCTGGATCCACCTCGGCGGCGCCGTGAATCGGGCACTGGACGACTTCTTGGCCTTGGCGGCTCCCCTCTTGGCGCGTTCGAGCTTTTCAGTATTGCCCATAACCATTGTGGCGATGGTCGACAAGGCGGAGCTGGGAGGCATGCGCGGAGCAGAGTGAGCAAAGGAAAGGAGAAGAATTGGGGAGAAGTATTGTGCCAACCACCACAATCTATTTATATATATATATATGTCCGAGTGAGTCGCTGACCTGTGGGCCCGCCAGATCCCCACGCATCTCGACCGCAGACGTCGCACGATACGTGGCATGATGGGCGGCATAGAAATCGAGGCGTCATGCTCTCACTTGCCCTAGTCGTGGCGTCATCTTCGCGCAACGCACGCTTCCCAAATTTACGAATCTCGTGAAATCCGAGTCTGACAAAGCGACCCATCGCGTCCAAAGATCCTCTCGAGTCACTTGGATTTTGAATATGCACTCGAATACACTCGGACACTTATCAAGGCTGAATCGACCAGGGCAAATGATAAAGATTCCAGTCGACGTAGATTTCTTTGAAGTCCCGAAGTGCATTCGGAATTTCGGTGCCTCGTCAGAACCAGTATCGATCCCTTTTTCACTCGAACCCCAATCCATTCGGGAGCTAATGACGAGTATATGTACCTAGGGTAGGGTCCTAGGCATGACCTACATACCCTACCTAAGGACACTATATTGGAGGACTTAAGGTTGCAAGACAGTTGCCGACTGAAGTCATCATGGTGTATAAGTCACTCGACAATTAATCCACTTGAAGGTTCATTCCTCCACTCGACAGTGTCGTTTCACTCGGAAGAAGCTAATGGCCAGTCGATAACAAAAGACCAGAAGGCACCCTAGGGAGGCCAACGAGCAGGCGTTCAGCCAGTCACCATTAGTAGCATTTATTGTATATGTTACTAGTAATGTACGTCTTTATTACCACGATCGAATGCTTGGTTGCCTGACACATATGAGGGGCAGCATACTCTATATAAGCCACCCCTCCCCTCTGGCACAAGGGTTCGCACCTCCTATAACACATACATTCCACACGACAAGAGCTCCCGAGCACTGAGACGTAGGGCTGTTACCTCCACGAGAGGGGCCTGAACTCATACATCTGTGTGTACACCCTCGTTGTAGCTAGGACTTTGCCCTCTCCTTCGTACCCCTATCTTCTACAGTCATACTCGTTCCCACGACACTCACCCCCAACGCAGATACGAGCCTCCTCTCCCGCACCACCGATGCCATGGTCATGTGCCATCCACCCCCTCATCCCCTCTCGTCGCGTTCATGGCCATGCTGCAAGCTCTAGGGCGTCATGCTAGAACCGACTTTGAAACATGCTGACACCATCGAAAAAATTTGCTGGAACTAACGCCATGGTTTGTTGCATACTTGGCGACACGCATGCATCCCCGCCGGCTACATTTGTTGCAACTATTGACGTGTATTCCTGGAGCTGGAGATTTTTTTTGCTGGAACCGGAGGGCAGGATGCTACAAACAGCGACACCATGCAACCTGCGACAACGTTTTTTGCTTCAACCGATGATTTGATTTGCTAGGAGTGAAGGTTCTTTTTGCTGGAACTGTAAATGTTTTGTGATGAGGCCGCAACATGCTGAGTCCGATGATGCTAGTTCTTTGGCCGGCTGCGAGGAATTTGTTACCACCATGATTTGAACATGATGGAATCGACAACTCAACATGTTGCGTACGAATGATTGGCGATGGGGACACTGGTAAGTTTTGTTGGAACCACGGATTGCTTTTGCTAGAACGAACAATGTGTTTCGCTCCAATCGGCTTATATCTGAGCTTTTTTGTGCTGACTTTTTTGCTGGACATGGTGGTGCAAGGTCGATGGCTAGCTAGAGGTGGTGACATTGGAGATGCCAGCATCGATAGCGACCATGCGTTATAACGGTCAGGTGGGATAAACGGAAGCTGGAGCTCATGTGTTGCAATCTCGGTGGCCATGGCGGGTGATGGTTGTATGCTGGTTGTACACTGATATCACCGAGGTTGTACGTTGATACCGCCGAGGTTGCCAACGCCAACGAACTCGACACCTAACGAATGATATGCAATGACCATGGCAACTTCGTACTCTGTCCCCTACGCTTGATGCAGGATTGGAGGTTGGGGACGTGCGCGCGATGCGGGATTGGAGGTTAGGGACGGACAAAGACTCGGATCTGAAAGTTTGTTCTGTTCCAATTGTTGTTGTCGGACCTAACCGAGCATAATGTTTCTTTATTTTTCTTCCAATGGGGGCACGCTAAGTGCACCCACTAGGTGTAGTCCCCGAGCCTCTGTCGGACTAGATGAGTTGGGCAGAGGGTTTATGTCTCCCAGTGCGGAACTGAACTAAACAGGTGAACTCTGATGCGCTTGGCGTATTAAATTGTTGCAATCTGGAGCTAAATCAGTTGGACTGATCCTTGTGCGCTGGGCACAATAAATAGATATAACCTGGATCTGGGCCAGTCGGGCAAATCTTCATGTGGTTGGCAAGTTGAATGTTTATTGAGTCTGCCTTATATGATTTCCGGATCATGGCTAAGTACCCGAGTGTGGATGTTGTCCTCACTCAGAGTAGCTTCTAACTTAGGCGAATCAGGTTCGTAGCTAAGCCCCCGAGTGTGGAGCATGTCCATACTCGGAGTAATTTTTGACTTAGGCAATACAGAATCGCAGCTAAGCCCCCGAGTGTGGAGCATGTCCGCACTCGGAGTATTTTTTGACTTAGGTGATACAGAATCGTAGCTAAGCCCCTGAGTGTGGAGCATGTCCGCACTCGGAGTAGTTTTTGACTTAGGCGATACGGAATCGCAACTAAGCCCCCGAGTGTGGAGCATGTCCGTACTCGAAGTAATTTTTGACTTAGGCGATACGGAATCGCAGCTAAGCCCCCGAGTGTGGAGCATGTCCGTACTCGGAGTAATTTTTGACTTAGGCGATACGGAATCGCAGCTAAGCCCCCGAGTGTGGAGCATGTCCGTACTCGGAGTAATTTTTGACTTAGGCGATACGGAATCGCAGCTAAGCCCCCGAGTGTGGAGCATGTCCGCACTCGGAGTAGTTTTTGACTTAGGCATACGGAATCGCAGCTAAGCCCCCGAGTGTGGAGCATGTCCGCACTCGGAGTAGTTTTTGACTTAGGCAATACGGAATCGCAGCTAAGCCCCCGAGTGTGGAGCATGTTCGTACTCGGAGTAATTTTTGACTTGGGCGATACGAAATCGCAGCTAAGCCCCCGAGTGTGGAGCATGTCCGCACTCGGAGTAGTTTTTGACTTAGGCGATACGCAATCGCAGCTAAGCCCCCGAGTGTGGAGCATGTCCGTACTTGGAGTAGTTTTTGACTTAGGCGATATGGAATCGCTGTTAAGCCCCCGAGTGTGGAGCATGTCCGTACACGGAGTAATTTTTGACTTAGGCGATACAGAATCACAGCTAAGCCCCCGAGTGTGGAGCATGTCCGCACTCGGAGTAGTTTTTGACTTAGGCGATACGGAATCGCAGCTAAGCCATGTGATGGCGAGCGAGGCGGCTTAATGATGAAGACGTGCCACACGGAGTGGCGATGCGCAGGGCTGTCGAGTGATGAAGACGCATCCGTCGGAATGGTGACACGCGGGGAGGCCGAGTGATGAAGACGCATCCGCCGGAGTGGCGACGCGCGGGGCGGCCGAGTGATGAAGATGCTTCCGTTGGAGTGATGACGCGTGGGGCGGTCGAGTGATGAAGACGCATCCGTCGGAGTGGCGATGCGCAGGGCGGCCGAGTGATGAAGACGCATCCATCAGAGTGGCGACACGCGGCGCGATCGAGTGATGAAGACGCATCCGTCGGAGTGGCAACGTGCGGGGCAACCGAGTGATGAAGATGCATCCATCGGAGTGGCGACGCGTAGGGCGATCGAGTGATGAAGACGCATCCGTTGGAGTCGAGTCGACCAAGTGACGGTGCACGGGGCGGCGGAGTCGAGCTTGTCGTTGAAGAGGAATCGACCAAGTGACGGCGCACGGGGCGGCCGAGTCGAGCTTGTCATCGAACAGATAGCCGCTCAAGAGACGGTACGCGCGGCAGCCAAGTCCATCATGCCATTGAGGAGGCGTCTGGACAAGTGGAAACACACGAATGATCGTCGCGGCGACTGAGCCTGAGTAGCGACGAAGATGGTGCACAGATGCGTTGAGTGAACGCGTAACCTGTGTACGAAAAATAGCACAAGCCAACATAAAAAGTTCTTGAAGTAACCTGATATTTGCTGAAATAATTTGTGCAAATAACACCTATAGGCACCCACTGGGTGTGCCAGGTGCTTGTTGGTTCGGGACTGGCAAGGGTCTAACATAGTGCAAGATCCGACTGAACTCGTTTGAGTACTGGACCCAAAAGAAGCGGAAGTGAAGTGTTCCCACATAAAAATAAACAACCGAGCATAGAGGTACACTAGGTGGCGTGGCCTCCGAGTGAACGTCATGTGTGACTTCCTTGACACTCGGTGATGCGGAAACAACTATTTAATTGAATGCATCGTGTGATGAATGACTTAGCTGTCTGATGGTGCAGGAGTGGTCGGGCAAAGTAGACACGTCCGGCTGAGTGGTGATGCACGGAGCTGCTAAGTGACGAAGACGTGTCTCATCGAGTGGCGATGCACGGAGCTACCGAGTGACAATGGAGCGTCTGGCTGAATGGCAATGCGCGGAGCTGCCGAGCGATGACGACACATCCAGTAGAGTGACGGCACGCGGAGCTGCCGAGTGACGATGGAGCGTCCGGTTGAATGGCGATGCGCGGAGCTGCCGGGTGACAATGGAGCGTCTGGCTGAATGGCGATGCGCGGAGCTGCCGATTGATGACGATGCAACCAGTAGAGTGATGGCGCGCGGAGCTGCCTAGTGACGATGGAGCGTCCGGCTGAATGGAAATGCACGGAACTGCCGAGTGACGACGACGCGTCTAGTGGAGTGACGACGCGTGTGTTGGAAATATGCCCTAGAGGCAATAAATAAAGTGTTTATTATTGTATTTCCTTGTTCATGATAATCGTTTATTATCCATGCTATAATTGTATTAATTGGAAACATGGATACTTGTGTGGATACATAGACAAACACAATGTCCCTAGTATGCCTCTAGTGAACTAGCTCGTTGATTGAAAGATGGTTAAGGTTTCCTAGCCATGGACATGAGATGCCATTTGATAACGGGAGCACATAATTAGGAGTATGATGTGATGGACAAGACCCAAACTACAAACGTAGCTTATGATCTTGTCAGTTTATTGCTACTGTTTTCTACATGTCAAGTATATGTTCCTATGACCATGAGATCATGCAACTCACGGATATCGGAGGAGTACCTTGTGTGTATCAAACTTCGCAACGTAACTGGGTGACTATAAAGGTGCTCTACAGGTGTCTCCGAGGGTGTCTGTTGAGTTGGCATGGATCAAGACTGGGATTTGTTACTCCGTGTGACGGAGAGGTATCTCAGGGCCCACTCGGTAATACAACATCACAATAAGCCTTGCAAGCAATGTGACTAAGTGTTGGTCACGGGATCTTGTATTACGGAACGAGTAAAGAAACTTGCCAGTAACGAGGTTGAACTAGGTATGGAGATACCGACGATCGAATCTCGAGCAAGTAACATACCGAAGAACAAAGGGAACATCATACGGGATTAACTGAATCCTTGACATAGAGGTTCGGCCGATAAAGATCTTCATAGAATATGTAGGAACCAATGTGGACATCCAGGTCCCGCCATTGGTTATTGACCGTAGAGGTGTCTTGGTCATGTCTACAGAGTTCTCCAATCCGCAGGGTCTGCACACTTAAGGTTTGGTGACGTTTCGGTAGTAGTAGTGTACCGGGAGTGCTGGTAGTGTACCGGGAGACCTCTTGGAGGGGTATTTCGACCCAAGAGGCTTCATGGGCTGTGGGAGAGTGAATATCAGCCCTTAGTGGGCTGGTGGAAACTCCCACACAAGGCCCATGTGGCTGGAGAAGAAAACCCAAAAGGAAAAAGGTGGAAAAAGGCAAAAAGGAAAAAAAAGGATGAATCCTAATCCTACTAGGAGTGGAGGAGGTGGACTCCTCCTCTCCTAGTTCGGCCAAAGCCTAGGAGGCTTGGAGGCCAAGCTGCCTCCTCTCCTCCTCTCCTCCTATATATATTGGTGGTATTGAGGGTTTTTGCACTAGATTTTCAGCCAGGTGCTAACCGTTCCTCCAGTGCATAGTTTCTCCTCTAGATCGATTTTCTGCAGTGCTTAGGCGAAGCCCTGCCGGAATTGCTCCACCACCATCGCCGGAGCGCCATCAGGCTGCCGGAGAACTCTTCTTCCTCTCCACTCCTTCTTGCTGGATCAAGACGGCGGAGATCGTCGTCAAGCTGTACGTGTGCTGAACGCGGAGGTGTCGTCCGTTCGGTGCTAGATCGGAAGGATCGTGATCAAGTTCGTGAGACGGATCGTGATCAAGTTCGTGGGACGGATCTTGATCGGATCGCGGGACGGATCGTGATTGGATCGCGGAATGGATCGTGATTGGATCGCGGGACGCACGGCGATTTGGATCGCGAAGACGTTCGACTACACCAACCGCGTTTCTTAACGCTTCCCGCTTAGCAATCTAAAAGGGTATGTAGATCCACTCTCCCTCTCGTAGATTCTCATCACCATGGATAGATCTTCGTGTGCGTAGGAAATTTTTTGTTTCCCATGCAACGTTCCCCAACAGTGGCATCATGAGCTACGTCTATGTGTAGATGAGATCTCGAGTAGAACACAAAAGGTTTGTGGGCGTTGATGCTTAGATTGCTTCCTCCCTTGGTCGGATTTTGGTTCAGCGGTATTGTGAGATGAAGCGGCCCGGACCAACATTACTCATACGCTTACGAGAGACCGGTTCCTTCGACGCAACTTGTTGCCTCGATGGCTTGCGGGTGGCAGTTTCTCTCACTTTAGTTGGATCGGATTCGACAAAGGCGGTCCTTGAGAAGGTTGAAAAGCAAATTATGTATCAACGTTGTGGTTTATGCGTAGGTAAGAATCGTTCTTGCTAGAAACCCGTAGCAGCCACGTAAAACATGCAACAACAATTAGAGGACGTCTAACTTGTTTTTGCAGGGTATGTTGTGATGTGATATGGCCAATTACATGATGTGATATATGTGATGTATGAGATGATCATGTGATGTATAGAATTTCACAACTTGCATGTCGATGAGTACGGCAACCGGCAGGAGCCATAGGGTTGTCTTTAATTATTGTATGACCTGCGTGTCAATCATTAAGCGCTATGTAATGCTTTACTTTATCGCTAAACGGTAGCAATAGTAGTAGAAGCATGCAGGGCATGACAACCTCGATGGCGACACGTTGATGGAGATCAAGATGATGGAGATCATGGTGTCGTGCCGGTGACGATGAAGATCATGTCGGTGCTTTCAAGATGGAGATATAAATCACAAGTTCATGGCCATATCATGTCACTTATGAATTGCATGTGATGTTAATCCTTTTATGCACCTTGTTATGCTTAGTACGACGGTAGCATTATAAGGTGATCCCTCACTTAAATTTCAAGATAAAATTGTGTTCTCCCCGAGTGTGCACCGTTGTGAAAGTTCGTCGTGTTGAGACACCACGTGATGATCGGGTGTGATAGACTCTACGTTCACATACAACGGGTGCAAGCCAGTGTTGCACGTCTAGAACACTCGGGTTAAACTTGACGAGCCTATCATGTACAGACATGGCCTCGGAACACAAGAGACCGAAAGGTCGAACATGAGTCATATACTAGATATGATCAACATAATGATGTTCACCATTGAAGCCACCTCAACTCACGTGTTGATCGGACTTGAGTTGGTGGATTTGGATCATGTGACACTCAGATGACCCGAGGGATGTCAATTTCAGTGGGAGCTTTAGTAATTTGATTAACTAAACTCATTATCTTGAACAATAGTCTAAGTGAACTTTGCATATTTATGTTGTAGATCAATGGCTCGCGCAGTACCACCCCTGAATTTTAATGCGTTCCTACAGAAAGCTAAACTGAAAGATGATGGAAGTAACTTTGTTGACTGGGACCGTAATCTGAGGATTATCCTCACGGCTTCCCACAAATCATATGTCCTTGATGCACCGCTTGGTGACCAACCAGAAGACATGACCTCCGAAGACGTTAAGAACGCTTGGGAGGCACGTACTGGATATTACTCAATAGTTCAGTGTGCAATATTGTATGGCTTAGAACCGGGACTTCAAAGACGTTTTGAACGTCATGGAGCATATGAGATGTTCCAGGAGTTAAAGTTTATCTTTCAGAAGAATGCCCGGATCGAGAGGTATGAAACCTCCGATAAGTTCTATGCTTGCAAGATGGAGGAGAACGGGTCTATTAGTGAACATATACTCAGAATGTCTGGGTATTCAACTCGTCTAGCGGAGTTGGGAATTGCCCTTCCGCCAGAGGCGATCACTGACAGAGTTCTTCAATCACTGCCACCTAGTTACAAGAGCTTTCTGATGAACTATAACATGCACGGGATGAACAAGTCAGTCGCCGAGTTGCTTGCGATGCCAAAAGTCGCTGTGTCTAATATCCAGAAAGAACATCAAGTGTTGATGGTCAATAAAACCACTAGTTTCAAGAAAAATGGCAAAGTCAAGGGCAAGGGCAAGAAGGGTAAAACCAAGAAGGATGGCAAAGCAGTTGCTACTCCTGCAAAGAAGCCCAAGCATGGAAGCAAGCCAGAAACTGAGTGCTTTCATTGCAAAGGAACTGGTCACTGGAAGCGGAACTGCCCCAAGTACCTGGCTGACAAGAAGGCGGCCAACGACAAACAAGGTATATATGATATACATGTTATTGATGTGTACCTTACTAGCTCTCGTAGTAGTGCTTGGGTATTTGATACCGGTTCGGTTGCTCACATTTGCAACTCAAAGCAGGAACTACGGAATAAACGAAGGCTGGCAAAGGACGAAGTGATGATGCGCGTGGGAAATGGTTCCAAGGTTGATGTGATCGCCGTCGGCACGCTCTCTCTTCGATTACCATTGGGATTAGTGATGAACCTAAATAATTTTTATTTAGTGCCTGCGTTAAGCATGAACATTATATCAGGATCTTATTTATTGCGAGACGGTTACTCATTTAAATCAGAGAATAAAGGTTGTTCTATTTATATGAGTAATATCTTTTATGGTCATGCACCCAATGTTAGGGGTTTATTCATATTGAATCTTGATAGTGATGACACACATGTTCATAACATTGATGCCAAAAGATGTAGAATTGATAATGATAGTACCACTTTCTTGTGGCACTGCCGTTTAGGTCATATTGGTGTAAAATGCCTGAGGAAGCTCCATGCTGATGGACTTTTGGAGTCACTTGATTTTGAATCACTTGACACATGTGAACCATGCCTCATGGGCAAGATGACTAAAACGCCGTTCTCTGGAACAATGGAACGGGCGAGTGACTTATTGGAAATCATACACACTGATGTGTGCGGTCCAATGAATGTTACGACGCGTGGTGGATATTGTTATTTTCTCACCTTCACTGATGACTTAAGTAGATATGGGTATATTTACTTAATGAAACACAAATCTGAAACGTTTGAAAAGTTCAAGCAATTTCAGAGTGAAGTTGAGAATCATCGTAACAAGAAGATTAAGTTCCTGCGATCTGATCGAGGAGGTTAATATCTGAGTTATGAGTTTGGCAGTCACTTAAGACAGTGTGGAATTGTTTCACAGTTGACACCGCCCAGAACACCACAGCGTAATGGTGTGTCCGAACGTCGTAATCGAACCTTATTAGATATGGTGCGTTCTATGATGTCTTTTGCTAATTTGCCACTATCGTTTTGGGGTTATGCATTAGAGACAGCTGCATTCACGTTAAATAGGGCACCATCAAAATCCGTTGAGATGACGCCATATGAACTGTGGTTTGGCAAGAAGCCAAAGTTGTCGTTTCTTAAAGTTTGGGGATGTGATGCTTATGTCAAAAAGCTTCAGCCTGAAAAGCTGGAAACCAAAGCGAAGAAATGCGTCTTCATAGGATACCCGAAAGAGACAGTCGGGTATACCTTCTATCTCAGATCCAAAGGCAAAGTGTTTGTCGCTAAAAACGGAACATTTCTTGAGAAAGAGTTTCTCTCGAAAGAATTGAGTGGGAGGAAAATAGAGCTTGATGAGGTTATTGAACCTTTACTTCAACCAGAAAGTAGCACAACGCAGAAAGATGTTTCTGTGGAACTTACGACGGTAGAAGAGGAAGTTAATGATGATGATCATGAAGCTTCGGATCAAGCAGCTATTGAACCTCGTAGGTCGACAAGGCCGCGTACTACCCCAGAGTGGTACGACAACCATGTCTTGGAGGTCATGTTGTTGGACAACAATGAACCTACGAGCTATGGAGGAGCAGTGATGGGCCCGGATTCCGAGAAATGGTTAGAGGCCATGAAATCCGAGATGGGATCCATGTATGAAAACAAAGTATGGACTTTGGAAGTATTACCTGAAGGGCGAAAGGCCATTCAGAACAAATGGATCTTTAAGAAGAAAACAGACGCGGATGGTAATGTCACTGTCTATAAAGCTCGACTTGTGGCAAAGGGTTTTTCACAAGTTCAAGGAGTTGACTACGATGAGACTTTCTCACCCGTAGCGATGCTTAAGTCTGTCAGAATCATGTTAGCAATAGCCGCCTATTTCGACTATGAAATTTGGCAGATGGATGTAAAAACAGGGTTCCTCAACGGTTTCCTTGAGGAAGAGTTGTATATGATGCAAACCGAAGGTTTTGTCGATCCAGAGAATGCTGACAAAGTTTGCAAACTCCAGCGATCCATTTATGGACTGGTGCAAGCATCTCGGAGTTGGAATAAGCGCTTTGATGAGGTGATCAAAGCGTTTGAGTTTATACAAGTTTACGGAGAAGCTTGTATTTAAAAGAAAGTGAGTGGGAGCTCTATAGCGTTTCTAGTATTATATGTGGATGACATATTGCTGATTGGAAACAATATAGAAATGCTGGAAAGCGTGAAGGAATATTTGAACAAGAGTTTTTCAATGAAGGACCTAGGAGAAGTTGCTTTCATATTAGGCATTAAGATCTATAGAGATAGATCGAGACGCTTAATAGCACTTTCACAGAGCACATACCTTGATAAAGTTTTGAAGAAGTTCAAAATGGAACAGTCCAAGAAGGGGTTCTTGCCTATATTACAAGGTGTAAAGTTGAGTAAGACTCAATGCCGAGTAACTGTAGAAGATAGAGAAAAGATGAGTGTCATCCCCTATGCTTCAGCCATAGGCTCTATCATGTATGCAATGTTGTGCACAAGACCCGATGTCAGCCTTGCCATAAGTATGGCTGGAAGGTTTCAAAGTGATCCTGGAATGGAGCACTGGCAAGCGGTCAAGAATATCCTTAAGTACCTGAAAAGGACTAAGGAAATGTTTCTCGTTTATGGAGGTGATGAAGAGCTTGTCGTAAAGGGTTACGTCGATGCAAGCTTTGACACTGATCCGGACGACTCTAAGTCGCAAACCGGATACATATTTATTCTTAACCGGGGAGCGGTAAGCTGGTGCAGTTCCAAGCAAAGCGTGGTAGCTGATTCTACGTGCGAAATGGAATACATCACAGCCTCGGAGGCGGCGAAGGAAGGTGTCTGGATGAAGCAGTTCATGACAGATCTTGGAGTAGTGCCTAGTGCACTGAATCCAATGAACATGTTCTGTGACAACACTGGTGCCGTTGCTCTGGCCAAGGAACCAAGGTTTCACAAGAGGACCAGACACATAAAGCGACGCTTCAGCTCCATCCACGATGACATCTTGGAGAAAGACATAAATATTTGCAAAGTGCACACGGATCTGAATGTTGCACACCCGTTGACTAAACCTCTTCCAAGGGCTAAACATGATCAACACCAGAACTCATGGGTGTTCGATTCATTACAATGTAAATCACATAGTGATGTGAACTAGATTATTGACTCTAGTGCAAGTGGGAGACTATTGGAAATATGCCCTAGAGGCAATAAATAAAGTGTTTATTATTGTATTTCCTTGTTCATGATAATCGTTTATTATCCATGCTATAATTGTATTAATTGGAAACATGGATACATGTGTGGATACATAGACAAACACAATGTCCCTAGTATGCCTCTAGTGAACTAGCTCGTTGATTGAAAGATGGTTAAGGTTTCCTAGCCATGGACATGAGATGTCATTTGATAACGGGATCACATCATTAGGAGAATGATGTGATGGACAAGACCCAAACTACAAACGTAGCTTATGATCGTGTCAGTTTATTGCTATTGTTTTCTGCATGTAAAGTATATGTTCCTATGACCATGAGATCATGCAACTCACGGATATCGGAGGAGTACCTTGTGTGTATCAAACGTTGCAACGTAACTGGGTGACTATAAAGGTGCTCTACAGGTGTCTCCGAGGGTGTCTGTTGAGTTGGCATGGATCAAGACTGGGATTTGTTACTCCGTATGACGGAGAGGTATCTCAGGGCCCACTCGGTAATACAACATCACAATAAGCCTTGCAAGCAATGTGACTAAGTGTTGGTCACGGGATCTTGTATTACGAAACGATTAAAGAGACTTGTCAGTAACGAGGTTGAACTAGGTATGGAGATACCGACGATCGAATCTCGGGCAAGTAACATACCGAAGAACAAAGGGAACATCATACGGAATTAACTGAATCCTTGACATAGAGGTTCGACCGATAAAGATCTTCGTAGAATATGTAGGAACCAATGTGGACATCCAAGTCCCGCCATTGGTTATTGACCGTAGAGGTGTCTCGGTCATGTCTACATAGTTCTCGAACCCGCAGGGTCTACACACTGAAGGTTTGGTGACGTTTCAGTAGTATAGAGTTATGTATGGTGGTGACCAAAGTTTGTTCGGAGTCCCGGATGAGATCCTGGACGTCACGAGGAGATTTAATTGTCCGGAGGTAAAGATTCATATATAGGAAGTCCTGTTTTGGTCGCCGGAAAAGTTCCGGGCTTATCAGTAGTGTACCGGGAGTGCCGGTAGTGTACCGGGAGACCTCCGGGAGGGGTATTTCGACCCAAGAGGCTTCATGGGCTGTGGGATAGTGAATATCAGCCCTTAGTGGGCTGGTGGAAACTCCCACATAAGGCCCATGTGGCTGGAGAAGAAAACCCAAAAGGAAAAAGGTGGAAAAAGGCAAAAAGGAAAAAAAAGGATGAATCCTAATCCTACTAGGAGTGGAGGAGGTGGACCCCTCCTCTCCTAGTTCGGCCGAAGCCTAGGAGGCTTGGAGGCCAAGCTGCCTCCTCTCCTCCTCTCCTCCTATATATACTGGTGGTATTGATGGTTTTTGCACTAGATTTTCAGCCACGTGCTACCCATTCCTCCAGTGCATAGTTTCTCCTCTAGATCGGTTTTCTGCAGTGCTTAGGCGAAGCCCTGCCGGAATTGCTCCACCACCATCGCCGGAGCGCCGTCAGGCTGCCGGAGAACTCTTCTTCCTCTCCAGTCCTTCTTGCTGGATCAAGACGGTGGAGATCGTCATCAAGTTGTACGTGTGCTGAACGCGGAGGTGCCGTCCGTTCGGTGCTAGATCGGAAGGATCGTGATCAAGTTCGTGAGACGGATCGTGATCAAGTTCGTGGGATGGATCGTGATCGGATCGCGGGACGGATCGTGATTGGATCGCGGGACGGATCGTGATTGGATCGCGGGACGCATGGTGATTTGGATCGCGAAGACGTTCGAGTACACCAATCGCGTTTCTTAATGCTTCCCGCTTAGCGATCTACAAGGGTATGTAGATCCACTCTCCCTCTCGTAGATGCTCATCACCATGGATAGATCTTCGTGTGCGTAGGAAAATTTTTGTTTCCCATGCAACGTTCCCCAACATTGTGGAGCTGTCGAGTGATGATGGAGCGTCCGACTGAATGGCGATGCGCGGAACTGCCGAGTGATGACGACACATCCAGTAGAGTGGCGGCGCTCTGCGGAGTGTTAATGGAGCGTCTGGCTGAATGGCGATGCGCGGAGTTGCCGAGTGATGATGGCGCGTCCAGTAGAGTGACGGCACGCGAAGCTGCCAAGTAACGATGGAGCGTCCGGCTGAATGGCGATGCGTGGAGCTGTCGAGTGACGACGACGCATCTAGTAGAGTGACGGCGCACGGAGCTGCCGACTGACGATGGAGCGTCCGGCTGAATGGCGATGCGCGGAGCTGTCGAGTGACCACAACGCATCTAGTGGAGTGACGACGCGCGGAGTTGCCAAGTGACGATGGAGCGTCTGCGTGAATGGCGATGCGCGGAACTGCTGGGTGATGACGACGCGTCCAGTAGAGTGACGGCGCACAGAGCTGCCGAGTGACGATGGAGCGTCCGGCTGAATGGCAATGCGCGGAGCTGCCGAGTGACCACGATGCGTCCAGTGGAGTGACGGCACGCGGAGTTGCCGAGTGACGATGGAGCGTCCGCCTGAATGGCGATGCACGGAACTGCCGAGTGATGATGACGCGTCCAGTAGAGTGACGGCACATGGAGCTGCCGAGTGACGATCGAGCGTCCGGCTGAATGGCGATACACGGAGCTGGCGAGTGACCACGACGCGTCCAGTGGAGTGACGGCGCGAGGAGACCCGAGTGACGATGGAGCGTCCGACTGAATGGCGATGCGCGGAACTGCCGAGTGACGACAACGCGTCTAGTAGAGTGACGGCGCGTGGGGCTGCCGAGTGACGATGGAGTGCCTGGCTGAATGGCGATGCACTGAGCTGCCGAGTGATGACGACGCATCCAGTAGAGTGATGGCACGCGGCGCTGTCGAGTGACGATGGAGGGTCCGACTGAATGGCGATGCGCAAAACTGCCGAGTGATGACGACGCGTCCAGTAGAGTGACGGCGCACGGAGCTGCCGAGTGACGATGGAGCGTCCGGCTAAATGGCGATGCGCGGAGCTGCCGAGTGACCATGACGCGTCCAGTGGAGTGACGGCGTGCGGAGCTGCCGAGTGACGATGGAGCGTCCGACTGACTGGCGATGCGCGGAACTGCCGAGTGACGACGACGCGTCCAGTAGAGTGACGGCGCGTGGAGCTGCCGAGTGACGATGGAGCATCTGGCTGAATGGCGATGCGCGGAGCTGCCGAGTGATGACGACGCGTCCAGTAGAGTGACGGCGCACGGCGCTGCCGAGTGACGATGGAGCGTCCGACTGAATGGCGATGTGCAGAACTGCCGAGTGATGACGACGCGTCCAGTAGAGTGACGGCGCGCGGAGCTGCCGAGTGACAATGGAGCGTCCGGCTGAATGCCGATGCGGGGAGCTGCCGAGTGACGACGACGCGTCCAGTAGAGTGACGGCGCACGGAGCTGTCGAGTGACGATGGAGTCCGGCTGAATGGCGATGCGCGGAGCTGCCGAGTGACCACGACGCGTCCAGTGGAGTGATGGCGCACAGAGCTGCCAAGTGACCATGACGCGTCCAGTGGAGTGATGGCGCACAGAGCTGCCGAGTGACGATGGAGCGTCCGACTGAATGGCGATGCGCGAAACTGCCGAGTGACGAAGACGTGTCTCGCGAATGGCAACGCGCGGAGCGTCCAGACCTGCGTCTTTTTACTCCATACAGGTGAAATGGACGGTGATTTCTCCATGCATGGCGTGAGGCATAGCTAGTTAGAGCATGCATGCAAAAACTAGAAGCGTTAATAGCTAGTTACGCCATGCATGCAAAACTAAATGAATTAAGTCTATGCATGCAAAACTGAAGGCGTTAATAGCTAGTAACTCCACGCATGCAAAACTGAAGGAATTAAGCCTACGCATGCAAAATTGAAGGCGTTAATAGCTAGTAACTCCATGTATAATGTGAGGTAATGCTATTTACTCCATGCATGTGAAACTGAAGACGTTTACTCCATGCATAATGTGAGGTCTGGTGGAGAAAATTATTATACGCATGCAAGACAAAAAATATTGTGTAGAATGTAGGGATCTGACCGCTGAGGTGCTGCACCAACGGTTGCAGGCATGGGCGATGCCACAAAACAGAAGTTCGAAGGTAGTGTCGTAGACGAGGCAGGAGGCGATGGGACAAACCACGTTGGTGGCCGTTCGCAAGAGCTCAACTATGGCATTGTAGCCGAGGCCGGAGACAACGGGACGGACCACGCAGGAGGCCATTTGCAGCAGCTCGATGATGATGTCGTAGAGGAGGCCGGAGAAGGCGGGATGAGCCGCGCCAGTGGCCGTTAGCAGGGGCTCGACGATGATGTCGCCGAAGACGACGGGACGGACCATGCCGGTGGATCAGAAAACCATAAGCAACATGGCTCGATAGATGCCATGCCCCACGGTGGGCGCCAAATGTCGTGGGAGCGATTCTGACATTAAAGAGGGGTAGGATAACGAAGCATGATCTATCGAGATGCAAATGGGTGACACGGTGGTTTTAGCGAGTTCGGGCCTCTCACGGTGGAGATAACAACCCTACGTTTCGTGCTCTGGAGAGGCTTTGCTTATTCGTCATGAACATGAGCTACATAGTGTATTTGAGAGGGAGAAAGGAGAATGGATCTCCATGCGTGAGCTAAGTCCTGAGACTAATGGCGAGAGAGCCAAGGGAGAAGAAGCTCCCTTGAGCTATGTGGTGGGGGTGGTTTATATAGAGTGCGCCACCCCCTCACCTCCTATGTTACAAGATGGGGCATTGATGCCATAATGGCGGCCCACTGCAGAACCTTCTTTAAGCTTCGACTGGCTTGCCGACTGTTGGTCCTAGCATATCCGAGTGAATCGTACTGCCGAGTGAGCCGTACTGCCGAGTGGTTTGTACTGCCGAGTGGTTGACTGTCATCCGAGTGGATGAAACGTTGCTTGTCGAGTGAATAGTATGAATGTATTTATCTGGACCCACCTGAAATGTAGACCCCATACTGTTATGATATTTCGACCTTTCATGTGTCTACCTATTTTGTATATCCCGACACCAATCCTACGTGGAAGATGTGACCGGCCGAAAGTTTCATCCCGGTTGATCGGTGCCTAACATTGGCCTTGTGTTTATATGAGATTCGTTTGTGCTGGCGACTTGTTGAAGTTGTCCTAAGGTTTCTCCTTTTCTTTTCAAAATCATAATCGCGCGGTTCAAATTCGGCACGTGCTACGCGTGGCGTACTGCCGCAGTGGGACTCTGAGAGCATGTAGCCCACGGAGTTATTAGCATGTTGCATCTTTTTCTCTTTCAAGCAAAGAGCAGCGGATCAATGAGCAACACGTCAGTACTTGACCACACATGGTTTGGTAGCTGGGCCTGCTGGACCCGTGCTACGGCACCGCCACTGGAACGTGGGCCCGCTCCTCGGATCTTCTCATTCTCGGATTCTCCGTCTGCTTAGAATTTTGAATTCGCTATTACTGTCGGAGAGAATACGGACGTGAGATCCATGCACACGAAAGACTCGGTCGTGTGCAGTGGCATACAAACTGGACATACATGCAGCGACAAAGACAACCTCACTAGGATGCCAGGGAAGCAAAATCACAAGATTTCTCCAATCTTAGTTACCTTTGGAGATTTCTGGACCATCGTCCAATCATTATCATCACTTTTAGTCCTGGCAATGACATAGTATATAGATTAATCCCTAGTATATAGATTAATCCCTCAAAATATACACCAACAACGTTCTGCAAAAAACATAGATATCCAGACTGAATTCTTGTTTTGCACAAAACAATGCAGTACAGTGGCAACAAGTATACATGATAAACATGTTGCACCACAGATTTCTTTTTTGAATTACCACACCCAAACCAAAACTTACTTTCCAGATTTTAACACAGGGGAAAACGGGATCACGTGCATAGCTATCACTCGTTCCCACGACGTAAAACCCAAGCAAAGCTCGGTACTACTTCGTTCTCTCCAGCTCTTGTCCCCTCAAGGGCAGCCTTTTTCTCGGCAAGCTCAAATACAGCCACGACACGCTCGCACACGAGACAACACACCTCTTCACTCCAAAATACAAAAACGCCCCTAAGCTTAACGGCTAGGCCTCAGAGAAGAAGACACATTTCGGTCTTTTTCTCTCCTGCCGCTACGATTTATTCCTCTCTCGAAATAAAACGCCAAATAAAAGTTTCGGATAAATATTTCCGCACGCCTCTCAAAATTTGCAGACTCCCGAGGAATAAAGTGAAATTATGTTTAAAACTGTTCTCTTTCAAAAAGTTGCGGTGGAGTTGCCGTCGCCGCTTCGGTCCGGTCAGGCTGCCAGGGGCTCCGGCGCGAAGAGGTCGTCGAGGTCCGCTAGCTCCACGAAGTCCGCCGAGGGGTCCCACCTGCTGCTGCACGTCGCGGGGAGGCAGAACTGCATCAGGTTGTTCAGGGAGGTCTCCTCGTCGACGAATCCCATGCCGAACGCTGCCGTCACCTCCTCGTCCGCGTTCACCAAGGACCAGCTGGTGGTCGCCGACTGAGAGGCGGCCGTGGTGGAGGGCGACGGGGGAGAGGCCGCCGTGGCGAAGGGCGACGGGGGAGAGGCGGCCGTGGTGGAGGGCGACGGGGGAGAGGCCGCCGTGGTGAAGGGAGACGGAGGAGAGGCCGACGTGGTGGAGGGCGCCGGCGGAGATGCCGCCGTGGTGAAGGGCGACGGAGGAGAGACCGCCGTCGTGGAGGGCGACGGGGGAGAGACCGCGGATGTCGACGGTGACGGCGCGGACGCCGTCACGGTGGAGAGTGGGGGCGAGAGGGAGTGGGTGGTGGAGCTGGTGACTGCGCTCGGGCCGCGGAGGCGGAGCACCGCGGAGTCATAGACGGACTTGGCCTCCTCGGCGGTGTCGAAGGTGCCAAGCCAGACGCGCCGCCCCTGCTTCGGGTCGCGGATCTCCGACGCCCACTTGCCCCACGGCCGCCGCCTCACGCCGCGAAATCGCCGGGCCGACATAATCCCCGGGGACCAGTCATCCTCGCCGCACGCCACCAACGTACGCGTCTTGCCGGCCGCGGCCGCCCTCATCCTCTTCTGGCGCGTCCAGTGGGAAGAGCTGCTCACCGCACCCGCCGCGGCGGATGGAAGAGAGGAGGACGCGCGCGGAAGGCCGATCTCCCGCACGCACCGCCGCGCGCCGCGTCGCTGAAGCTGGCTCGTCTCCTCGCCGGAGTCGTCGGTGGCATCGGCGTCCAGGAAGTGAACGCGGACGACGCGGCCGGCGGCGCCGCCGTCGTGGCCTCCAGGGAGCCGCCAGCAACCGTTCATCACCGGGGATTGTGTACCGCGGCAAGACCCGATTTCATCAGCTGGCAACGGACGAACGGATTGGACGGAGTTCCCCTGCTGGGTGTGGTGGTTTTGGGAGGGTTTTAGAGAGAGAAAGGATTGGATGGGGTTCCGCGCTTCTCTCTCTATCTCCACCTGTAAACAGAGAGTGTGTGTAAAAGAGTGTGCAAGAGGGAGGCGTGAAGCGCGTGGTGGCAGGGTTATTTATGCAAACTTGCCATCTCTTGGAGCGCCACTGCCCACGGACCAGTGGGGTCCTGGACAATCTGGGACCCATGTGTCAGTTACGACAACGATGGTGCCCCTGGTGCAAAGCTGCTCCGGCTTGGCGGGCGAGCCGCGTTGCACGTTGCTGCTGCTGCTTGCTCTCCAGCTGGCCCCGGACCCATGCGTCAGGGGAGCGTGTTGATCACTTCACGTGAGTGGTAAATATCTAGTACAACCACTCCGCGGTATTCAACGTACCCCACCACGCTGACGTGCGGGGCCACGGGATAAAGTTTCGTTGTCGTCAGTTCAGGCGCAGCGGGGGCGGGTGATGGGTAGGTAGCCGGGCGGTAATAAATAGTTTCTGACATGCCGGAGAGCAAGTGGGGTGGCGTGGACCTGCGGCGCCCGTCGGATGCGTCGTCGCGATGCGGGCCCGTCCGTACGGCAGGCCGACAGAGCCGCACCAGGGGCACTGGGCGTATTTTACCGCGTGTGCCCAGGGGCAAGCTGGTCATGTTTGCATGAGTGGTGCGGTCGCCTCGGCCTCTCTCCCGAACTCCACAGTCGACACGCGAGCGCCTGGGATGTGTGGGCCCGACGCATCGGAACTGCGAGCGTGAGCGCGCGGCGTGTCGTGTGTGCACGCATGGGCACGTGGAGTATTCCTCTCTTTTCTTGCTTGGCTCACCTAACAGCGAGACGGGGACAACACGGGCACGACCCGCCCAAGGGTATTTCCCGAGTCATGAGTGCAGTTTGGCTCGCACTACTCTTCTATCTGTATCTGTATGTGCTGCGTTTCTGGTCTTCGGGACACCCGATCGTCTCTTCAACGAATCACGGCCAGATTACGTACAAGATAGCATACGGAGAATTAGGCCAACGCTAAACGCATGACCCGAAATCGTTCATCCGCCATCCACGTCCGTATAAGGATAAACGATAGAAATCATGACCCAACGCATGGAAACAAACTGATAAATGTTTGTTTTCGTCTTATCTTCGGTTTAAATTTCGGTCGCTTTTGCGCGAAAACTGATGGATAGAATGCATGCCCTTGTTTTTCCTTAGCCCGTCCGTAGGGGACATAGACGTGCCATTTTCCCTCCTCCTAAAACCCCTCATGTGCTCTCACTCCCCTTCGCCCGCCATGCCCCCAAAGAAACCCGGCGACAAGGCCGTCGCTGCACGGCCCACGGCAAAGAAGAAGAGCCCGAAGAAGATGCGGTCAGAGCTCACGCTGGAGGAATGGGCACACCTCAACCGTGAATCGGCCGAGCGACGGGAACAATGGTTTTTTAGAAAAGGAGAAAAAGGACGTGGCCGACTACGGCGCTGAGGTCACGAGCATGAAGAAGGCCTTGAGTACAAGGTCGGCGTCGACAAGAACGAGGAAACTAGGGGCTGCTAAGATAAAGTAACAATTAAGTTAGTTTAACGAGTGTGGAAAAGTGGTGGTAGGAGTTGCGAAATTGTTCCTAGGCAATCGATAACTAGACCAATCATCATTATTGCATTTTTATATGAGGGAGAGGCATAAACTAACATACTTTCTCTACTTGGATCATATGCACTTATGGTTGGAACTCTAGCAAGCATCCACAACTACTAAAAGATCATTAAGGTAAAACCCAACCATAGCATTATAAGGTATCAAGTCACCTACTCAGGTTTATGCTTCTGTCACTCAAGCAACCCACCATAGGCAAATCAAGAACACATTGCAACACCCTACACCAAGGATCCCTCACGCTTGCGCGACACGGAGAGCACCATAGGAAAACACCAATAGTAAAACATGCAACTCAAAGCAATCATGATCATCAATCAACCCATAGGACAATAAAAATCTACTCAGCCATCACAGGATGGCAACACATCATTGGATAATAATATGAAGCATAAAGCACCATGTTCAAGTAGAGAGTACAACGGGTTGCGGGAGAGTGAACTGCTGTAGATAGATAGGGGAAGGTGATGGAGGTGTTGGTGAAGATGACAGAGTTGTTGGAGCAGATCGTTCTCACGATGATCGCTCTAGTGGCGTTCCGGTGCCACTAGGAGAGGGGGTAGAGAGCCCCCTCATTCTTCCTCTTCCTTGGCCTTTCCCCTAGATGGGAGAAGGGTTTCCCCTCTGGTCCATGGCCTCCATGGCGGCGGAGGGGCGAGAGCCCCTCCGAGATTGGATCTCTGTGTGTGTGTGTGTGTGTGTGTGTGTGTGTGTGTGTGTTTCCTTCTATTTCTGCGCTCCTAGATTCCGGTCTTTCACCGTTTCTTAAATATCTGGAGATCCATAATTCCGCTAAAAAATAGAGGATTTTTATCTAGAAATTAGCTTTCTTGCGGCCAAAGGACAGCGCGAACCGACCTAGGCGGTGGCCAAAAGCCTGCCAGGCGCGACCAGGGGGGTGGGCCGCGCCTAGCAGGCTTGTGACCTTCTCGGGCATCGTCTCGCATTGATTCCTTTTCCCAAAAATCACATATATTCCAAAAAAATCTTCGTAAGTTTTTATCGCGTTTGGACTTCGTTTGATATGGATTTTCTGCGAAACAAAAGACATGCAACAAACAGGAACTAACACTGAGCACTGGATCAATATGTTAGTCCCAAAAAATAGTATAAAAAGTTGCCAAAAGTATATGAAAGTTATAGAATATTGGCATGAAACAATCAAAAAGTATAGATACAGCAAAGACGTATCAGCATCCCCAAGCTTTATTCCTGCTCGTCCTCGAGTAGGTAAATGATAGAAAAGATATTTTTTATGTGGAATGCTACCTAGCATAATCTTGTTCATATAATCTAGTCATGGCATGAATAATAAGACACGAGTGATTCAAAGCAATAGTCTATCATTTGACATTAAGACAATAATACTTCAAGCATACTAATAAAGCAATTGTATCTCTTCAAAATATAATGGCAAAAGAAAGTTATCCCTAAAATATCATATAGTCTTGCTATGCTCCATCTTCCCCATACAAAGTATTTATATCATCCACAACCCCTATGACAAGTCAAGAAATTGTTTCACACCTTTTATGTTCTCAAACTTTTTCAACTCTATGTAATACATGAGCGTGATCCATGGATATAACACTATAGGTGGAATAGAATATGGTGGAGGTTTTGAACAAAAAGGAGAAGATAGTCTCACATCAACTAGGTGTATCTATGGGCTATACAGATGCCCATTAATAGATATTAATGTGAGTGAGTAGGGATTGCCATGCAACAGATGCACTAGAGCTATAAGTGTATGAAAGCTCAAAAAGAAACTAAGTGGGTGTGCATCCAACTTGCTTGCTCATGAAGACCCAGGGCAATTTTAGGAAGCCCATCATTGGAATATACAAACCAAGTTATATAATGAAAAATTCCCACTAGTATATGAAAGTGACAAAATAGGAGACTCTCTATCTTGAAGATCATGGTGCTACTTTGAAGCACAAGTGTGGAAAAAGATAGTAGCAATGTCCCTTCTCTCTTTTCTCTCATTTTTTGGGTGGGAATCTTTGGCCTCTTTTTATTTATTTATTTGGGTTTCGATGGCCTCTTTTATTTTTCATAAAGTCCGGAATCTCATCCCACTTGTGAGGGAATCATAGCTTCCATCATCCTTTCCTCACATGGGACATGCACTCATAATGATAATCATCACACTTTTATTTACTTACAACTCAAAAGAAAATTACAACTCGAAACCTAGAACAAAAATATGACTCTATATGAATGCCTCTGGTGGTGTACCGGGATATGCAATGATCTAGCATAGCAAATGACATCAAAAAACGGACATGCCATGAAAACATCATGCTAGCTATCTTACGATCATGAAAAGCAATATGAAAATGATGGTGCGTGTCATAATAAACGGAACGGTGGAAGTTGCACGGCAATATATCTCGGAATGGCTATGGAAATTCCATAATAGGTAGGTATGGTGGCTGTTTTGAGGGGGGATATATGGTGGGTTTAATGCACTGACAAAAGTTGTGCAGTACTAGAAAGGCTAGCAAAGGTGGAAGGGTGAGAGTGTGTATAATCCATGGACTGATAGTAGTCATAAAGAACTCACATACTTATTGCAAAAGTCTATTAGTCGTTGAAGCAAAGTATTAGACGCATGCTCCTAGGGGAGAGGTTGGTAGGATTTAGCCATCGCGTGCTTCCGACCCTCACATAAAGGTTGACAATCAATAAACAAATCATGCTCCGACTTCCTTACATAATGGTTCATCATACGTACATGCTACGAGAATCACAAATCTTTACACAAGTATTTCTACCAATCCACAATTACTCACTAGCATGACTCTAATATCACCATATTTATATTGCAAAACTATTGCAAGGAATCAAACACACCATATTCAATGATCTACAAGTTTTATGTAGGATTTTATCACTAACCATGTGAATGACCAACTCCTGTTAACTCTCTAAATAGATATAAGTGAAGCATGAGAGTTTAATTCTTTATATAAAATATATGCCCACGCTCTAACAAATATAAGTCAAGCAAAAGAGCATTCTAAAAGTGGCGGTTTTCTAAGTGTGAGAAATAGGCAATCCAAACTTCAAATGATATAAGTGAAGCACATGAAGCATTCTATAAAGCCATACTCAAAAGATATAAGTGAGGTGCAAAGATCCTTCTATAAATCAACCAAGGACTTTCTCATACCAGCATGGTGCATTATTAAAATAAAAATAAAAAGCACACGACGCTCCAAGATTTACGCATATCATGTGACGAATAAATATATGGCTCCAAGTAAAATTACCGATGGTTGTTAGAAGAAAGAGGGGATGCCTTCCGGGGCATCCCCAAGATTAGCTTATTGGGAGTCCTTTAATATTACCTTGGGGTGCCCCGGGCATCCCTAAGATTAGTCTCTTTCCACTCCTTATTCCTTCATCCATCGTGATCTCACCCAAAACTTGAAAACTTCAATCACACAAAACTTAACAAAACCCTCGTGAGATACGTTAGTATAATAAAACAAGTCACCACTTTAAGTACTATTGCCAACCAATTCATATTTTGTTTTGCACTGTAGCTACTGTAATATAGCTTTTCCATGGCTTATACCACTGATACAATCGATAGTTTCATCAAAACAAGCAAAACAATGCATCAAAAACAGAATCTGTCAAAAACAGGAAAGTCTATAGTAATCTGAACATTCACCATACTTATGTAACTCTAAAAATTCTGAAAAACTAGGAAAAAAATAAAATAATTGCATAGAAGTACAGTGTAAAAATTTCAGGAACTTTTGACATTCCGGTAAAAAATGAAAATTCACGCACTACAGCCAAAGTTTCTGTTTTTGCACTACACACACTAAACAAGCAATCTAATCATCCTAAAGGCAAATCTTGGCACATTATTGTTATAATACAATGTATATATACAAGGGGATAATTATTTTTGTTGAAAATTTTCTGTAATTAAGATTCGCAAAGTTTCCATGGGCATGAACAAAGTTCAAGGAACTCCCCCACTTCAACGGTGCTCGTCCTTCTTACTTTCACTTCTCTTTTTGAAAAAGTTTTAGGTTCCCCTCTTTATTCTTTTGTTTTTAAACTTTATAAAAGCACACAACATAATAAAATGACTCTCTAAAACTTCCGGTTGTCTCCCTGGCAACGCTTTCTTTAAAGCCATTAAGCTAGGCATAAAGTGTTGGAAATATGCTCTAGAGGCAATAAATAAAGTGTTTATTATTACATTTCCTTGTTCATGATAATCGTTTATTATCCATGCTATAATTGTATTGATTGGAAACATATTACATGTGTGGGTAAATAGGTAACACTCTGTCCCTAGTATGCCTCTAGTGAACTAGCTCGTTGGTCAAAGATGGTCAAGGTTTCCTAGCCATTGACATGTGATGACATTTGATAACGGGATCACATCATTAGGAGAATGATGTGATGGACAAGACCCAAACTACAAACGTAGCATCTGATCGTGCCAGTTTATTGCTACTGTTTTCTACATGTCAAGTATGTGTTCCTATGACCATGAGATCATGCAACTCACGGACATCGGAAGAGTGCCTTGTGTGTATCAAACGTTGCAACGTAACTGGGTTATTATAAAGGTGCTCTACAGGTATCTCCAAATGTGTCTGTTGAGTTGGCATGGATCAAGACTGGGATTTGTTACTCCGTGTGACGGAGAGTTATCTCAGGGCCCACTCGGTAATACAACATCACAATGAGCCTTGCAAGAAATGTGACTAAGTGTTGGTCATGGGATCTTGTATTACGGAACGAGTAAAGAGACTTGCCAGTAACGAGATTGAACTAGGTATGGAGATACCAACGATCGAATCTCGGGCAAGTAACATACCGAAGAACAAAAGGAACATCATACGGGATTAATTGAATCCTTGAGATAGAGGTTCAACCGATAAAGATCTTCGTAGGATATGTAGGAACCAAGGTGGACATCCAGGTCCTGCCATTGGTTATTGACCATAGAGGTGTCTCGGTCATGTCTACATAGTTCTCGAACCCGCACGGTCTGCACACTTAAGGTTTGGTGACATTTTGGTAATATAGAGTTATGTATGGTGGTGACCGAAGTTTGTTCGGAGTCCCGGATGAGATCCCGGACGTCACGAGGAGCTCCGGAATGGTCCGGAGGTAAAGATTCATATATAGGAAGTCCTGTTTTGGTCGCCGGAAAAGTTTTGGGCTCATCGGTAGTGTATCGGGAGTGCCGATAGTGTACCGGGAGGCCTTCGGGAGGAGTATTTCGACCCAAGAGGCTACATGGGCTGTGGGAGAGTGGAAACCAGCCCTTAGTGGGCTGGTGGAACAACCACAAGTGGCCCATGCGGCTGGAAGAAAAAGTCCTAAGAGAAAAAGTGGAAAAAGGCAAAAAAAAGAGGGTGAATCCTAGTCCTACTAGGATTGGAGGTGGACTCCACCTCCACCCTTGGTTCGGCCGACTCCTTGGTGGCTTGGACCTTGGGCCAAGCCACCTCCTCTCTTCCTCCTATATATACTGGTGGTATTGAGGGATTTTGCACTAGTTTTACAGCCACGTGCTACCCGTTCCTCCAGTGCATAGTTTCTCCTCTAGATTGGATTTCTGCAGTGCTTACGCGAAGCCCTGCCGGAATAGCTCCACCACCATCGCCGGAGTGCCATCACGCTGCCGGAGAACTCTTATTCCTCTCCACTCCTTGCTGGATCAAGACGGTGGAGATCGTCATCAAGCTGTACGTGTGCTGAACGCGGAGGTGTCGTCCGTTCGGCGCTAGATCGGAAGGATCATGATCAAGTTCATGGGACGGATCATGATCAAGTTCGTGGGACGGATCGTGATCAATTTTGTGGGACAGATCGTGATCAAGTTTGTGGGACGGATCGTGATTAGATCGCGGGACGGATCGTGATTGGATCGCGGGACGCACGACGATTTGGATCATGAAGACGTTCGACTACACCCACCGCGTTTCTTAACGCTTCCCGCTTAGCGATCTACAAGGGTATGTAGATTCACTCTCCCTCTCATAGATGCTCATCACCATGGATAGATCTACGTGTGCATAGGAATTTTTTTGTTTCCCATGCAACGTTCCCCAACAATGGCATCATGGGCTAGGTCTATGTGTTGATGAGATCTTGAGTAGAACACAAAAGGTTTGTGGGCATTGATGCTTAGATTGCTTCCTCCCTTAGTCGGATTTTGGTTCAGCGGTATTGTGAGATGAAGCGGCCCGGACCAACATTACTCGTACGCTTACGAGAGACCGGTTCCCTCGACCGCAACTTGTTGCATAGATGGCTTGCGGGTGCCAGTTTCTCTCACTTTAGTTGGATCGGATTCGACAAAGGCAGTCCTTGAAGGTTGAAAAGAAAATTATGTATCACCGTTGTGGTTTATGCGTAGGTGAGAATCGTTCTTGCTAGAAACCCGTAGCAGCCACGTAAAACATGCAACAACAATTAGAGGTCGTCTAACTTGTTTTTGCAGGGTATGTTGTGATGTGATATGGCCAATTACATGATGTGATATATGTGACGTATGAGATGATCATGTGATGTATAGAATTTCATGACTTGCATGTCGATGAGGATGGCAACCGGCAGGAGCCATAGGGTTGTCTTTAATTATTGTATGACCTGCGTGTCAATCATTAAGCGCTATGTAATGCTTTACTTTATCGCTAATCGGTAACAATAGTAGTAGAAGAATGCAGGGCGTGACAACCCCGATGGCGACATGTTGATAGAGATCAAGATGATGGAGATCATGGTGTTGTGCCGGTGACGATGGAGATCATGCCGGTGCTTTCAAGATGGAGATCTAAAGCACAAGTTCATGGCCATATCATGTCACTTATGAATTGCATGTGCTGTTAATCCTTTTTATGCACCTTGTTTTTCTTAGTATGACGGTAGCATTATAAGGTGATCCCTCACTTAAATTTCAAGATAAATTGTGTTCTCCCCGAGTGTGCACTGTTGCGAAAGTTCGTCGTGTTGAGACACCACGTGATGATCGGGTGTGATAGACTCTACGTTCACATACAACGGGTGCAAGCGAGTGTTGCACGCGCAGAACACTCGGGTTAAACTTGACGAGCCTAGCATGTACAGACATGGCCTCGGAACACAAAAGACCGAAAGGTCGAACATGAGTCATATAGTAGATATGATCAACATAATGATGTTCACCATTGAAGCCACCTCAACTCACGTGATGATCGGACTTGAGTTGGTGGATTTGGATCATGTGACACTCAAATGACCTGAGGGATGTCAATTTGAGTGGGAGCTTTAGTAATTTGATTAACTAAACTCATTATCTTGAACAACAGTTTGTAAGTGAACTTTGCATATTTATGTTGTAGATCAATGGCTCGTGCAGTAGCACCCCTGAATTTTAATGCGTTCCTAGAGAAAGCTAAGTTGAAAGATGATGGAAGTAACTTTTTTGACTGGGGCCGTAATCTGAGGATTATCCTCACGGCTTCCTACAAATCATATGTCCTTGATGCACCGCTTGGTGACCAACCAGAAGACATGACCTCCGAAGACGTTAAGAACGCTTGGGAGGCACGTACTGGAGATTACTCAATAGTTCAGTGTGCGATATTGTATGGCTTAGAACCGGGACTTCAAAGACGTTTTGAACGTCATGGAGCATATGAGATGTTCCAGGAGTTGAAGTTTATCTTTCAGAAGAACGCCCGGATCGAGAGGTATGAAACCTCCGATAAGTTCTATGCTTGCAAGATGGAGGAGAACGGGTCTATCAGTGAACATATACTCAGAATGTCTGGGTATTCAACTCGTCTAGCGGAGTTCGGAATTGCCCTTTCGCCAGAGGCGATCACTGATAGAGTGCTTCAATCACTGCCACCTAGTTACAAGAGCTTTGTGATGAACTATAACATGCACGGGATGAACAAGTCAGTCGCCGAGCTGTTTGCGATGCTAAAAGTCGCTGAGTCTGAAATCCAGAAAGAACATCAAGTGTTGATGGTCAATAAAACCACTAGTTTCAAGAAAAATGGCAAGGTCAAGGGCAAGGACAAGAAGGGTAAAACCAAGAAGGATGGCAAAGAAGTTGCTACTCCTGTAAAGAAGCCCAAGCATGGACCCAAGCCAGAAACTGAGTGCTTTCATTGCAAGGGAACTGGTCACTGGAAGCGGAACTGCCCCAAGTACCTGGCTGACAAGAAGGCGACCAATGACAAACAAGGTATATATGATATACACGTTATTGATATGTACCTTACTAGCTCTCGTAGTAGTGCCTGAGTATTTGATACCGGTTCAGTTGCTCACATTTGCAACTCAAAGCAGGAACTACGAAATAAACGAAGGCTGGCAAAGGACGAAGTGACGATGCGCGTGGGAAATGGTTCCAAGGTTGATGTGATCGCCGTCGGCACGCTCTCTCTTCGATTACCATCGGGATTAGTGATGAACCTGAATAATTGTTATTTAGTGCCTGCGTTAAGCATGAACATTATATCTGGATCTTGTTTATTGCGAGACGGTTACTCATTTGAATCAGAGAATAAAGGTTGTTCTATTTATATGAGTAATATCTTTTATGGTCATGCACCCAATGTTAGGGGTTTATTCATATTGAATCTTGATAGTGATGACACACATGTTCATAACATTGATGCCAAAAGATGTAGAATTGATAATGATAGTACCACTTTCTTGTGGCACTGCCGTTTAGGTCATATTGGTGTAAAACGCATGAGGAGACTCTATGCTGATGGACTTTTGGAGTCACTTGATTTTGAGTCACTTGACACATGTGAACCATGCCTCATGGGCAAGATGACTAAAACGCCGTTCTCTAGAACAATGGAACGAGCGAGTGACTTATTGGAAATCATACATACTGATGTGTGCGGTCCAATGAATGTTACAGCGCGTGGTGGATATCGTTATTTTCTCACCTTCACTGATGACTTAAGTAGATACGGGTATATTTACTTAATGAAACACAAGTCTGAAACGTTTGAAAAGTTCAAGCAATTTCAGAGTGAAGTTGAGAATCATCATGACAAGAAGATTAAGTTCCTGCGATCTGATCGAGGAGGTGAATATCTGAGTTACGAGTTTGGCAGTCACTTAAGACAGTGTGGAATTGTTTCACAGTTGACACCGCCCGGAACACCACAGCGTAATGGTGTGTCCGAACGTCGTAATCAAACCCTATTAGATATGGTGCGTTCTATGATGTCTCTTGCTGATTTGCCACTATCATTTTGGGGTTATGCATTAGAGATAGTTGCAGTCACTTTAAAAGGGCACCATGAAAATCCATTGAGACGACGCCATATGAACTATGGTTTGGCAAGAAGCCAAAGTTGTCATTTCTTAAAGTTTGGGGATGTGATGCTTATGTCAAAAAGCTTCAGCCTGAAAAGCTGGAACCCAAAGCGGAGAAATGCGTCTTCATAGGATACCCGAAAGAGACAGTCGGGTATACCTTCTATCTCAGATCCGAAGGCAAAGTGTTTGTCACTAAGAACGGAACATTTCTTGAGAAAGAGTTTCTCTCGAAAGAATTGAGTGGGAGGAAAATAGAGCTTGATGAGGTTATTGAACCTTTACTTCAACCAGAAAGTAGCGCAACGCAGAAAGATGTTTCTGTGGAACCTAGGACGGTAGAAGAGGAAGTTAATGATGATGATCATGAAGCTTCAGATCAAGCTGCTATTGAACCTCGTAGGTCAACAAGGCCGCATACTACCCCCGAGTGGTATGGCAACCCTGTCTTGGAGGTCATGTTGTTGGACAACAATGAACCTGCGAGCTATGGAGGAGCAGTGATGGGCCCGGATTCCGAGAAATGGTTAGAGGCCATGAAATCCGAGATGGGATCCATGTATGAAAACAAAGTATGGACTTTGGAAGTATTACCTGAAGGGTGAAAGGCCATTCAGAACAAATGGATCTTTAAGAAGAAGACAGACGCGAACGGTAATGTCACCGTCTATAAAGCTCGACTTGTGGCAAAGGGTTTTTCACAAGTTCAAGGAGTTGACTACGATGAGACTTTCTCACCCATAGGGATGCTTAAGTCTGTCAGAATCATGTTAGCAATAGCTGCTTATTTTGACTATGAAATTTGGCAGATGGATGTCAAAATAGCGTTCCTCAACGGTTTCCTTGAGGAAGAGTTGTATATGATGCAACCCGAAGGTTTTGTCGATCCAGAGAATGCTGACAAAGTTTGCAAACTCCAGCGATCCATTTATGGACTGGTGCAAGCATCTCGGAGTTGGAATAAGCCCTTTGATGAGGTGATCAAAGCGTTTGAGTTTATACAAGTTTACAGAGAAGCTTGTATTTACAAGAAAGTGAGTGGGAGCTCTATAGCGTTTCTTGTATTATATGTGGATGGCATATTGCTGATTGGAAACAATATAGAAATGCTGGATAGCGTGAAGGAATATTTGAACAAGAGTTTTTCAATGAAGGACCTAGGAGAAGCTGCTTTCATATTAGGCATTAAGATCTATAGAGATAGATCGAGACGCTTAATAGCACTTTCACAGAGCTCATACCTTGATAAAGTTTTGAAGAAGTTCAAAATGGATCACTCCAAGAAGGGGTTCTTGCCTGTGTTACAAGGTGTGAAGTTGAGTAAGACTCAATGCCCAGTAACTGCAGAAGATAGAGAAAAGATGAGTGTCATCCCCTATGCTTCAGCCATAGGCTCTATCATGTATGCAATGTTGTGCAGAAGACCCGATGTCAGCCTTGCCATAAGTATGGACGGAAGGTTTCAAAGTGATCCTGGAATGGAGCACTGGCAAGCGGTCAAGAATATCCTTAAGTACCTCAAGAGGACCGAGGAAATGTTTCTCGTTTATGGAGGTGATGAAGAGCTCATCGTAAAGGGTTACGTCGATGCAAGCTTTGACACTGATCCGAACAACTCTAAGTCGCAAACCGGATACATATTTATTCTTAACGGGGGAGCGGTAAGCTGGTGTAGTTCCAAGCAAAGCGTGGTAGCTGATTCTATGTGCGAAGCGGAGTATATCGCAGCCTCGGAGGCGGCGAAGGAAGGTGTCTGGATGAAGCAGTTCATGACAGATCCTGGAGTAGTGCCTAGTGCACTGAATCCAATGAGCCTGTTCTGTGACAACACTGGTGCCATTGCTCTAGCCAAGGAACCAAGGTTTCACAAGAGGACCAGACATATAAAGCGACGCTTCAACTCCATCCGATATTACATCGAGGAGAAGGACATAAATATTTGCAAAGTGCACACGGATCTGAATGTTGCAGACCCATTGACTAAATCTCTTCCAAGAGCTAAACATGATCAAGACCAGAACTGTATGGGTGTTCGATTCATTACAATGTAAATCACATAGTGATGCTAGAATATTGACTCTAGTGCAAGTGGGAGACTGTTGGAAATATGCCCTAGAGGCAATAAATAAAGTGTTTATTATTATATTTCCTTGTTCATGATAATCGTTTATTTTCCATGCTATAATTGTATTCATTGGAAACACATTACATGTCTGGGTAAATAGACAACACTCTGTCCCTAGTATGCCTCTAGTGAACTAGCTCGTTGGTCAAAGATGGTCAAGGTTTCCTAGCCATTGACATGTGATGTCATTTGATAACGAGATCACATCATTAGGAGAATGATGTGATGGAGAAGACCCAAACTACAAACGTAGCATATGATCGTGTCAGTTTATTGCTACTGTTTTCTGCATGTCAAGTATGTGTTCCTATGACCATGAGATCATGCAACTCACGGACATCGGAAGAGTGCCTTGTGTGTATCAAACGTCGCAACGTAACTGGGTGACTATAAAGGTGCTCTACAGGTATCTCCGAAGGTGTCTGTTGAGTTGGCATGGATCAAGACTGGGATTTGTTACTCCGTGTGACGGAGAGGTATCTCAGGGCCCACTCGGTAATACAACATCACAATGAGCCTTGCAAGCAATGTGACTAAGTGTTGGTCACAAGATCTTGTATTACGGAACGAGTAACGAGACTTTCCGGTAACGAGATTGAACTAGGTATGGAGATACCGACGATCGAATCTCGGGCAAGTAACATACCGAAGAACAAAAGGAACATCATACGGGATTAATTGAATCCTTGACATAGAGGTTCAACCGATAAAGATATTCGTAGAATATGTAGGAACCAATGTGGACATCTTGGTCCCGCCATTGGTTATTTACCGTAGAGGTGTCTCGGTCATGTCTACATAGTTCTCGAACCCACAGGGTCTGCACACTTAAGGTTTGGTGACGTTTCGGTAGTATAGAGTTATGTATGGTGGTGACCAAAGTTTGTTCGGAGTCCCGGATGAGATCTCGGACGTCACGAGGAGCTCCGGAATGGTCCGGAGGTAAAGATTCATATATAGGAAGTCCTGTTTTGGTCACCGGAAAAGTTTCGGCCTCATCGGTAGTGTACCGGGAGTGCCGGTAGTGTACCGGGAGGCCTCCAGGAGGAGTATTTCGACCCAAGAGGCTACATGGGCTGTGAGAGAGTGGAAACCAGCCCTTAGTGGGCTGGTGGAACAACCACAAGAGGCCCATGCGGCTGGAAGAAAAGTCCTAAGAGAAAAAGTGGAAAAAGGCAAAAAAAGAGGGTGAATCCTAGTCCTACTAGGATTGGAGGTGGACTCCACCTCCACCCTTGGTTCGGCCGACTCCTTGGTGGCTTGGCCCTTGGGCCAAGCCACCTCCTCTCTTCCTCCTATATATACTGGTGGTATTGAGGGTTTTTGCACTAGTTTTACAGCCACGTGCTACCCGTTCCTCCAGTGCATAGTTTCTCCTCTCGATTGGATTTCTGCAGTGCTTAGGCAAAGCCCTGCCGGAATATCTCCACAACCATCACCGGAGCGCCGTCATGCTGCTGGAGAACTCTTCTTCCTCTCCACTCCTTCTTGCTGGATCAAGACGGTGGAGATCGTCATCAAGCTGTACGTGTGCTGGACGCGGAGGTGCCGTCCGTTCGACGCTAGATCGGAAGGATCGTGATCAAGTTCGTGGGACGGATCATGATCAAGTTCGTGGGATGGACCGTGATCAAGTTCATGGGACGGATCGTGATCAAGTTCGTGGGATGGATCGTCATTAGATCACGGGATGGATCGTGATTGGATCGTGGGACGCACGGCGATTTGGATCGCGAAGATGTTCGACTACACCAACCACGTTTCTTAACGCTTCCCGCTTAGCGATCTACAAGGGTATGTAGATTCACTCTCCCTCTCATAGATTCTCATCACCATGGATAGATCTGCATGTGTGTAGGAAAATGTTTGTTTCCCATGCAACGTTCCCCAACATAAAGTGCTCAAGTAGTGGATCCACCCGAATCCTAAGGTATATCAAAGCCAATTTTAATTAACAATGATTTGTAATTTAGTAGTGAGCACAAAGTGATATATACCATGTGACAACAAAGTCTAACTCTCTTCCTATGCATCATCATGTCGTAAAAGAACAATTCATGCACATAAATTAAAGGCCAATGCATAGCATACGTAGTTTCTTGTGATTTTATTGTATCTGAAACATAGAGAGGTGAAGATGTAGTTCCTCTATCATAATAATTGCAAGTAGGAGCAACAAGCACATGCATATTATATTCATTAAAATCATCATGTGTGATAGTAAAAGGCAACCCATCTATATAATCCTTAAGAAGTGCAAACTTCTTCGATATAGTGTAGTTAGAACAATTCACGAAGATAATAGGATTAACATGTGTGGGTGCAATAGCAACAATTTCATGCTTAACATAAGTAACTATAGACAGTTCATCTTCATAAGCATAACTCATATTGGCATCATGGCCACAAGAATATCAAGCATCAAGTTCATCAAAAAGGTATATTTGAAAAGAATCCAAGGGTTCATAGAAATCAACATAGCATTCATCCTTCGGTAAGCATGAAGGGAAATTAAACAATGTATGAGTTGAAGAGTTACTCTCATTAGAAGATGGGCATGGGTAGCTAATCCACTCTTCCTTCTTTTGTTCTTCGTTCTCCTCCTCATCTTTTTCATCTAATGAGCTTACAATTTCAGCAACTTCCTCTTCCATAGATTCCTGCAAAATATTAGTCTCTTCCAAGGCAGCGGTCATTCTTTCAATAAACTCTTTAAGATAAGCATTAGAAGCATAGTTTTCATAGCAATATTGAAGTATGGCAAAAATTTCAGAATTGTAAAGAGTAACATCATACTTTTCAATGAAAGAAGTAATTTCATAGGCACCCTTAAAAGCAAAAAATTCTTCAATTTGTTCAACATCATTATAGCAATAGTCCTACTTGGCATAAGAAGATAATATTTCATTATCATTAAACACACATTGGTAGGGAAGGTGTTTTTTAGCTTCTTTAGGACAACAAGTAAAATCATAAATTTCACATAGATTCCAAGCATAGCAACACAAAGTATTAATTTGATGCCACAAGAGTTTCCCTTTTTGAGTTATGCGGTGTCGCACATAAAGAGCATGCTCATTTAATGTTTTTCCCTCAACTAAGCTAGTTGGGTTTTCAGCACGAGCACAAGTGGATCGAAGATGACCCCAGTAATATTCTTCGGTGGTACAGAACACTAGTGGTTCCTCAACTTTTGGAGTAGCAAGCACAACTATTTTTTTGGTATTTTGCATTTCCTACCCATATCTAAAGATAGAAAACAACTTAGAAAAACAAATAAAATCTACTTAGTGATAAATCAAACGAGCACACACGAGAATATTCGCCTCCACGCTATTGCTCCCCAGTAACGGCGCCAGAAAAAGGTCTTGATAACCCACAAGTATAGGGGATCAATTGTAGCCTTTCTCGATAAGTGAGAGTGTCGAACCCAATGAGGAGCTAAAGGTAGAACTAATATCCCCTCAAGTTCTATCGACCATCGATACAATTCTACGCACGCTTAACGTTCGCTTTACCTAGAACAAGTATGAAACTAGAAGTACTTTGTAGGTGTAACGAGATAGGTTTGAAAGATAATAAAGAGCACTTAAATAAAAACTAGGGGCTTCTAAGATATAGTAACAATTAAGTTAGTTTAACGAGTGTGTAAAAGTGGTGGTAGGAGTGGCGGAATTGTCCCTAGGCAATTGATAACTAGATCGGTCATCATTAATGCGATTTTATATGAGGGAGAGGCATAAGCTAGCATACTTTATCTACTTCGATCATATGCACTTATGATTGGAACTCTAGCAAGCATCTGCAACTACTAAATATCATTAAGGTAAAACCCAACCATAGCATTATAAGGTATCAAGTCCTCTTTACTCCCATATGCAACAACCCACCGACTCAGGATTATGCTTCTGTCACTCAAGCAACCCACCATAGGCAAATCATGAACACATTGCAACACCCTACAATGAGGATCCCTCACGCTTGCACGACACAAAGAGCACCATAGGACAACACCAATAATAAAACATGCAACTCAAACCAATCATGATCATCAATCAACCCATAGGACAACAAAAATCTACTCACACATCATAGGATGGAAAAAGATCATAGGATAATAATACGAAGCATAAAGCACCAAGTTTAAGTAGAGGGTACAACGGGTTGTGGGAGAGTGGACCACTATAGATAGATGAGGGGAGGTGATGGAGGTGTTGGTGAATATGACGGAGTTGTTGGAGTAGATGATCGTCATGATGATGGCCCCGGCGGCGTTTCGGTGCCACCGGGAGAGAGGGGGAGAGAGCTCCCTCCTCCTTCTTCTTCCTTGACCTTCACCTAGATGGGATAAGGGTTTCCCCTCTGGTCGATGGCCTCCATGGCGGCGAAGGGGCAAGAGCCCCTCCGAGATTGGATCTCTCTCTCTATTTCCTTCCGCTTTTGCGCTCCCAGATACTGGCCTTTCATCGTTTCTTAAATATCCGGAGATCCATAACTCTGATCGGGCTGAAATATTTAGGGGATTTTTATCTGGAAATTAGCTTTCTTGCAGACAAAGGACAGCGCCAACCGACCTAAGGAGTGGCCACAAGCCTGCCAGGCGCGGCCAGGGGGTGGGTCGCACCTAGCAGGCTTGTGACCTCCTCGGGCATCATCTCGCGTTGATTCTTTTTCCCAAAAATCACATATATTCCAAAAAAATGTCCGTAAGTTTTTATCGCGTTTGGACTTCGTTTGATATGGATTTTCTGCGAAACAAAAAACATGCAACAAACAGGAACTGGCACTGGGCACTGGATCAATATGTTTGTCCCAAAAAGCTCGAAGAGATATAGCTAATCGTTCTTTTGTGGCTGATCTCCTCCGGTAGTCGATGTCGGATTTGAGAGAACTGCATCGGCAAAAACTTCTGTTGAAGTCCTGGATGGAGTTGGTGTAGACACTGGAGGCACTGGAGTTGATGGAGCTGTAGTCACTATGGCTGGAGCAGAAAATGAAGGCCTCGTCTCTAGGGCTGTATAAATTTTGCTAACTACCCTCCTAGATGAGGTAACCTCAGTAGTAGATTTCCTTGCAGCCTTCTCTTGCTTTTTAGCAAGCACCTCTCCTGGCACAAAATCATAATCTTCTTCATCTGAACTGAGTCTCTTCCTTATCCTAGTTGCAGCTTTAAGCAACCCATGAGAACTGGGACTGGCTGGATCTGAGGAACAAGACTAGTGCCTGAACTCATGTCAACATTCTGCTCCTGCAGATTCTGACTATCTTCAGCATTTCACATGTCTGACCCTATGAATAGAGTATAGAAGAGTGGAATAGGATAAGTCATCACAAAATGCAGAGTTTCGAAAGTTTGAACAAAGGATTCTCAAGGTTCACATTCTGTCACATGAAAATCGGTACAACCGAAGCAAAAAAATCTGTGCTACCGAGACTGACTCTCTCATTAACCGAAACTTGGCACCCCTTTCGGTGGGACCAAAAATATCTGTACTCGGTTTCACCGAGAGAGTTCTCAGCAACACAGACAACAAATTGGTGACACCAATTTGTTCACTTCGGTTCCACCGAGTTTCATCGGGCGGAAGTCAAAACCCTGGAAAATCAAACGTTCTCTATCTAATGGAGGTTTCTTTTGGATGAAACAATCTCAAATAGAGGCTAGACTAGGAAAAATCCCTAATACGCATGAATCGAAAAGTGGAGCACGTTAGGGGGGTGAATACATACCCTAATTTGGCGATGGATCCGCTACGGCGGCGACGATGGATTTGAATACGTCGACGGCGGTGATTCTCAATGGCAGAGACGCTCGGGAAGCAAGGCGATGACCAGGTCTTTGGAATGGCAAATCTGGGTTTTGGAGTGCGACGTTTGAAGATAGAAATTCAAAGTGTTGGGGCCCACTGAATTTATACCCCTCACTGTCGGTGACACTAATTCTACATCTTCGATGTCACCGAGTTTCTCAACTGTCAGCTGACAAGGAAACTCGGTGTAACCGAGAATATGGAATCAGCAGTACCGAGATTGAAAAACCAGATCAACCCTAGGCATTCGATGAGACCGAGATTTTGGTGTTGGTTCCACCGAGATGCACTTGGGAGGTTTTAATGGTGAGTCCTTTGTTGATACGGAACTCCGAGTGCTCCTCACACAGAGAGATCGAAAAGTACTTGTTCAAATTTGGTGATGCATCATGAATAGAATATGAGGTGAGAAAGCATGGATAGCTAGGGAGTGGTCCTAGGCATTCTTGTATATCCAATTGGCAAATGAAAAATCAAAAGCCAAATAGCAACAATTGGATATCCTCGATTGAGTAAATAAATGCAAAACAAAATGCTCACACAATAAGATGTCAAATGAAATCATGTCAAACATGCACAAACACACTAGCATCTAACAAGCACTTTGGCGATGACGGGGTCACCTATATATGAGTATATTGACTTAGGAGCCAAGTAAGAATACTTGATCATAGGTCATACTCATCGTTTAAGCACAAGTGTGATTACCACTTTTACATAAAGCATTTAATGTTGTCACACTCTATGAGATGCTTTGACTCAAGTCTTAGAGTAAAGCTCCCCCTTGATGTGACATACCCCCATAGGAGGAATAAACTAACCTTGGGTTTCTTCGATGAAGACTTCATGTAGGTGAATTAGTGGTGGATGCTCAAAGTTGATGAAGATCGCCAAGAGTTGGGAGGATTCTTGTTGTTTCATTACTCTTCTCACCTACATGGGTTAGTCCCAACACACAAGAGGCAAATACAAGGATATCTATGGACATGGAGTGCAATGCATATGTGATGATGTCCATTGATTTGTTGAATACCTTGTCCCTTGCTTACCTTTGAGGGAATGTGTGACTCCTTGAACTATTGCATGACGTTGATGTTGATTGCAACCAGTTCTTGCCAATAATGGGTATGAGTGAATTTCATTGGCGGAGTCACCCCTCAAGAAATTCTATAGTTCTTCTTCTTAGGGACCCACATCAAGTTGATGGGGATCCTTGGTGTTGAAGTAGCACTTGTAGAAGTTGAGCTTGTAGTAACCTTGGGAACCCACTTCACCAAAGCTTGGGATTCATCTTCATATGATTCAATGTCCTCTTGATGCTTGTTCTTGCCCTTGATCTTGGGGTCTTGTGGTAGAAGGTCATCTTGAGCTTTTGTTCCCTTCGGGAGAGTATTTTCATACTTCTCCATTTGAGAAAAAAGTTTGGGATTGGGATATTGACCTTCTTCCCATTCAACTCCATTAGCGTTGAAGTAGCCAACACCATGATTCTTCCGGTATCCTCCGTGCTTGCGTACAATCTCCTCAAATTGTTTGCAACCTTGAAGACTCTTGTAGATACCTTTCTCTATAATCCCTTTCAAGATTTCATTTTGTTGCTCAAGTGTAACTTGGCTAAGAGAAGAGTTAGTGGGATCAATAGAACTACTAGAAGCAATATCATTGGATTTATCATTTTTGTTGCTACTAGTTAAAGAACCTTTCTTGCCTTTGTTACTAGCTTGCTTAGTCTTAACTTGTGGCATGAACGTAGACAAGAGAAGTCACTTGGCTAGATAAGAGGAAGTATTCTTTCGAAGATTGTCATTGATAGCTTTAAGGAACTCATGCTCTTGCTCTAAATTGAGCTTCTCGAAGCGGAGCTTCTCATGTGTCCTTACAACGTCTATATGATCTTCTAGAGTTGACTCGTGAGCAAACTTAAGAGTTTTTAGTTCTTGAGTTAGTCATTCTATTTCCAACTTATCATCATCGCACGACTTATCTAGACTAGAGTGAGTACTAGCAAGTTCCTTTTGACTAGCATTACTAGATTCGTCAAATAGCAAGTCATCTTCATCACTATTGAAATCAAGATACTCGGGGTGTGATACATTGGGGTCTTTAGCCATGAAGCAACGTCCACTCCCTTCATTTGCTGAATCAAATATGTCGTAGGAGTCGGTTTTCACTAGTGCAAGTCCGGCAACACCTTCATCTTGACTATAGTCGGAGTTGGAGTGATAGCTTCTCTTGGAGTGGTTGTCGGATTCGGAGCCGGAAACCCATTCACCAACATGAGCTTGATGTCTTCTTCTTGAGTAGCTCTTGGTGTGCTTGTCCTTCTTCTCCGAGTCCTTACTTCTCCTTGAGGGTCTTCGTTCATAACGATCATCCCTACTCCTTCTCTCTCTTCGTGGTGACTCGTCTCTTGAGCTTCATCTTCTTGGTGACTCTTCTTTCCTTTTGTAAGGAGCCGTGCACTCATTGGATTAGTGTATGGGCATCCCACAATTGTAGTAGTTTCGGTCACGATTTGACGAACACTTCTCTTCATATCTTGAGTTGGAGCTTCGATCTTTGCTTCTATTCTTGTAGAACTTGTTGAATTTCTTGACCATGAGGCTTATCTCTTAATTTGTGACAAGGTTGTCGCTTGACGTAGCGGGAGCATCACTTGTGGCTTTGTAAGAACCGCTAGACTTGTGTTGAAGCTCTTCCTTGTCTTTGAGTGTCATCTCATGAGCAACAATTCTACCAATCACTTCCGTTGGCTTGAGATCTTTGTAGTTGGGCATCATTTGGATCAATGTGCGTACAGTGTCATATCGATTATCCAAAGCTCAAAGTATCTTCTTGATGATGAATTTCTCCATCATTTCTTCGCTTACTAAGCCGGCAATCTCATTTCTTCGAACCTTGCATTCCAACACGAACAACAACCCAAACGACGGGGTTATGACCAAGAAAATGCATTTTCATTTTGTGCTTCCAACTAGCAAAATTTGTGCCATCAAAGTAAGGACCTCTACGGTGATAATTTCCCTCACTAGACGCCATACTCTCCTAGGTTGTGAGACCAATGCAATGGAGACCAAATCTTTGATACCACTTGTAGGATTGAAAGTAGTGCTAGAGGGGGGGGGGGTGATTAGACTACTTGACCAAATAAAATCTACATTTTCCCAATTTTAATTCTTGGCAGATCTTAGCATTCATAGTATGTCAAGTACACCCTACACATGCATGTCTATGAGTATTGCAGCGGAAAGTAAAGACAAACATGTAAGTAAAGAGAGGGTAGGAAGATCAAACGCAATTGGTGACATGATGATTTTTCCTGTGGTTCCGATAGGTGGTGCTATCGTACATCCACGTTCATGGAGTCTTCAACCCACGGAGGGTAACGGTCACGAGAGTCCATGGAGGGATCTACCCACGGAGGGTTCCACGAAGAAGCAACCTTGACTATACCATGACGGCCTACGTCCACGAAGGACTAGCCTAACTTGGGGTAGATCTTCACGAAGTAGGCGATCTCCTTGCCCTTACAAACTTCTTGGTTCACTCCACAACACGAAGTAGGAGGTCCCAAGCGACACCTAACCAATCTAGGAGGCACCACCCTCAAAAAGGTAATAGGCTTGATAATGTCGATGAACTCCTTGCTCTTGTGCTTCAAGATGATAGACTCCTCAACATATGATCACTCTCTCATAGATATGGATTGGTGGAAGAGGTTGATTGGGTGGAAAGCAAGTTGGGGAGGCTAGAGATCAAGATTCATATGGTAGGAATGGAATGGCATGATCTCAACACATGAGTAGGTGGCTCTCTCTTAGAAAATCAGTAGGTATGAGTGGGGAACTGTTCTAAGTGCTTCTCTTGCGAGTGAGTGGTGGTGGAGGTGTCGTGGTTTTGTCATGGCAGATGTCCGAGGACTTAGATTTGGGGCCATGCTAAGGTGATGGAATCAAAGGGGTTGGTTGGGACAAAGGACATGAGTTTATCCAAGTTAGGCCCCTCAAGAAGAGGTAAGAGCCTACGTCCTGCTTGTGTTGTATTGATTGGAGTATCGATTACAAGGGAGCAGATTCGCTTGACCTAGTTCTCGATTAGTTGGTTTCTGTCTAAGTCGCCCCGGGTCTCGCCCTTATAAAGGAGGTCAAGACCAAGGGTTACAAAAGTCTCGTACCGACTCTTACAACGTGTCCAACTCTATGTCTATGTCGTCTTGCCTTCCTGAGCAAGCCATCTACGGGCGGCTTATCCGCCCAGGTCTTCATGCCTTCCTTGTCTGGGCCTCGCCTTGGCCCATCTTGGTAAGTCGCCATACGTCTAGGCTTATGTCTCGAGGCCCATCCTTGGTCTGGCCCATGAGCTACCAGGTATGACCCGGCCCCACCTCGATGGGTCTCACCACGGGGTTATATCCCCAACATTAGGCCCCAGGTTGAATTGAGCTTACTCATTTCATCCTTCCACCTCTCTTGGCGGCGAGTCTCGCTCATTATCACCTGAAAGTAAGATAATATGACCTGTTGTGACGTCATACCGGATATATCAAAAAGATTCCCTGACGACCGCAATAGATCTTTCCACTATTAAACTGATGGCCCAAAAATCGAGGCGCCCGTCTTGGTCAATCAACTTCTGTTGCCTCGATTTATGCGTCCGTTTCCACCTTTTGCCTGTTAAATAGGACCACGAAGGGAGGTTTTCATTTCTTCCTCCGCTCGTGCCTCTTCTTCTTCCTTCCGACGCCACCGCTCTAGAGTTTCCTTGCTCCGGTGAGGCTTCCACTCCATCGTCACCCTAGGTCGCTGCATCAACCTAATCGGACCAGAGCACCGCTCGCGCTCGTCGCGTCATCTCAGGTAAGGTTTTCTCCACTCCTAGATCTGCAACTTTCGGTAGGATATTCATGGAGTTCCTACGCCCGCTAGAACATGAACTCTTCACAATGTCAGATAATATGTAAATCAGTGGACTTGATAATTCCCCTTTTTGCATTGTGGCAGATCGTAGGAAGTCAATAATACCACAACATAGATCTGTAGTTGCCCCCTTTTGCTATCTTCAAACGCTGCTAGTTCCTCTGTTTGTCGCTAGGTTTAGAATAAACCCGCCCTTTTCTCTGTTTTGTAGATCCATAATTATATAGATAACTTGTGAAACCTGTTTTCCACACTTCGTAATTTTTGCTTTGTTTCCTTGCAAACTTAACCCTCCATTGAATTTTTGACTCTCGCCTAATTTGCTCGGACGACTTAGCTTTAGAGAACTCAGATTTCATCAGTCGTCCGTAGTTATCTGTCACCTTCTAACTCGCCACACATTGTTACCTTGCACAGCTTTAAGTCGCCACCATGCCTCGTGCGTCCAATTCTTGTAACTAGGCCGGCTCTGTCGTTACCGAAGAGTTTTTGAAGGACTTCGTAGACACAGGGTCCTTACTAGCCAAAGATGTCATCCATTGGCGGGTTCCAGGCAATGAAAAGAAACCCATTCCTCAAGAGGGCGAAGTAGTTGTTTTCACGAATCACCTTGTACGCGGTTTCAGCCCGGCCGGCTCAAAATTCTTCCGAGACGTCCTTCATTTCTTTAAGCTGTGCCCTCAAGACATCGCCCCAAACTCCGTCTCAAACATATGCAACTTCCAAATTCTCTGTGAAGTTTACTTACAAGAAGAGCCATCCGTTGGTCTTTTCCGTGAGTTTTTCTACGCCAACCGCCAGACGGAGGTAAAAGCTGGTCCAAGCTTAGAGCTTGGCGGAATCTCAATTCAGAGAAGACGGGATGTGACCTTTCTGGCTGTTCGGATGCCAAGTCATCCCAAGGACTGGAATAAAACCTGGTTTTATTGCAAAGACACCTCTCTAGAGGGAGAGCATTCCTTGTTGGGTTATTGTCTGACCCGGCTCAAGACTACATACCGAGCTCCCTCACCGGCTGTCTACCTCTGAATGAGCGAAGTATGTTCCGGCTCATGCAAAAAATCAAGGCCCTTATGGCCAATGGTCTGACAGGGATGGATTTGACCCGCTGTTGGGTTTCTTGGAAAGTCCTGCCTCTGAGCCGGCGAAGCCACCTCATGTGCGAGTATACGGGTGAAGATAATGACCCCCTCTGCTGTAACCCTACCACGTTGTCAGAAGATAACATCGTGGACACCATCAAAAGCCTTGTTCATGAACCTTAAGGATCTTACCGCGCCATCGGGTTAGAACCTTTCTGCGCCGCAAACCCGGCCCCAGATGTAAGGGCGACTCTTGATCTCCTTACTTTCGCGTTAGCTATCCATATGTACTTTGCAATCTTTTGACCTCTTGTGACGGCTTTCACTTTCAGGCCAATTCTAGCTTCTGGAAAAAGAAATACGTTCCTCCTCCAAAGAAATCAAAGGAGAAAATCGACGGCCGAAAGAAGAAAACTGCATCTCAAGAACAACCAGAATCTGACGACTCAAAGGTAGAACTTGACTCTCTTGGTCGTCTCTTCATGCACCTTATTGATAATAATAATTCTTAGGATGAAACGGAGACAAGCCACGCCAACATTCTTGAGGTAACTTATGTTTCATCTGGCTCAGAACATCTTGCACCACAGAAGATACGGCGGGTCGTCCGAAAGGTCCCACTTTCTCATCCTCTTGCTTACTTAAACCCCCACTTTCTTTTGAAAAAGCAACAGCAACTCTCCTGATGCCAGACCCGGAGCACCGGCTCTAACGACCTTATGGCCGGGTTATCTCACTCTCTGGCTCAACGGAAACGGCCAGCTGAGGTATTTGTTTCACTTGGCTTAAGTTTGTCAACCTTGCCTTTATGATTTGACCCTGTATTATATTGCCTTAACTATTTTCAAGAATCACCCCCTTCCTCGGGCGACTCTACAAGTACCGCTCTTCCGCCTCTGAAAATCAACCCAGAGTACGTGCCTTCCATGCTTGCATTCCATCATTTGTTAGCCGTAAAGTTTATACCATGACCTTTCTGTGTTTTCCGGGGCTCAAGCAAAGCGAAGGAAGACCGACGAGTCTACTCCTGCTCCCAAGGCTCGAGAGCCGGGGCCCACCAAGCCGGACTCTCCTGCAGCGCACGCTGATCCCTCTGTGGCCTCCAAGGATGTGCCTGAAGAAGCTCGTCATTCTACCGAGCCGGCAGCCCATGACATGATTCCTGAGAGTCCTCCGAGGACCAACTCTAAGCCGCCGAGCCCTTCAATAGCTATTGACGATTCGGTTACTCCAGACGTCACCATTACTGGTGCCGGCTTCCACACTCCTCAAGATCATGTGTTGACAAAGCACACTAAGAATCCTGAAGCCTGCGAGAAGCTGGACTTTGAACTCCCCGCGCTGGAGAAGTTAACCGCTAATGAGCTGCACGCTGGCTATCTGAACCGCCTCTCCACCATCCGGAACATGAAGCTCAAGCTTGTTATCTTGATGAAGAAAAAATATGAGGTACTCTTGCTCTCTTTTCCTTATACCCTTACGTAGCCCCCAAGAACTGGTTTAGTATTTACCAATGGTAAACCGGGTCTTTGAGTCTTGCTATAAATAGAAATACTTAGCCTGTAGCCCTCATTTATCGACTTAAGACCTAAATAGTGAGCCAATGCTTTAGTGCGTAAGTAATTGTACAAAAAGCCATCTGTAGCCCCCAAGGGCCGGCTTAACTTGATTAAAGATGAGCCGGAACTTTGGTATAGATAGATCAGAGAGCCATATGTAGCCCCCAAGGGCCGGCTTAACTTTGATGAAGATGAGCCAGAACTTCCTTGTAGATAAAGCAAAGAGCCATGTGTAGTCCCCAAGGGCCGGCTTAACTTTGATGAAGATGAGCCGGAACTTCCTTGTAGATAGAGCAAAGAGCCATGTGTAGCCCTCAAGGGCCGGCTTAATTTTGATGAAGATGAGCCAGAACTTCATTGTAGCCTTGGAGATCAGATAGACATTACCCCCAAGTGTCGAGCATATTGCTTGCAATCTGCTTGAGACTTGCTTTATATTATCTTAATTTTCATGATCTGGTAATATGCTATCCTGGCAACTTAGCCCTCATTTTTCTTTGTTATGTGTCCTAGGAAGCGTTAAACGAGGCCGAGTCTAAAGTGACCGGCTTAAGGAGCAGCCTGGCCACCCAGCAAGCCGCTCGAGGCGAGGCAGACGAGAAGTGTCGGCTCGTAGAGTAGAACTTGCTAAAGTTAAAGATGAATTCACCGCCTTCAAGAAATCTGCTGAGACGAAACAAACTACCCTGGCCCAATGAGCAGACGATGCTGACCAGCGGCTCATGGTTGTATCTGATGAGTTACACGCCTTGAAGCGCCACATTGTGAAGATGTCCGCCGCCATCTTTGGTAAGTACTAAATACTTAGCAAATAATCTTGTGTGAATACTTATACCGGCGACTTGTAAACAAAAATCCGTCTTATACAGGTCAGAGGAGCCATCAACTTGCTACCGATAGCTTGTTGCCATTGAAAGCCGTCTATACTTTAACAGAGCAACTGTATTGTGGAGCTCTCTGCACAATCAAGGCGGTGCTCTATAAATATAGTATTCCTTCAACTATGAAGGGAGTCATAGAGTTGCTATACACCCTTCCTAAACAAATCTAGGAGCTCAAAAAATCAGCCGCCAGAAAAGGAGCCATCGCAGCCATAAGCCGGGCTTTGGCTTTCGCCCCAAAGCTGACTCTCGAAGACATGATGGACGTGTTTCCATCAAAGACGGATGACGACTCAGATTTCACGGAGGCTGACTATGCTCATTGCATGAAGGCTTCCAGAGTCCTCACATTAGTGTTAGCAAAAGAAGTGGACCTGTCAATATACCAGGCGGCTTACAATGCCGAGCAGAAGAGAGTATGCAGCCCAACCTTTGAGGCCAAGGACTTAACGCATGCACGCCGTAAGCACCTCTTTGCTCATGATCTTGACCCGTCCCCCCTCCTTGACGAGGCAAACTTTGCGGCTTTAACCAACTGCAACTGGGACGTGGACAATCTGTAGATCATGGAGGTCGAAGACCCGCCGCAGGGTGACCCGCCATCCAACTGACAACCTTGGTAACGTCGTGGATTATCCGGACTTGTGACCCGCCATAGGGCGATGTAAAAGACTTTGAGTACTCACTTTTGAGCTCCACGGAGAGCATTGTAATAGGCTTGTAGTAAACTTTGTCTTGCCTGAACTGTGCCATCATGCACATATGAAATCGTCCGGCTTAATATATTATATCTGCCTTGTGCCTTCAACTCATACCAGAGGTTGTGGCGGCTCTTGGTAATTAACCAATATGCGAGAATAGAATATTCTTCGCATTATTAGGAGGGCGGCTTAAGATAGCACAACCCAAAGATGCTATATCTTTCCTGACTTGTTTTTTGCTTTTCATGTGTCGGTTCTTCTGGGTTGACTCGCCACTTAAAAGTCCTTAGCATTATAGGGTCTCTATCGAGATTGGCCATCAATTCCTTTGAGCGGCTTAGGGTCTCTAAGCGAGATTAACTAACAGGAAGTGTGACGTCCCAGAAGAGACTCGGCAGGGCATGAGTACCCTGGTAGCCCATAAACTGCCTCTCACGTGACATAAATCTGTCGTTTTAACCTTAAATAGTGCAGGGTCCTTAAAGGATTAACTGTCTAAGAGTACGAATGGGCCACATAGCGGAGAGTCGGCAGTAGATGGGAGAGTTTATCCTTGCTTTCCGTAAGCCGACCCTCGCATGACAATAGCCGCTGTTTTAACCTTGAACCAGTACAGGGTCTCTATCGAGATTGGCCGTCAATTTCTTTGAGCCGGCTCAGGGTCTCCAAGCGAGATTAACTGGTAAGAGTTCGTCGGGTCACCTAGCGAAGCAGCATCAAGTTACAGGCAGGTTTAACCCTGTTTGGCTTAAGAGCCGATCAAGAGGGTGTGTAAGCTAAACCTGGTGGGTTGGAAGCCCCCAAGTGACCTTTGTTGACGGAGTCAACTGTTTGGCTTAAGAGCCGATCAATAGGGTGTGATAAGCTAAACCCGGTGGGTTGGAAGCCCCCTGATTGACCTTCTTGCACAGACTGAGATATGCGAAATGGCAGAGGCCCCGGCTTGCAGGGATGCCAACTTTATTCATATATATATATATATATATATGATATGTACAATGAAGGCATACAATGTCAAGTCTTGACGACTTAAGTATAGTTAGGCCGTAGATGCGTTATGTTCCACGGCCGGCGGGTCTCCTGCCCAGAAGTGTTTGAGTCGTCTCGAATGTCAATGAGATAATACGACCCATTGTTGAGATTTCTGCTGACTACAAAAGGCCCTTCCCATGGAGGGGACAACTTGTGTGCATTTGTCTGATCTTGAATCAATCGCAACACTAAGTCGCCTTCTTGAAACGTCCGGGTCTTAACTCTACGACTATGATAGCGACACAGGTCTTGTTGATAACTCGCCGATCAAGCCGCCGCCAGATCATGTTCTTCCTCCAAGGCATCCAACGCATCTTGACATGTCGTTTCATTGTCTGCCTCAACGTAAGCCGCCACTCATGGCGAGTCATGATGGATATCGCTTGGTAACACGGCTTTTGCACCGTAAACCATGAAGAAAGGTGTATAACCTGTTGATCTGTTGGGGGTGGTTCTGATGCTCCATAAGACGGACGGTAACTCCTCCACTCAACAACCCGGCGTTCGCTGTAAAGGAACCATAAGCCGGGGCTTGATACCTCTCAAGATTTCTTGGTTTGCGTGCTCTGCCTGACCGTTTGACTGTGGATGAGCAACCACAGAAACATCGAGTCTGATGTGTTCACTTTCACAGAACGCTTGCATAGCCCCCTTGGATAGGTTTGTACCATTATCTGTTATGATACTGTGAGGGTAACCAAAACGGTAGATCAACTTCTTAACAAACTGAACCGCCATAGCCGCGTCACACTTGCCAACTGGCTCAGCTTCTACCCACTTGGTAAATTTGTCAACCTCCACCAAGAGGTGGCTCTTCTTGTCCTTGGATCTCTTGAAAGGCCCTGATCATATCAAGCCCCTAGACTGCAAATGGCCAAGTAATTGGAATCATGCGCAACTCTTGAGCCGGGACATGAGCACGCCGACCAAACTTTTGACATCCCTCGCACTTACGGACCAAGTCTTCCGCATCCTTATTAGCCGTTAGCCAGAAGAAGTCGTGTCGAAATGCCTTGGCCACCAGAGATTTTGAGCCGGCGTGATGACCACAATCACCAGCATGAATTTCATTCAATATTTCCTTGCCCTCTTTAGGTGAAACACAATGTTGAAACACGCGAGTGACGCTGCACTTATGTAACTCGCCATTGACTATCGTCATAGATTTAGACCGCCTGGTAATCTGCCTAGCGAGATTTTCGTCATCAGGTAACTCGCCACGAGTCAAGTACGCCAAATAAGGCACAGTCCAGTCAGGAATTGCATGTAGAGCCGCCACCAGCTGTCCTTCCGGGTCAGGGATAGCCAAGTCTTCCTCTGAAGGTAACTTAACTGACGAGTGATGTAGTACGTCTAAGAAAACATTAGGTGGCACCGGCTTACGTTGAAAACCCAACCTTGATAGGGTGTCAGCCGCCTCATTCCTGTGACAATCAATATGATCCACCTGATAACCCTTGAAGTGAGCAGCGATGATATCCACCGCCTGATGATAAGCCGCCATCCGCGGGTCCTTGGAATCCCAAGTGCCTGAAACTTGCTAGGCTACAAGATCTGAGTCGCCGAAGCATCTAACCCGGCTCAGGTTCATCTCCTTAGCCACCCGAAGGCCATGAAGCAGAGCTTCGTACTCAGCTGCATTGTTAGTACAAGGAAACATCAACCTTAGCACATAACAGAACTTATCACCTTTGGGGGAAGTTAAGACAACCCCTGCCCCTGATCCTTCCAGTTGCCTGGATCCATCAAAGTGGGTTGTCCAATATGTATTATCTGTCTTTTCCTCAGGCGCCCGACACTCAGTCCAGTCGTTGATGAAATCTACCAAGGCTTGTGACTTGACCGCTGTGCGAGGCACATATTTCAAATTGAGAGGTCCAAGCTCCAATGCCCACTTAGCGATCCTGCCAGTGGCTTCTCTATTTTGAATTATATCCCCCAATGGGGCAGAGCTAACCATTGTAATCTGGTGCCCCAGGAAATAGTGCTTTAGCTTGCGATTGGCCATGAACACCCCATACACCAGCTTCTGCCAATGTGGATACCTCTGCTTGGATTCTGTCAGGACCTCACTGATATAGTAAACCGGCCTCTGAAACGGATATTCCTTCCCTGCCTCCTTATGCTCGACAACAATTGCGGTGCTGACAGCCCTGTTATTAGCCGCCACATATAAGAGCAAAGGTTCTTTCTCAATCGGAGCGGCTAAGACCGGTGGCTTAGTGAGCTGTCTCTGGAGCGCCTCAAACGCTTCACCTGCCGCCGTACTTCAGACAAAGTTGTCCGTCTTTTTCATCATCTGGTACAAAGGGATGGCCTTCTCACTAAGGCGGCTTATAAACCGGCTTAACGCAGCAATCCGTCCCGCTAGGCGCTGAACATCATTGATGCATTCCGGCTCAGATAGGGAGGTGATAGCCTTGATTTTATCCGGATTGGCCTCAATGCCACGCTCGGATACCAGAAATCCCAAGAGCTTGCCCACCGGAACGCCAAAGACACACTTAGCTGGGTTATGCATCATCTTGTAGACCCGTAAGTTGTTGAAAGTCTCCTTCCGGTCGTCAAGCACAGTCTCCTTCTTCCTTGACTTGATCACAATATCATCCACATATGCATGAACGTTGCGCCCGATTTGGCTGTGAAGACAGTTCTATACACAATGCTGGTAAGTCGCATGGGCACTCTTGAGCTCGAAAGGCATAGACACATAGCAGAAAGCACCAAAAGGCGTGATGAAAGCCATCTTCTCTTAGTCCTCGACTGCCATCTTGATCTGATGATAACCAGAATAAGCATCTAGGAAGCATAAACTCTCACAACCTGGCGTTGCATCAATGATCTGGTCAATACGAGGGAGAGCAAACGGGTCAGCTGGATATGCCTTGTTAAGATCTGTGTAGTCCACACCCATACGCCATGTGCCATTTTTCTTGAGTACTAGCACCGGGTTAGCGAGCCACTCCGGGTGAAATACCTCGACGATGAAACCTGCCGCTAGAAGCCGGGCTACCTCTTCCCCTATGGCCTTGCGTCTCTCCTCATTGAACCGCCATAGAAACTACTTGACTGGTTTAAACTTAGGATCCACATTAAGGTGGTGCTCAGTGAACTCTCTCGATACACCCAGCATGTCAGAAGGTTTCCATGCGAAGATGTCCCGATACTCACGGATGAATTCGATGAGCGCGCTTTCCTCTTTGGGATCCATATTAGCTCCGATAGTGAACTGCTGAGATGAGTCGCCTAGAGTGAAATCCACCAATTTGGTATCATCCGCGAAAAATTTGAGGGGCGGCTCAACCTCTGTGGTGGGCTTTTTCAACAAAGTCATGTCCTCCGGGTCAACATTTTCCTTGTAAAACTTGAGCTCCGCCTTAGCACAACTAGACTCTACATAAGCCACATCTCCTTCCTCACACTCAATAGCCATCTCTCGATCACCATGCACCATAATCGTACCCTTTAGGCCTGGCATCTTGAGCTGCAAGTACACATAACAAGGCCTAGCCATGAATTTGGCGTAAGCCAGACGTCCAAACAGAGCATGATACGGACTTTTGATCTTGACCACCTCAAAACACAAGGTCTCCACCCTGTAGTTGTGCTCGTCACTGAAAGCGACTTCCAAAGAGATCCTCCCCACTGGATAAGCTAAGTTGCTAGACACCATGCCATGAAAAAATGTTGAGGACGGCTTAAGATCCTTATCAAGCAACTTCATCCGGCGGAAAGTGTCTTAGTACAGGATAGTGATGTTGTTGCCACCATCCATAAGCACCTTAGTGAACACATATCCTCCCACGTGTGGGGCAACCACGAGAGCCAGCCGCCCCGGGTCATCAACACGTGGTGGGTGATCCTCCCGGCTCCAGGTTATATCATACTCAGACCACTTCAAGTATTGTGGTAGAGCCGGCGTGATCGCATTAACCGCCCGCTTGCGCAACTTCTGATCTCGCTTGTCAAGGCTGGTGGTAAAAACATGATACTGACCCGAGCTGAGCTGCTTTGGATTACTCTGATATCCAGATTGGTTATTCTGTTGCTGGTTGTTGCCACCAGAGTGTTGGTGTTGTCCTCCTTGGTTACCCTGGCCATGATGTCCGGATCCTAAGCCACCAGACCCAAACTCGGCTCCTGACCCGCCTGGTCCTGAGCCGCCGGGCGGGCCACCATTGTTGTTATGCTGTCGTAAGCTATAGTCCTTGAATTTTTGCATAACAGGGCAATTACCCCACGCATGACCCGTCGGTCTGTCGGGCCGACTGTGCTCCGGACAAGGTTTATTTAGCATCTCCTCCAAATTAAAAGGAGTCTTCCCCTTATTAAAAGGCTGCTTGAACTTCCTATTGCCCTTAGCACGATTGTTGCCGGTGCTCGCGTTGGCCACCAGTTCTGACCCGCCGTCCGGGTTCTTCCTCTTGCCTTGTTTACCATTGCCCGCCGCACCCTTGTCATTGCTATTCTTCTTACTATGACCAGGCTTCTCCTCATGAGAGCCCGAATTCTTCGTATTATCAGAGTCGGCATATTTCGTGAGATCCTCCATGATCTCCCCCATGTCTTGAGACTTGCGCTTGAGCCGACCGAGCTTCTGCTTCGAAGGCGTAAAGTGGCAATTCTTTTCTAGAATCAAGACCGCTTGAGCCGCCGTAATCTGATCAGATGAGTGGATGATAGTCGAAACCCGCCGGGCCCAGTGATGAGCCGACCCATTTTCCTGCTATACACAATGATCGAAATCCACAATCGTCATGGGCTGCTTGCACGTTCCTTGAAAGTTTTTGATGAACTTCGCTTTTAAATCAGCCCAAGAACTGATGGTATTGGGTGGCAAACCCTTCAACCATGTGCGGGCCGGCCCTTCTAGCATCATGATAAAATATTTCGCGCACAGTGCGTCATTGACATCCAACATCTCCATGGCTAGCTCATAGCTTTAAAACCAAGCCTCTGGGGGCAGGTCAGCAGTGTAATTTGGGACCTTGCGAGGGCCCTTGAAGTCCTTCGGTAGACGCTCGTTCTATAGAGCCGACACCAAGCATGGTACTCCCACGGCCCTGGTGGTTACTCCCGCTCCAACTGAGATGGAAGGCAGATGCTCTTGATGAGTCGCTACTGCCAGAGCCGCTGCCTCATGTTGTGCCCTCGCCCGATCTACGAGCACCTGGGCATCCAAAGCCGCCTGGTCGTCTCGCGGTAGACCCCGGTGCCGATCGCTGCTAGAAACCACCGGCGACTCATAGCTCCGGTTGAAGCTGTGGCTGGGGATGGGGGTTGAATGCACGCGACTCCGGCTGTAAGTATACTTCTCTTCCTAGGCCATCACCATTTGCAGGTACCCAATAGCGTTCGGCAGCTCTTCTGTGAAAGGCGCCTCATCAGGAGTAGGGATTGTTCCAAGCGGGGTTGTTACTGCCACGATGTTCTCCACCGGGTTTGAGTAGTGACCCGTCGGTGTTGGTAAAGCCATTGGTGAGGTCTGGTTCCGTCGGGGCGGGTTAAGCTGCTGCCGAGCCGCCGGCCGACTTCCAGGTGCTTCCGTTGTCCGACCCGTTCCCGGCGTCTTAAAAAGATTTTTGGCTTCATATTGATCTGGCAGGCGGGACTGATGCCTCATCCGCTGCACCACGACCGCCGACTGATGTTCTAGCTCAAGGCAAAAAGCATCTGTCTTAAGGCGCTGTGCCTACGCGTCCATCTGAGCCTTTAACTTGCCGATCCCCTGTTGGACTTCCGCCATCTGGTCTTTCAGTCTTGTGATCTCCAGGTTTCGGGCGGCTTGATTCTCAGGCGTGACTTCACCATCAGGGTTGTGAGCTCGTTCATCAGATCCATAAGAATCTGAGCTGGCAGCGGGTCAGGCCCCGTGTCTTCCGCCCCGGCGGCTGCACTGCTTGGGCTCGGCTCTGTTCCGGCCATGAACACGGCCGCATGAGTCAGCAACCCATGATCGTCCAGCTTAGACCGCTCCGACTCGGGGTAAAGCTCGTCGTAGCCCCCGAGCCAGCCATCGTGAAGTTGGTAGATTGATTCCGCCTCTCCGCTTGAAGATCCATCCTCTGAACACATGAGAGTCTCCTGCGACCTAGAAGCCTCAAGATCCATACCTTGAGTGAAGCCAACGAAGACATGCTTCCTGCCCGAGTCAGCACGGGCGGCTTGCACGTGTCAGGCGGAATGCGCGTGCCGAGCCGGCTCGATGATGTCGGTGCAGACGTCCGGCCCGAGTGTAGATCCGCCGACTCTGCCGATGAAGACGTGGATTCCGCCGAAGGGAACCCGGAACCCGTAGTCCACAGAGTCGGCCTCAGGACCCCAGCCGGCATCGTGGATGTAGATCCGGCCACAACGACTTTTGTTCATCTTTCCGATCACGTATCCCTCGATCCCTGGAAGAGAGACCTTTGAGAACTCAACACCACCGAGCGCTATCCCCATGGTGGGTGCCAACTGTCGTGGTTTTGTCACGGCAGATGTCAGAGGACTTAGATTCAAGGCCATCGTTAAGGTGCATTATTTTTAAATTTGTGTTTGAATGCAAATGCACAATCGATTAGGGACATGGGCCACTTCTACCATGTCACATATAACTTGGTGGTGTGCGAGAGTAATAAGAGTTAACAACATAGCACAACACATCAAGCAAAGTGAATGATCATCTCATAATCCATAAAAAGATAGGAAATAGTAGCAACACACATTAAAGCATATGATCAAACACACAACAAAAGTATCTCACATCACACAACAAAAGTTTCTCACATCCAAACCAAAAGACCAATTGTTTTGTAAAACAGCAATAAAAAGCAGACGCTCTCTCACTCGAAGCCTAGATCTATATACAACTTCTCCCTCTTTGGCAACAAGTTACCAAAAAAAGCTCGAAGGCATATAGCTAATCATTCTTCTGTGGTTTATCTCCTTCGATAGTCGATGTCGGAGTCGAGAGAACTACATCGGCGAAAACTTCTGCTAAAGTCCTGGATGGAGTTGGTGTAGACACTAGAGGCACTGGAGCTGATGGAGCTGTAGTCACTATGGCTAGAGCAGAAAATGAAGGCCTCATCTCTGGAGCTATATAAATTTTGCTGACTACCCTCCTAGATGAGGTAGCCTCAGTAGCAGACTTCCTTGCAGCCTTCTCTTGCTTTTTAGCAAGGAGCTCTTGTGGCACAAAATCAGAATCTTGTTCATCTGAATTGAGTCTCTTCCTTGTCTTAGTTGCAGCTTTAGGCAACACAAGAGAACTGGGAGTGCCTAGATTTGAGGAATAACTGGACTAAGGACTAGTGCCTGAACTCATGTCAACATTCTGCTCCTGCAGATTCTGACTATCTTCAGCATCTTACATGTCTGACCCTATGAATAGAGTATAGAAGAGTGGAATAGGATAAGTCATCCCAAAATGCAGAGTTTTGAAAGTTTGAACAAAGGATTCTAAAGGTTCACATTCTGTCACATGAAAATCGGTACAGCCAAAGCAAAAATATCGGTGCTACCGAGACTGACTCTCTCACTAACCGAAACTTGACACCCCTTTCGGTGGGACCGAAAAGGAGTACTCGGTTTCACCAAGAGAGTTCTGAGCAACACAGACAACAAATCGTTGACACCGATTTGTTCACTTCGGTTCCACCGAGTTTCATCGGGCGGAAGGCAAATACCTAGAAAATCAAACGTTCGCTATCTAATGGAGGTTTCTTTTGGATGAAACGATCTCAAACAGTGGCTAGACTAGGAAAAATCCCTAATATGTATGAATCGGAAAGTGGAGCGCGAAAGGGGGCTGAATCCATACCCTAATTTGGCGATGGATCCGCTACGGCGGCGATGATGGAGTTGAATACGTTGACGGTGGTGATTCCCAGCGGTGGAGAAGCTCGGGGAAGCAAGGCGATGACCAGGGGTCTTTGGAACGGTAGCTTAGGGTGTTGGTGCATGATGTTTGAATATAGAAATTCAAAGCATCGGGGTCCACTGATTATATACCCCTCACTATCAGTGACACCGATTCTACATTTTAAGTGTCACCCAGTTTCTCAACTTTCAGCTGACAAGGAAACTCAATGTAACCGATAATATGGAATCGAGGTTTTGGTGAGATCGAGATTTTGGTGTTGGTTCCACCGAGATGCACTTGGGAGGTTTTAATGGTCAGTCTTTTGTCGATACGGAACTCCGAGTGTTCCTCACACAGAAAGATCAAAAAGTACTTGTTCAAATTTTGTGATGCATCATGAATAGAATATGAGGTGAGAAAGCATAGATAGCTAGGGGAGTGGTCCTAGGCATTCTTGTATATCCAATTGGCAAATGAAAAATCAAAAGCCAAATAGCAACAATTGGATATCCTCGAATGAGTAAATAAATGCAGACCAACATGCTCACACAATAAGATGTCAAATTAAATCATGCAAACATGCACAAACACACTAGCATCTAACAAGAACTTTGGCGTTGATGGAGTCATCTATATATGAGTATATTGACTTAGGAGCAAAGTAAGAATACTTGATCATAGGTCATACTCATCGTTTCAGCACAAGTGGGATTACCACTTTTACATAAAGCATTTAATGTTGTCACATTCTATGAGATGCTTTGACTCAAGTCTTAGAATAAAGCTCCCCTTTGATGTGACATACCCCCATAGGAGGGATAAACTAACCTTGGGTTTTGTCGATGAACACTTCATGTAGGTGAAGTAGTGGTGGATGCTCAAAGTTGATGAAGATCACCAAGAGACGGGAGCATTCTCGTTGTTTCATTACTATTCTCCCCTACATGGGTTAGTCCCAACACAAAAGAGACAAATACAAGGATATCTATGGACATTGAGTGCAATGCATATGTGATGATGTCCATTGATTTGTTGAATACCTTGTCCCTTGCTTACCTTTGCGGGAATGTGTGACTCCTTGAACTACTGCATGATGTTCATGTGGATTGCAACTAGTTCTTGCCAATAATGGATATGGGTGAATTTCATTGGCGGAGTCACCCTTCAAGAACTTCTCTAGTTCTTTTTCTTGGGGACCCACATCAAGTTGATGGCGATCGTTGGTGTTGAAGTAGCACTTATAGAAGTTGAGCTTGTAGTAGCCTTGGGAACCCACTTCACCAAAGCTTGGGATTCATATTCATATGACTCAATGTCCTCTTGAAGGTTGTTCTTACCCTTGAGCTTGGGGTCTTGTGGTAGAAGGTCATCTTAAGCTTTTGTTCCCTTCACGGGAGTATTTTCATACTTCTCCCTTTGAGGAAAAAACTTGGGATTGGGATATTGACCTTCTTCCCATTCAACTCCATTAGCGTTGAAGTAGCCAACACCACGATTCTTCTGGTATCCTCCGTGCTTGAGTAAAATCTCCTCAAATTGTTTGCAACCTTGAAGACTCTTGTAGATACGTTTCTCTATAATCCCTTTCAAGAGTTCATTTTCTTGCTCAAGTGTAACTTGGCTAAGAGAAGAGTTAGTGGGATCAATAGAACTACTAGAAGCAATATCATTGGATTTATCATTTTTAGTGCTACTAGTTAAAGAACCTTTCTTGCCTTTGTTACTAGCTTGCTTAGTCTTAACTTGTGGCATGAACATAGACAAGGGAATTTGCTTGGCTAGATAGGAGGAAGTCTTCTTTCGAAGATCGTCATTGATAGCTTTAAGGAACTCATGTGTGATAGCCTGGCTTATTAGGGATGATAGACTACTCATATCAATAAGGAATTCCTTCTTTTCCGCGATCCCATTCGAACAGAACTCCGAGGTTAAGCATGCTTGGCTTGGAGTAGTTGTCGGATGGGTGACCGACCGGGAAGTTGGTCCCGGGTGCGCATGAGTGAGTACAAAGTGCGCAGAAAAGGCTAGTATTGATGTGTGAGGCCAGTCTAGATCCCGCCAGGAGTAACGACCACCAGCGGGTGTGTCCGGGGCGTTACAAGTTGGTATCAAAGCCGACCCTCGTGGCTACACGGATGTTTGCCGACAGGTTTGCGGTCATGTTGTTCAGGAAGTTTGTGACCCGTCGTGGCACATGGAATGACACATGTATCGGACTGGACGCACAGACGTTTGTAGCAAGAGGGAACGTTCCTATGACCCGACGAGGACGTCGGTTCCTTTGAGTGGTGGTGTATGTGATAGCCTGGCTTATTAGGGATGATAGACTACTCATATCAATAAGGAATTCCTTCTTTTCCGGGAGCCCATTCGAACATAACTCCCAGGTTAAGCGTGCTTGGCTTGGAGTAGTTGTAGGATGGGTGACCGACCGAGAAGTTGGTCCCGGGTGCGCATGAGTGAGGACAAAGTGCGCAAAAAAGGCTATTATTGACGTGTGAGGCCAGTCTAGATCCCGCCAGGAGTAACGACCACCGGCGGGTGTGTCCGGGGCGTTACATCATGCTCTTGCTCTAAATTGAGCTTCTCGAAGTGAAGTTTCTCATGTGTTCTTACAAGCTCTCTATGATATTCTAGAGTTGACTCGTGAGCTAACTTAAGAGTTTTTAGTTCTTGAGTTAGTCGTTCTATTTCCAACTTATCATCATCACACGACTTATCTAGACTAGAGTGAGTAGTAGCAAGTTCATTTTGACTAGCATTACTAGATTTGTCAAATAGCAAGTCATCTTCAACTAACAAGTCATCTTCATCACTATTTAAATCAAGATACTCGGGGTGTGATACCTTAGGGTCTTTAGCCATGAAGCAACATCCACTCCCTTCATTTGGTGAATCAAATATGTCATAGGAGTCGGTTGTCACTAGTGCAAGTCCGGCAACACCTTCATCTTGACTATAGACGGAGTTGGAGTGATAGCTTCTCTCAGAATGGTTGTCGGATTCGGAGCCGGAAACCCATTCACCAACATGAGCTTGAAGTCTTCTTCTTGAGTAGCTCTTGGTGTGCTTGTTTTTCTTTTCCGAGTCCTTACTTATCCTTAAGGGTCTTCGTTCATAACGATCATCCCTACTTCTTCTCTCTCTTCGTGGTGACTCGTCTCTTGAGCTTCGTCTTCTTGGTGACTCTTCTTTACTTTTGTAAGGAGCCATGCACTCATTGAAGTAGTGTCCGGTCATCCCACAATTGTAGCAGTTTTGGTCACGATTTGACGAACACTTCTTTCCATATCTTGAGTTGGAGCTTCGATCTTTTCTTCTATTCTTGTAGAACTTATTGAATTTCTTAACCATGAGGCTTATATCTTCATTTGTGACAAGGTTGTCGCTTGAGGTAGCGGGAGCATCACTTGTGACTTTGTAAGCACCGCTAGACTTGTGGCGAAGCTCTTACTTGTCTTTGAGTGTCATCTCATGAGCAACAATTCTAAAAATCACTTCTATTGGCTTGAGATCTTTGTAGTTGGGCCTCATTTGGATCAATGTGCATACGGTGTCATACCGATCATCCAAAGCTTGAAGTATCTTCTTGATGATGAATTTGTCCGTCATTTCTTTGCTTACTAAGTCGGCAATCTCATTGGTGATGAGAGATAGCCTAGAGTACATCTCAGCGACTCCTTCACCATCCTTCATCTTGAACTTGTCAAGCTGACTTTGAAGAACATCCAACTTGGATCCTCTCACACATTCTATAACTTCATGCATATCAATCAAAGTGTCCCAAATCTCTTTTGCATTCTCAAGATGACTGGTTTTGTTGAATTCTTCGAGGCATAGGCAGTTGAAGAGAATGTCACATGCTTGAGCATTGAGTTACAACATCTTCAAGTTATCCACAGTCGCTTTGCGATCTCGTTCCCTTTCTTCCACAAGGAATTCACCTTGCATTCCAACATGAACAACAGCCCAAACGACGGGGTTATGACCAAGCAAATGCATTTTCATTTGTGCTTCCAACTAGCAAAATTTGTGCCATCAAAGTACGGACCTCTATAGTGATAATTTCCCTCACTAGACACCATACTCTCCTATGTTGTGAGACCAATGCAATTTAGACCAAATGTCTGATACCACTTGTAGGATCAAAAGTAGTGCTATAGGGGGGTGATTAGACTACTTAACCAAATAAAATCTAACTTTTTTCCAATTTTAATTCTTCCCAGATTTTAGCATTCATAGTATGTCAAGTACACCCTATACATGCATGTCTACGAGTATTACAGCGGAAAGTAAAGACAAACATGCAAGTAAAGAGAGGGTAGGAAGATCAAACGCAATTGGTGACACGATGATTTTTCCCGTGGTTCCGATAGGTGGTGCTACCGTACATCCATGTTCATGGAGTCTTTAACCCACAGAGGGTAACGGACACGAGAGTCCATGGAGGGCTCTATCCATGAAGGGTTCCGCAAAGAAGCAACCTTGACTATACCATGACGGCCTACGTCCACAAAGGGCTAGCCTAACTTGGGGTAGATCTTCACAAAGTAGGCAATCTCCTTGCCCTTACAAACTTCTTGGTTCACTCCACAACACGAAGTAGGAGGCTCCCAAGCGACACCTAACCAATCTAGGAGGCACCACCCTCCAAAAGGTAATAGGCTCGATAATGTCGATGAATTTGTTGCTCTTGTGCTTCAAGATGATAGACTCCTCAACACACAATCACTCTCTCATAGATTTGGCTTGGTGTAAGAGGTTGATTGAGTGGAAAGCAGGTTGGGGAGGCTAGAGATCAAGATTCATATGGTAGGAATGGAATGCCATGATCTCAACACATGAGTAGGTGGCTCTCTCTTAGAAAATTAGTAGGTATGAGTGTGGAACTGTTCTGAGTGCTTCTCTTGCGAGTGAGTGGTGGTGGAGGGGAATATATAGGCATCTCCAAAAATCCAACCGTTGCACCCAATAAGTCAGACTCGGTGACACCGATGTGTAAATCTCGGCAGTACCGAGTTGCCTCAAAGGTAGAAACTTTTGAATCTCAGTGAGACTGATACATAAATCTCGGTTGCACCGATAAGGTGACCAACGACTAGATTGCCAATCTCGGTGATGCCGATTCACAAAACTCAGTCGGACCGATTTTGTAAACTTGCGTAACAGGAAGTTGGCAACCCAAACTCGGTGGCACCAAAGTGGAATCGGTTGCATCAAAATTGCTAGGGTTTGGCTGAGTGTGTGTGAGGTTTGGGAATCGGTGGCACCGAATGTAATTTGTTGGTGCACTGATTTTGAGTATTTGGCCGTGGACAGACTTTTGTGGAACATCTTGTGGGTGTATGTGGTGACCATCACTTGTGCACGTATGATAATTTTGTTCACCAACAAGACCTTACCCCCTTTTAATAGTATTGGCTTTACTATGGACTCAAAGTGATTTCTCACAAAAGGTAAAATGTAGAGTCCTTTGCTTGAAGCTTTGCCAGTGTATTTCCTTGCATCTTGGGGTATTCCACAATCATTTTGCCAACCCATCATTGAACTTTTCCTGAAATATGCTTAGTGGAAACATTAGTTCAATGACATATATGTTGTTATTAATTACCAAAACCACCAAGGGAGCAAATGTGCTTTCACCCCCCTCTTGCGCCAACCCTAGCCCCAGCCGCATGGGCCTTGGGTGGGAAGGGCGAACAGCCCTATAGGGGCTGGTGCGACCCCTCTCATAGCCCATGGGGCCCTCCGAGGCAGGTGGACCCCCCGGTGGACCCCGGAACTCTTCCAACATCTCCGTCATAAAACCGGTAGGTCCTGGAACTTTTCTAGACTTCGATTCCCTTCACCCTATATATCATTCTTCACCTCTGGAACATTCCGGAGTTCCTCATCACGTCTGAGATCTCATTCGGGACTCTGAACAACCTTCGGTCACTAACATAATAACACTACTATACTTGTATCATCACCAAACATTAAGTGTGTAGACCCCATGGGTTCGAGAACTATGCAGACATGACTGGGACACCTCTACAGTGAATAACCAATAGCGGGACCTGGATGCCCATATTGGTTCCTACATAATGTATGACTATCTTTATCAGTTGAACCTTGATAACCCACAAGTATAGGGGATCGCAACGGTTTCCGAGGGTTTGAACCATAGAGGCATTTTCCTACACATCTAACATCATTACTGATTTTAAACAGCAAGTCACTCAAGTGAGCAATCATATCAGAATTATATTTCAAGTGTTTGAGAACATTTGCATTGAAGTGCTCTTGCTTCATAATATAGTTATCAAACTCATATAAGCTTTGACTAGGATGTTTATTATAAGGGATATCACTTTCATCAAACTTTAATACTGAATTTACCTCTACCACCTATGGAGGTGGTGGTGTGTTGAGCCCATGTATTTCTTCATTAGGTGGTAAATTCTTAACATCCTCAGCCTTAATACCTTTTTCCTTCATACATTTCTTTGCCTCTTGCATATCTTCAGGACTGAGAAATAAGATTCCCCTCTTCTTCGGAGTGGGTTCAATTCATGGTTCAGGGAGAGTCCAATCATCATAGTTCTTCAATATATTATTCAATAGTTCCTCAGCTTGTTCAACAGTTTGTTCCCTGAAAACACAACCATCACAACTATCTAGGAGGTCCCTAGAAGCATTAGTTAGTCCATTATTGAAGATATCAAGTATTTCATATTTCTTAAGAGGATGATCCGGCAAAGCATTAAGAAATTTGTAGCAGCCTCCCCAAGCTTGTGGGAGACTCTCTACTTCAATTTGCACAAAGTTAAATATTTCCTGTAAGGCAGCTTGTTTCTTATGAGCAGGAAAATATTTTTCAAAGAAGTAGTAAATCATATCCTGGGGACAATGCACACAACAAGGAGTAAGAGTATTGTACCATATCTTAGCATCACCCTTTAATGAGAACGGAAATAGCTTAAGAATGTAATAGTAGCGAATCTTCTCATCATAAGAAAATAGGGTGGCTATATCATTCAGCTTAGTAAGGTGTGCTACGACAGTTTCGGTTTCATAGCCATGGAAAGGATCAGATTCAACAAAAGTAATTAACTTTGGGTTGACAGAGAATTCATAATCCTTATCGGTAACAAAGATAGGTGAAGTAGCAAACTTAGTATCACATTTAATTTTAGCATTCAAAGTATTTTCCTTATAATTGCATAGTAATTTTTAACATAATTTCTATCCTTACAAGAAAGAATCTCTCTAGCTATCTCTCCATCTAAAGCATAATCTTCAGGAGACATTTCAAATCTAGGAGAGCTAGGCCTATTAGGTGTTTCATAATCATCAGTTTCAGCAGTTTCAATAATTCCATTCTCCTCAGTTCTAGCAATTTGTTCATCAAGAAATTCACCTAATGGCACAATATCATCAAACATGGTACTAGCATCATCATAAGCATCATTCATAGTAGAAGTAACATCATCAATATCAGGATTAATAGCATGTGGTGGTGTTGCAAGCTTACTCATAATAGAAGGTGAATCAAGTGTAGAGTGTGATGGCAATTTCTTACCTCCCCTCGTCTTCAAGGGAAAAATCTTGGTTTTAGTATCCTTCAGATTCTTCATAGTGATCAACTGATAGAAATCCCAAGTGACACAGCAAATATAGCTATGCTCCCCAGCAATGGCGCCATAAAAGGTCTTGATAACCCACAAGTATAGGGGATTGCAACAGTTTTCGAGGGTAGAGTATTCAACCCAAATTTATAGATTCGACACAAGGGGAGCCAAAGAATATCTGAGAGTATTTGCAGTTGAGTTGTCAATTCAACCACACCTGGAGATAAATATCTGTAGCAGAGTGATTAGTAGCACAGTAATATGATAGTTTGATAGCAGTGGTGACAGTAACAATAGCGTTAACAATAGCAGTAGTGATTTTGTAGGAAGTGTAACAGTAGCAGCAATAGTAGTAACTTAGCAAGAACAATATGTGAAAGGATCGTAGGCAATGGATCGGAGTATTCGTTGGATGATATTCATCAAATAACAGTCATAACCTAGGGTGACACAGAACTAGATCCAGTTTGTCAATATAATGTAGGCATGCACTCCGTATATAGTCATACTTATGGAATAGAACTTGCATGGTGTCGTGGTTTTATCACGGCAGATGTCGGAGGACTTATATTCGAGGCCATCGCTAAGGTGATGGACTCAAAGGGGTTGGTTGGGACGAAGGACACGAGTTTACCCAGGTTCGTCCCCTCAAGTAGAGGTAATAGCCTACGTCCTGCTTGTGTTGTATTGATTGGAGTATTGATTACAAGGGAGCGGAATCTCTTGACCTAGCTCTCGATCAGTTGGTATCTGCTTAAGTCGCCCGGGTCTCGCCCTTATAGAGGAGGTCAAGACCACGGATTACACAAGTCGCATACCGACTCTTACAACGTGTCTAAGTCTATCTCTATGCTGTCTTGCCTTCTTGAGCAAGCCGTCTCCGGGTGGCTTACCTTCCCGGGTCTTCATGACTTCTTTGCCTGGGCCTCACCTTGGCCCATCTTAGTGAGCCGCCATATGTTTGGGCTTATGTCTCCAGGCCTACCCTTGGTCTAGCCCATGAGCCACCAGTCATGACCGGGCCCCACCTGGGCGGGTCTTAACACGGGGTTATATCCCCAACATTAGGCCCCAAGTTAATTTGAGCTTGCTCATTTCTATCTTCCGGCTCACTTGGCGGCGAGTCTTGCTCAATCTTCCGTCTCACTTGGCGGTGAGTATTGCTCATTACCACTTGAAAGTAAGACAAAGTAACCCGCCGTGACATCATGCCAGCGGTATCAAAAAGATTCCCTAACGACCGCAATGGATCTCTCCGCTATTAAACTGATATCCTGAAAATTGAGGTGTCTGCCTTGGTCAATTAACCTCCGTCACCTGGATTCTCGCGCCCATCTCCACTTTTTGCCTATTTAATAGGACTGCGGAGGGCGGTTTCATTTCCTTCTCCGCTCGCGCCTCTTCTTCTTCCTCCCGACGCCGTCGCTCCAACGTCCTTCCGCTCCGGCGAAGCTTCCACGCCGTTGTCGTTCCAGGATTGTTGGGGATATAACCCTGTGGTATGACCCGCCCAAAGGGCTCCGGGTTATTCTTGGCGGCTCGTACACTGGCCCAAGGTGAGCTAGTGGTCCTAAAGCCCAGGAAGCTTGGCGACTCATAAGGTGGGCCAGACAGTGGCCCAGAAGACCCGGGTGTGTAAGCCGCCCGGGGACAACTTGGACAAGAAGATAGAGGAAGACTCGGATAGACAATGAGAGTCGGTTACCAATTGTATGACCCGTGGTCTAGACCTCTTATATAAAGGCAGACCCGGGGCGACTTAGAGATCAGGTTGTCGAATACTAGGTCAAGCTTCAACTCCCTTGTAATCGATACATCAAGCAATACAAACACAAGCAAGACGTAGGCTATTACCTCGAGTTGAGGGGCCGAACCTAGGTAAATCCGTGTCTTTCGTCCCCATCAACCCCTTTGAGTCCATCATGTTAGTAATGGCCTCGAACCAAAGTCCGTTTACCCGGACATATGCCGTGACAAAACCACGACAGTTGGCGCCCATTGTGGGGCTTGCGCTCGGTGGTGTTGAGTTGTCAAAGGGCTCTCTCCCGGGGCTCGAGGGATACGTGGTTGGTAGGATGAGCAAGAGTCGCCGCGCCCGACTCTACATCGATGATGCCGGCTGGGGGCTTGATGCCGGCTTTGTGGAGTATGGCATCCGGGTTCCATTCGGTGGGATCCACGTGTTCATCGGAAAAGTTGATGGAGCAACACCCAGGCCGGACGTCTGCACCAACCTCGTCGAGCCAGCTCGGCGTCTGCAACCTACTCGTAGTGTGCAACCCACCCGTGTTAGACCAGGACGGAAGCACGTCTTCGTGGGCTTTACTAAAGGTATGGATCTGGAAGCTTCCGGATCACAGGAAACTCTCGTTTACTCAGAGGACGAATCTTCAAGCAGAGAAACATAGTCGGTCTATAGGCTTCACAACGGTGGGCTCGGGGGCTACAATGAGCTCTGCCCTGGGTCGGATCGCTCTGAGGCGGACGATCTTGGGCCACCGGTTCATGCTGCCGTGTACATGGCGGGGTCAGTCCCAGGCACGAATAGTATGCCCGTAGGGGCTACCACGTCAGGCGATAACCCGCCGCCGCTGGCTCAAGTTCTTTTGGAGTTAATGGACAAGCTCGCGGCCCTAATGGCTACTGACGTTACACCGGACAATCAAGCGGCTAGGAACTTCGAGATTGCAAGGATCAAGGAGCGGATGGCGGAAGAGCATCAGAGGATGGCTAAGTTAAAAGCCCGGATGGAGCAAGAGGCAGAACGCATCAAGACAGATGCTTTCCGTCTTGGACTGGAGCAAGAATCGGCAGCCACGGTTCATCAAATGAAGCATCAATCCCGTCTGCCGGAACGTTATGAGGCAAGAAACCTCTTCAACACGCCAGGGACAAGGCGAATAGTGGATGCACCTGGAAGCCATCCGGCGCCTCGGCCAGTGACTCAACCGACCCGGTGAAATCAGGCCTCGTCTGCAGCCTTTCCAACACCGACGGGTCATTATTATAACCCGGTCGAGAATATGGTGGCAGCAGCCACCCGGCTCGAAACAATTCCTATTCCGGATGAGGCGCCCTTTGCGGAGGATGTGTGAAACGCCATTGGATACTTGCAGATGGCGATGGCCCAGTAGGAAAAGTACACCTACAGCCGGAGCCGTGTTCATTCAACCCCTCTCCCTAGCCGGAATTTTAGCTGGCTCTATGAGTCGCTGACGGGTTCCAGCAGCAACCGACACCAAGAGATTCCAACGGGTCATCGGCCGGCTGTGGATACACAAGCATTCGGAAATCGTGCAAGAGGCCAGCAAGAGGTGACAGCTTTAGCCGAGGCGGCTCGCCAGGAGCCCGCGCCATCCGTGTCAGTAGGAGTTGGAGGAACCACCAGAGTGGGGGCGGGGGGATGCCATGTTTATCACCGGCTCTGCGGAGTGAGCGGCTGCCAAAGGATTTCAAAGGCCCCCGCAAAGTTCCAAATTACACCGCTGATTTACCCCTAGAGGCTTGGGTGGAAAGTTATGAACTAGCCATGGAGATGCTCTACGTCAGTGAGGCGGTTTGTGCCAAATACTTCATCATGATGCTTGAAGGCCCGGCCCACACATGGTTAAAGGGATTGCCACCCAATACCATCAACTCATGGGCAGAGCTGAGAGCCAGATTCATTAAAAACTTTCAAGGGCTATAGTGCGCTCCCGCATTGTAGCCGCCCCTGTCCGACGCCACCTGATAGCCTCGGTTCGCCCCAGCATGTCCCCTCTGCCCCCTCGGCATCCGCAGCATGCCGCCCGGTTGCTCCCCCTCTTCTCTCTCTCTCTTTCTCTCTCGCGCGCACGGCACCGCCCGAACCGGCCAGTGGCCGCGCTCGCACGCTCGCACCTCCGCCCCCTCATGGCTGCCTTCCCTCCTCCCGCACGCGGACCGTGTCTAGGTAGCCCCCAGACACGGCCTCGCCTGCCCCCGTGGCCTGTGGTGAGCGCCCCGTGCTCGCGGGCGCACCGCGTCCATGGTGAGCCGGCGCTCGCCTATAAATAGGCCTCCCCGCTCCTCCTGCTCCCCCTCCTTGCTCTCCCCTTCCTCGGCTTCTCCCCCATGACCAGAGCGCTCTCCCCCATGGACGGGAGCCCTCTCCCGACCCAAACCCTCGCCGCTGCCGTTGGGCATCCCCCTCGCCAGCGTTCCCCTTTCTCCCCGGTGACCCCGCGACCTTCCTCCGACGCGCGACGCCCCCAAGAGCATGCCGGTGCTCTCCAATCCGTCCGCCACAGCTTGTAGCCTCCGGTGAGCTCCTCCTCTGCCCCTGTCACGAGGAGAGGGTTGACAGGTGGGGCCCACCTGTCATCCCCTCGCCCCTTCCCCCTCGCTCGCAGGCCGGGCCCGAGGGTAGGTTTAAAACTAAACCTGCCGTGCGCGGCTCGTCGCCTGGGCTGGCTTCCCTCTCTGGGCCGCTTTTGGCCAGGCATTCTGGCCCGAAAGGGCACAATAGCCCTTTTCTTTTTCTTTTTTATCTATAGACTTCCAAAAATCCCACAGAAATAAATATTTATCCTATGAAAATATTTCTTCCACCAAAAATCTTAGAATATTGTATAGAATTTAATAGTGCCATTTGTCAAAATGTTTGGATTTTTTAGTACTGTTTTATTTTAAAACCTATATATATATGCACCTTTTTGCCTCTGTTATTTTATTTCCAAAATCTTTTCCATAGCAAAACCGTAAGAGAATATTTTTAGTATGACTTTTAGTATTTATCAGAATAGGTTAACATTTTTTGGTAGCAGATCGAGTGCCCTGTTTTGTGTGATTGCTTATTTTTATCGCTTTATTTCGCAACGATAGATTGCGCGGTTGACGAAGAAGTTGGACCCGAAGACTTCGAAGACCCCAGAGACTTTGTTGAGCTAGGCAAGCAGCCCTTTGACCATGTTAAGAAACTTTTTCATGCATGTCATATAGCACTTGTTGATTCGATGAAATGATCATGATGAGGTGTTCCCCCTTCGGTGGGATACCTCCGTTACTTTCACCGTTGAGACTTGCATCGTGCATGACCCTACCACCTTATGAGGGTTGTGTGGGTGGGAGTAGTTAGGATGCAAATAGATGCTACACAAATGGGATGGGATTTATGCATAGTGATGGAAAGGAAATGATTCTTTCAAAGAGTTTTCAAAAAAAACCGTCGGGTGCCACTAATGCCCGAGGGAGATGATGATGAGATGGATGACCACTTGAGAAAGAAGTGGTGTATCGGAACAAGTGAGTGTCGTGATTTTTCGAAAACGGATTGGTGTATGTTGCGATCGTTATTCCAACCTTACATGTACGACCACGATACCCCTTATGGGACGGGGCTTTGTTGATTACTATGGTTGGTGCTAGCAAGGAGCCCGCATTACTAGTGGCAAGAGAGAAGTGGTCACTCTTGAGACGGGGTCGTCCCAGAGTGGAAGGTCATGCACTGTCCTTACAGGCACCGGGCACACCTTTGCATGCCCTCATGGATGATACGAGTGATGTACATCATGAGGGATGGCACCAACGAGTGGAATCTTTGTTTAGTATCACCATGGAAAAGGCATTGTTCGGGTGCTTACCTCGGGTATGTCATATACTGCGAGTCGTGGATGACACGGAAGTTCCCCGAGTCTTGTGGGTAAAGTGTAGAACCTCTACAGAGTGTAAAACTATTCGAATAGCCCTGTCCACGGTCAAGGACAGTTGGATGACCGCTCTTGTGCTATGCCCAAATGTTTTCACAAACTTGTGTGTGAGTGTGTTGGAGACACAGATGGTATTTGAACTAAGTCCGATGACTTAGCATGGGAAGTGATCTAAGTCCGATGACTTAGCATGATGAATGAACACAAGGTGTTCAACCTCGATTAATGTTGATATCTGTAACTTGTTCATATGGATATATGCAAATTGTTGATGCATGTTCACTAGTTACTTGATCATGTCATTTGCATACAAAATTAGCTTTTTCCGCAAATTTACCTACTTAGTGCTATATCATGCATCATTGTTACCTTGTTCCACAACTTGGGTTGCTTGCGAGTACATTCAAAGTACTCATTGGCTTGCCACTGGTTATTTAATTGGCCAGGCATGGAAGAAAAGGAGTATGTTGAAGAGTTCGTTGGAGACGAACATGCGAAATAGGACGCTTCCCAGTCAGAATGCCTTTAGGTTAATGTAGATGGCATGGGTTCACGCTTTCAACCAAGATTTCCGCTGCTTGTTCTATTTAAGTGTTTGGCCCGTGTGGCACTATCCATGTAAAACTAAGACCTTCGTGGTCAGTATTTGAGGAAACCGGTATGTTATGGATGTAAGACTCTTGCTATTCAGTTTCTATGTGTTAAGTGAGCATTGATCTCTGGGATCACTATGCACGTACATTCGGTGATCACGACTCGTGAGTCGTGGTCCCCATAGAGCTGGTATCAAGCCATCCTGACTGTGGGAAGCCCTTAGTTAGCATGGACGTTAGGCAGGATAAAAGTCGTTTTCAAAGCTACACCTAGCATTGGAACTTAGGAATTCTGCACTATTTACCTTTCCTATGCTTCACACAACACCTTGCTGACTCTCCTCCTTTCAAACCTTTGTAGATGGCCGTCGTACCCGAAGCCTTCCTGATATCCGGCTTTCCCTTACTCCTTAGGGATAGCCTTGAGAAGTGCCAGTTTCGCCAAGCACCCATTTTCCTCTACCACGAGCACTGGGTTGATGCTGTCATGAAGGAATACCACGTGGATGTGGTCGTGAAGGCAAATGACTCCCCGACTAGTTGGTTATTTGAAGGACCATGGATGGAGAGGATGATACTCACAGTCAAGATAGCTACACGAAAGGCACTCCTACACCTTTGAGACATCATTCCTGAGATGGCTGACGAGCCAGCTACTCGCTACCTTCCCTTCAGGAAGGATGACTTTGGCGAGAGTTGGACGCTGATTCCGACCAAGGAAGATGGCACACCACTCAGGTTCCAGACCTACTTCAGCCTCTCCGCCGATAGTCTGGTTCATAACTTGATGAAGGAGTCCATGAATCTCCGCGAGGAACTTCACCACACCCGAGAGCTACTTTGGCAAGCCAAGACAAAGCCAGACAAGATCAAGGAGGATAGAGCCCCTGAGGGACGACCAACTGTCGCCTATCAAGGAGGAGTACCCCCAGCTAGTGATGCACCTATGCGTAGTCATCGCATGAGTGCGAAGGAGTACCGTGAGCTCTTCACCGACCCTCCCGCAAAGCGTCACCAGGATGGGCCTCCTCATTCCTCAACCCCTTCAACCGGGAACAATGCCTGTTCAGATGATGAACAGGAGGAAGACCCAGAGGAGCGTGACTACGAGACCGAGCACTCCACCACCTGAGTCCGAGAACCCCTAGGGTAGGATCATCATGTATCCCTCATGCGAAGTCGAGTCCGTGTAATGGTTCATATGAAACCATGTGTGCTTGTTGTTTGTTTTGTTTTTTGTGTTCCAATGCAAGTCACGCTTTTGCCTTAGGCAAGATGTAAGCGACTCCACCGTCTATCTTAATATAAGTTGGTCTTTCGACCTTTGTTTTAACACACTTGCACTTGACCGACCCCCTTAGGCGCGCTTTTCCGTTATTTCTTATCCTCTTGTCAATCCCAGTTGTTTGACTTGGCTGCTCCAAACAGGATGGAGACTACTACCCACAACAGCTCCTTCACCAACCCTGAAGCCGGCAACTCGAGCCAGCAATAGGGAGCTGGTGGGGCTGCTCACGCTGGAGGACACCAGGAGCAGCCACAAGGCGACATTCCCCCGCCACCACATCCACCGGAGAACATGACCATAGATCAATTTCTTCAAGTTCTCCGGGAGGAGCGCCAAGCCAACAATGCTGCTATCCAGCAGATGGCTCAGGCCCTCGTGAACAACCAGCAGCAAGGCAGGAACAGCAATAGCTGCTCCATGCTGTCTGAGTTCATAAGGAACTCGCCCCCAACCTTCACCGAGACTGCTGAACCATTGGATGCTGATGACTGGATCCGCTCCATCGAGGACCTCCTTGCATTGGTCAACTGCAATGAGGATCATGAGAAGGTGCTTTACGCCTCTCACTGCCTTGGAGGTACCGCCCGAGCTTGGTGGGATGGATTCAAGGTCATGCAAGGAGAACGTGTGATCACGTGGAATGACTTCAAGGAAGAATTCCGCACTGCCCACATTCCTTATGGGATCATGGCTATCAAGAAGAAAGAGTTCCGAGCGCTGAAGTAAGGAAGTGGCTTTGTCAAGGAGTACCTGCAGAAGTTCAACCTGCTGTTAAGATATGCGCCTGAAGATGTCAGCACGGAGGCTGCCAAGAAGGAACGCTTCATGGAAGGACTCTAACAGGTCCTGCAGTATCAGCTCATCATCTGTGACCGCCATACCTTCTTCGACTTAGTAAACAAGGGCCACATGCTGGAATACAAGCGTCATGCCATAGATGACTCTCGCAAGCGCAAGATGATCATCAAGGGAAGCTCAAGCAACCAGAAGCCACGCCCCTGGCAGCCAGCCCCAGCCAAGCCAACCTATCAGCCGCAACAGGCTAGACATCCTACGCATCGTCTGAGCTACCAGCCTCAGCAGTATGCCAATCCCAAGCCAGCCTACAACAACAACCCCAATAACAACAATGGTGGCAGAAACTTCAGCAACAACCCGGGGCAGGTCACTTGCTTTGGATGTGGTCAGTCTGGACACATCTCTGAGCTTTGCCCTAACAAGAAGCCAGATGCACCGCGCCCCAATGCGCCAGCTCAAGGTCAAGCCCGTGGAGCACCACCAAGGAACCCAGCTCCCCGCAACCAGCCCAACAACGGCAAGGGTCATGTGAATCACGTCACTGCAGAGGAAGCCCAGGAAGACCCGGACGTCATACTGGGTATGTTCCTCATAAACTCAACCCCAGCAACAATATTGTTTGATTGTGGAGCTTCGCATTCTTTTGTCACCCAAAAGTTTGCACTAGAAAGTGGCATGAAACCTATACCCCTGGGTAGTCGTATGTTGATACAAACCCCCGGTTCAGTTATGAAGTCTGGGATAGGGTGTAGGGGAGTGAAGATTGACATCAACGGGGTAGACTTCCTAGCAGACCTTGTAGTTCTGGATTCACCTGGCTTGGACATCATCCTTGGCATGAATTGGTTGACCAAGCACCAGGCATGCTAGACTGTGCCAAGAGGATTGTCACCATGACCAATAGCCAAGGTGTGGAAGTCAAGTATGTCCCCAAACCTGCCTCCACTCAAGCCCCTTAGGCCAACTGCCTATCGGGAGGTTAATTGGATCAAGTGCCAGTGGTATGTGAGTACCCGAATTTGTTTCCTGATGAGCTTCCCGGAATGCCTCCTAACCGCGACATTGAGTTCATCATTGAGCTTATGCCCAGATCAAGGCCCATATATAAGAAGGCCTACATGATGGGATCCGAAGAGTTGGCTGAGTTGAAGAAGCAACTGGCAGAGCAGCTCAGAAAAGGATTCATTCGCCCAAGTGCCTCTCCTTGGGGATCACCTGTTTTATTCGTGCCAAAGAGGGACGGAACTATCAGACTCTATGTCGATTACCATTCTATCAATGAAGTCACAATAAAGAACAAGTACCCACTCCCCAAGATTGAAGACCTGTTTGATCAGTTGAATGGAGCCTAGGTGTTCTCCAAGATCAGTCTCATGTCTGGGTACTATCAGCTGAAGATCAGACCCCAAGACATTCCGAAGACATCATTTATAACGCGGTATGGCCTATATGAGTACACGGTCATGTCATTCGGGTTAACCAATGCCCTTGCCTACTTCATGTACCTCATGAATGAAGTCTTCATGGAGTATTTGGACAAGTTCGTTGTCGTCTTCATCGATGACATACTTGTCTTCTCCAAGTCTGAAGAAGAACATGAGGAACACTTGAGATTGGTCCTAGAGAAGCTTCGAGAGCACTAGCTATATGCCAAGTTTAGCAAGTGTGAATTCTGGCTGCATGAAGTTGGATTCTTGGGTCATGTGTTGACTGCAGAAGGATTATCAGTGGATCCTGCTAAGATTGAAGCTGTGACTGAGTGGAAAACCCCGACCACAGTAAAGGAAGTCAGGAGTTTCCTCGGACTCGTGGGTTATTACCGCAAGTTCGTGGAAGGGTTGTCAAGCATTACCCGACCCATGACCCATCTTTTGAAGAAGGACAACAAGTTCGAATGGACAGCTAACTGCAAGGAAAGCTTCCAAGAGCTCAAGAAGAGATTGACCACAACCCCTGTTTTGGCCACCCCTGGTATTCACAAGGAGTTTGTGATTTATTGTGATGCATCAAGAGCCGGACTTGGAGGTGTTTTGATGCAAGAAGGCAGAGTCATAGCATATATGTCCAGACAACTACGTCCTCATGAACAGAACTACGCAACTCATGATCTCGAGTTGGCAGTCGTGGTTCATGCCCTGAAGACATGGCGACATTACCTTCTAGGGAAGCGATGTGAGATATTCACAGACCACAAGAGTTTGAAGTATATATTCACTCAAAGGGAGTTGAACATGAGGTAGCAAAGATGGTTGGAATTGATCAAGGATTACGACCTTAGGGTTCAATTCCACCCCGGGAAGGCCAATGTAGTAGCAGACGCCTTAAGCAGAAAGGCTTGTTCCTTGAATGCTATGATTAAGGAAAGGCTACCCGCCCTGTATGAAGAGCTTGAGAGCTTCGGCTTGGAGCTGGTTGCACCAGGATTCCTTGCCAACCTCGAAGCAAAGCCTACCTTGATGGATGAGATTAAGGAATCTCAGAAGGGACACAAGAGCATTGAAGGCATCAAGAGAAAGATCAAGGCAGGCAAGGCCCCAGGATTCTCAGTGGATGAACAAGGAGTTGTATGTTTCTGGAATCACATCGTCATACCCAACAAAGAAGGGCTCAAGAACCTGATCTTGCAAGAAGCTCATGACACTCCATACTCCATCCATCTCGGAGGAACCAAGATGTATCAAGACCTCAAGGCAAGATTCTGGTGGCATGGCATGAAACGGGAGATAGGCACGTTCGTGGCTAAGTGTGACATATGCCAGAGGGTCAAGGCTGAGCATTAGGGACTCGCTGGACAGCTGCAACCCCTCAAAGTGCCTGAATGGAAGTGGGATAAAGTCGGGATGGATTTCATCACCGGTTTGCCAAGGTCAAGCAAAGGACATGATTCCATTTGGATCATTGTCGACCACCTCACCAAGGTAGCCCACTTCATTCCTGTCAAGACGACCTATAATGGGAACTAGTTGGCCAACCTCTACATTAATCGGATTGTGAGCCTCCACGGGGTTCCTAAGGAGATTGTGTCAGACCCAGGAACCCAGTTTACCTCAAGATTCTGGAATAGGTTCCAAGAAGCGTTGGGAACCAAGCTCTCCTTCAGCACTGCATTTCACCTTCAGACCGGTTGGCAAACAGAGCGAGTAAATCAGATACTCGAAGACATGCTCCAAGCTTGTGTTTTAGCATATGGAGCCAAGTGGGAAGATTGTCTACCGTTCGCCGAGTTCTCCTACAACAACAGCTATCAGTCGAGTCTTCAGATGGCACCATTTGAGGTTTTGTATGGACGCAAGTGTCGTACTCCCCTCAACTAGTCAGAGACCAAAGAAGGATTAGTTTTTGGGCCAGACATCCTCCGTGAAGCCAAAGAGCAAGTGCAACTTGTCCGAGAACACCTTGAGACCGCCAAGACTAGGCAGAAGAGCTACACCGACTCTCACCGGCGAGACATGATTTTCCGTCTTGGGGACCATGTCTACTTCCGAGTCACACCTCTCAAAGGGAACAAGCGTTTCCACGTCAAAGGGAAGCTCACACCAAGATTCATCGGCCCCTTCAAGATCACCGATAGGCGAGGAGAAATTGCATATCAGCTAGAGTTACCTTTCGAGCTGTCGGATGTGCAAAATGTCTTTCACATGTCACAGCGCTGGAAGTGTCTGTAAGTTCCCAACCGCCCCGACCTCTACAAGGACATCGACCATCAAGCCATCGATCTTCAGCCAGATCTCACTTATCATGAGATGCCAGTTCGCATTTTGGATGAAGCCGAGCGCTGCACCCGGTGGTGCACCATCAAGTACTTCAAGGTCCAGTGGAGCAACCACACTGAACCTGAAGCAACCTGGGAGCGTGAAGATTATCTTAGTTCGGAGTTCCCGCATCTTTTTAGCACTTAGCCTAGGAATCTCTGGGACGAGATTCTTGTAAGGGGGAAGGTCTATCACACCCTGTGTTTGTAGAACATTGTTATGTTTGGGTTTATAAAATTTGGAGCCAACTAAAACCTTTTTTTAGTGCTTGTGCTTGTTTGCTATGTTGTTTGCTTGCTTAATGATTGTGTTATATGGCACTCCTAGACTCTATTCTACTTCATCCTCATCTTTCTTGTCCCAAACCTCTGGCCTAATGATCATGCCATGAGAATAGTGCCCAAAACTATTTTTATCAAATTTTGTTTTAACCAAAGATGATTTATTCAAATTAGGTTTTCAAAACCCCCTAAATGAGGTTTGCACTGCAAGTCTTCAAATTGGGGGGATTATTCTTTCCCAAAGGCTTTATTTCAAACCTACTATATATATGACTTCCCAAAACCACCCAATATTATTTTCAAAGATTATTTTCACATTTTATTTAAAGGCTTTTTATTAAGGCCAGAAATAGGTTTTCCTAGGGAAAAATTATTTAAATGCCTTGAAAATATTTGACAAAATTTACAGAAACTCAGTGGACATATATTTTCCATATATAGGAGTTTCAACACAAGGGCATGATCAGATCATAGGCAAAACCCCTCAAAACCCTTTTTGTTCAAATCAAACTGTTGGAAGATTTTATAATAAATATTCTCAATAAATTCCAGGAAAATTCTAGCAAGTCAACACTATCATGGGTGACGATCTTGCAAAGTTTCATCACAATCCAAGTTGGTTTGGTTCATCAAATCATCCCAAAACCATTCCTATCCAGAATCAATTTTGAGCAACTTTACATTGTGAAGTGTCTCCCTTTGGCCTCAAACGTTGTGGGCATGCTCTAATGGCCAAATAGTGATGATACACTAAGTGGTGCATCATGGGATCTACAGAAATCTGATTCTGCTAAATTCTAGGGTTTATCAAATTTCCATTGTCAACTTTTTCCTCTTGAGCTCAAACTTAGTGAATCCCCTCATTTCTACCTAGCCTTTGACCCTGGTAAATATCTCAAAAAGATGGTAAATATTTCTTGCCCAAAACCTCATCAAACACCTTTTGGTGATTTTGTAAAACCAGCTTTTTCACACCTTTCCCATTTACCGTTGGCCCCAACTTTTTACCACAGGCTCACATAGATGCATTTCACCTCCTCAAAAAGTCCCAAGACATCAGGACACTGTGAGGTGGGGTAAAACCCCTGTTTCTACCCATGACAACATCTTTTTCTACCCCTCTCCCCATTTCCTTCTACCCTAAGGCTCTTCCAGAGGTCTTCCCTATCCTATCATAGCCTTTGGGCATCTCCAATACCCCAAGACACTAGGAGACACGCGGGTGGGCATAGAATATGCCTGGGCAGGCCATTTGGGCGCTTTGGAGCGGGCTACCGTGTGCTCCCACACTGTAGCCGCCCCTGCCCGGTGCCACCCGACAGCCTCGAGACGCCCCAGCATGTCCCCTCTGCCCCCCTCGGCATCCACAGCATGCCGCCCGGTCGCCCTCTCTCTCTCTCTCTCGCGCGCGCATGACACCGCCCGAACCGGCCAGTGGTTGCGCTCGCACGTGCGCACCTACGGGACCCCCTTCCTAGCTGGCTTCCCTCCTCCCGCGTGCGAACCGCGTCCAGGTAGCCCCTAGACATGGCCTCGCCCGCCCCCGTGGCCTGTGGTGAGCTCCCCGTGCTCGCCGGCGCACCGCGTCCACGGTGAGCCGGCGCTCGCCTATAAATAGGCCTCCCCGCTCCTCCTGCTCCCCCTCCTTGCTCCCCCTTCCTCCGCTTCTCCCCGATGACCAGAGCGCTCTACCCCGTGGTCGGGAGCCCTCTCCCGACCCAAACCCTCACCGCCGCCATCGGGCATCCCCCCTCGCCGACGTTCCCCTTTCTCCCCGGCGACCCCGCGACCTTCCTCCGACGTGCGACGCCCCCAGGAGCACGTCGGTGCCCTCCACTCCGGCTGCCACGGCTCGTAGCCTCTGGTGAGCTCCTCCTCTGCCCCTGTCACGAGGAGAGGGATGATAGGCGGGGGCCACCTGTCATCCTCTCGTTGGCAGGCTGGGCCCGCGGGCAGGTTTAAAACGAAACTTGCCACACACGGCTCCTCGCCTTGGTCGGCTTCCCTCTCTGGGCCGGGTTTGGCCAGGCATTCTGGCCCGAAAGGGCACAGTAGCTCTTTTCTTTTTCTTTTTTATCTGTAGACTTCCAAAAATCCCACAGAAATAAATATTTATCCTATGACAATATTTCTTCCACCAAAAATCTTAGAATATTCTATGGAATTTAATAGTGCCATTTGTAAAAATTTTTGAAATTATTTTTAGTACTGTTTTTTTAAAACCTATATATAGGCACCTTTTTGCCTCTGTTATTTTATTTCCAAAATCTTTTCCACATCAAAACCCTAAGAGAATATTTTTAGTATGACTTTTAGTATTTATCAGAATAGGTTAACATTTCTTGGTAGCAGATTGAGTGCTCTGTTTTGTGTGATTGCTTATTTTTATCACTTTATTTCGCAATGATAGATTGCACGGTTGACGAAGAAGTTGGACCCAAAGACTTCGAAGACCCCGGAGACTTTGTTGAGCCAGGCAAGCAGCCCTTTGACCATGTTAAGAAACTTTTTCATGCATGTCATATAGCACTTGTTGATTCGATGAAATGATCATGATGAGGTGTTCCCCCTTCGGTGGGATACCTCCGTTACTTTTACCGTTGAGACTTGCATAGCGCATGACCCTACCACCTCATGAGGGTTGTGCGGGAGGGAGTAGTTAGGTTGCAAATAGATGCTACGCAAATGGGATGGGATTTATGCATAGTGATGGAAAGGAAATGATTCTTTCAAAGACTTTTTGAATACCCCATCGGGTGCCACTAATGCCCGAGGGAGATGATGATGAGATGGATGACCACTTGAGAAAGAAGTTTTTTTCAAAACGGATTGGTGTATGTTGCGACCGTTATTCCAACCTTACATGTACGACCACGATACTCCATATGGGACGAGGCTTTTTTGATTACTATGGTTGGTGCTAGCAAGGATCCCGCATTACTAGTGGCAAGAGTGAAGTGGTCACTCTTGAGACGGGGTCGTCCTAGAGTGGAAGGTCATGCGATGTCTTTACAGGCACCAGGAACACCTTTGCATGCCCTCATGGATGATACGAGTGATGTACATCATGAGGGATGGCACCAACGAGTGGACTCTTTGTTTAGTATCACCATGGAAAAGGCATTGTTCTGGTGCTTACCTCGGGTATGTTATATACCCCGAGTCGTGGATGACACGGAAGTTCCTCGAGTCTTGTGGGTAAAGTGTGGAACCTCTGCAGAGTGTAAAACTATTCGAATAGGCATGTCCACGATCAAGGACAGTTGTATGACCGCTCTTGTGCTATGTCCAAATGTTTTCACAAACTGGTGTGTGAGTGTGTTGGAGACAGAGATGGTAGTTGAACTAAGTCCGATGACTTAGCATGGGAAGTGATCTAAGTCCGATGACTTAGCATGATGAATGAACACAAGGTGTTCAATCTCTATTTATGTTGATATCTATAACTTGTTCATACGGATATCTGCAAATTGTTGATGCATGTTCACTAGTTACTTGATCATGTCATTTGCATACACAATTAGCTTTCCACAAATTTACCTACTTAGTGCTATATCATGCATCATTGTTACCTTGTTCCACAACTTGGGTTGCTTGCGAGTACATGCAAAGTACTCATTGGCTTGCCACTGGTTATTTAATTGGCCAGGCATGGAAGAACATGAGTATGTTGAAGAGTTCGTTGGAGACGAACATGCGAACTAGGACGCTTCCCAGTCAGAATGCCTGTAGGTTAAGGCAGATGGCCTTGGTTCACACTTTCAACCAAGATTTCCGCTGCTTGTTCTATTTAAGTGTTTGGCCCATGTGGCCCTATCCATGTAAGACTAAGACCTTCGTGGTCAGTATTTGAGTAAACCGGTATGTAATGGATGTAAGACTCTTGCTATTCAGTTTCTATGTGTTCAGTGAGCATTGATCTCTGGGATCACTGTGCACGTACATTCGGTGATCACGACTCATGAGTCAGGGTCCCCACACAACCTTGCCAGTGCGCTGGCGCTGGTTGGACGACTGGGCAGCCGATTCCTGCTCCTCGATGGTGGTGACCTGCCAGCTGCCGTAGCGGGAGTCCAGCTCGTTGTTCTGCGGCTGCCGGTTGTCAACAGCCGGTCGGGACACCGCTAGCGTCGGTGCTGCCTTGGCGGGTGGGGTCGTCTTGACCCGAATGGCGGAGTCAGCCGTGGCATACTTGTCCGCCTTGGTCATGAGCACGGCGAGCGTATCCGACTCAGAGCACAGGAGCTTATGCTTGAGGGGGTGCCATCACGACAGTCTTTGATGAAGTACTGTATGGCTTGTACCTCATGAACCCCCTCACAGGAGTTGTGAAGCTCAGTCCACCAGGTGAGGTAGTTGCGGAGGGACTCGGCCGGCCCCTGAACGCACATGGCTAGTTCACGGGGGCGGCCAGGCCGATGTAGGTGTCAGTGAAGTTGCGGACGAAGGCTTCCTCGAAGTCCATCCAAGTGTTGATGCTGCCTGCTACGAGGCTGTTGAGCCAGGTGTGGGCCGAGCCGATCAACATGAGGGGAGCATAGCTAACGACTACACGTTTGTTCCCCCTGGCGATGCCGACCGTGGTGGTGTAGTTGATCAGCTAGTTTTTGGGCTTGGCGGCCGCGTTGTACTTTGGGGTGTCTCGGGGGAGCGTGAAGCCGGTCAGGAACGACTCATTGTGGATCCGAGGGCTGAAACAGGCTGGGCCAATCGAGCCCTCCTCCTCGAGGAGGGCCGATTGCGCGAGCCGTTCGATGCGGAGGCGAGCATCATTCTCACTGTGGGGGAAACATGGTCCGCGAGAGCTCGAGGTGGATGACGGGCGGAATTGATCGTTCCGGCTCGCGCCGTGGGGGTGGTGTATGCCTACGGCTGCGTCGGCTGCTGGCGGCCGGCGCCTCGTTGTGGCAGCTGCTGTGAGGCGGGTCGTTGGTGCGCCGGCTATTTACAGCCGGATGCTCGTTCCTCGGCAGCTGAGAGGGCCAGGGGTTGCTTGCCCCGACCCGGCGGCCGGAGACGCGATGGGAGCAGGAGTGCTGAGCCGACTGATAACCAGCAGTCCCCATGCCCTCGCGCTCGAGCCGGGGGCCTTCAGAGGCGGCACCGCCTGCTGCTAGCAGATGTTGCGTTGCGTTGGTGGCGTCAATGAGGTCCTCGATGTGACGCTCGCGGGCGGCACGTTCTTCACCCTCCAAGGTAGGGTACCTTGGCGGCTCACAGGTTGGCTGCAGGGGAGTCGTAGACGGGCATGTTGCCATCGAAGATTTCAGCAACCACGCGACCGTGGTCGCGCACAGCCCCACGCCGGCTGGGCTCAATGCCACCTGGGTTGAGCCCGTAATCGGAAGCGTATTCCCGCTGAGCGGCCTCCGTGCGGCACCGCGTGGCCACGAGGGCCCTGGCATCCTTGAACAGGAGACAGTGAGCCACCTCGAGCTCGGCCGTGGTGGCATTGGGGTTTGCCGTCGGGGCAATAGGAGTGCTCAAGCCCCGGAGGGCCGCACCGAGTGGGTTGGAGGTGGCAACGCGGGCCGTGGCGGCGTCGGCCTCGGCCCGCGCATATCCGGAGGAGGTGGAGGAGATCATGGCCATTGCTCCCACGCGATCATGGGAGCCGCTGGACTGGGTCGCAGTGAGTGCTCCCATAGCTGTGGGCGGACCGGCGCAGACGAGCACCTGGCTAGGGTACTCGTCGGCGGTTGGAAGTTCGGCAAGCCTTAGCCTGCCGAAGCGCTCGATGAGCGCGTCGATGTTGAGTGTGAGGTTGACGGAGCAGCTCACAGGGCCTGCGGATCAAGCCCCACGAGCATGCGGTTTCGCCTAGACATGCGGCGATGGCGGGGAATGGCGAGGGTCCTGCCCGGAGCATGAATCCGGCCGACGCCGCGTACGGCCCCATGGTGGGTGCCAACTGTTGTCGTTTTTGCACGGCAGATGCCATGGGTAGGCTTATCAAAGGTGGTTAGGGCAAGAGGACGCCGACAGGCTTCGCGTGTGATATTAGGTACAAGCGATGGTGACACACGATGTACATACGTTTAGGGCCCTCCATGGGAGGTAACACCCCTAGTCCTGCTTGGTCTAGTTTGATAGATCGGTATGTTAAAAGGTTGCTCCAGGAGCTGTGTTTAGAGGAGGAAGAGGGAGCAGCCATCTTGCCTTCCTCTGCTGTGAAGTGTGAGAGTGCGAGGGAAGTATCCCATAGGTGTGTGCGTGAGACTCATCGTCCCGTTGCATGGGGGGCTCGGGGGGTTTTATAGGCCAACCCCCCGGCTTATAATATTCCTGAGGTACATAAGTGAGGGACCCGGCTGGCAGCCTCTCCGGCTGACCAGGGAGTCCCGGCCCTCGAGCTGTCTCGTCACCCGTAGGGTCCACCGGCTGCGCGGTCCCATCGCCTGCTCGGGCCCGCCAACCAGCTCCGCGATTGGCCCCCGCCCACCTGCTATGACATGGGCCGCCCGGGTGGCATCGTCTAGCGCCAGCCGACCAAAGTCTTCGATACGGCCGGCTGCACTATAACCATGCCGGGGTAGGTAATCGAGTGGGAGGGGGCGTGCCGGCACTGTTTCCCCGCCCGATCGCGGTCGCCAAGGTCAGCGGCCCGGACGGCCAAACTGTAGCCATGCACACCTGTGCATCAACGGCCACTATGGCTACAATGGCATCCGTCGTGGTGGTCATGTCGTGTCGCCGTACCCGCGCGCAGAGGGACGGGATGTTGCTTGTCTGCCCCGGGGTCAATGGAGGAGGCGGCCTGAAGGCAACCAGCCACACCCAGCCGGCCAGTGGCCGAGCCGGCACCTTCACAAGCCGTCCCCGAGCCAGTCGGCGATCACTCCTACCGGCTGTGCGCCAGCCAGCCGGGGCCAGCCGGTCGCGTACTTTTTCTTCAAAGTGGGGAGGAGAACCACGTTGCTTTGGTCTACCCAGGGGTAATAACCCCGTCACTCCGGCAGATTACCGACAAAGGCTCCAAGATTGGATCTCTCGGAATGGAGGCTTCTGGCGGTGGAAAAGTATTTGCGTGGCTCGTTCTGATGTTGGGGGAATAATTGGGTATTTATAGGCCAAGAATTAGGGTTAGGAGACATGCCAGGAGGCGACAAGCCTGGTAGGCGCGGCCTGGGGGCCCGCGCCTAGCAGGCTTGTGGCGCCCTGGCACCTCCCCTGACATGCACTCCAAGCTTCGATGACTTGTTTCCTTCCAAAAAAATCCTTCCGAAGGTTTTATTCCGTTTGGACTCTGTTTAATATTCCATATCTGCAAAACTCAAAAACAAGGAAAAAACAGAAACTAGCACTTGGCTCTAGATTAATAGGTTAGTCCCAAAAATAATATAAAAGGCTTGTGGCGCCCTGGCACCTCCCCTGACGTGCACTCCAAGCTTCGATGACTTGTTTCCTTCCAAAAAAATCCTTCCAAAGGTTTTATTCCATTTGGATTCCGTTTAATATTCCATATCTGCAAAAACTCAAAAACAAGGAAAAAACAGAAACTAGCACTTGGCTCTAGATTAATAGGTTAGTCCCAAAAATAATATAAAAGGCTTGTGGCGCCTTGGCACCTCCCCTGACATGCACTCCAAGCTTCGATGACTTGTTTCCTTCCAAAAAAAATCCTTCCAAAGGTTTTATTCCGTTTGGACTCCGTTTAATATTCCATATCTGCAAAACTCAAAAACAAGGAAAAAACAGAAACTAGCACTTGGCTCTAGATTAATAGGTTAGTCCCAAAAATAATATAAAATAGCATATTAATGCATATAAAACATCCAAAACAGATAATATAATAACATGCCATCGTCAAATATTTAAGATACATTGGAGACATATCAGCACCCCCAAGCTTAGTTCCTGCGCGTCCTCGAGTAGGTAAATGTTAAAAACAGAATTTTTGATGTGGAGTGCTACCTAACATATTTATCCAACTAATATTCTTTATTGTGGCATGAATATTCAGATCCGTAAGACTCAAAACACAAGCTTAATATTTATATGGAAACAATAAAATTTCAAGTATACTAGCAAAGCAATTGTATGTCTTCAAAATATAATGGCAAAATAAAGTTATCCCTACAATATCATACGGTCTGGCTATGCTCCATCTTCCCCACACAAAGTATTTACATCATGCACAACCTCGACGAAAAGTCTAGCAATTGTTTTCACACCTTTATTTTCTCAAACTTTTTCATCTCTCGCGCAATACATGAGCGCGAGCCATGGATATAGCACTATAGGTGGAATAGAATATGGTGGAGGTTGTCAAGGAAAAGGGAGAAGATAGTCTCTAATCAACTAGGCATATCAACGGGCTATGGAGATGCTCATCAATAGATATCAATGTGAGTGAGTAGGGATTGCCATGCATCAGATGCACTAGAGCTATAAGTGTATGAAAGCTCAAAAAGAAACTAGGTGGACGTGCATCATGAAGAAAAATATTCCACTAGCTACATGAAAGTGACAAAATATGAAACTCTCTATCATGAAGATCTTGGTGCTACTTTGAAGCACAAGTGTGGCAAAAGGTAGTAGAAATGTCCCTTCTTTTCTCTCATTTTTTGTGTGGGCATCTAAGGCCTCCTTTATTCATTTTTTGTATGGGCTTCGTTGGCATCTTTTATTTTTCATAAAGTCCGGACTCTCATCCCTACTAGTAAGGGAATCATAGCTTCCATCATCATTTCCTCACATGGGACATGCTCTATAATGAAAATCATAAACTTTTATTTACTTACAACTCAAAAGGAAAATTAAAACTTGATACCTATGAGAAAATATAACTCTATATGCGATATGGAAGTGATGATGTGCATGTCATAAAAGGAAACAGTGGAAGTTGCATGGCAATATATCTCAGAATGGCTATGGAAATGCCATAATAGGTAGGTATTGTGGATGTTTTGAGGAAAGATATATGGTGGCTGTTTTGAGGAAGGTATATGGTGGCTGTTTTGAGGAAGGTGTTTGTTGCACCGGCAAAAGTTGCACGGTACTAGAAAGGCTAGCAAAAGTGGAAGGGTGAGAGTGCGTATAATCCATGGACTCAACATTAGTCATAAAGAACTCACATACTTATTGCAAAAGTCTATTAGTCATCGAAGCAAAGCATTAAACACATGCTCCTAGGGGGCATGTTGGTAGGAATTAACCATCGCGCACCCCCGACCCTCACACAAACGTCAACAATCTATAAACAAGTCATGCTCCGACTTCCTTACATAGCGGTTCACCATACGTGCATGCTCTGGGAATCACAAACCTTTATACAAGTATTTTTACCAAATCAAAGTTTACTTCCTAACATGTGTCTTAACATTACCATCTTTATATCTCAAAATTATATGCAAGGAATCAAACTTCTCATAAATACTCAATGGACTTAATATGGAAGATTTTATTATATCCCTTTTTGATGCCTATCATATTAGGACTAAATAGAAAACCTAGACCAATTACCATGCTGTTTTGAGAAACTATCAAAATAATATAAGTGATGTACGAGAGTTCAAGTATTTCTATAAAATGAAAACACCACCGTGCTCTAAAAGATATAAGTGAAGCATATAGAGCAAAATTGCCCAACTCAAAAGATATAAGTGAATCACATAGAGTATTCTAATAAATTCATGATTCAGCGTTTATCTCCCAAAATATGTGTGAAGCAAGTATGATTGTGGCAAACTAACAAGCAAATACTCATATCATGCAAGACGCTCCAAGCAAAACACATATCATGTGGTGAATAAAAATATAGCCTCAAGTAAATTTACCGATGGATTGAAGACGAAAGAGGGGATGCCTTACGGGGCATCCCCAAGATTAGGCTCTTTGGCATACTTGAATATGACTTGTGTTGCCTTGGGAATACCCAATCTTAGTCTCTTGCCACTCCTTATTCCATAGTCCATCCATTACCAAAAACTTGAAATCTTCACAACACAAAACTTAACAGAAAACTCGTGAGATACGTTAGTATAAGAAAATAAATAACCACTTTAGATACTATTGTGAACTCATTATTTATTTATATTGGTTTTATACCTACTGTAATTTAACTTATCCATGGCTCATACCACATGATACAACCCATAGATTTATCAAAATAGGCAAACAACTCAAAGAAAACAGAATCTGTCAAAAACAGAATAGTCTGTAGCAAACTGAAAACTTAGTATACTTATGTATATCAAACAATTCTTAAAAGGTATGGAATCATGGAAAATTTATATATCAATCTTTTGTAAAAAATTTATATCAATTCGACGCTCTGAATAAATTAGAAAAATCCTGGACTGAGCACAAAAGTTTCTGTTTTTCAGCAAGATCATATCAACAACTACCATAGATCACCCCAAAGGTTTTACTTGGATCTAACACTAATTAAAAAACAAAACACAATTACTACAGAAGTAATAATGTGGGAAAAACTAATAAACATAATAAAAAACAGAACAAAAAAATAAAATTGGGTTGCCTCCCAACAAGCGCTATTGTTTAACGCCCCTAGCTAGGGAGAACGCAATAGATCTAGGTATTGTCATATTTGGTATGCAATCCAAAAGTAGCTCTCATAATAGATTCATAAGGAAATCTTATTTTCTTTCTAGGAAAGTGTTCCATGCATTTCCTTAATGGAAATTGGAATCAAATGTGTCCTTCTTTCATGTCAATAATTGCACCAATCGTTCTAAGGAAAGGTCTACCAAGAATAATAGGACATAAAGGATTGCAATCTATATCAAGAACAATGAAATATACGGGCAGATAATTCCTATTTTGAACAATAATAACATCATTAATCCTTCGCATAGGTTTCTTAATAGTGGAATCCGCAAGATGCAAATTTAGAGAGCAATCATCAAGATCATGGTAACCTAGCACATCACATAAAGTTTTCGGAATCGTGGAAACACTAGCACCCAAATCACACAAAGCATGGCACTCGTAATCTTTGATTTTCATCTTAATAGTAGGTACCCACTCATCATGAAGCTTTCTAGGGATAGAAACTTCTAACTCAAGTTTTTCTTGAAAAGATTTCATCATAGCATCAACTATATGTTTAATAAAAGCCTTATTTTGACTATAAGCATGAGGAGAATTCAACATGGATTGAAGCAAGGAAATACAATAAATCAAAGAGAATCTATCATAATTAAACTCCTTGAAATCCAAAAGAGTGGGTTCATTGCTATTTAAAGTTTTGACCTCTTCAATCCCACTTTTATCAATCTTAGCATGAAGATCTATAGACTGCGAATCATTGGGACGCCTTGTAACTGAAGTTGACTTATCTCCAGCCCCATAATTATCAAGATTTATATTGGAAAACAAAGATTCAATAGGAGTCACATCAATCACTTTGAGATCTTCATTATTATTATCACGAGAAAACACTTTTTCAAGCCATTCACGCTTAGCACGAATTCTAGCGGTTCTTTCCGTACTTTCATCAATAGAAATTCTCATAGATTTTAAAGACTCATTAATATCATGCTTTAGTGGAGTATATCTAATTTTCAAAGAATCAATCTCAAGAGAAATTTTATCAATGTTCCTAGCCAACTCATCAATCTTGAGAACCTTTTCTTCAATAGAAGCATTAAAACCTTTTTGCGATCCAATAAAATATTTAACAATATTCTCAAGATCATAGGGAACCTTATTATAATTTCCATAGGAATTGTTGTAGGAATTACCATAATTATTAGAGGAATTACTAGTAAATGGCCTAGGTTTGAAACTACCTCTATATGCATTCTTACCAAAATTGTTTCTACCAACAAAATTCACATCCGTAGATTCATTATTGTTTCCAATAAATAGGATCACTAGGCAAACATTACGATCAATAGGATCACTCTTACTAGCAAACAATTTCATCAATTCATCCATCTTTTCACTCAAAGTGTTTATTTCTTCAATATCATGCACCTTTTTACTAGTAGGATATCTTTCTATATGCCATTGAGAGTAGTTTGTCATGATATTGTCTAGGAGTTTAGTAGCTTCTCCTAATGTGATTTCCATAAAAGTACACCCGCGGCAGAATCTAAAATATTTCTAGATGCAAAATTCAATCCCGCATAGAAAATTTGTATAATCATACATAAACTCAAACCATATGCGGGACAATTCCTAATCATTAATTTCATCCTCTCCCAAGATTGTGCAACACGCTCATGATCAAGTTGCTTAAAATTCATTATACCGTTCCTAAGGGAGATGATCTTAGTGGGCGGAAAGTACTTGGAAATAAAAGCATCTTTACACTTGTTCCAAGAATCAATACTGTTTTTAGGCAAAGCGGAAAACCAAGTTTTAGCGTGAACTCGTAGGGAGAAATGAAATAGCTTTAATTTAACAATATCATTATCCACATATTTCTTCTTTTGCATATCACACAACTCAATGAAAGTATTTAGATGGGGTCCGGCATCCTCACTAGGAAGGCAAGAAAATTGTTCTTTTATAACAAGGTTTAGCAAGGCAACATTGATTTCATAAGATTCCACACTAGTGGTTGGAGCAATAGGAGTACCAATAAATTCATTATTATCAGTATTGGAAAAGTCACACAACTTGGTATTCTCAGACATCTTGACAAAGCAAGCAATCAAGCAGACAAGCAAACGAAAGGCAAACGAAAGAAGGGCGAATAAAAAGGCAAATCTTTTTGGTAGTTTCTAGAAATAATTTTAGAAGTGGGGGAGAGGAAAACAAGAGGAAAACAAGAGGAAAATGGTAAAAAAAGTAAATGCAAGAGTTGATTTTGTGATGGGTACTTGATAGGCTTGATGTGTATCCTCCCCGGCAACGGCGCCAGAAATCCTTCTTGCTACCTCTTGAGTATGTGTTGGTTTTCCCTTGAAGAGGAAAGAGTGATGCAGCAAAGTAGATAAGTATTTACCTTAGTTTTTGAGAACCAAGGTATCAATCCAGTAGGAGGAACAAGCAAGTCACCTATGGATGCACCTACACAAATAATCAAACTCTTGCACCCAACACTATAAAGGGGTTGTCAATCCCTTCACGGTTATTTGCAACGATTAGATCCGACAGAGATAGATGTAACGAGTGCGGAAATTAAAACGTAAATAAATTGCAGAAAGTATAGATCTGAAAATATATGATGGAAAATAGACACGGGGGCCATAGGTTTCACTAGAGGCTTTTCTCTTGAAGGCAAATATCATGGTGGGTAAACAAATTATTGTCAAGCAATTGATAGAAAAGTGAATAATCATGTAGTTTTCCAAGGCAATGATCATGCATATAGGCATCACGTTCGTGACAAGTATACCGAAAGGATTCCGCATCTACTACTATTACTCCACACATTGACTGACTCCTGCCTGCATCTAGAGTATTAAGTTCATGAAGAACAGAGTAACACATTAAGAAAGATGACATGATGTAGAGGGATAAACTCAAGAAATATGATGAAAACCCCATCTTGTTAGCCTTGATGGAAACAATACAATACATGCCTCGCTACCCCTACTTTGTCACTGGGTGAGGACACCGCAAGATTGAACCCAGAACCAAGCACTTCTCCCATTGCAAGAATTAGCAATCTAGTTGGCCAAACCAAACCAATAACTCAAAGAGACTTGCAAAGATATGAAATCATGCATATAAGAAATCAGAGGAGATTCAAATAAGATTCATGGATAATCTGAACATAAACTCACAATTCATCGGATCTTGGCAAACACGCCACAAAAGAGGATTACACCGGATGGATCTCCATGAAGATCATGAACAACATGGTATTGAAGATCAAAGAGAGAGAAGAAGCCGTCACTATTGGAATCAGAAGATTTGCCGTCTGCCACCTCTTTGCCGTCTGCTAGCGGACAACAAAGAGTGGCTTTGCCATCAGCTAGCAGAAAGCAGATGACAAAGTAGTGGCAGATGGCAAAGGGTGGCTTTGCCATCATCCACTACTTTGCCGTCTGCTAGCGGATGGAAAAGGAGGTTTGCCGTCTGCTAGCGGACGGCAAAGAGGGAAGGGGCCCACCCTAAACCCAGACCGCAACTTGACCTAACGGCCCCCCTCTTTGCCGTCCGCTAGCGGACGACAAACCTCCTTTGCCGTCCGCTAGCGGACGGCGAAGAGGGAGGCTAACTAACGGCTAACGCCCCTCGGTCCGCCTCTTTCTCTTTCTCTCCCTCTCTCCTCCCCGTCGCTCCCATCCCCGCCGGCCCCACCCCCACCGATCGCGCCCATCGCCGACCGCCGCCCCCAATCCCTGCCGCCCACATCCCCGCCGCCCCCACCCCCGCCACCCGTGCCCACCACCGGCCGCCGCCCCCATCCCCGCAGCCCCCCATCCCCGCTGCCCCACATCCTCGACGCCCCAATCCCCGCTGCCCCACATCCCTGCCGCCCCCATCCCCGCCGCCCCCACCACCGCTGGCCGCCACCCACGCCCTCACCCCCACCCCCACCGCCCCCACCCCTGGCCGCCCGCCGCCCGCGCCCACGCCCACCACCGGCCACCGCCGGCCGCTGCCCTCCTTCGCCTCGATCTCCTCTCCCTCTCACCCCGCGCCCGACCTTGGAGCCACCCGCCGTCGCACACCCCAACTGCCTCCTCCACGCTGCTCGCGTTCCCGCCCCCCGTGGCGTCGCACGGGCCGAATCCGCCATCTTCCCCAACTCCCTCGCCGTGCCTTCAAGTCTCCGCTGCTCTCCTTGCCGATTGTCCTCCCCGCAGCAGGGTTGTGTTGTTCTCTCTCCCCGCCGCAGCTCCTCCTGCCGAGGCACACACCTCCTCGGGCCGCACCCGCACCTGGTGGTCTACATCTCGGTGGACTTGGGCTTAGGGATCCACGTCCACTCCATCGCCGACCTCCAGCCCCTGGTGGCCCGTACAAACTGCACCCCAGTGTAAGTTTTCTACAATTGTAGTTAATTAGAAGAAGGGAGAAGAAGAAGAGGAGGAGAAGAAGAAGATGAAGAAGAAGAAGAAGAAGAGGAAGGAGAAGAAGAAAAAGAAGAAGAAAAGGAGGAGGAGGAGGAGGAGAAGAAAAGAAGAAAAAGAAGAAGGAGAATAAGAAGAAGAGGAGGAGGAGGAGGAGGGGTGCGTCGGTGCCGACGTAACCTGGTCGAGGGTTATATATTTTTCGATTTTGTTATAGAGAACATCATATTTATGTTGATCAGGTGGATTTAAATGTGCAGTTGTTTCGTCGCTGCAAGGGTCTGGTGTTCGACGACCTCCTGTGTGTTCGACGAGCTCCGCCCCAGCATTCGTGGGTGAGCACAAATGACATCTCCTCCTTCCCCCTTCATTTCCTGTTTAAAGTGCGTTATATCGACTAGAGGGGTGGGGGTGAGTAGGAGATTTTTACAAATTCATCACTTGAAGAATTTCAACTTTGAGAGATTTGTAATGTGATGAATAACTAGCAGCGGAATAAGTACTCAAGTTCATGAGGAACATAGCGACAACATAGTCATCATGATGAAATGAAACATGCACAGAGTACAAGTAGCGTGATACAGGATAAGCAGGTGAGGAACTAGGTAACTTGAAGAATTTGAGGTGAGGAAATTGTGAAAGTCTTCAGAAAAATTCTTCAAACAGTAAAGTTCAATTTCATCAACAGTTATACGAGGAAATGAAAGGGTTGAGAAAATAGAACCAGGTAGCTTGATGAAGACAATGGTTTGATGACCCAGTTCCAACTGCTGTGACAGTCGTACGTCTAGTTTGGAGCGGCCTGGTATTTAAACCAGAGGACACATAGTCCCAGGATACATAGTCCTTACCATATTCTCCTTGAGCTAAGGTCACACAGTCCTCGCCCAACACTCATGGTAAGTCTTTAGGGTAGACTTCCAAAACCCTCACAAATTGGTCACCCGATGATCCACAATGTACTGCTGGATGCTCTAGACCAAGGTCACTTCATGATCCCTAATTGACTGTAGGAGCACTTGACCATGACGCCTAACTGTCTGGAGGATGCACAGTCCTCAAAGGTAACAAGCATCGGTTCCACACAGGAATTTCTCCAGTGATGCTCAATCACTTTGGGTTTGGTGGTTTGGTTGTGGGTTTTTCCTCACTGATGATTTTCACTCAAAGTCCTCGGAGGATGGGTTGCTCTCAAATGACAAGTGTCGGTTCTCTCTTGGAGCAGCCAACTTACTAGTGGTTGTGGGGGTGCCTATTTATAGCCAGGGTGCAACCTGACATGATAAGACATAAATGCCCCCAACGATATGACTGTTATGTGGATAAGAATGATTGGGGACAGCTGGCGCTAAGCACAGCAACGGTCAGAATTTCGAACTATGAAATTCCTCAGCTTATCATGTTCCTCACTTGTAGGCAATTCGCACTGGCGAAATGCTAACTCCTTAGTCAGATCAATTTCCTCAGAGACCCGAAGAACTTCGTCTCTGTCATGGAAGAACTTGTCTAAACTGTGAGAGATTTCCAAAGGCTTCAATCGAAGGATTATATAGGTTGAGGATTTTGGAGTTGAGCATCAGTTGGAAATTTTCCTTAGTATTACCTCACCCCCCTTTAACAGTACGGTGTTTCCTATGACTCAAATAAAAGAAATGAAACTACGAAAACAAAAGTCTTCACACTTCATATTCCTTGTTCATTTCTTCAAGGTCACACCAACTTCTTCATTTGCAAAGTCTTCACAAAGTCTTCACCAAAGTCTCCAGAAAGTCTTCAGCAAAGTCTTCACTTGAAGACATACATTTTTAGGGGTCGATAATCTCCGAATATATCAAACTCCTCATCGACTTATAGAGCCTATGTACAGTCACAAACACATTAGTGCCTTAACCTATGAGTCTTCAATACACCAAAATCACTAGGGGGCACTAGATGCACTAACAATCTCCCCCTTTTTGGTGATTGATGACAAATAGGTTAAGTTTTCAACGGGGATAAACATATGAAGTGAAAGTACAGATTTTGAGGAATTTGATTGCAAAATATAGAAGAACTCCCCCTGAAGATGTGCATATTTGAGGAATTTGCTTTGGACTGCAAATGCACATGACAGGTTCAAACATGGAGAACTCCCCCTATATCTTGTAATTCATACATGCATATGAACATATGATATGAAGAATTTGAAATGCGTGAGGAAACTGGTGTCTGATGAAAATCAGCATGTACGCATTAAGGTACTTGAGGAAATAAACATGCGAGGAAATAGTTCAAAAGTGTCAGACCACCATCGGACTTAAGTTTACAACTCAACCAACAAAAGTTTCAGAAGAGTGAGAGTTGTAACTTAAACAAAAATAGCCCATATAGAGAGACCCGCTTGAAGACTAACTCAAATTTTCTCCCCCTTTGTCATCGAAGACCAAAAGGGACAAAAAAGTGAGGACTAACGCCCCTTTGAAGAATTTCATCGTGTTGGTGAGGAAGGAGCGCCAGCGTTGTCGGGGTCGTTTCTCGATGCAGGGCCTGCCGCAGTGTCGTCAATGTCTTCATCATCATCGCGCTCTCGAGATGAATAATATGAACTTGTGATCGTCAGAGGAACTTGGACTTTCTTGAATTTCTTCTGAGGTCGACGACCCGAGTCAGGATGTTCCTCAAGATCCAGCTCATTCAGTTCTTCAGAAGACATGATGTGAGACAGTACGGCCCAAGTGCGGTTGAGGTTTTCATGCGCATAGTAGTGATTCCTCTTCACAGTGTTCTGCGTCACAGTCATGTTCTACACAATGTAACCAAGTTGATGCTTCACCCACTTGTGATTGCAATCGACCTTCTGATGAAGACTTATTAGAAGCTCGCGATCAGTCATCACACGAGGGGTAGACTGTTGAGGTTTTTGAGCTGAGGCCTTTGCATCGGAGTCTTGAGTGGCGGTGTCATCATTGGTGGAGAAAGAAGCGGCTTTGCGAAACTGTCCATCCAACGGATGAGTGCCTTCATCAATGACAGCTTTTCCTTCTCCTTCAACTGAGGCAATTGTGCTCTTGATGACTTCTATTGGAGGCAGGAAGCCAAAGTGATTCTGAAAATCAGCCTTGAAGGGAACTGAGGACTTTGCCCTGATGAATTTCATGATCCATGGCGCATAGGGCTTCTGTTTAAATGGAGCTAAGGCAACACTGGCCAATGTCCTCATGAAGAAGTCATGCAAGTCGATGGGAATTCCATGAATGATGTTGAAGAGCATATTCTTCATGACTCCTTCTACTTCTTCTTCTTCAGAATTGTGTCCTTTCTGAGGACATAACGTATTTGTGAGGATACAGTAGACAGTACTGGGCACATATAGCACATGCTGCACAAGGAAGGTGTTTTGTTGAGGCTTTCCAGGAGGCAATGTCTTCATCAACACTTGCATCAGCTGATTTGGTAGCACAGGCTCATCAAACAGTTTGCGAGCTTCATCTGAGGGAATTGGAACTGGTACACACTGAAGCAATTCAGAAGCTTGAGCAGTGAAGTGTGTTGATCCTGTCATCCAGCCCAATATCCATGAGTTGACGTCTGAAGCATTTCTGCTGATATGCAATGTGGCATAGAACTGAGGAATAAGTTCTTCATTCCAGTCGCAGATGTCCACACAGAATGGAAGAATGCCTGCATCATGAAGAACTTGGAGCACCAGTGTGAATGATGGAAGGGTTTCCATGTCAGCATGAGGAATTTGGTGGTGCTCGAAGACTTTCTTCTTCTCAAGAAGAACTGATGCATAGTAGTTGAGTTGTGTTGTCGTCCAGAATCTATTGCGTCCTGCCCTTGCAAAGTCATAGGAATTTGGACCTATGAAGAACATGCGCTCATTGAAGAAATTTCTTTTGAGGAATTTGGGGCGCACTGAGCCTTTGAATGGCATCCTTGGCTTCGGTTGAAGATTTGGCTTGAAGCGGCCCTTGATCTCCTTTGGCATGGGAGGAACACCTTCAGATAGAACAATTTGGAGTGCTGGTTCCTCAGCTACGGTGGGAGCATCAAGAATATCAGCTGTTGCAGCTGGAATTTCTTCACTGACATGAATATTCAGATTTGCAGATTCTTCAGGTATTTCTTCAGTCGGAGCAGGCGACTGAGGAATCTGCAGAGTGGTCATTGTTGAATTTCGGCGTGCAGATTCCCAATATTCATCATTGATGACCGGATTAGTATCACCAATGTCAACTTCCTCATCAATTTCTTCAACTCCAGCTTCCTCAATAGTGAACTAAAGTTGGGGTGTTGATACCTTCGGGGTTGAAGCAGTGTCTTCAACAACTATCTCTTCATCAATCTGCTCTGTTGAAGCAGCAGAATGATTTTCTTCTTCATCTGGGATGACATATTCCACTCCAAATGGCACAATTCCGTAGGCAGGTGCTGAGGAAATTGGGGTTGCATCAATTGGTCCAGTTGTAGAACTTGGCATAGTCTTCAACTTCTTCAAAGCTGTTGCTGCTGAATTTCATGCTTTTCTTTTGAGGGTCTTTTCCTCAGCAGTGACAATTTCTTTAGGAATGACTGTTGCAGCCGCCCTGGTGGGTTCAGTTCTTCAGGCACCACAGAATCTTCAGCTGGCCTTTCAGTTTCTTCAGGCACAACAATGGAGGTTGTCCTGGCATGATCATCAGTGGTATGAGTTTCCTCAAGAGCACTTGTAGGTGCTTGTGGTGCAGAAGCATTTTCATCAACAGTTTCATCAGGCTGAGCTATTTCATCAGCAGCTTGAGGAAATTCATCAGACTCATGATGTTTTGGTTGCGATCGGGTTGCAACCCTGGTGTTGTGATCCTTTACTGCTGCTTGAGCAGCCTTGACAAATCTGACCTTGGTGCCCTTCCATTCAGCATCATATCTCTCTTGATCCTCAGAGATGTGCGAATTTCAGACTGAACAGTGACGAGTTGATTTGGGGTCAAATTCATCACATTGTCTCTCAGAAACTTTTCCTTCCGAACTCTGTTCCTCTTAGCTCTCAGAGCTTGCTCTCTCTTCCATTTTTCTTTAGAGATGAAGTGGTGAGGACATGATCCACTCCAAGAGGCAGATTTAGTGAAGAAAGTGGGGTGCTTGGGTCTTCATGCCATATATCGATGAAGTTGAGGATCATCTTGGGATCTAGCATGAGAGGAACATAACTGCCCTTTGCTATAGCAGCCCTTTGCTAACTTTGCCTAATGATTTCTTCCAATTCCTCATCATCCGCTTCATAATCATCATCCTTAGTACCTGAGGGTATGGTCACCACGGCCTTGCTTGAGTGAGGACTTGGTATTTGACCTCGTCTAGCAGTTTTCTTCAGCTTCAACACAGAAGGACTAGTTGAAGCCTTTGCTATGGTAGAGGGGCTAGCTGAGATCTTTGGAAGTCTTCAGAATTCCTCAGTCCTCTTACATGTTGCGAGATGCACTAGGGTTGAGGACTTTGCAGCTGCTACGGAAGATTGAGCAGCAACCGTTCCAGCAGCTGAAGACTTTGTAGGCAAAGGCAGCAGCAGCAGCAGAATCTTCATTGAATTTCTTCACTTCATCTTTGGCTTTCTTTGCCAACTTTGCTTGCTGCTTCTCCCATATGTGAGGCAAGTCCTCACTAGTCTCGAGGCTAGTGGGATCAACAATTTGATTTGGAGCAAGAGGAGGCCTGCTGCAAGGACGTTTTACTGCGAATTTCATCATGTATTTTGGAGTCACATAATGATATTCCTTCCATTCCCTTGCCCATCTCCTCTCAATTTTCTGCAGACAAATTTTTCTCTGCTTGGTCATTTCTTTGCCATGAGTTTCTTCATCGGGTGTGCAGTATTCCTCATACACGTCATCTGGAATCTCAAAGGCAGTGTGCACATCTGGCTTCTTTCCACCTTTCTGAGGTTTCTTTCCATCAACCATTTTCTTCACTTGAGGAATTTGAACTCTTCAGGACTCTGAAGAAGTACACAGTTTTTCCTCAAGGAGCGCTGCAAGTGAGTTAAGTTGATGAGAACCTAGTGATTCATCAGCGGACATGTTGTACTTGTGAACAGTGTATAGGTGCGAGCAAGTTGAAGAGGTCATATGCGTTCTCAGAAATTTTTCTAATTAAACAGGTGAGAGGTATTTGACCATGGGTGTCTTGAGGTATTTCGCTAAGTGTTCTTTGTCTCAGGTTCCAGAGTTTTGCAAATTTTGAGGATTCACACAATTGAGAAATCTTGAAGAAAATCATTACTTAGGGGAAAACATCAAGTATGTGAAGATGTAAGGTGCTTTTAGAATAAGGTTCATGAAGAATAAACACCTTTTGAGGAATATGAAGAGCATTTGAGGATCAAACAGGGGCAATAAAAATAAATTTTATTTAGCCTGGTGAAGAACATGACAAACAAGAGATGAGATTGGGAGGTTCGTCCGTTCAAATCTCCCACACCCTCGCTTGGCAGAGGGAGACAAATACATCGACAGTGGGATGAGGACTTCCGCAGCCGATGCGAGTATGGCGACGACGAGGTTGAGGTAGTGAAGCTCTTCCTCATCGGCAACGATGACTTTAGCGGCGGCTCTAGGTTGGAGCTCGGGAGAGGGATGAGATGAGGAGTAACCGAGCATAGTTGAAGAGGAGGGGGTATTTATAGAGAAAGTGAAAACCAATCTGCCCAAAGATTTTGGACATGATTGCCCCTGACCCTTGTTCTCCACACGACAGGTGTCACCCACGTTCTGAGTAGAGGAGATTATGGGGGATCGTGGGTTATCCAGTCGTGGGAATCGGAACCGTTTGGGCGGGAACCGCTAAAAATTTTGTTAGTGAAAATTTCAAATTTTTTGTTCGCAAATTCTTCAGCTGTCAAGGACACAGTGAAGACTTTGAACAAGTTTCATAGTAGAACGCATCTGAAGAATTTGTGAACAGACTGGGTTGAGTTTAGCATAGAGAGGAAAGGGTCCGATCACATTCACTTAGATGAAAATCAACTTGAAGAATTAGCAATAAGTGAATGTTGTTGAGGACATTGAAAACTCAAATATATATATAGTCAATGAGGAACATGATTTTCAAAGTTTGAAGAATTTTAAAAGTTGAGGAATTTGATAATTTGAAGGATTTGCAAAAATCACGAAAGACTCAATTTTGAAGAATTTCAACTTTGGTTGGTGGCGCGACCCACCGTATAAGAATGATGATTTCAGACACTGCGTACAATTGTCGTAGGGTTCTGAGAATCAAATTCTTCATTAATTTCTTCACACTTAGAGGGTTATTCTTCATTGATTGAAGAAAAACGTTACTTCGTGTGTTGCACATCAAAGTCATCAATTTTTCATATGTCTTAGGATGTGTGTCCTTCTTCAAAGAACATTCAAAGATTCTAAGATATTTAGCTCACACTGCAACTTGAAAAATATCTTTTTATCCAAGGGCTTTGTGAAGATACCGGCTAGTTGTTCTTCAGTGGGAATGTGGTCGATGGAGATGTCGCCCTTGAGTACATGATCTCGAAGAAAGTGATGACAAATCTGGATGTGCTTGGTCTTGGAGTGCTGAACTAGGTTGTAAGAAATCTTGATGGCACTCTCGTTGTCGCAGTAGAGAGGCACATTCTTCAACTTGATGCCGTAGTCCTTGAGGGTTTGCTTCATCCATAGTAACTGAGCGTAACATGAACCGGCAGCAATGTACTCAGCTTCAGCAGTAGAGAGTGAAACGCAGTTCTGCTTCCTCGAGGACCAACAGACTAAGGATCGTCCGAGGAAATGACATGTGCCTGAGGTTGACTTGCGATCCACACGATCTCCATCATAGTCAGCATCAGAGTATCCGACGAGGTGAAGATTTGAGCCCTTGGGATACCATAATCCAAGTGTTGGTGTGTGAGCTAAGTATCGAAGAATATGTTTCAGAGCCTTATCGTGTGATTCCTTCGGTGTTGCTTGGAATCGGGCACACATGCAAACACTTAGCATAATATCAGGCCTAGATGCACATAGATACAATAATGAACAATTCATGAACGGTATACCTTCTGATCGAAATATTTATCATTTTCATCAATGCAGAGGTGGCCTTTTGAAGGCATTGGAGTTTTGACGCCTTTGGAATCTTGCATGTCAAATTTCCTCAGAACATCTTTGAGGTATTTCTCTTGAGAGATGAAGATGTCGTTGTTTTGTTGACGAATTTGAAGACCTAAGAAGAATTTGAACTCTCTCATCATAGACATTTGATATTCTTCATTCATCACTATAACGTTTGTCAGTACAGCCAAAGATAATATCATCCACATATATTTGGCATATGAACAGTTCATTATCATAGGATTTTGTGAAAAGAGTGGGGTCGAGTGAACCGGGTTTGAAGCCTTTCTTCATGAGGAATTCCTTCAGAGTGTCGTACCATGCCCGAGGGGCCTTCTTGAGGCCATAGAGGGCCTTGTTTAGTCTGAAGACTTTGTCATGATGCTTAGGGTCTTCAAAAACCTGGGGGTTGAGCAACATATACTTCTTCCTCAAGCTTACCATTAAGGAATGCACTTTTCACATCCATTTGATATAAGATGATATTATGATGGTTAGCATAAGCAAGTAATATGCGAATAGCTTCAAGTCTAGCAACAAGTGAAAATGTTTCATCAAAGTCAATTCCTTCAACCTGTGTGTAGCCTTGAGCTACAAGACGAGCCTTATTCCTCACCACAAGGCCATTTTCATCTTGCTTGTGGCGGTAGATCCACTTGGTACCTATGATGTTATGTTTGCGAGTATCTGGTCGCTTGACAAGTTCCCACACGTTGTTGAGCTTGACCTGATGCAATTCCTCTTGCATACCTTGAATCCACTCAGCCTCCTTGAATGCTTCATCAACTTTGGTGGGCTTGATGATAGAGACAAAGGCAAAGTGCCCACAAAATTTGGTTAAATGTGAAGCTTTTGAGCGAGTGAGGGGACCTGGTGCATTGATGTCATCGATGATTTTGTCAATCTGTACTTTATTTGCAACTCTAGGATGAGCAGGTTGACGTGGCTGAGGATTTTCATCAACACCATTTTCTTCAGGTGTATCAGCATGAGTGTCTTCATTCGTTGGAATGACTTCCTCAGTGGGTATGATATCTTCAGTTGCCTTCAGCTTGATGGATTCCTCAGGAGACTGTTCATCTAACATAGAAGGCAGGTGCTCTCTTTGCGAGCCATTAGTTTCATCGAACCGCACATCTATAGTTTCAACAACCTTGTGATGATAGGTGTTGAAGACTTTGTAGGTGTGCGAGTCCTTTCCGTAACCAAGCATAAAACCTTCATGTGCTTTCGGTGCAAACTTAGAATTATGGTGAGGATCTCTGATCCAACATTTTGCTCCGCAGACTTTAAGATAACTTACATTGGGTTTCTTGCCAGTCATAAGTTCATATGAAGTGTTCTTGAAGTATTTGTGAAGATATACCCTGTTGATTATGTGGCATGTAATATCAATTGCCTTAGGCCAGAAGCGACGAGGAGTCTTGTATTCATCAAGCATGGTGCGAGCCATCTCAACGAGAGTCTGTTCTTGCGCTCCATGATGCCATTCTGTTGAGGATTATAAGGGGCAGATAACTCATGAGTAATACCAAGTTCATCAAGATATTCATCAAGATTAGTGTTCTTGAATTCAGTCCCATTATCACTCCTAATATGCTTGATCTTGACGCCGAAGTTGACGGAGGCCCTTGAAGCAAATCGTCTGAAGACATCCTGCACTTCATTTTTGTACAGAATAATATGCACTCAAGTGTAACGAGAGTAACCATCAACAATGACAAAGCCATACAAACTTGAAGCATTTTTTAGTATGGAGTAATGAGTGGGTCCAAAGAGATCCATGTGAAACTATTCAAAGGGTTGTGTCGTGGTCATGATTGTCTTTGAGGGATGCTTGGATCTGGTCATCTTCCCAGATTCACATGCACTGCAGAGAAGGTCCTTGAGGAATTTGACACCCTCGATGCCAATGACGTGCTTTTTCTTCATGAGCGTGTGCAAGTTCCTCATACCCGCATGTCCAAGTCGTCGATGCCACAACCAGCCTTCTGAAGACTTTGCAAGCAAGCAAGTGGCAGGTTGAGGACCTGTTGAGAAATCAACAATATAGAAGTCTCCTCTCCTAAAGCCTTAGAAGACTTTGGAATTGTGAGATTCCATGATGACAACACAATGATATTTTCCAAATACAACGACCATATCAAGATCACAAAGCATTGAGACAGACATAAGGTTGAACCCAAGGGATTCAACAAGCATCACCTTCTCCGTGGTTCGGTCCTTTGAGATAGCAACCTTACCAAGTCTCAATACCTTGCTTTTTTCCATTGTCTGCATAGGTGATATGCTTAAGAGGAGATGGAGTGAGTGGCAAATACATCAGTAGATTCTTGTCACTCGTCATGTGGTTTGTGCATCCACTATCGAGGACCCACTCAATAGTTTTTGGAGTATCATCCTGCAGATGAATTATTACAACTTACGAACTCATATGCTTCAGAGTGAAGAATATGACATGAATTTCATCAGATAGGATTTCATCACACAAGATAGTAAGCAAGCAGTGTGAGGATGTGAGAAATGAGGAATTCATTTCATCATGGTTAGCTTGCATCTTTTCAAGAAATTCCTCAGGTCTCCAGCAAGTTCATCAGATGTTCAGTTTCATCTGGAGACCTGACCCTGCATAAGAAATTAGTTCAATTTCTTCACTACGCACATCTGGAGGGGTGGCAAAGAGTTCATCATTCTGCGAGCACCATGTGAGAAAGGAGGCATTGAAGTAAGTGCGCTTCATTTCACAGGACGAGGATTAGAGTACTCAAACGAATAAGCAGAGAAATTCTTCGAGGACATATGAACATAATGGTTTGAAGAATAATGCACATATTAATAACTCTTAGATTTTTTTGGCGAAATAGAAGTATTAGCATGAGAATGATATTTTTGACCATTTGAGAAATTTGGTCCAAGTGAGGACTTTGATCTAGGGTTCCTATTCTTCATGAGCGGTGTCGTGAAGACATTCACTTGGAGATTTTGAAGCTAGCTCTTGGGAATCCAGATTTTCTTCGTAGGTGAGCCATTCCTGCAGTTAGTTCCAACAAATCTAGCAAATACTTCACCTTTCTGATTTGTGAAGAATTTGTAGTTAGAGTCAAGTGACTCATCAGACAAATATGAAGTTTCACACGTAAAGCCAGATAAAGTGGAGGGATCTATAGGAGGTCCTTTCGCAGCAACCCATGAGGTTTTGGGGTACTGCTCAGGTGTCCAGTAGGATCCATCAACATTGAGTTTTCTCACAAAGGCAATACCCTCTTTCCTAGGGTTCCTGTTCAGAATCTGCTTTTTGAGGACATCACAAAGGGTTTGATGTCCTTTGAGACTTTTGTACATGCCTATCACATACAATTCCTTCAACCCTGCCTTGTCATCAGTGATACTTGTGGTATCCTCAGATGAGAAATTTGAGACCACAGGAATAGTTGAATAATTTAAAACAATAGAAGCATTTGAACATTCAGGTGAAGAATTAGCAATTTCACGTTCGATGCATTTCAAGAAAGGTGGAACAAATTCTTCCTGAGCGGTATTGATCTATTGAGCTAGTAAGAAATCATTTTCCCTTTGGAGATCCTCATGTGACACCCTCAGTTTCCCAAGATCTTGCTTTCTTTGAAGAAATTCATAAGAAAGCTTCTCATGATTAGCTAAGAGGTCATTATGATGACTCTGTAGGTTATCATACTTTGTCTGAAGACTGTTGAGATCAACAGACATAGTTTGAGTCCAATCCACTTCATGGTTCAACAGATCATCGCTTTTGTCTAGCATTTTCTGAAGCTTTTAAAGTGCACTTTGTTGCTTAGTGGCAATTTTAACAAGTTTAGCATAGCTAGGTTTCACATATTCATCAGATTCACCTTCACTTGATTTAGATGAGGAATGATGTTTGTGTACCTTTGAGCCTTTTGCCATGAAGCAATAGGTGGGAGCATAATCATCATTGCTGACGTCAGAGTCATTGGATTAGTCATATTATTCATCGTTGAAGATGGACTTGCTAACGAAAGCAGTAGCGAGAGCAAGGCTAGCGACTCCAGATTCCGATTCCTCCTCGGATTCTTCCTCTTCTTCAAATTCTTCAGATTCTTCCTCAGAATCCATTTCCTTGCCGATGAATGCTCGAGCCTTTCTGGAACCATTCTTCTTGTGCTTTGAGGACTTTGAAGATGAGGACTTTGCAGATGAGGACTTTGAAGATTTCTTCTTTTTCTTTGAATCTTTTTCCCATAGAGGACAATCAGAGATAAAGTGACCAGGCTTCTTGCAATGATGACAGGTTCTTTTCTTGTAGTCTTCTGAGGAATCTGATTTCCTCAAGCCACTTTTTGATGACTTTCCAAATCCACCTCTCCTTGAGAACTTCTAGAATTTTCTCACAAGCATTGCTAGTTCCTGACTTAGTTCTTCAGGATCACCAATGCTGCTATCAGAATCTTCTTCTTCAGATGAGGAAATTGCTTTTGCCTTCAGAGCACAAGATCTTCCATAGCTTGGCCCGTAGAGGTCTCTCTTTTCAGCTTGTTGGAATTCATGAGTATTAAGTCTCTCAAGAATATCAGCAGGATCAAGTGATTTGTAGTATCCACGTTCTTGAATCATCAAAGCCAGAGTATTGAATGAGGAGTCAAGAGATCTTAGTAGTTTCTTCACCACTTCCTGGTTAGTGATATCGGTGGCACCCAGTGCTTGAAGCTGATTGGAGATATCAATGAGACGATCAAAAGTTTGCTGAACATTTTCATTGTCAAGTCTCTTGAAGCGGTTGTAGAGATTGCGAAGAACATCAACATGAGAGTCACATTGAGTGGAAACACCTTCGTTGACATTGGACAGCCTATCCCAGATAAGCTTAGTAGTCTCCAAAGCACTCACTCTACCATACTGACCTTTGCTCAGATGGCCAGAGATGATATTCTTCGCTTGAGAATCGAGTTGCTTGAATCTCTTCACATCAGTAGTAGTAACAGTGGGAGTGACAAAGGGCACACCATTTTCCACAACATACCAGATATCGTAGTCAATAGCTTCAAGGTGCATACGCATCTTGTTCTTCCAGTAGGGGTAGTCTATCCCATCGAAGGTAGGACACCCCGTGGAAACCTTGATCATACCTATAGTCGACATAACTAGAACTCCAGGTGGTTAAACCAAAATCACATAGAGCGAGGGAGTACCTACTCTGATACCAATTGAAAGTGCGTTATATCGACTAGAGGGGGGGTGAATAGGTAATTTTGACAAATTCATCACTTAAGGAATTTCAACTTTGAGGAATTCGAAATGTGATGAATAACTAGCAGCGGAATAAGTACTCAAGTGCATGAGGAACATAGGGACAACATAGTCATCATGATGAAATGAAACATGCATAGAGTACAAGTAGCGTGATATAGGATAAGCAGGTGAGGAACACGGTAACTTTAAGAATTTGAGGTGAGGAAATTGTGAAAGTCTTCAGACAAATTCTTCAAACAGCTAAGTTCAATTTCATCAACAGTTATATGAGGAAATGAAAGGGTTGAGGAAATAGAACCAGGTAGCTTGATGAAGACAATGGTTTGATGACCCTGTTCCAATTGCTGTGACAGTCGTACGTCTGGTTTGGAGTGGCCTGGTATTTAAACCAGAGGACACACAGTACTTACCGCATTCTCCTTGAGCTAAGGTCACACAGTCCTTGCCCAACACTCGTGGTAAGTCTTCAGGGTAGACTTCCAAAACCCTCACAAACTGGTCACCCAGCGATTCACAATTTACTGCTGGATGCTCTAGACCAAGGTCGCTTCGTGATCCCCAATTGACTACAGGAGCACTAGACCATGACGCCTAACCATCTAGAGGATACACAGTCCTCAAATGTAACAAGCGTCGGTTCCACACAGGAATTTCTCCAGTGATGCTCAATCACTTTTGGTTTGGTGGTTTGGTTGTGGGTTTTTCCTCACTGATGATTTTCACTCAAAGTCCTCGGAGGATGGGTTGCTCTCAAATGACAAGTGTCAGTTCTCTCTCGGAGCAGCCAACCAACCAGTGGTTGTGGGGGTGGCTATTTATAGCCAGGCTGCAACCTGACATGATAAGACATAAATGCCCCCAATGATATGACCGTTATGTGGATAAGAATGATTGGGGACAGTTGGCGCTAAGCACAACAACGGTTGGAATTTTGAACTATGAAAGTCCTCAGCTTATCATGTTCCTCACTTGTAGGCAATTCACACTGGCGAAATCCTAACTCCTCAGTCGGATCAATTTCCTCAGAGACCAGAAGAACTTCGTCTCTGTCTTTGAAGAACTTGTCTGAACCGTAAGAGATTTCCAAAGGCTTCACTCGAAGGATTGTATAGGTTGAGGATTTTGGAGTTGAGCATCAGTTGGAAATTTTCCTTAGTATTACCTCGTCCTCCTTTAATAGTACGGAGTTTCCTATGACTCAAATAAAAGAAATGAAACTACAAAAACAAAAGTCTTCACGCTTCATATTCCTCGTTCATATCTTGAAGGTCACACCAACTTCTTCATTTTCAAAGTCTTCACAAAGTCTTCACCAAAGTCTTTAGAAAGTCTTCAGCAAAGTCTTCACTTGAAGACATACATTTTTACGGGTCGATAATCTCCAAATATATCAAACTCCTCATCGGCTTATAGAGCCTGTGTACACTCACAAACACATTAACCCCTTACCCTATAAGTCTTCAATACACCAAAATCACTAAGGGGCACTAGATGCACTAACACCTCTGTTCCGGTCTTCGTGCCGATGAAACTTGCTAGCTATAGGTGTCTTCAATCAACAGTATGCGTGACCACTATGCGTGTCCCGTTCAAAAGGGTTACATCTATAAATATGCATTCATTAGCATATTTATAACCATGATTCTTTTGAATTGTCCAACGTTATCCATGGATAACCCGAGTATGTGTAGATTGGGTTCATTTTCCGATATGCTCTGCTCCGGATCCGATGTAGAATTTCGTCAGTGCCTCCCTGTTGTTCTCCGGGTACACATCCTCTCTTCTTATTGCCGAGACGTGTACCAGGAGAACAGCGGGGAGGTGCTACCGAAATTGTGCGTCTGATCCGGAGCGGAGCATGGGAAAACGAACCCAATCTACACATAATCGAGTGGGATTAGGACCTATCTTTACCTACTAGCGTCTAGGTTGCATTGACGTAATGAAACTGACAAACTCTATTAACTGATGAATATGGTTTCTGAATTATGTATATTGGTAAAAAATGGCATAATAACCTTGGTTTAGCTCCAAAATGACCTGTACTTAGCTTATTTTCCTCAAAATGACATAATAACCTTACTTACCTCCAAAATGATATATTCTACGTAGGATAGCTAAAAAATGACCTATACTTAGCATGTTTTCCTCCAAAATGACTTGATATGCTTAATTAGCTAGAAAATGGCATTACTACCTTGGAGAAGAGGAGAGGAGAGGAGAAAAGACAGAGAAGATAAATTCCTCTTCTTCTTCTTCTTCTTCTTTTTCTTCTTCTTTTTCTTCTTCTTTTTCTTCTTTTTCTTCTAGCTAGTCTTCTTCTTCTTCTAACTTTCATCTTTCCTACTTTGCAGATTTGCTATAGATGAGGAAGCTTGCATTGATGGAGTGTACTCTTCTACTTCTGCATCCTTTTTGTTTATGGAAACTTGTTTTGGATATGTATGTTGGATATGTTGTACCAAACTTGTATATGTTGGATATGTTGTTGGAACTTATTGTTGGTATGCTAGTTGGAACTTATTGTTGGTATGCTTGTTGAAACTTATTGTTGGTATGCTTGTTGGAAACTTGTATTGTTGATATGTTGGATATATATGTGATATTCTGTCAAATTGAATGATTTTAAGAAAAAACAGGGGCTATATAGCCACTTTGCCGTCTGCCAGCGGATGACAAAGAGCTTTTCCGTCGGCCAGCGGACGACAAAGATGCCACGTGGCAGCTGCCTGTGCAATCTAGGGCTAGCCTAGGTGGGTTCTTTGTCATCCGCTGGCAGACAACAAAGAACTAAGGTCTTTGTCGTCTACCAGCGGACGACAAATCACGCTGTTAAGCCTTAACAGAGCTAAGTTGCCACGTGTGACATCCATGCGCTTAGGCGTCCGCTGGCGGACGACAAAGATTCAAAGGTCTTTGCCGTTCGTCGGCAGACAGCAAAGCACCCTTTGCCGTGGCTTATTCAGCCAGACAGTTGGCCGTCTGCTAGCGGATGACAAAGCCTTTGCCGTTCGGGATTCATGCCTTTGCCGTCCGGGATGGCTGACGGCAAAGTGCCTGATTCCTGTAGTGCATCTAGATACTAGCTATGGACCCGTAGGTCTGTGGTGGACTACTCATGCATCATCAGAGGGGCAATGGAGTTGATGTAGATGCCCTCCAGGACCGAAACCCCCTCCGGCAGATTACCAAAAAAGGCTCTAAGATTGGATCTCCCGGGAACGGAGGCTTCCGGCGGCAGAAAAGTATTTGTTTGGCTTGTTCTGATGTTGGGGGAATATTTGGGTATTTATAGGCCAAGAATTAGGGTTAGGAGACTTGCCAGGGGGTGACAAGCCTGCTAGGCGCATGTAACAGCCCGGGAGCGACGCTCCAGAAGATTCCCCTTTTATTTCCACTCTCGTCTGTGTTTCGTTTGGTTGTTTCATTCATCATCACATCATTCGCATCATCTGGATGGCATCATCACTCGTTTTTGAAAACTTGCATTCATTCGTAGTTGCCGGTTCTCTTCGTTCGTGTCGTCGACCGTTTCGAGGCCAACCACACACGCATGCACCCGCAGCATCGATAAAATATTGTTTTTAAAGTGCGTATAAAAATTTCTTGGATCGGGTCGAAACTTGGCGTGCGTACATTTTATATTGTAGGTAGGCCGCCTACCAAATTTCATCGCAATCAGAGGTCATTTGTTATTCGAACGTTCAACCGTAGTGGTGCGGTCATCAATAATTCTTCAAACGTTTTCGGTTCATAAAACTCATGTCACGGGCCACAACTCTTTCTCCCATCCTCTCCTAGCCCAACTACACAACCCACTAGCCCAACCTAGCCCCTCCCTCCGTTCGTGGTCATCGGATCAAGATCGGACGGACGAGGTCCAATCCACCCTAGTCTATACCCAATATAACCACCCCATGGAGAGAGCCCCCTCACTCTCTAGGGTTTCCCCATGCAAAATTCCACCTTCTAGAAAACTCCACCTTCTAGCCCCACATCTCTCCAATCCCGAAATCCACTCCTCCCCCACCATGTTCTAAATAAGAATCCAACAATAGGGGTCCAAAATTCGTCCCTGTAGCCTGCTGGACATTGTCCGTGACCAACCCGGACATATCCGTCCGACCTTAGAGCCTGCCCGAGCCGCCCGCAGCACGCCCCGCGCCTCCAGCCGCGTCGCCCCTTCCAACCCCGCCTCTGTGCGCTTCAGCGGGCCGCCGCTGTCGCCGGCGACCATCGCAGGTCGAGACCCCACGCCCTCCCCTCTCCTTCCTCTCCTCTCCCTCCTCTAATCTCTCTCTCCTTCTCTCCCCACAGGAGCAGCCCCACCATGGAGAATCGCCAGATCCCAAGCCTCTGCTGCTGGAGATGGGTGCTAGGGCCCAGATCCGCCTGGATCCGGTCCATCCCTGCCGGATCCACCCTTCGTCGCCGCCTCCCGTCGGCCACCGCCCCTCGCAGTTGGACGCACCGCCGCCCAGCCTCCTGTCGTGCAGGGGCACGAGGATAGGGACGACCGCCTGTCCTAGCCACATGGGCCGCCGCCGCTCCACTTGGGCCAGCCTCCCCAAGGCCCAGCCAGCCATCACCTCGCCCCAGCCGGCCTCTCCCAACACTGCGTAATGGGCTTGGCCCACTATGGTGAGCCCCTGAGCCCACCGCCCTGCATATCAAGTTGTGCCCTAGGCGCTTGGTAGCTATAGTGCGCCCATGTCTCTATGTTGGGCCAGTCAGATTCGGCCCGTAGACCTTTTTTTTAAATCTGCGAATTTGTCAATTAACTAGTGAGTAATAAAATTGCTGAAAACCCCCCGTTCTCATGCATTTAATAACTCGAGATCCGTGCATCACATGTAGAAACTTTATAGATGAAAAATGACTAGAATTTCGTGTAGATTCACAATATTCAACTCTCACATATGTTTAAAATATTTAAACTTTTTGTTTGATGTAATTTGCATAAATGCAATGTAAAATGTCGAGATGAAATTGTTGTTCATGCTTTACCTCTTGCCATGTTTAACAACATTTAATATTGATGAGTACCTAAACAGGAGTGAACTAAATAATTTGAACGTGGAGTTTCATCAATATGCAACTCATTGCATATTGAACTTCACTTAATATGTAGTAGTTGTTTGTTGTGCTTACCATGCCATGCTCTGCGTAGCATATTAAATCGGACATGCATCATATTTGTTTGCGCATCATCTCATGCATATGTTGTGGTGTATCTTGTGTTGATTGTTGTTTCCGGATTGGTCTTCTCGAAGGAGTTTCGAAAGCGTTCGGAGTGTGAGGATTCATTCGACTACGTTGGATCATCTTCTTCATGCACTCGTTCTTCTTCCTAGTGGGATCTCAGGCAACATGACACATTTCCCTGGATACCACTACTACCATTGCTATGCTAGTTGTCCCGCTTTTATCGTTATGTCTCGTTACCTACCACTTGTATGTCAAGCCTCCCAACATTGCCATGAAAAGCCTCTAACCCTCCACCTTCCTAGCAAACCATTGTTTGGCTATGTCACCGCTTACTCAACCCTTCTGTAGCATTTCTAGCTGCAGGTGCAATTGCTTCCATTTGTCAACATGTACATTCTTTTGTTATATCACAATATTATAGCTATTTAATTTAATGCACATATATACTTGGTAAAATATGGAAGGCTTGGACTTTTGCTTGGTGTTTTGTTCCACTTTTGCGGCCCCTAGTTACTTGTGTACCGATGTTATGTTCCATATTGAGCGCTCCTAACATGCTCGGGGTTGTTATGGGGACCACCTTGATTTTCGTTTTAGCTTAAAGCTTGTCTGGCAAGGCCCAACATTGGTACTACATTTGCACAATAACTAAAAACTTGCATAGGGACTTTACGGACCCTGTTGGGGATATAACCCCACGGTGAGACTCGCCCCTGAGGCTCTGGGTCACACCTGGCGGCTCATACACCAGCCCAAGGATGGGCCGTGAAGACTTAAGCCCAAGACGTTGGGTGGCTTGACAGGATGGGCCTAGACGTGGCCCGGATGGAGAAGGTATGAAGACCCGGGCGGGTGAGCCGCCCGGAGACAACTTGCTCAGGAAGGCAAGACAATGTAGAGATAGACTAAGACACGTTGTGAGAGTTGTATGACCCGTGGTCTTGACCTCCTATATAAAGGTGAGACCCAAGGCGACTTAGAGAGAGAGATCAACTATCGAGAACTAGGTCAAGCAATCAGCTCCCTTGTAATCGATACACCAAGCAATGCAAACACAAGCAGGACATAGGCTATTACCTCTACTTGAGGGGACGAACCTGGGTAAACCTGTGTCCTTCGTCCCAATCTACCACTTTGAGTCCATCACCTTAGCGATGGCCTCGAATCCAAGTCCGTTCACCCGGACATCTGCCGTGACAAAACCATGACAGTTGGCGCCCACCATGGGGCTAGCGCTCGGTCGTGTTGAGTTCTCAAAGAGATCTCTCCCAAGGTTCGAGGGATACGTGGTCAGAAGCATGAGCAAGAGTCGCCGCGGCCGGTTCTACATCGACGACGCCGGCTAGGGTCCTAAGGCCGACTGTGTCGAATATGGATTCCGGGTTCCCTTCGGCGGAATTCCTAAAGAAAAGCCGGATAAGACATACTGGACAATACACTTTGATGGATCCAGGCAGCTGGAAGGATCAGGGCCAGGGGTTGTCTTAACATCCCCTAAAGGTGACTAGTTCTGTTATGTGCTCCGACTGATGTTCCCTTGCACTAATAATGCAGCTGAATACGAAGCCTTGCTTCATGGCCTCAGGGTAGCTAAGGAGATGAACTTAAGCGGGTAAGGTGCTTCAGCGACTCAGATCTTGTGACTCAGCAAGTTTCAGGCACTTGGGATTCCAAGGATCCACGGATGGTGGCTTATCTGCAGGCGGTGGATGTCATTGCTGGTCACTTCAAGGGTTATCAGGTGGATCATATTGATTGTCGTAGGAACGAGGCGGCTGGCGCCCTGTCAAGGTTAGGCTCTCAACAAAAGCCGGTGCCGCCTAATATTTTTCTAGATGTCTTACATCACCCGTCCGTCAAATTACCCTGAAAGCAAGATTTGGCTGTTCCTGACCCTGAGGGACAATTGGTGGCAGCTCTACATGCTATTCCGGATTGGACTGTGCCTTACTTGGCGTACTTGACTCGGCACGAGTTACCTGATGATGAAAATCTAGCCAGACAGATCACTCGACGGTCTAAGTCCATGACGATAGTCAATGGCAAGTTACACAAGTGCAGCGTCACCGGCGTGTTTCAGCGTTGTGTCTCACCAGAGGAGGGTAAGGAAATCTTGAATGAAATTCATGCTGGTGATTGTGGACATCATGCCGGCTCAAAATCTCTGGTGGTCAAGGTTTTCCGGCATGGTTTCTTCTGGTTGACGGCTCACAAGGATGCAGAGGATCTGGTCCGCAAATGCGACGGCTGTCAAAAATTTGGCCAGCATGCTCATGTTCCGGCTCAAGAATTGCGCATGATTCCAATCACTTGGCCGTTTGCAGTCTGGGGGCTCGATATGGTCGGGCCTTTCAAGAGATCCAAGGACAAGAATACACACCTCTTGGTGGAGGTTCACAAGTTTACCAAGTGGGTAGAGGCTGAGCCGGTCAGCAAGTGTGACGCGGCTACGGCGGTTCAGTTTATCAAAAAGCTGATCTACCGTTTTGGTTACCCTCACAGCATCATCACGGACAATGACACGAACCTGTCCAAGGGGGCTATGAAAACGTTCTGCGACATTGAACACATCCGGCTTGATGTTTCTGCGGTTGCTCATCCATAGTCCAATGGCCAGGCGGAGCATGCTAACCAAGAAATCCTGAGAGGTATCAAGCCTCGGCTTATGGTTCCTTTACAACGAACGCCGGGTTGTTGGGTGGAGGAATTGCCGTCCGTCTTATGGAGCATCAGGACTACCCCCAACAGATCAACGGGTTATACACCTTTCTTCATGGTTTACGGTGCAGAGGCCGTGTTACCAAGTGACATCCATCATGACTCGCCACGAGTGGCGGCTTACATTGAGACGGACAATGAGACGGCACGTCAAGATGCGTTGGATGCCTTGGAGGAGGAACGTGATCTGGCGGCTACTCGTTCGGCGAGTTATCAGCAAGACCTGCGCCGCTATCATAGCCGCAGAGTCAAGACCCAGACGTTTCAAGAAGGCGACTTAGTATTGCGACTGATTCAAGACCAGAAAAATATGCATCAACTATCTCCTCCATGGGAAGGACCTTTCGTGGTTAGCAGAAATCTCAACAACGGGTCATATTACCTCATTGACATCCGAGACGATTCAGATACCTCGGGGCAGGAGACCCGCCGGCCATGGAACATAGTGCATCTGTGGCCTTACTATACCTAAGCTGTTGAGACTCGGAATTGTACACTATCATTGTACATATCATATTTATATATGAATAAAAGTTGGCATCCCTGCAAGCCGGGGCCTCTGTCGTTTGGCATATCTCAATCTGTGTCGTCAAAATGATCGTCCAGGGGGCTTCCCACCCTCCGGGTGTAGCTTATCAAACCCCATCGCTTGGCTCTCAAGCCAAAAAGTTAACTCTATCAACTGGATCGTCTAGGGGCGTCCCACCCTCCGGTTGTAGCTTATCAAACTCTATCGTCGGCTCTCAAGCCAAAAAGTTGACTTCGTCAACAGGATCGTCCAGAGGGCTTTCCACCCTTCGGGTGTAGCTGATCAAACCCTATCGGTCGGCTCCCAAGCCAAAAAGTTGATTCCGTCAACATGATCGTCCAGGGGACTTCCCACCCTCCGGGTGTAGCTTATCAAACCCTATAGGTCGGCTCTCAACCCAAACAGCTGATTCCGTCAACAAAGGTCACTTGGGGGCTTCCCGCCCACTAGGTGTAGCTCACACACCCTCTTGATCGGCTCTTAAGCCAAACATGGTTAAACCTGCCTGTAAGCTGATGCTACTCTGCTAGGTGACCCGCCGAACTCTTACCAGTTAATTTCGCCTAGAGACCCTGAACCGGTTCAAGACAATTGACGACCAATCTCCATAGAGACCCTATACTGGTTAAGGTTAAAACGGCAGCTCTTGTCACTTGAGGGCCGGATTACAAAAAGCTAGGATAAACTCTCCGATTTATTGCCAACTCTCCGGTATGTGGCCTGCTCGTACTCTTAGACAGTTAATCCTTGAGGACCCTGTACTATTTAAGGTTAAAACGACGGATTTATGTCATGTGAGTGGTAATTTTTGGGCTATCAGGGTACTCATGCCCTGCCGTGTCTCTTTTGGGACGCCACACTTCCTTTCAGTTAATCTCGCTTAGAGCAGCTGAGCCGGTTCAAAAACCTAACGGCCAATCTCCATAGAGACCCTGTACTGTTAAGGAGTTTTAAGTGGCGAGTGAGCCCAGTAGAACCGGCTCATGAGCGGTTTTCAAAATAAAAAAATATGTAAGGAAGATACAACATCTTTGGGTTATGCTTTTAAGCTGCCCTCCTAACAACGTCAGGATACATCTATTCTTGGAGGTCAATTAAGCTGCCAAGAGTCGGCAAAGCATACAATGGGAAGTGCAAGGAAGATGATATATATATTAAGCTGGACTATTTAACATGTGCATGATGGCACAGTTTAGGCAAAGGCAAAGTTACTACAAGCCTATTACATATGCTCTCTATAGAGCTCAAAAATATTTCAAACTGTTTTACACTGCTCATGGCAGGTCAGAAGAGTCATCTTATCAAACGGCATTCACAACTCCATCAACTGGCCGGCGGGTCACCCTGCTTCGGGTCTTCGACCTCCTTGATCTGAAGATTGTCCAAGTCCGAGTTGCAGCGGGTTAAAGCTGCAAAGTTTCCTTCTTCAAAGAAGGGGGACGAGTCAAGTTCAGAAGCAAAAAGGTGCTTACTGCGGGGAGACATCAAGTCCTTGGACTCAAAGAGGGGGTCGCGGATTCTCTTCTGATCGGCGCTGTAAGCCGCCTGGTATGTTGCTAAGTTTACTTCTTCTGCCAACACGGAGGCAAGGAATTTGGAAGCCTTCACACACCGTGCATAGTCAGCTTCTATAAACTTGGAGCCATCAACTTTCTTGGAGGGAAACCCATCCATCATGTCTGCAGGGGTCAATTCCAAAGCAAAGGCCAACGCCCGGCTTATGGCTACGATAGCTCCCTGTCGGGCAGCTAATCTCTTCAGCTCTACGATCTATTTCGGTGGTGTGGAAAGCAGTTCTATGACCCATTTGATAGTTGAAGGGGTGGTATCCTTGTAGAGCACAACCTTGATCGTGCAAACAACTCCACAGTAAAGCTATTCCGTCAGAGTATAAATAGCCTTCAGGAGCAGCAAGCTATCGGAAGCGAGTTGGCGGCTCCTTGGACCTACATAAGATGGACTCTTCATCATAAGTCGCCAGTACAAGTACACATACACAATTTGGGTTAAGTTGTCAATTACTTACCAAATATGGCGGCTGACATCTTTCTGGTATGGCGCTTCAAAGATTGCAGCTCTTTTGACACAATCATCAGCCGCTGGTCAGCATCATCCGCTCGTTGAGTTAGGGCGGCTTGTTCAGTTTTAGCAGACTCTTTGAAAGAGCCAAAGTCGGCTTTGATCTTGGTCAATTCCTTGGCAAGGAGCCGACACTTTTCATCAGCCTTTCTTTGGGCAGCTTGCTCCGTGGCTAAATTATTTTTTAATCCAGCCACCTCTGACCCGGCTTCGTTTAAAGCTTCCTGTGACATATCAAAATACGGAACGAGTCGTCAGGAGGGAATTTTTCAGATAATGAAGATTAAACAAGTCTCAAGCAGATTGCAATAAATATGTTTGACACTTGGGGGCTAATGTCTTTTTGATCTCAAAGATTACAATGCAGTTCCGGATCATCAATTTAACCCGGAACTTGGGGCTAAAGGCTGGCTTTTCAAGTTGTTTACAATGAAAGCTCTGACTCAACTTCAACAAGATTGAGCCGGCCCTTGGGGGCTACAACTGGCTCTATTAGCTACCTTCAATAAATCTCCGACTCAACTTTAACAAGATTGAGTCGGCCCTTGGGGGATACAATTGGTTCTATTAGCTACCTTCAATAAAGCTCTAGCTCAATATTCTCAACTTTGAGCCGGCCCTTGGGGGCTAAGAACGATGATTTGCGATTACTTCTAAATAAGTTGAGGCGTACAGGCTAAGCATTTCTACTTCTAACAAGTTTTGAAGACCTGGATTATCATCAGCCAATATTAACCAGGCTCTTGGGGGCTACGTAAGGGTATAAGTAGAGTGAGAATACCTCGTATTTCTTCTTCATCAAGTTGACAAGCTTGAGCTCCAGGTCCTGACTTGTATATAGGTGGTTCAGATAACCAGCATGAACTTCATCAGTTGCCAGCTTCTCTAGCGCGGGGAGCTCAAACTCTAGCTTCTTGGAAGTTTCAATTATCTCACAATGCTTTGTTAGCACATGAGGTTGAGGAGAGTGGAAGTCAGCGCCAGTAATAAGGACGTCTAGAGTGGTTGTTTCATCAGCAACCTTTGCAGGGCTTGGTAGCTTGGAACAGTCCCTTAGAGGACTCTCATAATTATATCGTCGGTAGCCGGCTCTGTAGAAGGACAAGCCTCTTCAGGTGCCTCTTTGGAAGCTACCGAGGGATCAACATCCGGCATGGGAGAATTCGGCTTGGCAGGTTCCGGTTCTTGAGCATTCGGGATAGGGGAGGACTTGTTGGTTTTGTTTTGCTTGGCTTGAGCCCTGAAGAGCACAAAGGTGAGAGCCCAAAGTTTACAAACACCAAACACTCGGATGTAATGCCTGAAAAAAACATACAACGGGTTAATCTTTGGAGGTGGCAGAGCAGTTGCCGTAGAGTCGCCAGACGAAGGAGGTGATCCCTGAAAAGCAGTTCAGGCAATATACGACAATTTTGGAATTACAAAGGAAAGATTAGTAAAATCAAGCAGAGAGGGAATAGATACCTCAGCCGGAAGCTTCTTCTAAGACGGAGAGTTAGATAAGACGGGCATGAGAACGGTCTGGCGTCGGGCGGTTTGCTGTTGCTTTTTCAAAAGAAATTGGGGGTCTAAGTGAGCAAGAGGATGAGAAAGTGGGACTTTTCGAACGACCCGTCGTATCTTCTATGGTACAAAATAGTCTGAGTTGGATGAAACATAAGTTACCTCAGGAGAGTTGGCGTGGCTTGTCTCTGTCTTGTCCTGTGAATAATTGTTGTCAACAAGGTGAATAAAGAGGCAACAAAGATAGTCAAGTTATACCTCTGAGTCGTCAGATTCCAACTATTGTTCCGGCTCTTCCTGAGGAGTGGTCTTCTTCTTCCGGACCATGGTATTCTTCTTTGATTTCTTGAGAGGAGGAACATATTTCTTCTGCCAGAAGTCGGAATTGGCCTGAAAATATAAGCCGGCAAAAGGTTAAGAGATTGCCAAAATATAGCTAATACAGAGAAGAGAATACAAGGAGCCGCCCTTACATCTGGAGCTGGGTTCGTGGCACAGAAAGGTGTTAACCCGATGACACCGCAAGCTTCTGAAGACTCATGAACGAGGCTCTTGATTGTAGCAGTGATGTTATTCTTTGACAATGTTGCCGAGTTAAAGCAGAGGGGGTCATCAGGTTGGCCTGTGTATTCATGCATGAGATGGTTTCGCCAGCTTAGAGGCATGACCCTCCAAGAAATCCAGCAACGAGTTAAGTCTAGGCTGTCAGTCCATTGGCCATAAGAGCTTTGATCTTCGCGTGAGCCGGAGTGTATTTTACACGCTTGGAATCTGACAACCGGCCAGGGAGCTGAGATGTTGTTTTGAGTCAGGATGGATGGTAACCCGACAGGGGATGCTCTCCTTCACGAGAGGTATCTTTGCAGTAAAACCAAGTTTTGTTCCAATCTTTAGGGTGACTTGGCAATTGAAGAGCCGGGAAGGTTATATCCCGCTGCCTCTGAATGGAAATTCCACCAAGCTCTAAGCTCGGGCCGGCCTTCACCTTCGTCTAGCGATTTGCATAAAACAACTCACGGACTAAATCCACAGACGGCTCTTCTTGCAAATAGACCTCACTGAGTATTTGTAAGTTGCATATGTTGGAGACAGAATTGGGAGCAAGGTGTTGAGGGTGCAATTTGAAAAAATGAAGGACATCCCAGAAGAATTTTGACCCGGGTGGGCTAAACCCGCGTGAGAGGTGATCTGTAAATACGACTACCTCGCCCTCTTGAGGATGGGGCTTCAATTCATTGCCCGGAACCCGCCAATGAATAACACTTTTGGCTGGAAGGGTCCCCGCATTTACAAAGTCTGTCAAATACTCTTCCGTAACAGCAGAGCCGACCTAGTTGCACGAGTTGGATGCACGAGACATGGCAATAGTTCAAAATTGTGCAAGGTAACAATGGACGAAGAGTCAGGGGACAGTAGACGAACAAGGGCGGTTAAAAGCCTAAGATTTTATAAGATTAAGCCGCCAAGAGCCGGTTAGCGAGAGCCAGAATTTCATGGCGGGTCAAGTTTATAAGAAGATGAAGCAAAATATGGCTAAGTGTGGAAAACATGTTTCACAACATATTTCTATGGTTACGGATCTACAAAATAGATAAAAGTGGTTTTTATTTCAAACCTAGCGACAAACCGTCGAAATGGCGAAAGTTTGAAAATGGCAGTCAGAGCAATTATAGATTTGCACGATGCTGCTATCAGTTTCCTATAGTACACCGCTATGGGGAAAAGGATATCATCGAGTTTTATGGACTAGGCATGTCCGGCATTGGAGAGAAGCTCGTGTTCTAAGTGGCGGAGGAACTCCGTGAAAACCCTACTGAAACTACAGATCTAGGGGAGGAAAAACTTACCGGAGATGGAGCAGCAGACGCGGGCAGAGCTCTAGAGAAAACACGTTGATGCTGCGGCCTCAACAACGAGGCCGTGAAGATGTCACCAGAGCAAGGTGCACTAGAGCGGCGGTGTCGGAAGAAAGAAGAAGAAGAGTGAGCGGGGAGGAAACAAATGCCACCGTTCGCGGTCCTATTTAATAGGCAAAGGTGGAAACAGGCGCGAAAATCCAGGCGACGGATATTGATTGACCAAGGCAGACGCCTCGATTCTCAGACCGTCCATTTAATAAGGGAAGATTCGTAGTGGACATCATAGGATTTTCTGACAAATTTGACATGACGTCATGGCGGGTTATTGTTTACTTTCAGGTGACATAAGTGAGACTCGTCGCTAGTTAAGAAGAAGGCTGAAGTGAGCTAGCTCAAATCAACCTGGGGCCTAATGTTGGGGATATAACCCCATGGTGAAACTCGCCCCTGAGGCTCCGGGTCACACCTGGCGGCTCATACACCAGCCCAAGGATGGGCCGTGAAGACTTAAGCCCAAGACGTTGGGCGTTTTGACAAGATGGGCCGGGACGTGGCCCGAACTGAGAAGGTATGAAGACCGGGCAGGTGAGCTGCCCGGAGACAACTTGCTTAGGAAGGAAAGACAATGTAGAGATAGACTCAGACACGTTGTGAGAGTCGGTTACGACTTGTATGACCCGTGGTCTTGACCTCCTATATAAAGGCGAGACCCGGGGCGACTTAGAGAGAGAGAGAGATCAACTATCGAGAACTGGGTCAAGCAATCAACTCCCTTGTAATCGATACACCAAGCAATACAAACACAAGAAGGAGGTACGCTATTACCTCTACTTGAGGGGACGAACCTGGGTAAACCCGTGTCCTTCGTCCCAATCAAACCCTTTGAGTCGATCACCTTAGCGATGGCCTCGAATCCAGGTCCGTTCACCCGGACATCTGCCATGACAAAACCACGATAGACCCCATGGATAATTAATCAACAACCAGGGCCAATGCTCGTCAGGAGTGTTGGTCCAAACTAGGCGATGTCCGGCGCCCCCTGGTCACCCGGGGTCTCAGCCAACCCAACGTCTTGCCCATCTGGTCGTATCCTGAGAACGAGATACGTGGCTCCTATCGGGTTGAGTCGGTATGCCGAGCGGCCTTGCTGGATTTGTTTTACCTTTCTCGAACGTCTTGAGTGAGGAACTCCGATTTTTCTTCGGGCTATGTCGAGGTGTCGGATTTCCTTTGGAATTGCCTAGGATGATCACGAGATCCATGGTCAAGGTTATTCCCGCGGCGTGTGTTAATTTGTGATGGATGAGTTGGAGCACCCTTGCAGGGTTAAATATTTCAGAAAGCCGTGCCCGCGGTTATGTGGAAAAGTTGGAAACTTTGTTTAACACCCGGTCATAGCAAACTTGAAGTATACTCTAATAAAATACACCAACCGTGTGCCTAACTCTGACCGTCTCTTCTCGCGAGTCCTTATCCGAGAGAGAACATGGTGGGGTTATGTTTGACGTAAGTAGGTGTTTAAGATCAGTTAGTGATCATTACTAGTTCACGTCTGTTATGCGTAGACGTCCATACTTTACTTTCTCTATTCATAAGTTATCCACTAAAACAAATGCTTAGTCTCTTGGTACAGCCTCACCACTTAACCATACCTCACCCATTAAGCTTTAATAGTCTTGATACCCTTGGAAATGAGATTGATGAGTCCGTGTGGCTCACAAATTACTACAACTACAGTTGTAGGTACAGGTAATGCGATGATTTGATATGAGCGTGATGCTTGTTTGATTCCGAGTTCTTCTTCTTCTTCATCGATCTAGGATGGGTTCCAGGCGGCAGCCTGGGATAGCAAGGATGGATGTCATTTTATCGTTTGGTTTCGTCCGTAGTCGGACCCTGCTCTTATGTATGATGTTTCAATTTTTGATTGTATTGATGTGACATTGATGTAACTTCTGGCGAGTGTAAGCCAATTCCATATACTCATCTCTTTTGTAAATGTACTTTTATTGATATCCATTCTTGCAACATGACGAGATGCGCTTCTATCCCTATCGAGGCCCTCATGCCAAAATAAGGATAGGATCACATCTTGGGCATGACAAGTTGGTATCAGAGCCTGTACTGACCTAGGAGCCCCATTGATTGATCGAACTTGACCGAGTCGAGTATAGTAAAAAAACTATTTTGAGTCTAGTTATATATCGGAGAGTATTTTTCTTTTACTCCTCTTCTTTACTCTGGTGAGGAATTACGACTTAGGAATTCTAATTCTGTCCTCTTCTCACTCAAATTTTTTTAGGTTCACGCAGATATTTTGGAATCTATATGATGTCGATGTGACGGAGTTCTGTACTTGGTGCCTCCTGTAATCGAGGAGTAGAGCTCTGAGGGATTCTTGGCACATTGTTATCATTCAGTTTCCTTAGTATCTCAAGACGAAGGATGTTCGAAAATGCTTCAATACTTCTCGTGGCGAGATAAGGTCGGAGTCACCTAGTACTGGGGAGGCGTCCGGGGTACTGCCATGTTTGGTATCGTTGTGTTTTCGAGGGTCCAAGATAGATGGAGTTCCGAAGCCTCTGGTTATGTGTTGACGGATGGATATAGTTGGAGTGTAGGGATTGTTAATTGTGCGAGATATTTTGCATTCTGTATCCCCAACACCCGATTGCATAACCAAGAATGTTTCGGGAGTTCTTAGGTGGGAATTCAAGTAGTTACCTAGGCTATCTTTCAACAGATCATGATGTGAGGTTGGGGTTCGACATCGAGTGGATTCGTTTGTTCATGTTCTTTCTTACAGAGGATAGTCTCGATATATGTCATCAGATATGCTTTGTCAAAACTTGTAGTTCGCTATGCCTAGGGAGCATATTCGAGCATCATTTCAATATGACAATCCAATGTACGATCGAGCCCGTGCGAACCTTACCACGAAAATATCGAGCAGAATCTCTGTCATGAATTTGTTCTGGCTTGTTTTGTAAGCCTCATCCTTTGTTTTTGTTGGAATATGGTAATTCGTGGTGCTTCAATGTCAACTGGTGATCTCATATCACCTCGAAGTAGCGTTCTCATATTTCTGTCGGAATGCAAATTCTTTTGCTCAATCAAGTTATCATATCAATTCTTCTTATCTAGTGTGCTTCTCTTCAAGATTTTCAATCATCTCCAATATTTGCAAGATCAATCCTCATATTTTGTTCCGGAGGTTGTCTCATCTTTCCCAAGTTGTCTTTGTTTTCCCCACCCTCCAACCCTTTTTCTTCAGTAATTAAATTCTCATTCAACTGCCTTTTCTATTCATGTGATGCTTCTGCAATCTTTTCTTTCGTATTGTCTCCGGTGATTCACTGTGAAGATTCTCAGGAGTTAGTTTCAAGTTCTATCCTCATATTCTTTGTCTTGTTTTATTTTTCTTTGGTGAATTCAATTCAAGATCTCGGTGTTCATCATATCCTTTCTTATTTCTTCAATAATTGCCCATGTTGGAAATTCTTATCCAAGTACCTCTTGTTTAGTCATCTCTCTTTTCTATCCGAAGTGCTGAACATATCTCAGAAGTTTCGTGTTAGCATTCAATTCCTTTCAATCATTTTGAGGGTTCTCACCTCATCAAGTTTTCATTTGTACCGGTGCAATCTCTCTTTCTAAGCATTCATTTTGACGGTGGTTTCATTTTGGTGCACCCATAACCCACAGGTTTTTCCCCAGGATCTTACCTGGCTCTTCTAATCCTTCCGAAGATGTTCTCAAGTTCTTCTCAGTATGATGTAAGAATGATTTCCTTAGTCATATTGCTCTTCTAGATCGCTTTGAAACATTTTCATCGTTGGCTCAACCTTTGTTTCTTCATTATTTCGGAGTGTCTTAGTAAGTCACGGTGTTGTTTCTCTTCATCATTCTCATCATTGAAGACCGAAGGAGAGTTTCTCTTAATCGTTGTTCGTCCTTCCAAAGATCCATGGTTGTAGGTTGTTGCTATCATCTCAAATTGTTTTGATTATGAGAAATTTCTCCTATATCTATCCGGTGCATTTCATATTATTTTTATTTCTCAATCCTCTGGAGGCCATCATTTCAGAAGATTTCTTCGTTCTCAGCTTTCAGTTTTCATTCTCAAATTATTCTCAATTGTTGTTCCTTCTTTCATATCTCAATTATTCCGGTGCCTTGTGAAGTTTTTCATTAGGTGGATCGTGATCTCTTCATTCCCATGTATCTTCGTTCAATCGTAGTATCCTCATTCGTTGTGAATTCTTACCGGTGTTCTCGTTCAAGACTTCTTCAAGTTGGTGACCTATCCTATATTTCTCTTCAATTCTTTGCAAGAAGAACAAGTTGTATGCTAAATCCCTTGCTAGTCATCAATTTAACTTGATGAAGGATAAGCATAACATAATTCTTATTCTTGTGATTTCAATCCTTCTTCCGGAGTTGTTCATCATATTAAACTTCTTATCCCAAGTGATCATCATTTTTTTCTGGAGTTCCTAGTTTTCTCAAGTATCTTGTTGCTAAGCTTCATCTAAAGCATAGCAAGGCCTCAATCTTGTCGTTTCGCAACCTTCAATTCTTTTCTATCATCCTTTCATTCTGGAGTTCATCCCGATGTTTTTAGGGTGGTTTGTTTAGGATGTAATTCTTCTCGAATTGTTATTCAAGATTTTTGTTGGAGGTGCTCAAGTGTTCTTTTCTTGGAAGTTTTGCATATCCGGTCGCTCTCAAGCAATCAATTGTTTCTGTTGTGGTAGGTTGTCACCTCATAATTTTGAGATGTTTTCCATAATCCCATAACAGGCTATTCTTTTCATTGTTGATTCTCTATCCGCTCCGTTGAACCATGCTTCTCAAGTTCAATGGTGGTAGAGTTTGTTATTTTCTTCTCTCTTCCTTTCCTTCCAATGATCTAGTTTCTATTCTTTTCTTCCGGAGGCATTGTCATGTTGCTCTCTTTCAACCATCATCTTGTGTTATCAAGATCATGTTCTTTCTTGCTTGTTCATTTAACCGGAGTGATGTGAAATCTATCATGATCCCTCCATATTATGAAGTTTTGATTCCAATCCAACCGAAGTTTGGTGTCTCTCTTTCAATTTCTTTCCATCATATCAATTTTTCCCCTCTATACTGCCGAAGTGCTGTCGAAATTTCTTGTGAATTCTTGCTTGTTCCCATGTAATTCTTCATCTTGTTGAAACCTTTAATGATCATTGCTTTCACTCATTTGATAGAGAAGTAACTAAGTTTCACCTCTTGCTCTTTCTATTCCCCTTCTCATTCTAGATCTCGGGACGAGATCCTCGTGTAGTGGAGGAGGGTTGTAACAGCCCGGGACCGACGCTCTAGAAGATTCCCCTTTTATTTACATTCTCGTATGTATTTTGTTTTGTTGTTGCATTCATCATCGCATCATTCGTATCATCTGCATGTCTCATCACTTGTTTTCAAAAACTTGCATTCATCCATAGTTGCCGATTCTCTCCGTTCGTTTCGTCGACCGTTTCGAGGCCAACCACACACGCACGTGCTCGCGACATCGATAAAATATAGTTTTTAAAGTGCGTATAAAACTTTCTCGGATTGGGTCAAAACTTGGCAAGCAGACTTTTTATATTGTAGGTAGGATGCTTGCAAAATTTTGTCACAATGAGAGGTCGTTTGTTATTCGAACAGTCAACCGTAGCGGTGCGGTCATCGGTAATTTCTCGGACGTTTTTGGTTTATAAAACTCATGTCAAGGGCCACAACTCTTTATCCCATCCCATCCTAGCCCAACTATACAACCCACTAGCCGGACCTAGCCCCTCCCTCGTTTGTGGTCATAGGATCGCGATTGTCGTGGGAATGAGCCTGACAGTAGATGGTAGGGGTACGAAGGGAGAGGGCAGAGTCCTAGCTACGGCGAGGGCGTAGACATGGATGTATGAGTTCATGCCCCTCTCGTGGAGGTAATAGCCCTATGTCTCAGTGCTCAGGAGCTTATGTCATGTGGAATATTGAGATTACAATGGTTCCCCACCCTTGTGCAGGAGGGGAGGGGCGGCTTATAAAGAGTTTGGTGCCCCTCATAATTATCACGCATCTAAGGGCCTGGTCGTGGGGTTTAAAGTCTGCCATTGTAGGTAATGTACATAATAAAAGATACTAATGACCATTGAACCAGCGTCTGCCCATTGGGCTCTTGATAATGGCTCCTGGTTTTGTGGCGTCGAGTGAAAGCGAGGTCTTCCGAGTGACATGCGACTGCCGAGTGAGAGCGGGAGTCTCCGAGTGGATTACTATCGAGTGACTTTGAATGTCTCCAGGGATCCACTCGGAAGTTCTGTTGGGGAACGTTTCATGGGAAACAAAAAAAATTCCTATGCACACGCAGATCTATCCATGGTGATGAGCACCTACGAGAGGGAGAGTGGATTTACATACCCTTGTAGATCGCTAAGCGGGAAGCGTTAAGAAACGCAGTTGGTGTAGTCAAACGTCTTCGCGATCCAAATCGCTGTGCGTCCTGCGATCCAATCACGATCCGTCCCACAATCCAATCACGATCCGTCCCGCGATCCGATCACGATCCGTCCCACGAACTTGATCACGATCCTTCCGATCTAGCACCAAACGGACGACACCTCCGTGTTCAGCACACTACATCTTGATGACGATCTCCACCGCCTTGATCCAGAAAGAAGGGGCGGAGAGGAAGAAGAGTTATCCGGCAGCCTGACGGCGCTCCGGCGGTGGTGGTGGAGCAATTCTGGCAGGGCTTCGCCTAAGCACTACAGAAAACCGATCTAGAGGAGAAACTATGCACTGGAGGAATGGGTAGCACGTGGCTGAAATTCTAGTGCAAAACCCTAGAAATCCACCAGTAGGAGGGAAGGAGGAGGAGAGGCAGCCTTGGCCTCCAAGCCTTGGAGGCTTCGGCCGAAGTGGGAGGTGGATGAGGACTCTCCTCCTCCAATCCTAGTAGGACTAGGATTGCTCCTTTTTGCCTTTTTTTCCACCTTTTCCTATTGGGTTCTTTACTACAGCCACATGGGCCTTGTGTGGGAGATCCCACCAGCCCACTAAGGGCTGATATTCACTCTCCCACAGCCCATGAAGCCTCTTGGGTCGAAATACCCCTCCCGGAGGCCTCCCGGTACACTACCGGCACTCTCGGTACACTACCGATGAGCCCGAAACTTTTCCGGCGACCAAAATGGGACTTCCTATATATGAATCTTTACCTACGGAACATTCCGGAGCTCCTCGTGATGTCCAAGATCTCATCCGGGACTCCGAACAAACTTCGGTCACCACCATACATAACTCTATACTACCGAAACGACACCAAACCTTAAGTGTGCAGACCCTGCGGGTTCGAGAACTATGTATACATGACCGAGACACCTCTACGGTCAATAAACAATGGTGGGACCTGGATGTCCACATTGGTTCCTACATATTCTACGAAGATCTTTATTGGTTGAACCTCTATGTCAAGGATTCAGTTAATCCCGTACGATGTGCCCTTTGTTCTTCGATATGTTACTTGCCCGAGATTCGATCGTCGGTATCTCCATACCTAGTTCAACCTCATTATTGGAAAGTCTCTTTACTCGTTACATAATACAAGATCCCGTAACTAACACTTAGTCACATTGCTTGCAAGGCTTATTGTGATGTCGTATTACCGAGTGGGCCCTGAGATACCTCTCCGTCACACGGAGTAACAAATCCTAGTCTTGATCCATGCTAACTCAACAGACACCCTCGGAGACACCTGTAGAGCACCTTTATAGTCACCCAGTGACGTTGTGACGTTTGATACACACAAGGTACTCCTCTGATATCTGTGAGTTGCATGATCTCATGGTCATAGGAACATATACTTGACATGAAGAAAACAGTAGCAATAAACTGACACGATCATAAGCCACGTTTGTAGTTTGGGTCTTGTCCATCACATCATTCTCCTAATGATGTGATCCCGTTATCAAATGACATCTCATGTCCGTGGCTAGGAACCCTTAACCATCTTTCGATCAACGAGCTAGTTCACTAGAGGCATACTAGGGACATTGTGTTTGTCTATGTATCCACACATGTATCCATGTTTCCAATTAATACAATTATAGCATGGATAATAAACGATTATCATGAACAAGGAAATACAATAGTAAACACTTTATTTATTGCCTCTAGGGCATATTTCCAACAAGTTCATGCTTGATCTTCAAGTCCTCCCATGTCGTGTCCTTAGGTAGGGTATGTGGGCTTTGCCTAGGACCCTACCCTAGGTACATATCCTGATCATTAGTCCTCGAATGGATCGGGGTTTGAGTGGTGGAAGGAGGTATCAACATAGACCTTGGGTTAATGCATCAAATCCTCCAAATCATATTGGGGATTTCCATGGAACTTGTGTCGATTGAACTCTGAGCATTAGCGTTCATTTAGGATCGCCACGCAAAATCTTCCGAATGATATCCGGGGCTTCAACAAAACTTGCGTCGATTGAATTCTTCTCTGCTCGCCTGCATCCATTCAGCCTTTAAAGTGCCCGAGTGGATATTCAACATTTGTTTTGCTCCGAGTGAACTGACAGTATCTTGGGAGGCGACAGGTGGTCTGACAGACCCGGATTTTCCGGGTTACGAAAATTTGGGGAAGCGCGCGCACGATGATGACGCCACGATCAGGGCAAGTGGAGGTACGACGCCTCGATTTTCATGTCGGTCATATTGAAACGTACCGAGCGCCGTCAGCGGTTGGTGTGCGGTAACCTTTCAGGTCCACTTGTCAGTGAGACACTCGGTAGCGTATAAAGCTTTCCATGCTGCGGTTTGCACAGTACCTCCGCCAGTTCTTGCTCTCTTTTCCTCCACCTCCTCTGCTCCTAGCGCCCCACTCCGATCTTCCTCGACGAGAGCCGCCGTAATGATGATGAAGAACACGATGGAGAAGCTGGAGTGGGCGAAGAAGGGAGCGACGAAGCTCAAGGGAAAGAAGCCCTCGATCGCCCGGTTCACCATGCCGGCGGGTTGGATGCAGGGGCATTTTCTCCCCTCTGTAGTCACTCGCGAGGACATGGAGGACCTCGTATCCGACGGGCTCATGGTGGATGGCGCTTGGAGGTTGTCGAGGGAGGAGCGCGAGCCGGAGCCACACTACGGGGAGCAGATTCTTCTTCTCTCCCATGTCGAAAGAGGTTTTCCATGCCTCCCCACCCGTTCTTTAGGGGATTTCTCAACTTTTTCGGTGCTCAACTTCACCACCTCTCACGAAATACCATCGCCTATCTGTCTGCATTCGTCACTTTGTGCGAATGTTTCCTGGGCTGCTCTCCCCATTGGGGGTTGTTCAAGCACCTCTTCACGGTCAGGTGCCAGACTGTGAAGAAAGCTCTCCCTGCCGATGGGAAGACTCATGTGGTCCAGTTGTGTGGAGGCTTAGGGGTTCAGAAAAGAGCCCGTAGTTCCTTCCCAGCCATGACTTTTCCCGAGTCTATCAGAGGCTGGTAGTCGACTTGGTTCTATTGCAAAGATGTTGCGTCACCCAATATGTCGACTGGCCTTCCCCCCTATACACCCGACCGTCCCGCTGTTCCCCAATCTTTGAGGGTGACCGAAGAGGAGAATGTCCAAGTGGGTATCCTTGTCGAAGCGGTGGTGCAATTGATCCGGGGCGGAGTGACAGGAATGGATTTTCTTGAGACGTTTCTCGGTCGACGTATCCAGCCGCTCCAGGCCAGAGACCACACCATGTGGAATTACGCGGGCCCAGAGGACACGACCAGGATGCATCTAGAGGAGGTTCCACAGAAATCTGTCGAGCAGTGGCTTCGTAGCATCACTGGAGCTTGCGACAATCCTCTGGGAGCCAAGAGGGTCTGACCTTACTCGGCCGAAAATCCGTCGAAGAATCTGGTGAGTTGTGAGGTGTCGACTGATGTTGTACTTTCGGGTGATACTTTGACTTATAAACTGACTTACTCCCTTGAATCATGGAGGAGTGGACGAACATGCACTCGCCCATTCACAATGCGAACCATGTGGAAGATGGCGTGGTGAGCGAGGGTGGCAGTGTGGATGGTGACGGTTCTTCCGACACCGAGGATGAATACGAGGACTCCGGCAAAGAAGAAGAGGTCGAGTCATCTCCCCGACCTGAAAGTCGCACCAAGGCCTGCCAGGATCCGGTAGTTGCTGAGGACAAACCTCCGGGCCCTGGCGAGAAGAACCCGAAGCGGAGTCGCCCTTCGACTATTGAGTCGAGTGAAAGGCTGGCCAAGCAACCCAAGAAAGCTGTCTCCAAACCTCGCAAAGCTCTGCCTTGCATGAGGGTGTCCGTACCTGTCGTCTCCACATAAGTGTTTATTTCCGTACTTGTTCTGTCGGCTGAAGTCTGGAGTTGTATCTGACCGAATGCCACTCAATCCGTCAGAGCTGCTACATCTGTGACCTCGCCTCATCGAGATGGAGAAGAAGCAATGGATGTTGACACTACCGATGCAGCCACTTCTCATAGAGGTAAGAAAGTTGTTGGTTCGTCCGGATGGGACTCGACACATGTAGATGTTAACACTGTCGATTGTCATTGGAGAGGTCATTCAGGTGGAGGATGACGAGGAGCAACTAGACACTTCGCGTGCTCGTACCCGGAGGGCATCATCGGCGCAGGTGCCTCATCGCTCGACTGCAGAGTCTTCCCAGGGGAGAGGCGACTCGGCACGACTCGGGGCTGAACCCACAGCACCTCTGTCGCATGCTCCTCCAGCTATTTCGACCGTCATGACATCGACTCCAACTGGACTCCTTAAGACTGCCTCAGCTGCCCCAGCGACCAGGCCGACCCCACCTGTGACGGCCTTCTCTCTGCATCGCACCCCGGAGGATCAGACCGGAGCAGCAAAGGAGGCCATGATCCAGGCGAAGCAGATCATGCTCAGGACCAAGGAGGCGCTCGAGGCTAGCAAACTGGCTTATGACGTCAGCGCAGCCCTCTGTACCAATGTCCGAGTACGTTCGATTGTAAGTCCATTGTCGATTGAATTCCTGTCTTCTCTTTAGTGTTGTACACCCACTTGGTGATTGTTGTAGAATGTTTGAACTTTCTCCACTCGAATAGACCGAATCGTAGTCGAGTAGGACTAGGATTGATAGTACGCGTGGTACTAGGGTCACTCGACATGTCGAGTGTATTTTCTGACGAGTTGCTCGATGGATCGAGAGTTAACCGTCTCAGTGGGGGCGCTCTTAGCGCACCCACTGGGTGTAATCCCCGAGACCGTTGTCGAGTGCTTGCATCGGTAGGGGTCTTAGAGTCTATTGTATACAAGATACACTTCGTCTTGAATCGCACCAGTCCGTAGCTACCTTGCAGGTTTCATGGATATTATTGGCAAACCATGATATGATGCTGCATAAGGATAGACGCACTGCATAGAGTAGGGAGGTGCATCATTCGATGGGTCGAGTGTCGTGACAGGGCTGACCTTGTCGAGTGTATATTTTTTTGATGAGTTACTCGACAGGTCGAGAGTTAACCGTCTCAGTGGGGGTGCTCCTAGCGTACCCACTGGGTGTAGTCCCCGAGACCGCTGTTGAGTGCTTGCATCGGCAGGGGTCTTAGAGTCTATTGTATACAGAATACACTTCGTCTTGAATCACACCACTCTATAGCTACCTCGCAGGTTTCATGGATATTATTGGCAAACCATGATATGACGCTGCATAAGGATAGACTGCACTTCATAGAGTAGGGAGGTGCGTCATTCGACGGGTCGAGTGTCATGACATGGCTGACCTTGTCGAGTGTATATTTTTTCTGACGAGTTAATCGACGGGTCAAGAGTTAACCGTCTTAGTGGGGGCGCTCTTAGCGCACCCACTGGGTGTAGTCGCCGAGACCGCTGTCGAGTGCTTGCATCGGCAGGGGTCTTAATAGAGACAACTTTTGAATTTGTTTATGGTGCGCGGAGCGCCGGAGCCACTTGACATGTCGAGTGGACTTTCTGCTTGAATTCTCCTAAGATAGCCACTCGTCGGCGTTCGATACCCAGTCGTCTATCCCAAGCGTCACTCGCCGATAGAATTTCTGTTTTATGTTGATTCCAGAGGGCTTGTGAACTTGGGGCGGAGTATAAGGACGTGGAGGACGAAAGGAACCGGCAGCAAGTCGATCTGGCGGTCTCCAACAATTCTTTAGAGCGAGTGCGTGCTGACATGAAGACTTTGGGAGGTAATTACTGCTGATTTTTTGCATTCTCCTCTTCACTCTCCATGTTTTGAACCGAGTGCTCTCACTCGAGCAGACATACGCAATGAAAACCGTTGACTCCAAGCGCGACTCAACAATGTTATTTCTTCAGATTCCATGAAGAAGGCTCTAGAGGAGAAGGACAAGGTGCTTGCTAACGCTCAACGAGCAGCCAAGGAGAAGACTGAAGCCGCGGAACGAAAGCTGGCGACCGCCAAGGAGCTGGAGGACGAGAACACCAAGCTGAAGCAAGAGCGTGCAGACCTTGTCAAGAAGGCTGAGCAACTAACCAAGAGGGGTAATGTCCTGGAGAAGCATCTGGGCGAATTCTCGAGGAAGATGTATCTTCTGATTGATGGTGAGTATTTCTTGTCAACTGACATTTGCAAAAATTTTGAGGGTCGCAGTTCACCGATTCTCTTGCTATTTCCCCTTCTTCAATAGAATTCTGCCAGGACTTTGAAAAGGAAACAAAAGAGATTGAGCCCATGCTTGACCCTACCAAGTCGCCGGTTGCTGATGTTGTGGCGATCAACATGCTGCGGCTCAACTTTCGGCTCCAGGGTGCCCAGGCCTACATCACTCGACTGAAATCTGCCATGGAAAGAATCGATAAGGAGCTATGGCCTGAGGACACTCTTCAGCTCGACCTCAACTCCATGATGGCTCGTCTGAACGAACTTCCCAGTCAAGTGCAAGCTTGGAAAAAATCTGCTGCTCGCTGCGGGGCCGACGTGGCGTTGTCACTCGTCAGGGTCCACTGTAGGGACGTGAGGGAGGAGAAGCTGAAGGAGCTCCAGGTGGTTAACACGAAGAAACTCCAGTTCGAGGACTTCATGGAAACCTTGATCAAGGCAGCTACCAGAATCGCTGACGGCGTCGACCTATGCACTTTCGTCGAGCCCGCCAGTCCGTCCCCTGCTTAAAACGATTGGGTCTTTGAAAAAAATAGTTAAATTTGCCTCGGTATGCCGAGTGGAACTGTATCCCCTAAAACTTCATTCAGGCCTTAGGCTTGAGCACATTTGCTTCTGCACAAGACGTTTATCCGCGGTTTTACCTTTCGGATTTTACTCGTTCTTTGGCTTTCAATCATCGACTGATTTTGTTTTTAACTTAGGCTAAATGCTTTTGCAGCTAAGCATCCGAGTGTGAGGATTACTCATCGCTCGGAGTATTTTTTATCTTAGGCGAATGTCGATTCGCAGCTAAGTTGTCGAGTGAATGGATTACTATCCACCCGACGAGGTTTTTAACTTAGACGAAACGTGTTTCGCAGCTAAGTCCCCGAGCGTGAGGATTTCTCATCACCCGGAGTATTTTTGAACTTAGGCGAATGTCGATTCGCAGCTAAGTTGTCGAGTGAATGGATTACTATCCACTCGACGAGGTTTTTAACTTAGCCGAAACGTGTTTCGCAGCTAAGCCCCCGAGTGTGAGGATTGCTCATCACTCGGAGTATTTTTGAACTTACGCGAATGTCGATTTGCAGCGAAGTTGTCGAGTGAATGGATTACTATCCACTCGATGAGGTTTTTAACTTAGGTGAAATGTGTTTTGCAGCTAAGCCCCTGAGTGTGAGGATTGCTCATCACTCGGAGTATTTTTGAACTTAGGAGAATGTCGATTCGTAGCTAAGTTGTCGAGTGAATGGATTACTATCCACTCGACGAGGTTTTTAACTTAGGCGAAACGTGTTTTGCAGTTAAGCCCCTGAGTGTGAGGATTGCTCATCACTCAGAGTATTTTTGAACTTAGGCGAATGTCGATTCGGAGCTAAGTTGTCGAGTGAATGGATTACTATCCACTCCACGAGGTTTTTAACTTAGGCGAAACGTGTTTCGCAGCTAAGTCCCCGATTGTGAGGATTGATCATCACTCGGAGTATTTTTGAACTTAAGTGAATGTCGATTTGCAACTAATTTGTCGAGTGAATGGATTACTCTCCACTCGACGAGGTTTTTAAATTAGGCGAAACGTGTTTTGCAGGTAAGCCCCCGAGTGTGAGGATTGCTCATCACTCGGCGTATTTTTGAACTTAGGCGAATGTCAATCCGCAACTAAGTTGTCGAGTGAATGGATTACTATCCACTCGACGAGGTTTTTAACTTAGGCGAAACGTGTATTGCAGCTAAGCCCCCGAGTGTGAGGATTGCTCATCACTCGGAGTATTTTTTTGAACCTAAGCGAAGATGGATTCGCAAATAGGCCATCTAGTGAATGGACTGCTATCCACCCGACAGGGTTTTTAACTTAGGCGAAACATGTTTCGCAGCTAAGCCCCCAAGTGTGAGGATTGCTCATCACTCGGAGTATCCCCAAGAATGTAACTGCATGGTTGGAATCGACGAAGTATATATCGCAGAAACGTGAATTGCATTGATGAAGTATTCTTATTACATCAGAAAACTCTTGTCTCAAGTGTAAAAACGATGGAGCAGATCTGCATTCCAGGCTCGTGGCTCATCTATCTGTTTCATGAGATTATACAGGTGATAGGCTCCATTGTTTGGCACCTTAGTGACGACAAAAGGGCCTTCCCATGCAGGAGCAAGCTTGTGAGGTCGGTGTTGATTCACCCGGAGCACCAAATCTCCCTCATGGAATGCTCGAGTCTTGACATTCCTTGCATGGAAGCGCCGTAGGTCTTGCTGATAGGGAGTGGTCCGGATCAGAGCCATCTCTCGCTCCTCCTCCAGAAGATCTACCCCATCCTGTCTGGCCTATTCAGCTTCAGCCTTAGAATATAGCTCCACTCGAGGAGAATTGTGGGCCAAGTCACTCGGCAACATGGCTTCAGCGCCATAGACAAGGAGAAAGGAGTTCGTCCAGTCGACCAATTAGGTGTTGTCCTCAATCCCCACAAAACATACGGCAGCTCAGTTACCCACGCACTGGCGGCATGATCCAAATCGGGCATGAGACGAGGCTTCAGACCTTGCAGAATGAGACCATTAGCCCGCTCAACTTGCCCATTGGTTTGAGGATGTGCAACAGAACCATAATCCACTCGGGTGCCTTGGGAGTTACAGAATCTCCTGAATTCTTTCGAGTCAAAATTAGTGACGTTGTCCGTGATGATGCTATGCGGAATGCCGTATCGGATAACGATCTCCTCATGAACGTGACCGCCGTACAGGAATTCAGCTTCTTGATGGGCTTGGCTTCAATCCACTTGGTGAATTTGTCAACTACCACCAACAGGTGGGTGAATCCTCCTTTTCCGGGTCGGAAGGAACCAACCATGTCGAGTCCCCAAACCGCAATTTGCCAGGTGAGAGGAATTGTCTTCAGAGAAGACACCGGCTTGTGCGACAGATTCGCATAGAACTGGTAGCCCTCGCAGTGATCAACGATGTCCTTAGCCATCTCATTAGCTCAGGGCCAGTAAAAACCAGCTCGGTATGCTTTAGCAAAGATCGCCCTCAAAGACGCATGGTGGCCACAAGTTCCCGATTGGATTTTGTCTAGAATCATTCGACCTTCCTCAAGGGAAATGCAGCGCTGGGTGACACCAGTCACACTCTATCTGAATAGCTGATCTCCCATCATAGTGAAAGTCTTGGACCTGCGCATAATCTGTCGAGCCTCTGCTTCATCTTCAGGGAGATCTTGTCTGAGGATATAGGCAATGTATGGCACAGTCCAGTCGGGAATGATAACCAGAATCTTCATGATCAGGTCAATCACAGCAGGAACATCGACTTCAGTCGAGTCAGAGGAGCTCAAAGCTTGTGGGGGCTCTTCGGTGAAGGGATGCTCTTGAACTGAAGGAGTGTGCAAGTGCTCCAAGAACACACCGCTGGGGACAGGCCGTCGAGTGGAACCAATCTTGGACAGCTCATCGTCCGCTTGATTTTTCAGTTGGGCAACATGATGAAGTTCCAGGCCTTCAAATTTCTTCTCCAACTTCTGGACTGCATTGCAGTATCCGGTCATAGCGGGGTTTCTAACATCCCACTCTTTCATCACTTGATTCACCACCAAATCTGAGTCGCCATAAACCATCAGGCGCTTGATGCCGAGTGAGATAGCCACGCGTAACCCATACAGAAGTGCTTCATACTCTGCCTCATTGTTGAAGGAATCAAAGTGAATTTGCAAGACATAGCTGAGCTTGTCGCCTCTGGGGGATATCAAGACAACACCAACACCAGACCCATTCAACATTTTGGAGCCGTCGAAGAACATTGTCCAATGCGTCGAGTAAACTTGGATGGGCTGTTGCTGTTCAGTCCACTCGGCCATGAAATCTACCAATGCTTGGGACTTGATTGCTTTCTTGGCCTCGAATCTGATGTCAAAGTGTCCAAGCTCAATTGCCCATTTAGCCACTTGACCTGATGCGTTGCAATTATTGAAAATCTCGGACAAAGGAGCATCACTAACGACTAAAATTGAATGGTCCTGGAAATAATGCGCCACCTTCTTCGCTGATAGGTAAATACCATACACCAGCTTCTGATAGTGTGGATATCTTTGCTTTGAGGGGGACAATACTTCCAAGACAAAATGTCATGGATTTATCACGGCAGATGTCCGGGTGAACGGACTTGGATTCGAGGCCATCGCTAACGTGATGGACTCAAAGGGGTTGATTGGGACGAAGGACACGAGTTTACCCAGGTTCGGCCCCTCAAGTCGAGGTAATAGCCTACGTCCTGCTTATTCTTGTATTGCTTGTTGTATCAATTACAAGGGAGCTAAAGCTTGACCTAGTTCTCGATCACCTGATCTCTAAGTCGCCCTGGGCCTGCCTTTATATAGGAGGTCAGGACCACAGGTCTTTACAATTGTCTAACCGAGTCTCACTGTCTATCTGAGTCTTCCTCTATCTTCTTGTCCAAGCTGTCCCCGAGCGGCTTACACGCCCGGGTCTTCTTCGTCCGGGCCACCTTGCGGCCCACACCTTGAGCCGCTTATCTTCCTGGGCCGTAGACTTTATGGATCACCCTTCGGCCGGCTCACGAGCCATCAATGTGACTCGGAACCTTAATGGCGGGTCATATTGCGGGGTTATATCCCCAACATTAGGCCCCAGGTTGAATTGAGCTTGCTCACTTCATCCCTTTCTTCTGCTCTTCGGCGAGTCACCCGGTGATGACCCGACGTGATGTCACGTAGTCCCTGCGAGAGAGATCCGCTGACGTGCCATCAAATCTTTTATTAAATGGTCAGCCCGAGAATCGAGGCGTCCGCCTTGGTCAAATGGTTTCTGTCGCCTAGATTTTCGCGCATGTCTCGTTCTCCCTTTAAATAAGACCTGTTGCAGGTGAAAACCTTTCCTTCTCCCGCTCGCTCTTCATCTTCTTCCTCTCATCGCCTCCGCTCTAGCGCACTCTGCTCTGGCGCCGTCTTTGCATCATCGTCAACCAGGCCGCTGCATCAACCTGTGTCGTTCCAGTTTTTCTTCCGCGTCCACCGCTCCATCATCGGTAAGACCAAGCTCCTCCTTAGATCCATTGCCACCGTAGTAGGGTTTGCGGAAGCTCTGCCGCCGCCGCTCGGGCTCCGTCCGCACCATCGTCGGTGTACTCCCGACGCCATTGATGCCTTCAATGCGCATCCTTGCTGCACCTCCGCTTATGGGGCGGCCGTGCGCAATGCGCGGATCATCGCAGCTCTATTTTCTTTCTTCTGCTTCGTTTGTTCTTCGCTAGGTCGTGAATAAGAACCTTTTTTCCTGCTTTTGTAGATCCGTAATTGTAGCGGTAGTTTGCGAAACCTGTTTTTAGGACTTGGCCGATTTTCGCTCCTCCTTTCCTTGTTGAACCTCCAGGCCTCTCCGGCTCTCATCAGTCGGACTATGGTATAGTATTTGTAGAGCCCTTAAAATTGTAAGCTGTCACAGATATCTGCTTGCTCTGAACTCGCCGTGTATTTAATTTTGCACAGTCCTTAAGCCGCCAGTATGTCTCGCGCCTCCAACTCATGCAACCGGGTCGGGTCTTGCATCACGGAAGAGTACTTAACGGATTTCGTTGGTGCGGCACTCTTCCTTCCAAGGAGGTCCTTCATTGGCGGGTTCCGAGTGACGAAACACGGCCCTCTCCCCAAAAAGGAGAGGTAGTAGTTTTCTCTGACCATATCGAGCGAGGATTCATGCCACCCAGCTCGAAATTCTTCTGTGATGTTCTTCACCTGCAAATCAAGCCGTCGGTGGGTTTGTTTCGAGAGTTCTTCTATGCCAACCGCCAAACCAAAATGAAAGGCGGTCCAAGTCTAGAGCTTCGCGGTATTTCCATTCAACGGCGCAGAGACATCATCTTTCCGGCTGCGCAGATGCCGAGTCATCCGAAGGATTGGAACAAAACTTGGTTCTACTGCAAGGACACCTCTCCTGAAAATGAGCGCCCATTGCCGGGTTATCGTCCCTCCCGGCTCAGGATAGATTCAGAACTTCCTGGCCGGCTCTCAGCTTCAGAACGTGCCAGGTATGAGCCAGCTCATGTGCAGATCAAGGCACTTATGGCTAATGGCCTGACCGGATTAGATTTGATCCGCTGCTGGATTTCTTGGCGGATTATGCCCTTAAGCCGTAGAAGCCGGCTTATGTGTGAATATGAAGGCAAGTATGACAACTCCTTATGCTTCAGTCAATCAACCCTGACAGAGGATGGCATCACCACTATCATCCAGAGCCTTGTCCATGAAGCCTCCGGTTCATGCAGCGCCATTGGCCTGGCGCCTTTTAGCGTCAACAATCCGGCTCCAGATGTAAGTCAATTTCTTTCCATCTGTCTCTTGGATTTTTGTTTGTACCTTGCTGATCTATTAATCTTCTCCGGTTTATTTTCGCAGGCCGACTCTGATTTCTGGAAGAAGGAGTACGTCCCTCCTCCGAAGAAGCTCAAGAAGAAGGCCTCAGCCAAGAAGCCAAAGAAAGACGCCCCGCGAGAGGAATGGTTCGACCCGCCACCGTCATCCAGCTCAGAGGTAAAATTTTAGTTGTTTGCTTGATATTTTGCCTTCTTGTTTTACCAATGCTTGTTTTACTCACAGGATGATGTGGAGACTAGCGGCGCCAATGCCCTTGAGGTAAACTATGTTTCTTCCGGCTCAGAGTATTTTGTCCCCCCAAAAGCCGCGGTGGGTTACCAGAAAAGTTCCTCTTTCTCATCCTCTCGCTTACCTGGCTCCCGACTTTCTTTTGGAAAAGCAACAACAGGCTGAACGTCGCCAGACCCGAAGCGTCGGCTCCACTGACCTTATGTCCGGCTTGCCGAACTCGCCAGCTTCGAAGAAACGCCCCGCAGAGGTATGTGTTCCTGTTTGATTCATTTCTCTTTATAACCTTGGTGTTGTCTCATCTTTCTTAAATTTCATCTCAGAAATCGCCCTCTTCCGGTGACTCTTCGGCGACCGATCTGCCGCCTCCCATGATCAACCCGCTGTAAGTGTTTTTCTACTATAACATCCAGTTCTTTGTAGGGTAGTAATATCCTTTGGATTCTGATCTTCCTATCTTGCAGTGCTCAAGCCAAGCGACGGAAGACCAACAAGCCCTCCCTCGACCCTGCTACTCAAGAGCCGGAGCAAGAACAACCGGAGGAGCCTCAACCGGATGTAGATCCGGCAATTGCCTCCACTGAGCCAGCTGCTGAAGATATCATCCCGGAGAGCCCTCTAAGGGGTCCTTCGAAACCGCCAAGTCCTGCCAAGACCACTGCAACTCCGGAAGTCGTGATCACCGGTTCTGCTCCTCAGTCTCCTCCGGCTCACGTGCTGACCATGCATAAAGAGTCGGCCGAAACCTCCAAGAAGCTGGACTTCAACTCTTCTTTTGAGAAGATGACAGCCGAAGAACTCCACGCCGGGTATACGAACCGGCTTTCCACCAGCCGAGATCTAGAACTTCGGCTAGTCAACTTGATGAAGATAAAATATGAGGTACTCCTTCTCTTGCTATAACCTTACTTAGCCCCCAAGGGCCGGTTAAATTCTAGCTTAAGAGTTGAAATGGGTCTTTTTTGATCCTCTGTCGAAAATCCGAATCCATTGCACCCAAGGGCTGACTCAAACTTGACAAAGTTGAGTTGGAGCTTTAATGTAGATAGCCTGAAGAACCACTTGTAGCCCCCAAGGGCCGACTCAAACTTGATAACGTTGAGTCGGAGCTTTTATTATAAGTCAATTTGAAGAGCCATATTGTAGCCCCCAAGTTCCAGATTAACTTTGATGAAGATGAGCTGGAACTATATTGATTTCTCGAAGATCAAATATACATTAGCCCCCAAGTGTCAAACATATTGCTTGCAATCTTCTTGAGACTTGTATACCTTTGTCTTTAACCTTCATCATTTGATATGATTTCCATTCTGACGATTTATTCTGTATTTTGATATGTCACAGGAAGCCTTAAATGAAGCCGGGTCACAGTTGATGGACCTGAAGACCAACCTGACAGCTCAACAAGAGGCCCGCAACATCGCCGATGAAAAGTGTCGGTTTCTCTCTGAGGAGCTGGCCACAATCAAAGCCGATTTTGCTGCTCTTAAGGAGTCAGCTGAATCTGAGAAGACTTCTTTGACCCAACGGGCGGATGACGCCGACAAGCGGCTGATAATTGTGGCGGATGAACTCCAAGGCTTGAAGCGCCACATAAGCAAGATGTCAGCCGCCCTCTTTGGTAAGCTTTTGACAACTTTGTGTTTCAAATGGCTACATCTTTACTTAGACTGGTGACTCATTTGAATTGTCTGGTTTATACAGGTCCTAGGAGGCGGCAGTTGGCTTTTGATAGCCTGCTGCCGTTGAAGGCCATCTATACCTTAACTGAGCAGTTGTACTATGGTGCAATCTGCACTATCAAGGCCATGCAATATAAGGATAAAATTCCGGCGACTCTCAAGGGTGTCTTAGAGCTCTTCTCCACCATGTCAAAGCAGATCGCCGAGCTCAAGAAGTCAGCCACCCGCCAAGGGGCCATTGCGGGCATCAGCCGGGCTTTGGCCTTTGCTCCGGGCCTGACAGCTACCGAGATGATGGAGGGCTTCCCTTCAAGAAAAGATGACGACTCGGAGCTTACCGACGCTGACTACAGCCGGTGCATGAAGCAGTCCCGGGTGTTAGCTTCTATCTTGGCAGAGGAGGTTGATCTGTCAACTTATCAAGCAGCTTATGACCCGGAGCAGAAGAGAGTCCGCGGTCCTCTGTATGAGTGCAAAGATTTGACGCCTACTCGGAGTAAGGACCTCTTTGCTCTAGATCATGACCCGTCACCTTATTTCGAAGGTTCTTTTGTGGCTCTACCGAACTGCAATTGGGATTTGGACAACCTCCAGATCAGGGCCACAGAAGAGCCGGCGTAGGATGACCCGTCAGCTAATTAGCTCCCGTTTTAGGAACTTGTATCAGCTTAACCCATCGTGTGACAGCTGAAAAACTTGTCTGAAATTTTGATCTCCTCTAGGAGTGTAATAGCTAGATGAAACTTGTCTGAAACTTGTCATGATGTTTCTATAAGATGATCCGGCTTTTGGCTGCCATTTGTCTCTGTATGCTTTGAATCATTTAGACTTGGCTTGTCATCATAGAACACACCTATAGCTGAGAGTAGGTAAACTGCACCCGGAGGCGGTGACTCCCTTTTGGTGATTGCGACTAGTCTGGTCAACCGGATATGGCATAAAGCCTAGCCGATAAGGCATTTAGAAGATACACCCGGAGGTAATAATATGTCGTAAACACCGGCGGATAAGCATTAGAAGTTGTACCCGAAGGTAAGAAGCCGCTCTTGCCGCGGCTAATTTTCCTTAGCCGGATTTTTATAAGAACAGCTAATAGGCATTAGAAGTTGTACCCGAAGTTAAGAAGCCGCCGTTCACCGCAACTAAGTTACCTTAGATGTTTTTACAAGAACAACTAATAGGCGTTAGAAGCTGTACCCGAAGGTAAGAAGCCGCTGTTCACCACAGCTAATTTACCTTAGCTGTTTTTACATGTGTTAGGCCGGCTAATAGGCATTAGAAGCTGTACCCAAAGGTAAGAAGCCGCCGTTCGCGGGTCATGAGATGTTAGCTACCCGTCAGTAAAAAACCTCTCATAACCGCAACTAAACTGGTTAGCCGGAGATGTCATAAAGCCGGCTGATATGATGTTAGAAGTGATACCCGTCGATAAGAAGCCCCCCTCAGAAATACGGCGTGACCCGCCGACGGATAGGCGTTAGAAGTTGTACCCGAAGGTAAGAAGCCGCCCTCGCCACGACTAATTTACCTTAGTCGGTTTTTTTGTGGCAAAATGCCGGCATAATAGGTGTCTACCACCGTTCAGCAATACGATGCAAAGCGCCAGCGGATAGACGTTAGAAGCTGTACCGACTAAAGGTAGGAAGCCGCCCTCGCCGCGACTCATTTTTCTGAGCCGGATTTTGTGGCATAACGCCTGGCTAATAGGCATCTACTGCTGTTCGGCGACCTGAGTTGATGTATCAACCGGAATATTGTTTAATCTTCTCTCATACGAGGATATGTGAAACAGCAGAGGCTTCTCTGTTTATTTATATAAATGTGATATGCACAATGATGGTGTACAATGGTAGGTCTTCACACCCTTAGGTGAAATAAGGCCGGAGATGCGCGATGTTCCATGGCCGACGGGTCTCCTGACCTGTCGTACCTGAGTCGTCTCGGATATCGATGAGGTAATATGCCCCATTGTTGAGATTTCTGCTGACCACAAAGGGTCCTTCCCATGGTGGTGATAGCTTATGCATATTTGTCTGGTCTTGATTCAGCCGGAGTACCAGGTCGCCCTCCTGGAATGTCCGGGTCTTGACCCTGCGGCTGTGATAGCGGCGCAGGTCTTCTTGATAAATTGCCGATTGGGCCACTACTAACTCTCGCGGCTCTTCCAGAGCATCCAATGCGTCTTGACGTGCCGTCTTATTGTCCGCCTCAACGTAAGCCACCACCCTTGGCGAGTCATGCCCATTGTCACTGGGCAAAACTGCCTTGGCCCTGTACACCATAAAGAATGGCGTGAAACCCGTAGAACTGTTAGGGGTGGTCCTGATGCTCCATAAGACAGAGGGTAATTCTTCTACCCAACACCCGAGCGTTTGCTGCAAATGAACCATAAGCCACCGGTTAATCCCTCTTAAAATTTTCTGATTGGCGCGCTCCGCCTGACCATTGGACTATGGATGTGCCACGGCTGAAATATCAAGACATATATGCTCTTTGTCACAAAATTTCTTCATAGCCCCCTTGGATAGATTTGTACCATTGTCAGTAATGATGCCATGCGGGTAACCAGAACAGTAGATCAGCTTCTTAATAAATAGAACCGATATAGCCGCATCACATTTGCTGGCCGGCTCTGCCTCTACCCACTTGGTAAATTTGTCAACCGCCACCAGGAGGTGTGTTTTCTTGTCCTCGGATATCTTGAAGGACCCTACCATGTCCAGCCCCCAGACCGCAAACGGCCAAGTGATTGGTATCATCCTTAGTTCATGAGCCGGAACATGAGCACGCCGGCCAAATTTCTGTCAGCGGTCGCACGTGCGGACTAAATCCTCTGCATCCTTGTGAGCCGTTAACCAGAAGAACCCGTGCTGGAAAGCCTTGGCCACCAAAGATTTTGAGCCTGCATGGCGTCCACAATCACCAGCATGAATTTCATTCAAGATCTACCGGCCCTCCTCTGGTGAAACACAACGTTGAAAAACCCCTGTTACACTGCATTTATGCAACTCACCATTAACTATCGTCATGGACTTAGAGCGCCGGGTTATCTCTCTGGCCAGGTCTTTATCCTCAGGTAACTCGCCCCAGGTCAAATAGGCCAAATAAGAGATCGTCCAATCGGAGGTAGCATGCAGAGCCGCCACCAATTCTGCCTCCGGGTCAGGAACAACCAAATCTTCCTCTGAAGGTATCGTGATAGTCGGATGGTTTAAGACGTCCAGAAAGACATTAGGCGGCATCGGCTTACATTGGGAACCTAGCCATGATAAAGCATCATCCGCCTCGTTCTTGTGACGATCAATGTGATCTACCTGATACCCTTTGAAGTGACCCGCAATAATATCAATCGCGTGCCTATAAGCCGCCATCTATGGGTCTTTGGAGTCCCAAGTGCCAGAAACTTGCTGAGCCACTAGATCTAAGTCGCCCAAACACCTGACCCGGCTCAAATTCATCTCCTTGGCTAATCTAAGACCATGAAGGAAAGCCTCGTACTCAGCCGCATTGTTAGTGCAGGGGAACATCAGCCGGAGCACATAACAAAACTTATCACCCTTGGGGGATGTCAGAACAACCCTCGCTCCGGACCCCTCTAACTGCTTGGATCCATCAAAGTGTATAGTCCAGTATGTGTTGTCCGGCTTTTCTTTGGGAGCTTGACACTCTGTCCAATCATTTATGAAATCCACCAAGGCTTGGGATTTGATTGCCGTGCAAGGCACATATTTTATATTGAGGGATCCCAACTCCAATGCCCACTTAGCAATCCTTCCAGTGGCTTCTCTGTTCTGGATTATGTCCCCCAACGGAGCAGAACTGACCACAGTTATTTGATGCCCTAGAAAGTAGTGCTTTAACTTGCGGTTCGCCATAAAAATCCCGTATACCAGCTTCTACCAATGCGAATATCTTTGCTTAGATTCTGCTAGGACCTCACTGATATAATAAACCGGCCTTTGTACGGGATATTCCTTTCCAGCCTCTTGGCGCTCAACCACAATTGCAACGCTTACTGCCCGGCTATTAGCCGCCACATAAAGGAGCAATGGTTCTTTCTCAGCTGGAGCAGCTAACACTGGCGGCTCAGTCAGTTGTTTCTTAAGCACCTCAATTGCTTCACCCACCGCTTTGCTCCAGACAAACTTGTCTGTCTTCTTCATCATCTGATATAAAGGAATAACCTTCTCTCCAAGGCGGCTTATGAATCGGCTCAATGCAGCAATCCGCCCTGTCAGGCGCTGAATGATTAATGCATGCCGGCTCTCCTAGAGAAGTAATAGCCTTGATTTTATCCGGGTTAGCCTCGATGCCACGCTCAGAGACCAAGAAACCCAAAAGCTTTCCTGCTGGAACCCCAAAGACACACTTGGTCGGGTTAAGCATCATCTTGTAGACCCAGAGATTGTCAAAGGTTTCCTTTAGGTCCTCCAAAAGAGTCTCCTTCTTTCTGGATTTGACTACAATGTCGTCCACGTAAGCATGAACATTACGGCCAATTTGACCGTGAAGGCAGTTCTGTACGCACCGTTGATAAGTCGCCTGGGCACTCTTGAGCCCGAAAGGCATAGAGACATAACAGAACGCCCCAAAGGGTGTAATGAACGCCGTCTTCTCCTGGTCTTTCACTGCCATCTTGATCTAATGATAACCGGAATAAGCATCCAGGAAGCATAAGCTTTCACATCCTGCTGTAGCATCAATGATCTCATCAATACGCGGGAGGGCAAAGGATCAGCCAAACAAGACTTGTTAAGGTCCGTGTAATCCACACACATACGCCATGTGCCGTTCTTTTTGAGCACCAGCACAGGGTTAGCCAACCATTCCGGGTGAAAAATTTCAACAATAAAACCCGCAGCCAAGAGCCGGGCAACTTCTTCCCCAATAGCCTTGCGTCTCTCCTCATTGAACCGCCGCAGAAATTGTTTGATCGGCTTAATCTTTGGATCCACATTAAGGTTGTGCTCAGTGAATTCTCTCGGTACACTTGGCATGTCAGAGGGCTTCCATGCAAAGATGTCCCGATTCTCACGGATGAATTCGATGAGCGCGCTTTCCTATTTGGGATCCATATGAGCTCCAATGATGAACTGCTCAGATGAGTCGCCCGGATTGAAATCTACTGCTTCGGTATCATCTGCTGAAAACTTAAGGGGCGGCTCTACCTCCGTGGTGGGCTTTTTAGGGGGGTCATAGCCTCCGGATCAACATTCTCCTTATAAAACTTAAGCTCTTCCTCGGTGCAACTGGACTCTACGTAAGCCGCATCTCCTGGGCGCAACTGGCCGCTGGACTTTATAGGTTTTGCCCTCCTCTTCTCACTCAACGGTCAGCAATGTACTGACGACCTAATTTGTGGCCGTGATGTATAGGAGCAAGGGCTCTTTGCTGGAAGGAGTGGCAAGCACTGACTGGGTGGAGAGCAGGGCTTTGAGCTCTACAAATGCTGCTTCGGCTTTGGGAGTCCAGTCGAACGTGTTGGACTTCTTCATCAACTATTATAAGGGAAGAGCCTTGTCACCAAGACGAGAAATGAATTGACTCAATGCTGCCAAGCAACCTGTGAGCTTCTGAACGTCGTGCACTCGCACGGGAGTCTTCATATGGGTAATGGCGCTGATCTTCTCGGGATTGACATCAATTCCTCGCTCGGAAACGAGAAAACCGAGCAACTTGCCGCCAGGGACACCGAAGGTACATTTGGTCGGATTCAGTTTTATGTCGAATCGCCTCAGATTGGCGAATGTCTCGGCCAAGTCAGCCAGCAAGTTGGAACCTTTGCGGGACTTGACCACTATATTGTCCATGTACGCCTCGACATTCCGAGGGATCTGGTCAAGTAAACATTTCTGAATCATGCGGATAAAAGTAGCACTGACATTCTTAAGACCAAAAGGCATGGTGATGTAGCAAAAGCACCCGAATGGGGTGACGAAGGTTGTCTTTATTTCGTCCGGGCCATACAGACGGATCTGAAGTTAGCCAGAATAAGCGTCCAAAAACGATAAACGCTGGCACCCCGCTATCGAGTCAACAATTTGATTTATGCGAGGGAGCGGAAAATGGTCTTTTGGGCACACCTTATTGAGATGTTTGAAGTCAATGCACATGCGCAACGACTTATCCTTCTTTGGCACCATCACAACATTCGAGAGCCACTCGGAGTGGTAAATCTCCCGAATGAACTTGGCTTGCAAGAGACAGGCCACTTCTTCTCCGATGCCTTGCGCTTCTCCGCCATTGATCGATGCAAATGCTCCCTAATGGGCTTGGCTTTCGGATCCACTCGCAGACGGTGCTCAACCATCTCCCTGGGAATCCCCGGCATGTCAGAAGGCTTCCATGCAAAGATATCCCAGTTCTCACGGAGGAACTGGATGAGCTCGGCTTCCTATTTACTGTCGAGTGTTGTTGAGATATTCGTCGGGGCAGCAGTTGGATCCGCCGGGTGGATGTGCACCTTCTTCACTTCCCCTGCCAACTGAAATGCCGACTCGGAAGCCGACTTCTTTGCGCGGAGCAAATCAACAGGGTCAATGGTTTTCTTGTATTCCTCCAGCTCGACCATGGCCATCTGTTGATCGGCGATCTTGGAGCCTTGCTGGAGACACTCTTCGGCCCGCTGTCGATTGCCAGTGACCGTGATCACGCCCTTAGGGCCTGGCATTTTCAACTTGAGATACACATAACATGGTCGGGCCATGAAACGTGCATAAGTGGGTCGACCCAAAATGGCATGGTAAGCACTCTTGAAATCCACGACTTCAAATGTTAACTTTTTGTTTCGGAAATTTTTGTCATTCCCGAATGTCACATCCAATGCTATCCGGCCGAGTGACTTGGCCTCCTTTCCTGGGATGACCCCGTGAAACTGCATGCAGCTCTCGCTCAGATGGGACATCGGAATGCCCATCCCTTTTAGGGTATCCGCATAAAGAATGTTCAGGCCGCTGCCGCCGTCCATGAGGACCTTTCTGAGTCGAGTCCCCTACACCACCGAATCAACTACCAAAGTCTGTCGACCGGGAGTGGCCGCACGAGCAGGATGGTCCGTCTGGTCGAATGTGATAGCATATTGGGACCGTTTGAGGTAGGTGGGGTGTCTAGCACAGCCATGTTGATTTCTCTATTGATGACTTTCAGATGACTCTTGCTCTCGACATCAGCAAAGATCACCAGTGTAGCAGTGACATCCAGGAATGTTTCCTTTTCCTCATCTTCATCTCCCTTTTTAGGAGATTTCTCACTCGACTGGTCTCCCTTGAATTGCTGGATAAGGGTTCGACACTGTCGAGTGGTGTGCTTGGGCAAAATCAGGTTGCCTTCTGCGTCTTTCCTCGTGTGAATCACACACGGCTGATCCATGATATCAGTTCCTGACTGACCTTTCCACTTCTGGGGTGCATAATGAGCCTTGGCTTTGCCCTTGTTCTTTGACTGAGTCGGCAGTGCCGCTGCGTCTGCTGGAGCCGGGTCTTCAGCCTTCCGCTTCTATTTCCGATTGTTGCCGCCGCCAGACTCATTGGCGATAGCTCTTCCTTTGCCGCTACCGAGGCAGTGTTCTTCCTCTCCATTGGCGTACCGGCTGGCAATTTCCCTCATCTTGCCGAGTGAAATATCACTAGTGCGCCCGAACTTCAGGTACAACTCCCTGTATCTCACACCGGCCTTGAAAGCACAAACACCCTGGTGTTCCGACACATTCTCCACCATATGAGGCAGGGTGGACCATCGCTGAATATAATCCCTTAAGGTTTCATTGGGCTTCTGGATGTAGTGCTGTAAGTCGATCAGACCTGTCGAGCGCTTGCAAGTGCCCTCAAAGGTCCGGACAAACACTCGGGCAAGATCTTCCCAACAATGTATGTTGGTAGGAGCCAAACGATTCAACCAAGCTCGAGCTGAACCATCCAACATGAGGGTAGGTGCTTCATTGCAACATTGTCATTTCCACCGCCAATCTGCACAGCCACTCGGTAATCATCTAACCAAGTCTCTAGCTTTGTTTCACCAGAAAACTTTCCGATCCCCGCCGCCATTCTGAAGTTGGGGGGAATCTCTGCAGAACGTATAGCTCTGCTGAAACACTCACGACCAGGCACCATAGCTGAACTTCCACTCGGTACATCTCTGTCGTGTCCTTCTCTATAGGCTCTGCTCTTGTCAATACGCTTATGAACAAGGTAGGCGCGGGCATCAAAGTCCGCGCCCCGCTCATCACCGAAGGAGTGCCTGTCGTCCTAGCACCAGGGCGCGTATGGACCACTCCACGGAGGAGCGGACACTGGACTGTGGTCCTCACGGTGATGCTGATCTCTGTCTTGCTCTATACAGAAACCGCCGCCTCGATGATGTAAGGGCAATCCAGGGCTGTGTGCCGACTGAACGGTCTTTGCTTTGGGCGAATTGCCATGTATCCTGTTACGGGACTGAGAAACTACTGAATTCTGACGCTGCGCTGCATCCAACAGTGCTCTGATCTACAGCAGCCCTCTTCCAGCCTCTGACTGGGACGACTGAATGGAATCTGCTATCCTAGCAGCAGCAGCTACATTTAACACAAGAGTTAGGTATACCTCAACGTCGTTGTCAGAACCAGTCGGAAACAATTGTCGATGACGTCGACTGGGGCGTGGCGGGCGCTGGCGAGCGCACTCGTCAATCTCTGCCTGGAGCTCTTCCAGATGAATGCGCGTGGCCTCCAAAGCTTGGACTTCGGTAGTGGCGCCGACGATGGGATTATGAAGAACCTCCTCGTCACGACGCGACTGCTCTTTCGACGGACCTCCAGCCTTGCGCTTGCCACGGCCGATGCCAGGTGGTGAACTCTGATGAGAGCCCGCCATCAAGACCTCTGCCTAGGATCGCAGATTTCTTACTCGGAAGGCACGTCGAACGGATAGCAATCTGACTCGAACACACCGTGAAGGGACTCGGCGGGCTCGAGCGCTGCACTCTGCGGAGAAGTTTGACGCGCTGCCGTGTGCTCGACCCAACACCACAGTCGTGATCGGCCAGACTGCTTGCAACTATGAACGGCGAGAGGTGTCGACGCTTAAGGAGTCGATGGCTGTCGCAGCAACACGCCATAGGGACTCGCATGGAAGTGCGCGACCCCGCGGACCGGGAGCGCCTTGACATCGAGGGGCACTTCCTGGAGCCATGCCGAATCGTCGGCGATGAAGGTGAGGGCTCCGAAACAGATCTCGTGGCTCAGAGCAAAAACACCGCCGGAAGACATATCGAAGGATGAAGAATGCAACCTCGCCGGAAGTCGCTTAGACGCCTGCCCCATGGTGGGTGCCAACTATCGTGGGAACGAGCCTGACAGTAGATGGTAGGGGTACGAAGGGAGAGGGCTGAGTCCTAGCTACGGCGAGGGTGTACACACGGATGTATGAGTTCAGGCCCCTCTCATGGAGGTAATAGCCCTATGTCTCAGTGCTCATGAGCTTATGTCGTGTGGAATATTGAGATTACAATGGTTCCCCACCCTTGTGCAGGAGGAGAGGGGCGGCTTATAAAGAGTTCGCTGCCCCTCATAATTATCCCGCATCTAAGGTCCTGGTCGTGGGGTTTAAAGTCTGCCGTTATAGGTAACATACGTAATAAAAACTACTAATGACCATTGAACGAGCGTCTGCCCGTCGGGCTCTTGATGATGGTTCCTGGTTTTCTGGCGTCCAGTGAAAGTGAGGTCTTTCGAGTGACACGCGACTGCCGAGTGAGAGTGGGAGTCTCCGAGTGGATTACTGTGGAGTGACTTTGAATGTCTCCAGGGATCCACTCAGATGTTCATGCTTGATCTTCAAGTCCTCCCATGTGGTGTACTTAGGTAGGGTATGCGGGCCTTGCCTAGGACCCTACCCTAGGTACATATCCTCGTCAGTGATCGAACGGACGAGGTCCAACCCACCCTAGTCCATACCCTATATAACCACCCCATGGAGAGAGCCCCCCTCACTCTCTAGGGTTTCCCCCATTTAAAATTGCAGCCACCCCTAGAAAACTCCACCTTCTAGCCCCACATCCCTCCAATCCTGAAATACACTCCTCCCCTCCATGTTCTAACCAAAAATCCAACAATAGGGCCCAAAATTCGTCCCTGCATCCTGCTGGACATTGTCCGTGGCCAACCCAGACATGTCCGACCAATCTCAGAGTCAGCCCGAGCCGCCCATAGCGCGCCCCGTGCCTCCAGTCGCGCCACCCCTTCCGACCCCGCCTCCGCGCCCTTCGTCGAGCCGCCACTGTCGTCGGTGACCATCGCAGGTCGAGACCCCATGCCCTCCCCTCTCCTTCCTCTCCTCTCCCTCCTCTAATATCTCTCTCCTTCTCTGCTCGCAGGAGCAGCCCCACCATGGAGAATCGTCGAATCCCGTGCCTCTGCTGCCGGAGATGGGTGCCAGGTCCTAGATCTGCCCGGATCTGGTCCAGCCCTGCCGGATCTGCCCTCCGCCGCCACCTCCCGTCGGTCGCGGCCCCTCGCGGTTGGACGCGCCACCTCCAGTCCTCCTGTCGTGCAGGCGCACGAGAACCGGGACGACCGCCTATCCCAGCCGCATGGGCCGCCACCGCTCGGCCTGGGCCAGCCTCCCGAAGGCCCAGCCGGCCATCGCCTCGCCCCAGCCGGCCTCCCCCAGCCCTGCGTAATGGGCTTGGCCCACTATGGTAAGCCCTCGAGCCCACCGCCCTGCATATTAAGTTGCGCCTTGTGCGCTCGGTAGCTAGAGTGCACCCATGTATCTCTGTTGGGCCAATCAGATTCGGCCCGTAGACCTTTTTTTAAATCTACGACTTTGTCAATTAACGAGTGAATAATAAAATTGCAGAAAAAAACCCGTTCTCATGCATTTAATAACTCGAGATCCATGCATCACATGTAAAAACTTTATACATGAAAATGATTAGAATTTCATGTATATTCAAAATATTCAACTCTCACATATGTTTAAAATGTTTAAACTTGATGTTTGATGTAAATTGCATAAATGCCATGTAAAATGATTTATATCATAACTAATTAACCGTAGCTCCGTTGAAAATGTTTTACATATGTAACTTGACTAGAAAAACATGTAGAATCTCATGCCACACTTTATTTCCATGTTTAAAAAATATAAAACATGTTCAGTACAGATCTGGACATAATTCATAATATTCATGTGAGGTCATTTTGGAAATGCTATATGTTGCTTCCGGCCTCATTTAAAATGTCGAGATGATATAGTTGTTCATGCTTTACCTCTTGCCATGTTTAACAACATTTAATATTGCTGAGTACCTAAACGGGAGTGAACTAAATAATTTGAACGTGGAGTTTCATCAATATGCAACTCATTTTGAACCTCACTTAATATGTAGTAGTTGTTTGTTGTGCTTACCATGCCATGCCTTGCGTTGCATATTAAACCGGACATGCATCATATTTGTTTGTGCATCATGTCATGCATATGTTGTGGTGTATCTTGTGTTGATTTATGATTCCGGATTGTTCTTCTAGAAAGTGTTCCGAAAGTGTTTGGAGTGTGAGGATTCGTTCGACTACGTTGGATCGTCTTCTTCATGGACTCGTTCTTCTTCCTAGCGGGATCTCAGGCAACCTGACACATTTCTATGGATACCACTACTACCATTGCTATGCTAGTTGTCCCGCTTTTATCGTTATGTCTCGTTACCTACCACTTGTATGTCAAGCCTCCCAACATTGCCATTAAAAGCCTCTAACCCTCCACCTTCCTAGCAAACCATTGTTTGGCTATTCACCGCTTTCTCAAACCTTCTTTAGCATTTCTAGCTGCAGATGCAATTGCTTCCATGTGTCAACATGGACATTCTTTTGTTATATCACAACATTATTGCTATTTAATTTAATGCACATATATACATGGTAAAAGATGGAAGGCTTGGCCTTTTGCTCGGTGTTTTGTTCCACTTTTGCCGCCCCTAGTTACTTGTGTACCAGTGTTATGTTCCATATTGAGCGCTCCTCTGGTCACCTGGGGTCTCAGCCAACCCGACGTCTTGCCCATTTGCCCGTACCATGAGAATGAGATACGCGGCTCCTATCGGGTTTAGTTGGTACGCCGGGCGGCCTTGCTGGATTTGTTTTACCGTTCTCAAACGTCTTGAGTGAGGAAATCTGATTTTTCTTCGGGCTATCTTGAGGTGTTAGATTTCCTTTGGAATTGCCTAGGATGATCACGAGATCCATGGTTGAGGTTATTCCCATGGCGTGTGGTTAATTTGTGATGGATGAGTTGGAGCACCCCTGTAGGGTTAAATCTTTCGGAAAGCCATGCCGGCGGTTATGTGGCAAACTTGGAAACTTTGTTTAACACCCGGTCATAGCAAACTTGAAGTAAACTCTAATAAAATACACCAACCATGTGCGTAACCGTGACTGTGTCTTATCGCGAGTCCTTATCCAAGAGAGAACAGAGTGGGGTTATGTTTGACGTAAGTGGATGTTCAGGATCAGTTAGTGATCATTACTAGCTCACATACATTATGCGTAGACCTCCATACTTTACTTTCTGTATTCATAAGTTAGCCACTCAAACAAATGCTTAGTCGCTTGGTGCAGCCTCACAAGTTAACCATACCTCACCCATTAAGCTTTAATAGTCTTGATACCCTTGGAAATGAGATTGCTGAGTCCCTGTGGCTCACAAATTACTACAACAACAGTTCCAGGTACAGGTAATGCGATGATTTGACATGAGCATGATGCTTGTTTGATTTCGAGTTCTTATTCTTCTTCATCGATCTAGGATGGGTTCCAGGCGATAGCCTGGGATAGCAAGGATGGATGTCATTTTATCGTTTGGTTTCGTCCATAGACGGACCTTGCTCTTTATGTATGATGTTTGAATATGTTGTTGTATTGATGTGATATTGATGTAAGCCAATTCCACATACTCATCTCTTATGTAAATGTACTTGTAATGATATCCATTCTTGAAACATGACGAGATGCGATTCTATCCCTGTCGAGGCCCTTGTGCCAAAATAAGGATAGGATCGCACCTTGGGCGTGATAGCGCAGCCAGGGGGCGTGCCTACCAGGCTTGTGGCGCCCTGGCACCTCCCCTGACATGCACTCCAATCTTAGATGACTTGTTTCCTTCCAAAAAAATTCCTTCCGAAGGTTTTATTCCGTTTGGACTCCATTTAATATTCCACATATGCAAAACTCAAAAACAAGGAAAAAACAAAAACTGGCACTTGGCTCTAGATTAATAGGTTAGTCACAAAAGTAATATAAAATAGCATATTAATGCATTTAAAACATCCAAAGCAGATAATATAATAGCATGCTATCATAAAAAATATAGATACGTTGGAGACGTATCACTAGTCGGTGCCTGATCTGGCTCGGTTTTGTTCCCCACCACTACTGTTGCGGTAGAGCCAAGGCTGGTATCCATCCTGTCTATCGGGGGAGTACCCTCTAGATCCGTAGATGGATCTCACACGGCCTGTTCTATAATCTAGGTCATGTCACAGGTCATACCTGTCCCCAGGCTCTATTGGCTCTTTCCCCCTTCTGTGGGGTGTCACCGGCCTATAACCGGCGTCGTCAGCATCCTATCTCATCCTTGAGGAGGGCGGTCCGGCTGGTTGTATGGAGTGTGCTTGGGAGATGGTGTATTAGGGACCTCGTCGTCGAACAGCGGCAGCAGCCGTCGGCGTGGATAACTCTTGGGTTGGTCCAATAGACCGGTACCGTACCCTTCCTTGGCTGATAGGACCCTCGTCCATCTATCATTGAGGGTATCCTGTTTGGCCTTAAGATGTCGTTCTTTTGCCTTTAGGCTTCAGGCAATGGCTATAAGCTGTTGCCTAAACTGTTCCTGATCATTAAGGTTTTCGGGGACGATGAAGTCTTCGACTTCCAGCATAACATCCTCCTCGACAAGGGGGAGGTAGTTATCATCCTCAGAATAGTTTAGATCCTCGGGGTCGCGCTGATCTTCTGGCCTCTCCTAGTCCTCTAGCGGAAACTCGGGGATATTGGTATCGCTGAGGTCTTCAGGGGTGTCATTTTCCTCGGTGTAAGCAATGGCTCCCCTTCCCTTTTTTGCCTTTGATCATTTGCGCAGTTTTCGACGCCTTGATGGTGGTTCACCTGATTTATCGCCATTCTTTTCAGGTGTGTGCTCGCCTTTATCGACTGGAGTATCCACCATGTAGACGTCGTAGGTGGAGGTGATAGTCCATCGCCCGGTGTTGATGGGGGCGGGAGCGGAATCCTCTTCATCCATGTCTTCTGCCTCCTCGGAGGCGTAGCCCAACATATCAGTTAAGTCTTCGACAGTGGCTACTAAGTGGGTGGCGGGTGGGATGAAAAATTCCTCCTGACCCGTCTTCAGACCAATCTGAGTGTGGATCGGGGTTGGGTCATCAGTGATTTTCATCGATAGGAGCTGATCAGGTTAATCTGCTCAGAACTGTCGGAGTTAACCTCTGATGCGTCCGCACAAAGGGTGTATTCGGCAGGAGCTGACCCCCGACCATCCGATACTATGGCCAGATCCGAATTAAAGCCAGATCACCGTCGGGGTTAGTACCGTGGGCGGTGTCGAGAGCGGAATCCGAAGTCAAGGCCGCGGAGTCCTCGGGCACGTCAGAGGAGATTGCGAGCTCGGTGAGCAAAAGATCGCATCAAGAGTCTACAGAGAACTCTAGGTTCCCAAATCTGACCTATTGATTAGGAGCGAAACTCCCGACTCGGCCAAGACGGCAGGTCGGGTTAGCGTGCAGCACAATGCTGCCGAAAGCGAGGATCTATCCGGGGACAAAAGAGTCCATGTTACGGACTTCTTCACTAATGACTAAGCGGACCATCGATTCCTTTGGTGATCATAGCAGAACTCTCAATGAAAACCCCAATGTCGGTGTCAAAACCGGCGGATCTTGGGTAGGGGGTCCCAAGATGTGAGTCTAAGATCCATGGTAACAGGGGACGAAGGAGACGATGTTTTTACCTAGGTTTGGGCCCTCCTATGGAGGTAAAACCCTGCGTCCTGCTCGATTATATTGATGTGTATGAAGGTTAAAGAGTTTATGTACCATGAGATCAAATAGCTAAAACCCTAGATGAGTTTCTCTTCCCTACAATCTAAAACCCTCTCGATTTATATAGATACCGGGGGGTATTGATGACCCACAAGTATAGGGGAGCTATCGTAGTACTTTCGATAAGTAAGAGTGTCGAACCCAACGAGGAGCAAAAGGAAATGACAAGCGGTTCTCAGTAAGGTATTCCCTGCAAGCACTGAAATTATCGGTAACAGATAGTTTTGTGCTAAGATAATTCATAACGGGTAGGAAATAACAATTGTAACAAAGGTGCAGCAAGGTGGCCCAATCGTTTTTATAGCCAAGGACAAGCCTAGACAAACTCTTATATAAAGCAAGGCACTCCCGAGGACACATGGGAATTTCTCTCAAGCTAGTTTTCATCATGCTCAGATGATTAGCGTTCGTTACTTTGATAATTTAATATGTGTGTTGACCGGTGCTTGGGTGCTGCCCGTACTTTGACAAGCCTCCAAGTTATGATTAACCCTCTTGCAAGCATTCGTAAGTACGAAAGAATAATTAAGATAAATCTAACCATAGCATGAAACATGTGGATCCAAATCAGCCCCTTATGAAGCAACGCATAAACTAGGGTTTAAGCTTGTGTCACTCTAGCAACCCATCATCTACTTATTACTTCCCAATGCCTTCCTCTAGGCCCAAACAATGGTGAAGTGTCATGTAGTCGACGTTCACATGACACCACTAGAGGAGAGACAACATACATCTCATCAAAATATCTAACGAATACCAAATTCACATGATTACTTATAACAAGACTTATCCCATGTCCCCGGGAACAAACGTAACTACTCACAAAGCATATTCATGTTCATAATCAGAGGAGTACTAATGATGATCAAGGATGTGAACAAATGATCTTCCACCAAGTAAACCAACTAGCATCATCTACAAGGGGTAATCAACACTACTAGCAACCCACACGTACCAATCTAAGGTTTTGAGACAAAGATCGGATACAAGAGATGAACTAGGGTTTGGAGAGGAGATGGTGCTGATGAAGATGTTGATGGAGATTGACTCCCTCTCGATGAGAGGATCGTCGGTGATGATGATGGCTTCGATTTCCCCCTCCGGGAGGGAAGTTTCCCTAGCAAGATCGCCCTGTTGGAGCTCTAGATTGGTTCTGCCCAAGTTCCGCCTCGAGATGGCGGCACTTCATCCCGAAAGCTCTGTTCTGATTTTTCCAAGTCGAAACCCTCAATACATCAAAAGATGGGCATCGGAGGGCTGCCAGGTGGGCAACAAGCCTTAGGGGGCATGCCTAGGGGGGTAGGGCGCGCCATGTAGGCTTGTGGTTGCCTGGTGGTCCCCCTGATGTACTTCCTTTGCCCAATATTTTTTATATATTCCAAATTAATTCTCTGTAGATTTATAGGACTTTCGGAGTTGTGCATAATAGGTATCTTAGATTTGCTCCTTTTCTAGTCCAGAACTCTAGCTGTCGGCATTCTCCCTCTTCATGTAAACCTTGTAAGATAAGAGAGGAAAGGCAAAAGTATTGTACAAAAATGTGTAGTAACAACCCATAATGCAATAAATATCAATATAAAATCATGATGCAAAATGGACGTCTCAACTCCCACAAGCTTAGACCTCGCTTGTCCTCAAGCGAAAGCCGAAATCGATAAATATGCCTACATGTTTAGAGGTAGAGGTGTCGATAAAATAAAATACAGGCATGAAGGCATCATGATCATCTTTAGAACAGGAACATATATTGACATATAATTTCTTATAATAAAGTAACAATTCATTCACAATGGTAAAGTACGAATCAAAAACTCTATTGAGAACCTACAAACTACGATCTCGGTCATTGAAGCAATTCCAATTTATCATAACGTAGGAAAGAGTCAATATAAGAGCTTGTAAAGCAAATCCATATACTCAATCATCTTTTAGTCTTTCACAATTGCTAACACTCATGAGGTACCTATGAGGTCAAAGCTTCAATCAGACACAGAGGAAGATAGGGGCTTATAGTGTTGCCTCCCAACTATTTACCTCAAGGGTAATGTCAACAGTAATAACTCATGCTCGTCCACATCCGAGTGGATATATGTGCCTAGATCATTCCCCAACACATGATGCTTGCCAAAAGATAAAGGTAAACTAGAAAAAGTGATGGAGATCACCACGACTCTTGCATAAAGGTAAGTACTAGAAAATAAAAGTAACATATAGTCCCTTCGCGGAGGGAAGTAGAGGTTGTCATGCGCTTTTATAGTTGGATGCGCAATCCCTTAATGCAAAAGAACGTCACTTTACATTGCCCCTTGTGATACAGAACTTTATTATGTAATCCGTCGCTTTTATTTCTTCCCTATGACAAGTTCGTATAAATTTTATTTTCCTCACACTAATAGATCACACATATTTAGAGAGCAATTTTTTATTTCTTGCACCGATGACAACTTACTTGAAGGATATTATTCAATCCTTAGGTAGGTATGGTGGACTCTCATGGCAAAACTGGGTTAAGGGTGTTTGGATGCACAAGTAGTATCTCTACTTGGTGCGGAAGTTTTTGCTGATATGAGGTGGAAGCAAGCGACACATGTTGAGGGATCTATAACAACATAACTTCTATTCAAAAATAAGCAAACATAACTGTTATGTTGTCTCCCTTGTCCAACATCAACTTCTTAACATATAATTTTAGTGCTCACAATCATAAAAGATGTCCAAGATAATATAACCTCGCTTTCTTTATTACTTCCCTTTCATTGCCCCAATGACCAACACCTATGTTTGTCAACCCACAATAGGTTTCAATCGATATACTTCTTATATGTGAAGTCATCACTCCCCATAAGATCATCATATATACTCTTTGCTTTTATTCTATACTTCTTTCTACTTCATCTTTCTCAAGACAAAGATCATACCAAATAGCAAAGCCCTCAACTCAAAAGTACTTTTTATTATATAACTCACAGACTTGTTTAAATAGGAGGAATTATAAAGCAAAAAATAAAAACTAGATACATGAAAACTTTATTATACTAGATCAATATATAACCAAAAGGATTGAACTAATAAAAGATGATAAAAATAAAAATAAAAATAAATAAAAGATGTGATGGTGATACGATACCGGGGCACCTCGCCCAAGCTTGGCTCAAGCCAAGGGGAGTGCCCATACCCATGTGTTTAGTTGTCTTGCTTCGGAAGTGGTGATGTTGGAGTTGTTGATGAGGTTGGAAGCTTGTCCTCCGTCTTCCAAAGGCTCACCATCGTAAAAGGACGAACGAGTCTCCGGAATCCTCAAATCTGCAGCCAAACTCATTCTCTTAAATCTGTATTCATACTCACAGTTTTGGTTTTGCAGGTCATAGATCTAGACTTGGAGGTGGTCGATTTTCTCATAAAGCTTGAAGATGTGCTCCCCGATTTCCTTAGCATCCAGCTTGTGCTTGTTGGTAAACTCCGTGATCATCATGTGATTGGCATTGAGTCCTCTTTCCACCATCACTTGGCACTTGAAGACCTGTTGCTCCATTGCTTCGAGCCTTGTCTCCATGCTTCCGGTCCTCTTTGGCCCCTCAACATCATGGATGTGCAGCACCCCCTCACGCATCTCAATGGTTCGAGGGTGTTGCAGCACCTCCGCAAGGCAGGGGTTGATGACCTTCTTGGAGAACTTGTCCTTTGAAACACTTGGGGACGTCATGTTGTTCTAAAGTTTCTGCAATTCAAAGAGAAAATAGGAGGTATTGTCGTGATAGAAGAGTCAAAACCTTTGGGAGATTATATAATGAATTTTTATCGACCCGAAGGAGTATAACACAAGAAAACGGAGTCCGGATGGCACACGAGGTGTCCACAAGCCCAAGGGGCACGCCCAGGGGGGTAGGGCGCGCCCTGCAGGCTTGTCGCCTTCTCGTGCACTATTCGGACTAATATAAATTTTCCTAATTTTTTAAATATTCCAAAACAGATAAAAATTTTCATTAAAAACGTTTTGGAGTCTTTTTACTTACCGTACCACACACCTATTCCTTTTCGGTGTCTGAAACGTTCTGGTAAGTGTCCTTAATGTACTCCTCCGGAGTTATGGTATTGATGATATTGGTTTCAACATTTATGGGAGTACCTGAGATATAATGTTTGATTCTTTGAACATTCACCACCTTCGATTTTGTGCCTCCGGTGTTGTTAATCTTGATGGCACCAGAATGGTATACCTCCTCGATAACGTAAGGACCTTCCCATTTAGGGAGAAGTTTTCCTGCAAAAAATCTTAAACGAGAATTGTATAGCAAGACATGATCACCTACAATCTATGGAAAGCACCATGAATAAAGTGTGAAACATCATCAGTCATCAAATATCCAGGAACTCCAAATCTAGGGAAAATAACTTGTTAAGCATTTTAATAGAAGTGTTATGATCAGAGCTACTAGTTGGGATAGCTTCTACCCACTTAGTAACATCATCAACAACAACTAGAATATGAGTATACCCGTTAGATTGTGGAAAAGGACCCATATAATCAAAACCCCAAACATCAAATGGTTCAATAACAAGAGAGTAATTCATAGGCATTTCCTGATGTCTACTAATGTTACCAATTCTTTGACATTCATCACAAGACAAGACAAACTTACGAGCATCCTTGAAGAGAGTAGGCCAATAAAACCCATATTGTAGTACCTTATGTGCAGTTCTATCTCTAGCGTGGTGTCCTCCTTAGGCTTCGAAGTTGCACTTGCATAAGATATGTTCCTGTTCATGCTCTGGTACACAACGTCTAATAATACCATCTACTCCTTCTTTATAAAGGTGTGGATCATGCCAAAAGTAATGCCTTAAATTATAGAAGAACTTTTTCTTTTGTTAGTATGTGAAAGTAGGCGGTAAAAATTTAGCAACAATGTAGTTGGCATAATATGCATAGCATGGAGCATTGTGTGAAACATTTACGACATATAATTGTTCATCATGAAAGCTATAATCAATAGGTAGTGGTTCATCAAGAACATTTTCTAATCTAGACAAGTTATCTGCCATAGGGTTATCAACACCCTTTCTATCAATTATATGCAAATTGAATTCTTGTAGGAGAAGGACCCACCTAATAAGTCTAGGTTTATCATCTTTCTTCTTCATAAGGTACTTAATAGCAGCATGATTGGTGTGAACAGTTACTTTGGAATCAACTATATAAGGTCTAAACTTATCACAAGCAAACACGACTGCTAAAAATTCTTTTTCACTAGTAGCATAGTTTCTTTGAGCACTGTCTAGAGTTTTACTAGCATAATGGATACCATTTAATTTCTTATCGACTCTTTGTCCTAGAACAGCACCAACAACATAATCACTAGCATCACACATAATTTCAAAGGGTAGGTTCCAGTCGGGTGGTTGAACAACATGTGCAGTAATAAGGGCATTCTTAAGAATTTCAAATGCTTCTACACAATCATCATAAAAAACAAATGGAACATCTTTTTGCAAAAGATTTGTGAGAGGCCTAGAAATCTTAGAGAAATCTTTGATAAACCTCCTATAGAAACCAGCATGACCAAGGAAACTTCTTATACCTTTGATATCCGTAGGGAACGACATTTTTTCAATTGCATTAATTTTAGCCTTATCAACTTCAATACCTCTTTTGGAGATCTTGTGACCCAAGGCAATACCTTCAATAACCAGAAAGTGGGACTTTTCCCAATTCAAGACAAGATTAGTTTCTTCACATCTCTGCACAACTCGGTCAAGGTTGCTCAAAGAATCATCAAATGAAGTCCCGTAAACGAAAAAATAATCCATGAAAACCTCATGAATCTTTCACAAAAGTCAGAGAATATAGTCATCATACATCTTTGAAAGGTAGCAGGTGCATTGCATAAACCAAAAGGCATACGTCTATAAGCAAAGGTACCGAAAGGGCAAGTAAAAGTGGTTTTTTCTTGATCCTGGCTCGATATAAGTATTTCAGAGAAACCGGAATAACCATCTAGAAAGAAAAATGAGTATGTTTGGATAGTCTTTCTAGCATTTTATCAATAAAAGTTAGAGGGTAATGATCTTTCTTAGTGGCTCTATTTAATTACCTAAAATCAATTGCCATTCTATAACCTGTAACAATTCTTTGTGGGATCAATTCATTTTTATCATTAGGAACAACGGTAATACCTCCCTTCTTAGGGAGACAATGGACGGGACTAACCCATCTACTATCAGCAACGGGATAAATTATACCTGCCTCCAAAAGCTTTAGTATTTGTTTTCTTACCACTTCCTTCATCTTAGGGTTCAATCGTCGTTGGTGATCAATAACTGGTTTGGCATCAGGTTCCATATTAATTTTATGCTGACATAGAGTGGGACTAATGCCCTTAAGATCATCAAGAACGTAACCAATAGCAACACGGCGCTTCCTCGGAGTTGTCAATAATCTCTTTTCTTGATGCTCTGAAAGGTTAGCACTAGTAATAACAGGATATATCTCCTTTTCATCAAGATAAGCATATTTCAACGTATCAGGTAATTGTTTGAGCTCAAACACGAGATCACCCTTGGGTGGAGGAGGATCCCTAAGTATTTTCATAGGTAAGTTGTGTTTCAATATAGGCTGCCGATCGAAGAAAATTTCATCTATTTCATTCATCTCATTCGTATGCATATCATTTTCATGGTCTAGCAAATATTGTTCTAAAGGATTAGTAGGAGGCACAACAATAGAAGCAAGACGAATAATTTCATCTTTACTAGGCAATTCTGTGACATGGGGTGGCCTACGAAATTTATAGAAATTAAGCTCATGAGACACATCCCCAAAACTCATAGTGACTATTTCTTTCTCACAATCAATATTAGCATTAACAGTATTCAAGAAGGGTCTACCAAATATAATGGGACAAAAATTATCTTGTGGGCAACCAAGAACAAGAAAATCAATAGGATATTTTATTTTCCCACACAAGACTTCAACATCTCTAACAATCCCCATAGGTGCAATAGTGTCTCTGTTAGCAAGCTTAATAGTAACATCAATTTCCTCTAGTTCGACTGGTGCAATATCATGCATGATTTCTTTGTATAAGGAATAGGGAATTGCACTTATGCTAGCACCCATATCACATAAGACATGATAAAAATGATCTCCTATTTTAATAGAAACAAAAGGCACGCAAACAACTGGTCTATGTTTATTCTTAGTATTAGGCCTAGCAATTCTAGCCGCTTCATCACAGAAATGAATGACATGCCCATCAATATTATCAACCAAGAGATCTTTAACTATAACAATACTAGGTTCAACTTTAATTTGTTCAGGGGGTGTAGGTGTTCTAATACAACTCTTACAAACCACAATTGAAGCTTTAGCATGTTCCTTTATCCTAAAAGGGAAAGGTGGTTTCTCAATGTAAGCAGTAGGGATAACAGGATCAACATTATAAGTAATAGTTTCCTCTTCAACTTTAATAGGTTCAACTACTTTCACTTTGATGGGAGGAGGATATTTAAACCACTTGTACTTAGGGAGATCAACATGAGTAGGGAAAGATTCACAGAAAGAAGCTACTATCTCAGAGACAAGTCCATATTTAGTGCTACATTCACGAAAAGCATCGGTATCAATAAAGGATTTAATACAATCAAACTTTAGGTTTGTACCTGACTCCTTACCTTCATCGAGTTCCCAATCTTCAGAGTTGTGTTTAATTCTTTCCAATAAATCCCATTTGAAATCAATATCCCTCTTCATATAGGAACCAACACAAGAAATATCGAGCATGGATTGATCATTACGAGAAAGCCGAGCATAAAATTCTGAATAATAATTTCTCTTGAGAGCTCATGGTTGGGGCATGAATATAACATTGACTTAATCCTCCCCCAAGCTTGAGCGATCCTTCACGAGGCCAAAAATTATAAATATAATCCCGATCATGATGAATTAGATGCATAGGATATAACTTCTGATGAAATTCCATTTTCAGTCGGTTGTAGTTCCATGATCAAATATCATCACATAGCCTGTACCATGCCAATGCCTTCTCCTTCAAAGATAAAGGAAAGACCTTCTTCTCGACAACATCCTCGGGAAAACCTGCAAGCTTAAATAATCCACAAACTTCATCCACATAGATTAGATGCAAATCAGGACGTAGTGTTCCATCTCCTACATAAGGATTAGCTAACAGTTTCTCTATCATACCCGAAGGAATTTCATAATAGATATTTTTAGTAGATTCAGTAGGTTGAGGGACAAATCTTTGTGTTTCCGGTCGAGGTGAAGATACCCCAAACAAGCCCCTCAAAGGATAACTTTCCATATTGACAAGTGACACTAAATTTCAGCACACTATATAATTTTTCCTTACCAAATTCCACTTACTAAAGGAGCTTCACTCCCCGACAACGGCACCAGAAAAGATACTTCATGACCCAAAAGTATAGGGGATCTATCATAGTCCTTATGATAATAGTGTCAAACCCAACGAGGAGCAGAAGGAAATGACAAGCGGTTCTCAATAAGGTATTCTCTGCAAGCACTGAAACTATCAGTAACAAATAGTTTTGTGATAAGATAATTCGTAATGGGTAGAAAATAACAATTGTAACAAAGGTGCAGCAAGGTGTCCCAATCCTTTTTATAGTAAAGGACAAGCCTGACAAACTCTTATATAAAGCAAGGCGCTCCCGAGGACACATGGGAATTTCTGTCAAGCTAGTTTTCATCATGCTCATATGATTCACGTTCGTTACTTTGATAATTTGATATGTGGGTGGACTGGTGATTGGGTGCTGCCCTTACTTGGACAAGCCTCCCACTTATGATTAACCCTCTCGCAAGAATCCGCAACTACGAAAAATGAATTAAGATAAATCTAACCATAGCATGAAACATGTGGATCCAAATCAGCCCCTTACGAAGCAACGCATAAACTAGGGTTTAAGCTTCTGTCACTCTAGCAACCCATCATCTACTTATTACTTCCCAATGCCTTCCTCTAGGCCCAAACAATGGTGAAGTGTCATGTAGTCGACGTTCACATGACACCACTAGAGGAGAGACAACATACATCTCATCAAAATATCGAACGAATACCAAATTCACATGATTACTTATAACAAGACTTATCCCATGTCCCCAGGAACAAACATAACTACTCACAAAGCATATTCATGTTCATAATCATAGGAGTATTAATGATGATCAAGGATGTGAACAAATGATCTTCCACCAAGTAAACAACCTAGCATCAACTACAAGGTGTAATGAACACTACTAGCAACCCACAGGTACCAATCTGAGGTTTTGAGACAAAGATCGGATACAAGAGATGAACTAGGGTTTGGAGTGGAGATGGTGCTGATGAAGATGTTGATGGAGATTTCCCCCTTTGGGAGGGAAGTTTCCCTGGCAGGACCGCCTAGCCGGAGCTCTAGATTGGTTCTGCCCAATTTCTGCCTCGAGACGGGGGCGCTGCGTCTCAAAAACTCTGTTCTGATTTGTTCCAGGTCGAAACCCTCAATATAGCAGAAGATGAGCCTCAGTGGTCTTCCAGGTGGGCCACAAGCCTCAGGGGCGCGCCGAGGAGGTAGGGCACGCCCTGCGGGCTTGTGGCTGCCTGGTGGGCCCCCCTGATGTATTTACTTTGCCCAATAGTTTTTATACATTCAAAAATAATTATCCTTAGATTTTCAGGACTTTTGGAGTTGTGCAGAATAAGTATATCAGAGTTGCTCCTTTTCCAGTACAAAACTCCAGTTGCCGACATTCTCCCTCTTCATGTAAACCTTGTAAAATAAGAGATAAAAGGCATAAGTATTGTTCCAAAATGTGTAGTAACAGCCAATAATGCAATAAATATCAATATAAAAGCATGATGCAAAATGGACATATCAGGTACCTAGGGTTTACTTATGATAGGTCTCCTGTCGGAGATGGAGATGCCGATTTGCTCATCTTAACTTGGAGTGCATGACACGCCTTTCGAGACTTCCTTATAGAACACGGGATCGTGGCATATCTAACCCTTCCTGCGATAGTCAGAGAGCGTCCCACCAAGCCGGCCTATTGGGAGATAGGCCAGCGGCCCGAGGACCCCTTAGTCCAGAACTCCCTCAACAGTTATCACCGTGAAGCATCCCAAATATTGTCACTATGGGGTTGACGGATCATAGCATGTAATAGGTGCATATGACTAGGCAAGATCGGATCAAGAACATAGATATAAAGATGATAACATAAACGGTTCATGTCGTGGTTTTGTCACGACAGATGTCCAAGGACTTAGATTTGAGGCCATCACTAAGGTGATGGACTCAAAGGGGTTGATTGGGACGAAGGACACGAGTTTACCAAGATTCGACCCCTCAAGAAGAGGTAAAGGCCTCCGTCCTGCTTGCATTGTATTGATTGGAGTATCGATTACAAGGGAGCAAATTCGCTTGACCTAGTTCTCAATTCGCTGGTTTCTGTCTAAGTCGCCCTGGGTCTCTCCCTTATAAAGGAGGTCAAGATCACGGCTTACACAAGTCTCATACCGACTCATACTATGTGTCCAACTCTATCTCTATGTCATATTGCCTTCCTGAGCAAGCCATCTCCGGGCGCCTTATCCGCCCGAGTCTTCATGCCTTCTTTGTCTGGGCCTCGCCTTGGCCCATCTTGGTGAGCCTCTATACGTCTGGGATTATGTCTCGAGGCCCATCCTTTGTTTGGCTTATGAGCCGCCAGGTATGACCTGGCCCACCTGGGCGGGTGTTACCACGGGGTTATAACCCCAACATTAGGCCCCAGGTTGATTTGAGCTTGCTCATTTCAACCTTCTGTCTCACTTGGCGGCGAGTCTAGCTCAACCTTCCAGCTCACTTGGCGGCGAGTCTTGCTCATTATCACCTAAAAGTAAGACATAACCCGTCGTGACATCATACCGGAGATATCAAAAAGATTCCCTGACGATCGCAACGGATCTTTCCACTATTAAACTGACGACCCGAAAATCAAGGCGTCCGTCTCGGTCAATCAACTTCCGTCGCTTCGATTCTCGCGCCCGTTTCCACCTTTTGCCTATTAAATAGGACCGCGAAGGGTGGTCTTCATTTCCTTCTCTGCTTGCCCTTCTTATGCTTCCTCCCGACACCGTCGCTCCAGAGCTTTTCCTGCTGCGATGAAGCTTTCGCGCCGTCATCACGCCAGGCCGTTGCATCAACCTGACTGGACCAGAGCACCGCCCGCGTCCGTCGCGTCATCTCCAGTAAGTTCTTCTCCACCCCTAGATCTGTAGCTTTTGGTGGGGTTTTCATGGAGTTCTTCCGCCGCTAGTTCATGAGATCTTCGCAATGTCCGATAGTATGTAGACCAATGAGCTTGATAATACCCCTTTTTTCTTGTGCGGTAGATTGTAGGAAGTAGATAATAGCACAACACAGATCCGTGGTTGCCCCCTGTACTGTCTTCAAATACTACTAGTTCTTCTGTTCTTCGCTAGGTTGGAATCAACCTCCTTTTTCCTCTGTTTTGTAGATCTATAACTATGTAGATAGTCTATGAAACTTGTTTTCCACACATAGTAATATTTGCTTTGTTCCTTGCAAATTTGACTCGCCATCAGACTTCCGACTCTTGGCTAAACTGCTCCGGCAACTTAGCCTTAGAGAACTTAAATTTCATCAGCCGTCTATAGTCATCTGTCACCTTCTCACTCGCCAAACATTATTACTTTTCTCATCTTTAAGACGCCACCATGCCTCGTGCGTCCAATTCTTGTAACTGGGTCGGCTCTGCCGTTACCGAAGAGTTCTTGACGGACTTCGTAGAGACAGGGTCGTTACCAGCCAAAGCTGTCATCCATTGGCGGGTTCCAAGCAATGAAAAGAAACCCCTTCCACAAGAGGGCGAAGTAGTCGTCTTTGCAGATCACCTTGTACGCGGTTTCAGCCCGCCTGGCTCAAAATTCTTCCGAGACGTTCTTCATTTCTTTAAGCTGCGCCCCCAAGACATTGCCCCAAACTCCGTCTCAAACATATGGAACTTCCAAATCCTTGGTGAAGTTTACTTACAAGAAGAGCCGTCCGTTGGCCTTTTCCGTGAGATCTTCTACGTGAACCGCCAAACGGAAGTAAAAGCTGGTCCAAGCTTAGAGCTCGGCGGGATCTCAAATCAAAGGAGATGGGACGTGACCTTTTCAGCTGTTCGGATGCCAAGTCATCCGAAGGACTGGAATAAAACCTGGTTTTACTGCAAAGACACTTCTCTAGAAGGAGAGCATCCCTTGCCGGGTTATCGTCCAACCCGGCTCAAGACTTCAACCGAGCACCCTGACCGGTTGTCAGCCACTGAACGAGCGAAGTATGCTCCAGCTCACGCAAGAATCAAGACCCTAATGGCCAATGGTCTAACTGGGATGGATCTGACCCGATGTTGGGTTTCTTGGAAAGTCCTTCCTCTGAGCCGGCAAAGCCGCCTCATGTGCGAGTATACGGGTGATGATAATGTGTAACAGCCTGGGACCGACGCTCCAGAAGATTCCCCTTTTATTTCCATTTTCGTCTTGTGCTTCGTTTGGTTGTTGCATTCATCATCGCATCATTCGTATCATCTACATAGCATCGGCATTTTGTCAACATGAGTTTTTCAAACTTGCATCCGTTCGTAGTCATCGGTTCTCTTCGTTCTTGCCGTTGCCCGTTTCGAGACCAACCACACACGCACACGCCCGCAACATCGTTTTTAAAAAAACTGTTTTTAAGGCGCGCTAAAAATATTCCCAGATTGGGTCGAAACTTGGCGTGCGGTCTTGTTATATTGTAGGTAGACCGCCTGTCAAATTTCGTTGCATTCCGAGTTCGTTTGAGACCCCATCGGTCAGTCGTTGCAGTGCGGTCATTGATTTATTCGTTGGACGTTTTTCGGTGTTTTAAAACTCGTGTCACGGGACGCAAACCTCCCTCTCATCCCGCTAGCCCTTCTACACAACCCACTAGCCCACTTAACTAGCCCCCTTCGTTTTTGGGCGTCCAATCGAGATCGAATGGTCCAAAAATTGACTAATTCCATAACCCTAGCATTCCTACCTATATAGACGCCCCTAACCTGCATATTAGGGAAAACCTAGCCTTAGCCTCGAAATCCGAGCCCCCAACATTCACAGCCTCCTATGTCTCCCTCCTTCCGCCACCAAGGCCCGCCCAGGCCCATTTGGAGGCCCGCCTAGGCCCAAGCGTCGCAGCCGCCGCCTGAGTTCCCTATGGACTCCCTCAAGCTCCTCCCGAGCTCCCCCCGGGCCAGCGCATAGCCAACGCAAGCCCCGCCGCCAGAGTCCCATCGCTAGCGAGCGCGAGGCCGTCCCCGCTGCCTCTCTCTTCCATCTCCCTCCCAGTCTTCTCTTTCTCTCCCTCTCATATCCCTCTCTCTTCCCGTGACAGGAACCATGGACGCCGCCCTCAAGCTTTGCTGCATCGCCGGTGGAGCTCCGCCGCGCCAGATCCGGTCGGGATCGAGCCCCTTGGCCTTGATCTGGCACCCCCTCGCCAAGATCCCATCGGAGCCCCTGCCAAAGCTCCATCCCCGGAGTTTCCAACCGCCTCTGCCTTGTCTGATCGAGGAGGACGATGGGAACCGATGCTCGCTAGCCCGCGTTGACCGAGCCGCTCGCTCTCGCAGCCCAAGGCCCAGTGCTCCTCCCGCCACATGGGCCTAGCTCCTTGTGCCGGCCCAAGGTCCCTCCGCTCCCACAGCCAACGGGCCAAGCCCATGGTGAGTACTGCCAGCCTTCCCTATCCGACATGCAGCTGTCATATATCTATCTATAGGTCATGCCTCTATTTTGGGCCTTTTGTTGATTCGGACCGTATAGTTTTTTTTTCAATGTCTCCGAATTTCTCTATTTATGTGAGAATTACAGATTTGCAGAAAGGTCCCTAACACTCATGCATTTAATAATTTTTCATTCGTTCATCATATGGAAAACATTAATGCATGAAAAGTGACTAGAATTTTATGTAGTTTCACAATATCCAACTTTCACATGTGACAAAAATGTTTAAACTTGTTGTTTACATTAATTTGCACATATGCCATGATGAAAATGATTTATATCATAACTAATTAACCGTAGCTCCGTTGGAAATGTTTTATATATGTAACTTGTCTAAAAAAATGTGTAGAATCACATGGTGGTATTTATTTTGCTGTTTAACAACTCTAAAATATGTTTAGTACAGATCTGGACCAAACTCATATTATGCTTATGGGGATGTTTTGGAAATGCTATATGATGCTTCCGTCCTCATTTAAATGCCTAGATGTTATAGTTGTTCATGCTTCACCTCTTGCCATGATAAACAACATTAACCACTTCTCACAATATGGAGAGTTATTATTTTGTTATATGTTTGTTGTCCCTCTCCATTTAAATTTGCTTAGTTCCATCTTCGCCTTATGCCATGACCACCCATGTTAAGAACATTTAATATTAATGAGTACCTAATGAGAGTGAACTAAATAATTCGAACGTGGAGTTTCGTCAATATGCAACTCAATGCATATTGAGCTTCACTTTAATGTGTAGTAGTTGTTTGATGTGAATTTTCATGCCTTGCATATTTAAACCAGACATGCATCATATTTGTTTGCACATCATGTCAAGCATATGTTGTGGTGTATCGTGTGTTGATTGTTGTTTCGAGTTTGCTTCTTCTCGATAGAGTTTCGAAAGCGTTCGGAGTGTGAGGATTCGTTCGACTACATTGGATTGTATTCTTCATGGACTCATTCTTCTTACCAGCGGGATCTCAGGCAAGATGACACATTTCCTTGGATACCACTACTATCATTGCCATGCTAGTTGTCTCGCTTTTATCGTTATGTCACGCTACCTAAAACTTGCTTGACAAGCCTCCCAGCATTGCCATGAAAAGCCTCTAACCCTCCACCTTCCTAGCAAACCTTTGTTTGGCTATGTTACCGCTTGCTTAGCGTCTTGAGTGAGGAATTCCGATTATTCTTCGGGCTATCTCGAGGTGGCGGATTTCTTATGGAATTGCCTAGGAAGATCACGAGATCCGTGGTCAAGGTTATTCCCATTGCGTGTGGTTAATTTATGATGGATGAGTTGGAGCACCCCTGCAGGGTTAAATCTTTCGGGAAGTTGTGCCAACGGTTATGTGGCAAACTTGGATACTTTGTTTAACCCCCGGTCATAGCAAACTTTAAGTAAACTCTAATAAAATACACCAACTGTGTGCGTAACCGTGATTGTCTCTTCTCGTGAGTCCTTATCCGAGAGAGAACATGGTGAGGTTATGATTGACGTAAGTAGGTGTTCAAGATCATTTGGTGATCATTACTAGTTCAAGTCCGTTATGCGTAGCCACCATACTTTACTTTTTGGACTCGTAAGTTAGCCACTCAAATAAATGCTTACTCTCTTGCTGCAGCCTCACCACTTAACCAGACCTCACCAAGTAAGCTTTAATATTCTTGATACCCTTGGAAATGAGATTGCTGAGTCCCCTGGCTCACAGATTACTACAATAATAGTTGCAGGTACAGGTAATGCGATGATTGAACATGAGCACAATGTTTGTTTTGATTTGAAGTTCTGCTTCATCTTCATCAATCTAGGAAGGGTTCCAGCGGCAGCCTGGGATAGCAAGGGTGGATGTCATTTTGTCATTTGTTTTCGTCCGTAGTCAGACCCTGCTTGTTTGTATGATGTTTGCATATGTTGTTGTATTGATGTGACTCTGATGTAGCTTGTCGCGAGTGTAAGCCAATTCCATATACTCATCTCTTCTGTACATGTACTTGTAATGATATCCATTCTTGCAACACGACGAGATGCGCTTCTATCCCTGTCGAGGCCCTCGTGCCGAAATAAGGATAGGACCGCATCTTGGGTGTGACAAGTTGGTATCAGAGAATGTACCGACCTAGGAGCCTCCTTGATTGATCGAACTTGGCCGAGTCGAGTCTAGAGAAAAACTATTTTGAGTCTAGTTATATCGGAGAGTAGGATTCTTTTTACTCCTGTTCTATGCTCTGTTGAGGAATTATGACTTAGGAATTTTTTTACTACTCCTCTTCTCGCTCAAATTTTTTTAGGAACACGCGGGTATTTTGGAAACTATATGATATTGATGTGACGGAGTTCTGTCTTGGTGCCTCCTGTCTGACTTGATTTCTTCCGGGGAGTTGAGCTCCAGGGAATTCTTGGCACATCGTTATGACTCAGCTTCCTTAGTATCTCAGGACGGAGGGTGTTCGTTATTGCTTCAGTACTTGTCGTGGTGAGATGAGGTCGGAGTCACCCATTACTGGGGAGGTGTCCGGGGTACCACCATGGTTAGTATTGTTGTGCTTTCGAGGAGACGAGTTAGATGGATTTCCGGAAGCCTCTGGTTATGTGTTGAAGGATGGATACAGTTGGGGTGTATGTTTACTAGTTGCGTGAGATATTTCCTCCTTGTATCCCCAACAACCGATTGCATAACCAAGAAAGTTTTCAGAAGTTCTTAGGTAGGAATTCAAGTAGTTACCTAGGCTATCTTCCAACAAATCATGATGTGAGGTTGGGGTTCGACATCTAGTGGTTTCGTTTGTTCACGGTCTTTCTTATAGAGGACAGTCTCGATTGATGTTTCGTCAAGCCTTGTAGTTCCCTATGCCTAGGGAGCATATTTGAGTGTCATTTAAATTTGACAATCCGATGTACGATCGAGCCCGTGTGAACCTTACCACGAAAATATCAAGCGGAATCTCTGGTATGCATTTGTTCTGGCTTGTTTCATAAGCCTCATCCTTTGTTTTGTTTTGGATATGGTAATTCGAGTTGCTTCGATGCCAAGTGGTTATTTCATATCTTTCCTAAGTGTTCTCATATATCTGTGCGATTGCTAATTCTTTTGCTTAACCGTAGTTGCCATATCAATTCTTTTTATCTAGTGTGCTTCTCTTCTAGGCAATTCAATCCTCTCCAATTTTTGCAAGATCTAGCCTCATATTGTTCTCCGGAGTTTGTCTCATCTACCCCAAGTTGTCTTTTTTCCCCGCCCTCCCGCCCTTTTTCTTCAATGATTAAATTCACTTCCAAGTACCTTTCTCTTCATCAATGCTTCCTATATCATTTGTTCATTTGGATTCGGTGATTCCTTGTGGAGATTCTCAAGAGTTTTAATTTCAAGATCTATCCTCATATTCTTTGTTCTTGTTGTTATTCTTCTCTAGTGGATTCAATTCAAGCTTCGGTGCTCATCTTATCCTTTCTCATTCGTTTAATGGTTTCCATGTTAGAATTTCTTTTCCAAGCCTCTCTTGTTTATTCGTCTCTCTCTATTCTATCCGGAGGCTGAAGATATCTTAGAGATTCGTGTTTTCTTTCATCCCTGCCAAATTATTTCGAGGTTCTCACCTAATCAAGTTCTTAATTTGTACCGGTGCAGTCTCTCTCTTAATCAATTGTTTCTATGGTGGTTTCTTTTGAGTGGGCCCATAACCCATAGGTTTTTTCCCAAGATCCTACCTGACTCTTCTAATCTTTTTGGAGATGTCCTCAAGTTCTTTTCAAATATGATGCAAGAATGATTTTCATCAGTCATATGCCTTCTTCAAGATTGCTTCTAAATCATTTTCATTGTTGGCTCAACCTTTCTTAATTTATTATTTCGGAGTATCTGGTCAACATTCTTAGCTTTGAAGACCGTAGGGGAGGTTCTCGTAAATCTTTGCTCATTCTCTTGGAGATTCATGGTTTTAGCTTCGTGTTATCCTCTTAAATTGTTTTTGATCATGAGTAATTCCTTTCATATCTATGCGGTGCATTTCATAATTGTTTCATTTCTCGATGCTCCGAAGGCCATCGTTTTAGAAGATTTCTTCGTTCTCAGCTTTCAGCTTTCATTCTCAAATTCTTCTCAATTGTTGTCCCTTCGTTCGTATCTCAATTATTCTGGTGCCTTATGAAGTTTTCCATTAGGTGGATCGTGATCTCTTCGTTCCCATATATTTTCGTTCAATCATAGTATCCTCATTCATTTTGAATTCTTACCGGTGTTCTCGTTCAAGACTTCTGCAAGTTTGTGTCGTATCTCTCTCTCCAATCTTTTCATGAAGAATAATTCATGTCCGAAATCCGTCGCTTGTCATCAATTTGACTTGATGAAGGATAGTCACAACATACTTATTATTCTTTTCATCAAGGTGATTTCAATCCTTCTTCCGGAGTTTTTCATCATATCAAATTCTTGTAAGTTCTTCATCTTTTCCTCCCGGAGTTCCATGTTTTCTCATGTATCTCTTTGCGAAGCTTCATCTAAATCTTTGCAACATCATAATATATTCTTTCAACCACATTCTTTTGATCGTCCTTTCATCCTGGTGTTTGCCAAGAGGTCCTTCATGGTGGTTTGTTAAGGATGTATTTCTTCTCGAATTGTTCTTCAAGATTCTTGTTGGAGGTGCTCAAGTGTTCTTTATCTTGGATTTCTAAATTCAATTCCTTCTTCATTGTCTTTTCAGATGGTGTTATTAAATTCGTGATTATCAGGAGTCTCGAAGGAAATATTGTCAAGAATAAGAAAAGTAAACCCATCATTCCTTTCTCGGAGTTCTCTTGGGTTGGATTTTCCCTAAAGCAATTACTAAGGATTTTTGTTATCATCGTGTCATAAATTATTCAAGTTTTCTCCTCCTCCTCTTGGTGAAAGAAGTTTTGCATATCTATTGCTCTCAAGCAATCAATTGTTTTTGTTGTGGCAGGTTGTCACGTCATTATTTTGAGATGTTTTCCATAAGCTATTTTTCGTTGTTGATTCTCCATCAACTCCGTTCAATCTATGCTTCTCAATTCATTACTCGAACGTATGTGAATATGGGCCCACTCCGTTCAATCTAACCTCGATCACTAAAGAAAATCATTACTTAGGGAAAAACATCAAGTATGTGAAGATGTAAGGTGTTTTTTAGAATAAGGTTCATGAAGAATAAACACCTTTTGAGGAATATACAAAGAGCATTTGAGGATCAAACAAGGGCAGTAAAAATAAATTTTATTTACCCTGATGAAGAACACGACGAACAAGAGATGAGATTGGGAAGTTCGTCCGTTCAGACCTCCCATGGCCTAGCTTGGTAGAGGGAGACAGCTACAGTAGCGGCGGGATGAGGACTTCCGTGGCCGATGCGAGTACAGTGACGACGAGGTCAAGGCAGTGAAGCTCTTCGTCACCAGCGGTGATAAATTTAGCGGCGACGCTACGTTGGAGCTCGAGAGAGGGATGAGATGAGGAGTAACCGAGCATAGTTGAAGGGGACGGGGTATTTATAGAGGAAGTGAAAACCAATCTGCCCAAAGATTTTGGACAAGATTGCCCCTGACTGTTGCTCTCCACGTGATAGGTTTCACCCACGTACTTAGAGGTGGTGAAAGTGGGGGATCGTGGGTTATCCGGGAACAGGAATCGGAACCATTTGACCGGGAACCGCTGAAAATTTTGATAGTGAAAATTTCAAATCTTTCGTATGCAAATTCTTCAGCTGTCAAGGACACACTGAAGACTTTGAACGAGTTTCAAAGTAGAACGCATATGAAGAATTTGTGAACAGACTGGATTGAGTTTAGCATAGAGGGGGAAAGGGTCCGATCACATTCACTTAGATGAAAATCAACTTGAAGAATTAGCAATAAGTGAACGTTGTTGAGGACATTGAAATCTCAAATATATATATGTATAGTCATGAAGAACATGAGTTTCAAAGTTTGAAGAATTTGGAAGGTTGAGGAATTTGAAAACTTGAGGAATTTGTAAAAATGAACAAAACCTCAATTTTGAAGAATTTCAACTTTTGGTTAGTGGCGTGACCCACCATATAAGAATGATGATTTCAGACACCGCGTACAATTGTCGTAGAGTTGTGAGAATCAAATTCTTCGTTAATTTCTTCACACTTAGAGTGTTATTCTTTATTGATTGAAGAAAAACGTTACTTCGTGTGTTGCACATCAAACTCATCAATTTTGCATAAGTATTAGGATGTGTGTCCTTTTTCAAAGAACATTTGAAGATTCTAGGATATTTACCTCACACCGCAACTTGCAAAATCTCTTTTCATCTAAGGGCTATGTGAAGATATCGACCAGTTGTTATTTCGTGGGGATGTGATCGATGGAGATGTCGCCCTTGAGTACATGGTCTCAAAGAAAGTGATGACGAATGTGGATTTGCTTGTTCTTGCAGTGCTGAACTAGGTTGTAAGCAATCTTGATGGCACTCTCGTTGTCGCAGTAGAGAGGCACATTCTTCAACTTGATGTCATAGTCCTTGAGGGTTTGCTTCGTCCATAGTAACTGAGCACAACATGAGCCAGCAGCAATGTACTCAGCTTTAGCAGTGGAGAGTGAGACGCAGTTCTGCTTCTTTGAGGACCAACATACTAAGGATCGTCCGAGGAAATGACATGTGCCTGAGGTTGACTTGCGATCCACGCGATCTCCAGCATAGTGAGCATCAGAGTATTCGATGAGGTGAAGATTTGAGCCCTTGGTATACCATAATCCAAGTGTTGGTGTGTGAGATAAGTATTGAAGAATATGTTTCACAACCTTATCGTGTGATTCCTTCGGTGTTGCTTGGAATCGGGCACACATGCAAACACTCAGCATAAAATCAGGCCTAGATGGACATAGATACAATAATGAACCAATCATGGAGCAGTATACCTTCTGATCGAAATCTTTACCATTTTCATCAGTGCAGAGGTGTCCTTTTGAAGGCATTGGAGTTTTGACGCCTTTGCAATCTTGCATGTCGAAGTACTCAGAACATCTTTGAGGTATTTCTCTTGTGAGATGAAGATGCCGTTGTCTTGATGACGAATTAGAAGACCTAAGAAGAATTTCAACTCTCCATAGACATTTGATATTCTTCACTCTCATATAGGCAAATTCATCATTGTAACGTTTGTCAGTACAGCCAAAGATAATATCATCCACATATATTTGGCACTTGAATAGTTCATTGTCTTTGGATCTTGTGAAAAGAGTGGGGTCGAGTGAATCGGGTTTGAAGCCTTTCTTCATGAGGAATTCCTTCAGAGTGTCATACCACGCCCAAGGGGCCTGCTTGAGGCCATAGAGGGCCTTGTTGAGTCTGAATACTTTGTCAGGATGCTTAGGGTCTTCAAAACTTGGGGGTTGAGCAACATATACTTCTTCCTCAAGATTACCATTGAGGAATGCACTTTTCACATCCATTTGATATAAGATGATATTATGATGGTTAGCATAAGCAAGAAATATGCGAATAGCTTCAAGTCTAGCAACAACTGCGAATGTTTCATCAAAGTCAATTCCTTCAACCTGTGTGTAGCCTTGAGCTACAAGACGAGAGTTATTCCTCACCACAAGGCCATTTTAATCTTGCTTGTTGCGGTAGATCCACTTGGTACCTATGATGTTATGTTTGCGAGGATCTGGCTGCTTGACAAGTTCCCACACGTGGTTGAGCTTGAACTGATGCAATTCCTCTTGCATAGCTTGAATCCACTCAAGCTCCTTGAATGCTTCATCAACTTTGGTGGGCTCTATGATACAGACAAAGGAAAAGTGCTCACAAAAGTTAGTTAAATGTGAAGCTTTTGAGCGAGTGAGGGGACCTGGTGCATTGATGGTATCAATGATTTTGTCAATCTATACTTCATTTGCAACTCTAGGGTGAGCAGGTTGACATGGCTGAGGACTTCCTTTAGCATCATTTTCTTCAGGTGTATCAACATGAAAGTCTTCATTCATTGGAATGACTTGCTTAGTGGGTATGATATCTTCAGTTGCCTTCAGCTTAATGGATTCCTCAGGAGACTGTTCATCAAACACAGAAGGCAGGTGCTCTCTTTGTGAGCCGTCAGTTTCATCGAATCGCACATCTATAGCTTCAACAGCCTTGTGATGGTAGGTGTTGAAGACTTTGTAGGTGTGTGAGTCCTTTCTGTAAGCAAGAATAAAACCTTCATGTGCTTTCGGTGCAAACTTAGAACTGTGGTGAGGATCTCTGATCCAGCATTTTGCACCGAAGACTTTGAGATAACTTACATTGGGTTTCTTGCCAGTCATAAGTTCATATGAAGATATACCCTGTTGATGATGTGGCATGCAGTATCAATTGCCTCAGGCCAGAAGCGACGAGGAGTCTTGTATTCATCAAGAATGGTGCGAGCCATCTCAACTAGAGTCTTGTTCTTGCGCTCCACGATGCCATTCTGTTGAGGAGTATAAGGGGTAGATAACTCAGGAGTAATACCAAGTTCATCAAGATTAGTGTTCTTAAATTCAGTCCCATTATCACTCCTAATATGCTTGATCTTGATGCCGAAGTTGGTGGAGGCCCTTGAAGGAAATCGTCTAAAGACATCCTACACTTCATTTTTGTATAGAATAATATGCACCCAAGTGTAACAAGAGTAATCATCAACAATGACAAAGCCATACAAACTTGAAGCATTTGTTAGTATGGAGTAATGAGTGGGGCCAAAGAGATCCATGTGAAGCAATTCAAAGGGTCGAGTCGTGGTCATGATTGTCTTCGAGGGATGCTTGGATCTGGTCATCTTCCCAGATTCGCATGCACCATAGAGGTATTCCTTGAGGAATTTGACACCCTCGATGCCGATGACGTGCTTTTTCTCACGAGTGTGTGCAAGTTCCTCATACCCGCATGTCCAAGTCGTCGATGCCACAGCCAGCTTTATGGCTTTGCAAGTAAGCATGTGGCAGGTTGAGGACCTATAGAGAAATCAACAATATATGAGTCTCCTCTCCTAAAGCCTTCAAAGGATTTGGAATTGTCAGATTCCATGATGACAACACAACGATATTTTCCAAATACGACGATCATATCAAGATCACAAAGCATTGAGACAGACATAAGGTTGAACCCAAGGGATTCAACAAGCATCTCCTTATCCATGGTTCGGTCCTTTGAGATAGCAACCTTACCAAGTCGCAATACCTTGCTTTTTCCTTTGTCTGTGTAGGTGATATGCTTCAGAGGAGATGGAGTTAGTGGAACATTCATCTGTAGATTCTTGTAACTAGTCATGCGGTTTGTGCATCCACTATCAAGGACCCACTCAGTAGCTTTTGGAGTATCATCCCGCAGATGAATTATTACAACTTACGAACTCATATGCTTTAGAGTGAATAATATGACATCAATTTCATCAGCCAGGATTTCATCACACAATATAGTAAGCAAGTACTGTGAGGACGTGAGAAATGAGGAATTCATTTCATCGTGGTTAGCTTGCGTCCTTTCAAGCATTTCCTCAGGTCTCCAACAAGTTCATTAGATGTTCAGTTTCATCCGGAGACCTGACCCTGCATAAGAAATTATTTCAATTTCTTCACCACCCACATCTGGAGGGGTGGCAAAGAGCTCATCATTCTGCGAGCACCATGTGAGAAAGGAGGCATTGAAGCAAGTGCACTTCATTTCACAGGGCGAGGATTAGAGTACTCAAATGAATAAGCAGAGAAATTCTACAAGGACTTATGAGCATAATGGTTTTTAGAATAATGCACATATTCATAACTCTTAGATTTTACCCGTGAAATAGAAGCATTAGCGCGAGAATGATATTTTTGACCATTTGAGGAATTTGGTCCAAGTGAGGACTTTGGTTCATATGAGGAATTTGATCGAGGTTCCTATTCTTCATGAGTGATGGCGTGAGGACATTCACTTGAAGATTTTGTAGGTAGCTCTTGGGAACCCAGATTTTCTTCATAGAAGAACCGTTCCTACAGTTAGTTCCAACAAATCTAGCAAATACTTCACCTTTATGATTTTTGAAGAATTTGTAGTTGGAGTCAAGTGACTCATCAGAGGAATATGAAGTTTCACACTTAAAGCCAGATAAAGTGGATGGATCTACAGGAGGTCCTTTCGCAACAACCCATGAGGTTTTGGTGTACTGCTCAGGTGTCTAGTAGGATCCATCAGCGTTGAGTTTCCTCACAAAGGCAATACCCTCTTTCCTAGGGTTACTGTTCAGAATCCGCCTTTTGAGGACATCGCAAAGGGTTTGATGCCTTCTGAGACTTTTGTACATGCCTGTCACATACAATTCCTTCAACCCTGCATTGTCATCAGTGATACTTGTGGTATCCTCAGATGAGGAATTTGAGACCATGGGAATAGTTGAAGAATTTGCAGCAATAGAAGCATTTGAACATTCAGGGGAAGAATTAGCTATTTCACGTTCGATGCATTTCAAACAAGGTGGAACAAATTCTTCCTGAGCAGTACTGATCTGTTGAGCCAGTAAGGAATCATTTTCCCTTTGGAGGTCCTCATGTGACACCCTCAGTTCCTCAAGATCTTGCTTTCTTTGAAGAATTTCATAAGAAACCTTCTCATGATCGGCTAAGAGGTCGTTATGAGGACTCTGAAGGTTATCATAATTTGTCTAAAGACTTTTGAGATTGTCAGATAGAGTTTGTGTCCAATCCACTTCATAGTTCAACAGATCATCGCTTTTGTCTAGCATTTTCTGAAGCTTTTCAAGTGCACTTTGTTGTTTAGTGGCAATTTTAACAAGTTTAGCATAGCTAGGTTTCACATATTCATCAAATTCACCTTCACTTGATTCAGATGAGGAATGATGTTTGTGTACCTTTGAGCCTTTTGCCATGAAGCAATAGGTGGGAGCATAATCATCATTGATGACGTCAGAGTCGTTGGAGTAGTCATATTTTTCATCGTTGAAGATGGACTTGCTGATGAAAGCAGTAGCGAGAGCAAGGCTAGCGACACCAGATTCTGATTCGTCCTTAGATTCTTCCTCTTCTTCATATTCTTTAGATTCTTCCTCAGAATCCATTTCCTTGCCGATGAATGCTCGTGCCTTTCTAGAACCATTCTTCTTGTGCTTTGAGGATTTTGAAGATGAGGACTTTGCAGATGAGGACTTTGAAGATTTCTTCTTTTTCTTCAAGTCATCATAACTATCATCCTTGTATTTCTTCTTCTTCTTTGAATCTTTTTCCCTGAGAGGACAGTTAGAGATAAAGTGACCAGGCTTCTTGCAACGATGACAAGTTCTTTTCTTGTAGTCTTCTGAGGAATCTGATTTCCTCAAGCCACTTTTTGATGACTTTCCAAATCCACCTCTCCTTGAGAACTTCTGGAATTTCCTCACAAGCATTGCCAGTTCCTGACTTAGTTCTTCAGGATCACGAAGGCTGCTGTCAGAATCTTCTTATTCAGATGAGGAAATTGCTTTTGCCTTCAAAGCACGAGATCTTCCATAGCTTGGCCCATAGAGGTCTCTTTTCTCACCTTGTTGAAATTCATGAGTATTGAGTCTCTCAAGAATGTTAGTAGGATCAAGTGCTTTGTGGTCTCCACGTTCTTGAATCATCAAAGCCAGAGTATCGAATGAGGAATCGAGAGATCTTAGCAGCTTCTTCACCACTTCATGGTCAGTGATATCGGTGGCACCCAGTGCTTGAAGCACATTGGAGATATCAGTGAGACGATCAAAATTTTGCTAAACATATTCATTGACAAGTCTCTTGAAGCGGTTGAAGAGATTGCGAAGAACATCAACACGAGAGTCACATTGAGTGGAAACACCTTTGTTGACTTTGGACAGCCTATCCCAGATAAGCTTAGCCGTCTCCAAAGCACTCACTCTACCATACTGACCTTTGCTTAGATGGCCATAGATGATATTCTTTGCTTGTGAATCAAGTTTCTTGCATCTCTTCACATCAGCAGTAGTAACAGTGGGAGTGACAGAGGGCACACCATTTTCCACAACGTACAATAGCTTCAAGGTGCATACGCATCTTGTTCTTCAAGTAGGGGTAGTCCGTCCCATTGAAGGTAGGACACCCCGCGGAAACCTTGATCATACCTGCAGTAGACATAACTAGAACTCCAGGTGGTTAAACCAAAATCACACAAAGCAAGGGAGTACCTGCTCTGATACCAATTGAAAGTGCGTTATATCGACTAGAGGGGGGGGGGGTGAATAGGCGATTTTAACAAATTCATCACTTGAGGAATTTCAACTATGAGGAATTTGAAATGTGATGAATAACTACAAGCGGAATAATTACTCAAGTGCATGAGGAGCATAGTAACATCATAGTCTTCATGATGAAATGAAACATGCACAAATAGTAAGTAGTGTGATACAGGATAAGCAGTGATGAACAAGGTGACTTGAAGAATTTGAGGTGAGGAATTTGTGAAAGTCTTCAGTCAAATTCTTCAAACAGTAACAATCAATTTCATCAACAGGTATATGAGGAATTAGAGGGGTTGAGGAAATAGAACCAGATAGCTCGATGAAGACAATGGTTTGATGACCCAGTTCCAACTGCTATGAAAGTTGTACGTCTGGTTTGGAGCGGCCTGGTATTTAAACCAGAGGACACACAGTTCCAGGACACACATTCCTTACCGTATTCTCCTTGAGCTAAGGTCACGAAGTCCTCGCCCAACAATCGAGGTAAGTCTTTAGGGTAGACTTCCAAAACCCTCACAAACTGGTCACCCAGTGATCCACAATTTACTGCTGGATGCTCTAGACCAAGGTCACTTCATGATCCCCAACTGACTGCAGGAGCACTAGACCATGACGACGCCTAACCGTGTGGAGGATGCACAGTCCCCAAAGGTAACAAGCGTCGGATCCACACAGGAATTTCATCAATGATGCTCAATCACAATGGGTTTTGTGGTTTGGTTGTGGGTTTTTCCTCACTAATGATTTTCTGTCAAGGTCCTCGAAGGCTGGGTTGCTCTCAAATGACAAGTGTCAGTTCTCTCTCGGAGCAGCCAACTAACTAGTGGTTATGGGGGGTGGCTATTTATAGCTAGGGTGCAACCTGACATGATAAGACATAAATGCCCCCAATGATATGACCGTTATGTGGAAGTTATCATTGGGGACAGCTGGCGCTAAGCACAGCAATGGTCGGAATTTCAAACTATGAAAGTCCTCAGGCTTATCATGTTACTCGCTTGTAGGAAATTCGCACTGGCGAAATCCTAACTCCTCAGTGAGATCAATTTCCTCAGAGACCAGAAGAACTTCATCTCTATCACTGAAAAACTTTTCTGAGCCGAAAGAGATTTCCAAAGGCTTCACTCAAAGGATTGTATAGGTTGAGGATTATGGAGTTGAGCATGAGTTGGAAATTTTCCTTAGTATTACCTCGGCCCCCTTTAACGGTACGGTGTTTCCTATGACTCAAATAAAGGAAATGAAACTACTAAAACAAAAGTCTTCATGCTTCATATTCCTCGTTCATATCTTCAAGGTCACACCAACTTCTTCATTTTCAAAGTCTTTCACAAAGTCTTCAGCAAAGTCTTCACTTGAAGACATACATTTTTAGGGGTCGATAATCTCCAAATATATGAAACTCCTCATCGACTTATAGAGCCTGTGTACACTCACAAACACATTAGTACCTTAACCTATAAGTCTTCAATACACCAAAATCACTAAGGGGCACTAGATGCACAAACAAACTCGTTGCCACAGAAGCAACTAAGTTTACCTCTTGCTCTTTCTCTTCCCCTTTTCATTCAAGATCTTGGGACGAGATCCTCGTGTAGTGGAGGAGAGTTGTAACAGCCCGGGACCGACGCTCGAGAAGATTCCCCTTTTATTTCCATTGTCATCTTGTGCTTCATTTGATTATCGCATTCATCATCGCATCATTCACATCATCTGCATAGCATCAAAAAAATTTCGACATGAGTTTTCCAAACTTGCATCCGTTCATAGTCGTCAGTTCTCTCCATTCTTGCTTTTTCCCGTTTCGAGACCAACCACACATGCTCGCGCCCGCAGCATCGTTTTAAAAAAAACCCGTTCTTCAGGCGCGCTAAAAATATTCCTGGATTGGGTCGAAACTTGGCGTGCGGTCTTGTTATATTTTAGGTAGACCGCCTGTCGAATTTCGTCGCATTCCGGGTTCGTTTGATACCCCATTGGTCAGTCGTTGCGGTGTGGTCATCGGTTTATTCGTCCGACATTTTTCGGTGTTTTAAAACTCGTGTCATGGGCCGCTAACCTCCCTCTCACCCCCTAGCCCTACTACACAAGCCACTAGCCCAACTAACTAGCCCCCTCCGTTTTCGGGGGTCCGATCGAGATCGAACAGTCCGAAAACGGACTAATTCCATAACCCTAGCATCCCTACCTATATATACACGCCCCTAACCTTCCTATTAGGGAAAACCTAACCTTAGCCTCGAAATTAACGCCCCCAAGCATCCCTAGCCTCCTGTCTCCCTCCTCCCGCCACCAGGGCCCGTGTTGGCCCATCTAGAGGCCCACCTGGTCCCAAGACGCTGCCACCGCCGCCCAAGCTCCCTGCGGCCTCCCCCGAGGTCCTCCCGAGCTCTCCCCAAGCCAGGGCCTAGCCGGCGCGAGCCCCGCCACCGGCAAGCGCGAGGCCGTCCCTGCTGCCCCTCTCTTCCATCTCCCTCCCCGTCTTCTCTTTCTCTCCCTCTCATATCCCTCTCTCTTCCCGTGACAGGAACCATGGCCGCCGCCCTCAAGCTTCGCTGCATCACCGGTGGAGCTCCGCCGCCCCAGATCCGGTCGGGATCGAGCCCCTCGGCCTCGATCTGGCACCCGCTCGCCAAGATCCCGTCGGAGCCCTTGCCCAGCTTCGCCGTCGGAGGTTCCAGCCGCCTCTGCCTTGTCTCATCGAGGAGGACGACGAGAACCGGTGCTCGCTCGCCCGCATTGACCGAGCCGCTCGCTCCCGTAGCCCAAGGCCCAGCGGTCCTCCCGCCAGATGGGCCCAGCTCCTTGTGCCGGCCCAAGGTCCCTCCGCTCCCACAACCAACGGGCTAAGCCCATGGTGAGCACTACCAGCCTCCCCTATCCGGCCCATATATATATCTATCGCTCATGCCTCCATTTCGGGCCTATCGTTGATTCCGCCCGTATAGTTTTTTTTCAATGTCTGTGAATTTCTCTATTTATTTAAGAATTACAGATTTGCAGAAAAGTCCCTAACACTCATGCATTTAATAACTTTTCATCAATTCATCATATGGAAAAACTTAATACATGAAAAGTGACTAGAATTTTATGTAGTTTCAAAATATCCAACTTTCAGATGTGATAAAAATGTTTAAACTTGTTGTTTACATTAATTTGGACATATGACATGATTAAAATGATTTATTTCATAACTAATTAACCGTAGCTCCGTTGGAAATGTTTTATATATGTTACTTGTCTAGAAAAATGTGTAGAATCACATCGTGACATTTATTTTGCTGTTTAACAACTCCAAAATATGTTTAGTACAGATCTGGACCAAATTCATATTGTGCTTATGGGTATGTTTCGGAAATGCTATATGATGCTTCTGTCCTCATTTAAATGCCTAGATGTTATAGTTGTTCATGCTTCACCTCTTGCCATGATAAACAACATTAACCATTTCTCATAATATGGAGAGTTATTATTTTGTTATATGTTTGTTGTCCCTCTCCATTTAAAGTTGCTTAGTTCCATCTTCGCCTTATGCCATGACCACCCACGTTAAAAACATTTAATATTGATGAGTACCTAACGAGAGTGAACTAAATGATTTGAACGTGGAGTTTCGTCAATATGCAACTCGTTGCATATTGAGCTTCACTTTAATGTGTAGTAGTTGTTTGATGTCAATTGTCACGCCTTCCACATTTAAACCGGACATGCATCATATTTGTTTGCACATCATGTCCTGCATATGTTGTGGTGTATCGTGTGTTGATTGTTGTTTCTGATTTGCTTCTTCTCGATAGAGTTTCGAAAGTGTTCGGAGTGTGAGGATTCGTTCGACTACGTTGGATCGTCTTCTTCATGGACTCGTTCTTCTTCCGAGCGGGATCTCAGGCAAGATGACACATTTCCTTGGATACCACTGCTATCATTGCCATGCTAGTTGTGTCTCTTTTATCGCTATGTCATGCTACCTAAAACTTGTTTGACAAGCCTCCCAACATTGCCATGAAAAGCCTCTAACCCTCCACGTTCCTAGCAAACCTTTGTTTGGCTATGTTACCGCTTGCTCAACCATTCTTATAGCATTCTAGCTGCAGGTGCAATTGCTTCCATGTGACAACATGGAGATTCTTCTGTTATCACAATATTATTGCTATTTAATTTAATGCACTTATACACTTGGTAAAGGGTGGAAGGCTTGGCCTTTTGCTCGGTGTTTTGTTCCACTTTTGTCGCCCCTAGTTACTTGTGAACCGGTGTTATGTTCCATAATTGAGCGCTCCGAACATGCTCGTGGTTGTTACGGGGACCCCCTTGATTTTCGATTTAGGATAAAACTTGTCTGGCAAGGCCCAACATTGGTACTACATTTGCCTAATAACTAATAAACCTACATAGGGAGTAATTAACTAGAGGATCTTAATCAACAACCCGGGCCAGTGCTCCTCATGAGTGTTGGTCCAACCTATCTACCGCCAGTGGCTACTAGGGGCAACTCTGCGATTGGCCTACCAGAAGTTTGGACAATCCGTCATGTCCTGAGAACGAGATACATGGCTCCTATCGGGATCGTCGACATGTCGGGCGGCCTTGCTGGATTTGTTTTACCTTTCTCGAACGTCTAGAGTGAGGGATTCCGATTATTCTTCAGGCTATCTCGAGGTGGCGGATTTCTTATGGAATTGCCTAGGAAGAGCACGAGATATGTGGTCGAGGTTATTCGCGCTGTGTGTGGTTAATTTATGATGGATGAGTTGGAGCACCCCTGCAGGGTTAAATCTGTCGGAAAGCCATGCCCGCGGTTATGTGGCAAACTTGGATACTTTGTTTATCACCAGGTCATAGCAAACATGAAGTAAACTCTAACAAAATACACCAACTATGTACGTAACCGTGACTGTCTCTTCTCGTGAGTCCTTATCCGAGAGAGAACACGGTGGGGTTATGATTGACGTAAGTAGGTGTTCAAGATCATTTGGTGACCATTACTAGTTCACATCCGTTATGCGTAGCCACCATATTTTACTTTTTGTACTTGTAAGTTAGCTACTCAGATAATTGCTTAGTCACTTGCTGCAGCCTCATGACTTAACCATACCTCACCCATTAAGCTTTAATAGTGTTGATACCCTTGGAAATGAGATTGTTGAGTCCCCGTGGCTCACAGATTACTACAACAAAAGTTGCAGATACAGGTAATGCGATGATTGAACGTGAGTGCGATGTTTATTTTGATTTGAAGTTCTGCTTCTTCTTCAGCAATCTAGGAAGGGTTCCAGGCGGCAGCCTAGGATAGCAAGGATGGATGTCCTTTTGTCATTTGTTTTCGTCCGTAGTCAGACCCTGCTCTTCTATGTGATGTTTGCATATGTTGTTGTATTGATGTGAATCTGATGTAGCTTGTGGCGAGTGTAAGCCTATTCCATATACTCATCTCTTCTGTACATGTACTTGTAATGATATCCATTCTTGCAACATGACGAGATGTGCTTCTATCCCTGCCGAGGCCCTCGTACCGAAATAAGGATAGGACCGCATCTTGGGCGTGACATAATGACCCCCTCTGCTTTAACTCTACCACATTGTTTGAGGATAACATCGTGGACGACATCAAGAGCCTGGTTCATGAATCTGAAGGCTCTTCCCGTGCCATCGGATTATCACCTTTCTACGACACAAACCCGGCCCCAGACATAAGGGCGACTCTCGATCTCCTTACTTCCGCATTAGTTATATATGCTTTGTAGTCTTTTGACCTCTTTCGATGGCTTACACTTTGAGGCCAATTCTAGCTTCTCGAAAAAGAAATACGTTCCTCCTCCAAAGAAATCAAAGGAGAAAACTGACGGCCGAAAGAAGAAGACCGCACCTCAAGAACAACCGGAATCTGACGAGTCAGAGGTAGCACTTGACTCTCTTGGCCGTCTCTTCATGCACCTTATTGACAATGATAATTCTTAGGATGAAACGGAGACAATCCACGCCAACGTTCTTGATGTAACTTATGTTTCATCTGACTCAGAACATCTTGCACCACAGAAGATACAACGGGTCGTCCAAAAGGTCCCACTCTCTCATCCTCTAGCTTACTTAGACCCCCAATTTTCTTTGAAAAAGCAACAACAACTCTCCCGACACCAGACCCGGAGCACCGGCTCTAACGATCTCATGGACGGGATATCTCATTCTCCGGCTCAACGGAAACAGCCAGCTGAGGAATTTGTTTCACTTGGCTTAAGTTTGTCAACCTTGCCTTTATGATTTGATCCTGTCTTATCTCGCCTTAACTGTTTTCAGGACTCACCCCTTCCTCGGGCGACTCCACAGCTACTGCTCTTCTGCCTCTGAAGGTTAACCTAGAGTACATGCCTTTCATGCTTGCATTCCATCCTTTGTTAGTGTAAAGTTTATACCATGACCTTCTGTGCTTTCCAAGGCTCAAGCGAAATGAAGGAAGACCGGCGGGTCTAACCTGCTCCCAAGGTTCGAGAGCGCCTGCCAAGCCAGATTCTCCTGCACCACATGTTGATCCCTCTGTGGCCTCCAAGGACACGCCTGAATAAGCTCGTCACTCTGCCGAGCCGACGGCCAATGACATGATTCCTGAGAGTCCTCTTAGGGCCAATTCTAACCTATCGAGCCCTACACCGGCTGCTGACTATTCAGTTACTCCGGACGTCGTCATTACTGGCGCGGGCTTCAACTCTCCTCAACCACATGTGTTAACAAAGCACACTGAGAAGAATGAAGCTTTCGAGAAGCTAGACTTTGAGCTCCCCGCGCTAGAAAAGCTAACAGATGACGAGCTTCACTCTGGTTATCTAAACCGCCTTTCCACAAGCCGGAATATGGAGCTCAAGCTTGTTAACTTGATGAAAAAGAAATATGAGGTACTCTTGCTTTCTTTCCCTTATACCATTGTACATAGCCCCTAAGGACTGGTTTAGTATTTGCCAATGGTAAGCCGGGTCTTTGAATCTTTGTTATAAGTAAAAAAACACTTAGCCTGTAGGCCTTAATAAACAGCTTAAGACTTAAATATTGAGCCGATGCTTTAGTGCGTAAGTATTTGTTCAAAGAACCATCTGTAGCCCCCAAGGGCCAGCTTGGCTTGATAAAAGATGAGCCGGAACTTTGGTGTAAATAGATCAGAGAGCCAGATGTAGCCCCCAAGGGCCGACTTAACCTCTATGAAGATGAGCCGGGACTTTGGTATAGATAGACCAGAGAGCTAGATGTAGCCCCCAAGGGCCGGCATAACTTTGATGAAAGATGAGCCGGAACTTCCGTGTAGGTAGAGCAAAGAGCCACGTGTAGCCCCCAAGGGCCGGCTTAACTTTAATGAAGATGAGTCGGAACTTTCTTGTATCCTTGGAGAACAAATAGACATTAGCCCCCAAGTGTCGAGCATATTGCTTGCAATCTGCTTGAAACTTGCCTTATATTGTCTTACTCTTGATCATCTGATAATATACCATTATGGCGACTTACCCTCGTTTTGCCTTGTTATATGTCACACGAAGCTTTAAATGAGGCCGAGTCTGAATTAACCGGGTTAAGGAGCAATCTGACCACCCAGCAAGCTATTCGAAGAGAAGCAGATGAGAAGTGCCGGCTCATCACCGAGGAACTTATGAAAGTTAAAGCCGACTTCATTGCTTTCAAGAAAACTGCTGAGACGGAACAAACCGCCCTGGCTCAACAAGCAGACGATGCTGACCAGCGGCTCATGGTTGTGTCCGATGAGCTACACGCCTTGAAGCGTCACATTGCGAAGATGTCTGGCGTCATCTTTGGTAAGTACGAAATACTTAGCCAATACTCTTGTGTGAATTCTTACACTGGCGACTTATAACCGAACATCCGTCTTATGCAGGTCCAACTTGCTGCAACTTGCTACTAACAACTTGTTGCCTTTGAAAGCCGTCTATACATTAACAGAGCAACTATATTGCGGTGCTCTCTACACAATCAAGTTGTTGCTCTATAAGGATAACATCCCTTCAACTATGAAGGGAGTCATAGAATTGTTGTCCACCTTGCCGAAACAAATCCAAGAGCTCAAGAAATCAGCCGCCAGGAAAGGAGCCATCACAGCCATAAGCCGGGCGTTAGCTTTCGCCCCAGAGTTGACTCCCAAAGACATGATGGATGCGTTTCCATCAAAGAAGGATGACATCTTAGAGTGTTGGGAGACGTAGTAGTAAATCAAAATTTTCTACGCGTTCACCAAGATCTATCTATGGAGAAACCAACAACGAGTCGGAAGAGATTGGATCTTCATACCTTTGAAGATCGCTAAGCGGAAGCGTTGCTAGAATGTGGTTGGTGGAGTCGTACTCTTAGCGATTCAGATCGCGGTGGACTCCGATCTTAGTGCCGAACAGCGGCGCCTCCGCGTTCAACACACGTGCAGCTCGGTGACGTCTCCTATGCCTTGATTCAACAAGGAGGGAGGAGAGGTTGGGGGAGAGCTCCTGCAGCACGACGACGTGGTGACGGTGGAGCTGCATGCTCGCCGGCAGGGCTTCGCCAAGCACTACGCAAAACGAGGAAAAGGAGAAGTAGGGCTGCACCGAGAGGGAGAGAGAGTCGTGTCTCAAACAGCCCCAAAGGCTCAACTATATATAGGAGGAGAGGTAGAAGGGTGCCCACCCCTAGGGTTCCCTCCCTAGGTGGTGTGGCAGCCCTCTATGGGATCTTGGCCGGCGTCCAAGAGGGAGGGAGAGGTGCTGTGGCAGCCCTAGCTACCCTAGGGTGGGCCTAGGGCCCATCTAGGCCTAGGATTTGTCCCTCCCTCCTTGCTGCGCCTTGGGCCAGGTGGGAGGGGCGCACCAGCCCACCTAGGGGATATATACCTCCACCTTCGTCCCATGCCGCCCTCCGGGGCCCGTGGCCCCTCCCGGTTGATCCCCGGAACCCTTTCGGTGGTCCTGGTATGTTACCGGTGATGCCCGAAACATTTCCAGTAACCAAAACCTCACTTCCTATATATCAATCTTTGTCTCTGGACCATTCCGAAACTCCTCATGACATCCGGGATCTCATCCGGGACTCCGAGCAATCTTCGGTAACCACGTCCACTATTTCCCTATAACCCTAGCATCATCGAACCTTAAGTGTGTAGACCCTACGGGTTCTGGAGACACGTAGACATGACCGAGACACCTCTCCGGTCAATAACCAACAGCGGGATCTGGATACCCATGTTGGCTCCAACATGCTCCATGATGATCTCATCAGATGAACCACGATGTCGCGGATTCAGTCAATCCCGTATAAAATTCCCTTTGTCTATCGGTGTGATACTTGCCTGAGGTTCGATCATCGGTATCCTTATACCTTGTTCAATCTCGTTACCGGCAAGTCTCTTTACTCGTTCCGTAACACATCATACCGTGGCTAAGTCCTTAGTCACATTGAGATCATTATGATGATGTCTTACCGAGTGGGCCCAGACATACCTCTCTGTCATACAGAGTAACAAATCCCATCCTCGATTCGTGCCAACCCAACAGACACTTTCGGAGATACCCGTAGTGTACCTTTATAGCCACCCAGTTATGTTGTGACGATTAGCACACCCAAAGTATTCCTACGGTATCCGGGAGTTGCACAATCTCATGGTCTAAGGAAACGATACTTGACATTAGAAAAGCTTTAGCAAACGAACTACACGATCTTGTGCTATGCTTAGGATTGGGTCTTGTCCATCACATCATTCTGCTAATGATGTGATCCCGTTATCAATGACATCCAATGTCCATGGTCATGAAACCGTGAGCATCTATTGCTCAATGAGCTAGCCAACTAGAGGCTCACTAGGGACATGTTGTGGTCTATGTATCCACACATGCATTACTGTTTCCGGTTAACACAATTATAGCATGAACAATAGACAATTATCATGAACAAGGAAATACAATAATAACCATTTTATTATTGCCTCTAGGGCATATTTCCAATAGTCTCCCAGTTGCACTAGAGTCAATAATCTAGTTACATTGTGATGAATCGAACACCCATGGCATTCTGGTGTTGATCATGTTTTGCTCGTGAGAGAGGTTTAGTCAACGGATCTGCGACATTCAGATCTGTATGTACTTTACAAATATCTATATCTCCCTCCTAAATGTAATCATCGATGGAGTTGAAGCGGCGCTTTATGTGTCTTGTCTTCTTGTGAAACCTGGGCTCCTTCGCAAGGGCAATAGCTCCAGTGTTGTCATAGAATAGGGTCATCAGGCCCAATGCATTGGGAATCACTCCTAGGTCGGTGATGAACTCCTTCATCCAGACTCCTTCCTTTGCTGCTTTCGAAGCAGCTATGTACTCCACTTCACATGTAGATGCCGCCATGATGCTTTGCTTGTTGCTGCACCAGCTGACTGCTCCTCCGTTCAAAATATACACGTATCCGGTTTGCGACTTGGAGTCGTTCGGATCTGTGTCGAAGCTAGAATTGACATAACCCTTTACGACGAGCTCTTCGGCACCTCCATATACGAGAAACATGTCCTTTGTCCTTTTCAGGTACTTTAGGATATTCTTGACCGCTGTCCAGTGTTCCGCTCTGGGATCACTTTGGTACCTCCCTACCAAACTTATGGCAAGGTTCACATCAGGTCTGGTACACAACATGGCATACATAATAGAGCCAATGGCTGAAGCATAGGGGATGACACTCATCTCTTCTATATCCTTTGCCATGGTCGGGCATTGAGTCGTACTCAATCTCACACCCTGTAACACAGGCAAGAACCCCTTCTTGGACTGATCCATATTGAACTTCTTCAATATCTTTTCAAGGTATGTGCTTTGTGAAAGACCTATGAGGCGTCTCAATCTATCTCTATAGATCTTAATACCAAATATGTACACAACTTCTCCATGGTCCTTCATTGAAAAACATTTATTCATGTAGGCCTTTATGCTCTCCAAAAGTTCTATATCATTTCCCATTATCAGTATGTCATCCACATATAATATGAGAAATGCTACAGAGCTCCCACTCACTTTCTTGTAAATACAAGGTTCTCCATAAACTTGTACAAACCCAAACGCCTTAATCACCTCATTAAAGCGAATGTTCCAACTCCGAGATGCTTGCACCAGCCCATAGATGGAGTGCTAGAGCTTTCATACCTTATTAGCATCCTTAGGATCGACAAAACCTTCCGGGTGCATCATATACAGTTCTTACTTAAGGAAGCCATTAAGGAATGTTGTTTTGACATCCATTTGCCAGATCTCATAATTATAAAATGCGGCAATTGCTAACATGATTCGGTCGGACTTCAGCATCGCTATGGGTGAGAAAGTCTCATCGTAGTCAACTCCTTGAACTTGTCATTAACCCTTAGCAACAAGCCGAGCCTTATAGACGGTCACATTACCATCCACATCAGTCTTCTTATTAAAGATCTATTTATTTTCATTGGCTCGCTTATCATCAGGCAAGTCCACCAAAGTCCATACTTTGTTCTCATACATGGATCCTATCTCGGATTTCATGGCTTCAAGCCATTTGTTGGAATCCAGGCCCGCCATCGCTTAGTCATAGTTCGAAGATTCACCGTTGTCCAACAACATGATCTCTAGGACAGGGTTGCCATACCACTCTGGTGCGGAACGTGTCCTAGTGGACCTTCGACGTTCAATAGTAACTTGATCTGAAGTTTCATGATCATCATCATTAACTTCCTCTCCAGTCGGTGTAGGCTCCACGGATACAACTTCCTGTGTTGCGCTACTCTTCGGTTCGAGGGGAGGTACGATTGCCTCATCAAGTTCTATTTTCCTCCCACTTACTTCTTTCGAGAGAAACTCTTTCTCGAGAAAGGATCCATTCTTGGCAACAAAGACTTTTCCTTCGGATCTGAGGTAGAAGGTATACCCGATAGTCTGTTTGGGATATCCTATGAAGACATGCTTTTCCGACTTTGGGTTCGAGCTTCTCAGGTTGAAGCTTGTTCACATAAGCATCGCATCCCCAAACTTTTAGAAACGACAGCTTAGGTTTCTTTCCAAACCATAATTCATATGGTGTCGTCTCAACAGATTTTGATGGTGCCCTATTTAAAGTGAATGCGGTAGTCTCTAATGCATATCCCCAAAATGATAGCGGTAAGTCGGTAAGAGATATCATAGATCGCACCATATCCAATAGATTGCTATTACGATGTTCAGACACACCATTTCGTGGAGGTGTGCCAGGCGACATGAGTTGTGAAACGATTCCACATTTCCTTAGGTGCGTGTCAAACTCGTGACTTAAATATTCTCCGCCCCGATCAGATCGTAGGCACTTTATTTTCCTGTCATGTTGATTCTTTACCTCACTCTGAAATTCCTTGAACCTTTCAAAGGTTTCAGACTTGTGTTTCATTAAGTAGACATACCCATATCTGCTCAAGTCACCAGTGAGGGTGAGAACATAACGGTAGCCACCGCGAGCCTCGACGCTCATTGGACCACATACATCGGTATGTATTATCTCCAACAAGTCAGTTTCTCGCTCCATTGTTCCGGAGAACGGAGTCTTGGTCATCTTGCCCATGAGGCATGGTTCGCACATGTCAAATGATTCGAAATCAAGAGACTCCAAAAGTCCATCAGCATGGAGCTTCTTCATGCGTTTGACACCAATATGACCAAGGCGGTAGTGCCACATGTAAGCGGGACTACCATTGTCAACCTTACAATTTTCGGTACTCACACTATGGACATGCGTAACATCATGTTCGAGATTCATTAAAAATAAACCATTGACCAGCGGGGCATCACCATAAAACATTTCTCTCATATAAATAGAGCAACCATTATTCTCAGATTTAAATGAGTAGCCATCTCGCATCAAACGAGATTTAGATACAATGTTCATGCTCAGAGCTGGCACTAAATAACAATTATTGAGGTTTAAAACTAATCCCAAAGGTAGATGTAGAGGTAGCGTGCCGACGGTGATCACATCGACCTTGGAACCGTTCCCAACGCGCATCGTCACCTCGTCCTTTGCCACTCTCTGCTTATTTTGCAGCTCCTGCTTGGAGTTACAAATGTGAGAAACTGCATCGGTATCAAATAACCAGGAGCTACTATGAGCACTGGTTAGGTACACATCAATAACAAATATATCACATATACATTTAACGTTGCCAGCCTTCTTATCCGCTAAGTTCTTGGGGCAGTTCCGCTTGAAGTGACCGGTACCCTTGAAATAAAAGCACTCAGTCTCAGGCTTGGGTCTATTCTTGTTCTTCTTCCCGACAACTTCCTTACCGAGCGTGGCAACAACTTTGTCGTCCTTCTTGAAGTTCTTCTTACCCTTGCCTTTCTTGAAACTAGTGGTTTTATTCACCATCAACACTTGAAGCTCCTTTTTGATCTCGACCTCTGCTGATTTCATCATCGAGTACAACTCAGGAATGGACTTCTCCATACCCTGCATGTTGTAGTTCATCACAAAGCTCTTGTAGCTAGGTGGAAGCAACCAGAGGATTCTGTCAATGACCGAGTCATCCGGGAGATTAACTCCCAGTTGAGTCAAGTGATTTTGCAACCCAGACGTTTTGAGTATGTGCTCACTGACAGAACTATTCTCCTCCATCTTACAGCTGAAGAACTTATCGGAGACGTCATATCTCTCGACCCGGGCATGAGCTTGGAAAACTAGTTTCAGCTCTTGGAACATCTCATATGCTTCGTGTTGCTCAAAACACTTTTGGAGCCTCGGTTCTAAACTGTAAAGCATGCCACAATGAACCAGGGAATAATCATCACAGTTTGACTGCCAAGCGTTCGTAACATCTTGGTCTGCTGGGAAAATGGGTGGGTCACCTTGCGGTGCATCAAGGACATAAAGTCTCTTGGAAGCTATGAGGATGATCCTCAAGCTACGGACCCAGTCCGCATAGTTGCTTCCGTCATCTTTTAGCTTGGTTTTCTCTAGGAATGCATTGAAGTTGAGGGTGACATTAGCGTTGTCCATTGGATCTAAAATATAGATTGTAAAGACAATTTTAGACTAATTTCATGATAATTAAGTTCACATAATCAAATTATTTAATGAACTCCCACTTAGATAGACATCTGTCTAGTCATCCAAGTGTCACATGATCCATGTCAACTAGCCCGTGTCCGATCATCACGTGAGACGGACTAGTCATCCATGGTGAACATCTCCATGTTGATCGTATCTTCTATACGACTCATGTTCGACCTTTCGGTCTACCGTGTTCCGAGGCCATGTCTGTGCATGCTCGGCTCGTCAAGTGAACCCAAGTGTTTTGCGTGTGTAAATCTGGCTTACTCCCGTTGTATGCGAACGTTAGAACCTATCACACCCAATCATCACGTGGTGCTTCGGAACAACGATCCTTAGCAATGATGCAAAGTTATGCTGAACACCTTAATTGAAATTTTACTGAGAGTTCATCTTATTTACTACCATCGTTCTAAGCAAATAAGAAGTAAACATGATAAACATCACATGCAATCAATATAGTGACATGATATGACCAATATTATCTTGCTCCTTTGATCTCCATCTTCGGGGCACCATGATCATCACTGTCACTGGCACAACACCATGATCTCCATCATTATGATCTCCATCATTGTGTCTTCATGAAGTTGTATCACCAAATATTAGTTCTACTACTATGGCTAATGTTTAGGAATAAAGTAAAGTAATTACATGGCGTTTATAATTGACATGCCGATCATACAATAAAATAAGACAACTCCTATGGCTCCTGCCGGTTGTCATACTCATCGACATGCAAGTCGTGAATCCTATTACAAGAACATGATCAATCTCATACATCACAATGCATCACATCAGATCCTTTGGCCATATCACATCACAAGGCATATGCTGCAAAAACAAGTTAGACATCCTCTAATTTGTAGTTGCAAGTTTTTACGTGGCTGCTATAGGTTTCTAGCAAGAACGTTTCTTACCTATGCCAAAACCACAACGTTATATGCCTGCTATTTACCCTTCATAAGGACCCTTTTCATTGAATCCAATCCGACTAAGGTAGGAGAGCAGACACCCGCTAGTCACCTTATGCAACAAGTGCATGTTAGGCAGTGGAACCGGTCTCACGTAAGCGTACGTGTAAAGTTGGTCCGGGCTGTTTCATCCACACAATACCACCAAATCAATATAAGACTAGTAGTGGTAAGCAAATTAACAAGATCGACGCCCACAACAACTTTGTGTTCTACTCGGGCATAGAATCTATGCAAAGACCTAGCTCATGATGCCACTGTAGGGAGACGTAGTAGTAAATCAAAATTTTCTATGCATTCACCATGATCTATCTATGGAGAAACCAGCAACGAGTGGGAAGAGATTGGATCTTCATACCTTTGAAGATCGCTAAGAGGAAGCATTGCTAGAACGCGGTTGGTGGAGTCATACTCGTAGCGATTCAGATCGCGGTGGACTCCGATCTTAGTGCCGAACAACGGCGCCTCCGCATGCAACACACGTGCAGCCCGGTGACATCTCCTACTCCTTGATCTAGCAAGGAGGGAGGAGAGGTTGAGGGAGAGCTCCGGCAGCACGATGACGTGGTGATGGTGGAGAAGCGTGGTCTCCGGCAGGGCTTCGCCAAGCACTACGGAGAACAAGGAGAAGGAGAAATAGGGCTGCGCCGAGAGGGAGAGAGAGTCGTGTCTCAAATAGCCCCAAAGGCACAACTATATATAGGAGGATAGGGAGGAGGGTGCCCACCCCTAGGGTTCCCACCCTAGGTGGTGCGGCAGCCCTAGATGGGATCTTGGCCAGCGGCCAAGAAGGAGGGAGAGGTGGTGCGGCAGCCCAAGCTGCCCTAGGGTGGGCCTAGGGTTTGCCCCCCCTCTCTCTTTGCTACCCCCCATAGGCCAGGTGGGAGGGGCGCACCAGCCCACATAGGGGCTGGTTCCCTCCACCTTCGGCCCATGCAGCCCTCCGGGGCCCGTGGTCCCTCCCCATGGACCCCCGGAACCCTTCCGGTGGTCCCGGTACATTACCGATGACGCCGAAACATTTCCAGTAACCAAAAATTCACTTCCTATATATCAATATTTGTCTGCGGACCATTCCGGAACTCCTCGTGACGTCCGGGATCTCATCCGGGACTCCAAACAATCTTCGGTAACCATGTCCACTATTTCCCTATAACCCTAGCCTCATCGAACCTTAAGTGTGTAGACCCTACGGGTTCGGGAGACACATAGACATGACCGAGGCACCTCTACGGTCAATAACCAACAACGGGATCTGGATACCCATGTTGGCTCCCTCATGCTCAATGATGATCTCATCGGATAAACCACGATGTCGGGGATTCAGTCAATCCCGTATACAATTCCCTTTGTCTACCGATATGGTACTTGCCCGAGATTTGATCGTCGGTATCCCTATACCTCGTTCAATCTCGATACCGGCAAGTCTCTTTACTCATTCCGTAACACATCATCACATGGCTAACTCCTTAGTAACATTGAGCTCATTATGATGATGTCTTACCGAGTTAGCCCAAAGATACCTCTCCGTCACACGGAGTGACAAATCCCTGTCTCGATTCGTGCAAACCCAACAGACACTTTCGGAGATACCCATAGTGTACCTTTATAGCCACCCAGTTATGTTGTTACGTTTGGCACACCCAAAGTATTCCTACGGTATCCGGGAGTTTCACAATCTCATGGTCTAAGGAAACGATACTAGATATTAGAAAAGCTTTAGCAGACGAACTACACAATCTTGTGCTATGCTTAGGATTGGGTCTTGTTCATCACATCATTCTCCTAATGATATGATCCCTTTATCAATGACATCCAATGTCCATGGTCATGAAACCGTGACCATCTATTGATCAACGAGCTAGCCAACTAGAGGCTCACTAGGGACATGTTGTGGGCTATGTATTCACACATGCATTACGGTTTTAGGTTAACACAATTATAGCATGAACAATAGACAATTATCATGAACAAGGAAATACAATAATAACCATTTTATTATTGCCTCTAGGGCATATTTCCAACACAGAGTTCACGAAGGCTGATTATGCCCATTGCATGAAGTCTTCCAGAGTCCTCGGATCAGTGTTAGCAGAAGAAGTGGACTTGTCAACATACCAGGCAGCTTACAATGCCGAGCAGAAGAGAGTATGCGGCCCAACCTTTGAGGCCAAGGACTTAACACCTGCACGCCGTAATCACCTCTTTGCTCCTGATATTGACCTGTCCCCCCTCTTTGAAGAGGGAAACTTTGCGGCTTTAACCAACTACAACTAGGACGTGGATAATCTCCAGATCATAGAAGCCGAAGAGTCGCCGTAGAGTGACCCGCCATCCAACTGATGACCTTGGTAATGCCGTGGATTAGCCGGCCTTGTGACCTGCCATGGGGCAGTGTAAAAAACTTTGAGTCCTCACTTTTGAGCTCCATAGTGAGTATTGTAATAGGCTTGTAGTAAACTTTGTCTTGCCTAAAGTGTGCCATCATGCACATATGAAAGCGTCCGGCTTAATATATGACATATGCCTTGTGCCTTCAACTCATACCAGATGTTGTGGCAGCTTCTTGGTAATTAAACAATCTACGAGCATAGATTACTCTTCACATTGTCAAGAGGACAACTTAAGATAGCGCCACCAAAAGATGCTATATCTTTCCTGACTTGCTTTTTGTTTAACTCATCTGCCGGTTCTTCTGAGCTGACTCGCCACTTAAAAATCCTTAGTTGTACAGGTTCTCTATTGATATTGGCCGTCAATTCCTTTGACCGGCTCAAGGTCTCTAATCGAGATTAACCGGCAGGAAGTGTGACATCCCAGAAGAGACTCGGCAGGGCATGAGTACCCTGGTAGACCATAAACTACCTCTCACGTGACATAAAACCATCGTTTTAACCTTAAACAGTGCAGGGTCCTTCAGGATTAACTGCCTAAGAGTACGAACGTGCCACATAGCAGAGAGTCGGTAGTAGATGGGAGAGTTTATCCTTGCTTTCCGTAAGTCGGCCCTCACATGACAAGAGCCGGCGTTTTACCCTTAAACCAGTACAGTGTCTCTATCGAGATTGGCCGTCAATTTCTTTGAGTCGGATCAGGGTCTCCAGGCAAGATTAACTGGTAAGAGTTCATCGGGTCAACTAGCGGAGTAGCATCATCTTATAGGCAGGTTTAACCCTATTTGGCTTAAGAGCCGATCAAGAGGGTGTGTAAGCTAAACCCGATGGGTTGGAAGCCCCCAAGTGACCTTTGTTGATGGAGTCAACTATTTGGCTTAAGAGACGACCGATAGGGTGTGATAAGCTAAACCCGGTGGGTTGGAAGCCCTTGAACGATCATGTTGATGGAGTCAACTATTTGGCTTGAGAGCCGATCAATAGGGTGTGATAAGCTAAACCCGGAGGGTTGGAAGCCCCCTAATTGACCTTTTTTGCATAGACTGGGATATGCAAAACGACAAAGGCCCCGACTTGTAGGGATGCCAACTTTATTAATATATATATATATATATATATGATATGTACAATGAAGGTGTACAATGTCAAGTCTTGACAACTTAAGTATAACAAGGCCGTAGATGCGCTATGTTCCACGGCCGGCGGGTCTCCTGCCCAGAAGTATGTGAGTCGTCTCGGATGTCAGTGAGGTAAGACGACCCATTGTTGAGATTCCTGTTGACCACGAAAGGCCCTTCCCATGGAGGGGACAACTTGTGTGCATCTGTCTGATCTTGAATCAACTGCAACACTAAGTCGCCTTCTTGAAACGTCCGGGTCTTGACTCTACGGCTATGATAGCGAGGCAGGTCTTGTTGATAAATCACCGATCGAGCCGCCGCCAGATCGCGTTCTTCCTCCAAGGCATCCAATGCATCTTGACGCACCATTTCATTGTCCGTCTCAACGTAAGCTGCCACTCGTGGCTTGTAATGATAGACATCACTTGGCAACACGGCTTCTACACCGTAAGCCATGAAGAAAGGTGTATAACCTGTTGATCTGTTGGGGGTGGTTCTGATGCTCCATAAGACGGACGACAACTCCTCCACCCAACAACCCGACGTTCGCTGTAAAGGAAGCATAAGCCGGGGTTTGATACCTCTCAAGATTTCTTGGTTAGCGCGCTCGGCCTGTCCGTTTGACTACGGATGAGCAACTACAGAAACATTAAGTCTGATGTGTTCACTTTCATAGAATGCTTTCATAGCCCCCTTGGATAGGTTTGTACCATTATCTGTGATGATAATGTGAGGGTAACCATAAAGGTAGATCAGCTTCTTAATGAACTGAACTGCCATAGCCGCGTCACACTTGCCAACCGGCTCAGCTTCTACCCACTTGGTAAATTTGTCAACCGCCACCAAGAGGTGGGTCTTCTTGTCCTTGGATCTCTTGAAAGGCCCGATCATATGAAGCCCCCAGACCGCAAACGGCCAAGTAATTGGAATCATGCGCAGCTCTTGAGCCGGTACATGAGCACGCTGGCCAAACTTTTGACATCCATCGTACTTGCGGACCAAGTCTTCCGCATCCTTATGCGCCGTCAGCTAGAAGAGGCCATGTCGAAAGGGCTTGGCCACTAGTGATTTTGAGCCAGCGTGATGACCACAATCACCAGCATGAATTTCATTCAAGATTTCCTTGCCCTCTTCAGGTGAAACACAATGCTAAAACACACCGGTGACACTGCACTTATGTAACTTGCCATTGACTCTCGTCATAGACTTAGACCGCCTGGTGATCTGTCTAGCGAGATTTTCATCATCAGGTAATTCACCACGAGTCAAGTACGCCAAATACGGCACAGACCAATCAAGGAGTTGCATGCAGCACTTCCACTAGCTGTCCCTCCAGGTTAGGAATAGCCAAGTCTTCCTCTGAAGGTAACTTAACTGACGGGTGATGTAGCACGTCTAAGAAAATGTTAGGTGACACCAGCTTACGTTGAGAACCCAGCCTTGATAGGGCGTCAACCGCCTTGTTCCTGCGACGATCAATATGATCCACCTCATAACCCTTGAAGTGACCAGCGATGATATCTACTACTTGACGATAAGCCGCCATCCGCGGGTCCTTGGAATCCCAAGTGCCTTAAACTTGCTGGGCTACAAGATCTGAGTCGCTCAAGCATCTAAGCCGGCTCAGGTTCATCTCCTTAGCCACCCGTAGGCCATGAAGCAGAGCTTCGTACTCAGATGCATTGTTAGTACAAGGAAACATCAACCTTAGCACATAACAGAACTTATCACCTTTGGGGGAAGTTAAGACAATCCCTGCCCCTGATCCTTCCAGTTGCCTGGATCCATCAAAGTGGATTGTCCAATATGTGTTATCCGGCTTTTCCTCGGGCATCGGACACTCAGTCCAGTCGTTGATGAAATCCACCAAGGCTTGTGAATTAACCGCCGTGCGAGGCACATATTTCAAATTGAGAGGTTGAAGCTCCAATGCCCACTTAGCGATCATGCCAGTGGCTTCTCTGTTTTGAATTATATCTCCCAACGGGGCAGAGTTAACCATTGTAATTTGGTGCCCTAGGAAGTAGTGATTTAGCTTGCGATTGGCCATGAACACCCCATACACCAGCTTCTGCCAATGTGGATATCTCTGCTTGGATTCTGTCAGGACCTCACTAATATAGTAAACCGGCCTCTAAACCGGATATTCCTTTCCTGAATCCTTACGCTCAACAACGATTGCGGCGCTGATAGCCCTATTGTTAGTCGCCACATATAAGAGCAAAGGTTCTTTCTCTACCAGAGCGGTTAAGACCGGCGGCTCAGTGAGCTGCCTCTTGATTGCCTCAATGCTTCACCCGCCGCCGTACTCCAGACAAAGTTGTTCGTCTTTTTCATCATCCGTAAAGGGATAGCCTTCTCATGAAGGCGGCTTATAAACTGGCTTAACACAGCAATCCGTCCCGCCAGGCGCTGTACATCATTGATGCATGCCGACTCAGACAGGGATGTGATAGCCTTGATTTTATCCGGGTTAGCCTCAATGCCACGCTCAGATACCAGAAATCCCAAGAGCTTCCCCGTCGGAATGCTGAAGGCACACTTAGCCGGGTTAAGCATCATCTTGTAGACCCATAAGTTGTCGAAAGTCTCCTTCAGGTCGTCAAGCAGAGTCTCCTTCTTTCTTGACTTGATCACAATATCATCCACATATGCATGAACGTGGTGCGCAATTTGTCTATGAAGACAGTTCTGTACACAACACTGGTAAGTCGCCTGGGCACCGTTGAGCCCGAAAGGCATAGACACATAATAGAAAGCACCAAAAGGCATGATGAAAGCCGTCTTCTCTTGGTCCTTGACTGCCATCTTGATCTGATGAATACCAGAATAAGCATCTAGGAAGCATAAACTCTCACAACCCGCGCGTTGCATCAATGATCTGTTCAATACGAGTGAGAGCAAACGGGTCAACCGGACATACCTTCTTAAGATCCTGTAGTACACACACATATGCCACGTGCCGTTTTTCTTGAGTACTAGCACCGAGTTAGCAAGACACTCTGGATGAAAGACCTTGACGATGAAACCCGCCGCCAGGAGCCAGGCTACCTCTTCCCCAATGTCCGTGCGTCTCTCCTCATTGAACCGCCGTAGAAACTGTTTGACTGGTTTAAACTTAGGATCAACATTAAGGTGGTGCTCAGCGAACTCTCTTGGTACACCCGGCATGTCAGAAGGTTTCCACGTGAAGATGTCCCAATTCTCACGGATGAATTTGATGAGCGCGCTTTCCTATTTGGGATCCATATTAGCTCTGATAGTGAACTGCTGAGACGAGTCGCCCGGATTGAAATCCACCAATTTGGTATCATCTGCCCAAAATTTGAGGGGCGGCTCAACCTCTGTGGTAGGTTTTTCAGCGGAGTCATGTCCTCTGGGTCGACGTTTTCCCTGTAAAACTTGAGCACCGCCTCAGCACAACTGGACTCTGCATAAGCCGCATGTCCTTCCTTGCACTCAATAGCCGTCTCTCGATAAGCATGCACCATAATCATACCTTTGAGGCCCGGCATCTTGAGCTGCAAGTACACATGACAAGGCCTAGCCATGAATTTGGCATAAGCCGGACGTCGAAACAGAGCATGATACGGACTTTTGATTTTGACCACCCCAAAATACAAGGTCTCCACTCTGTAATTGTATTCGTCACCGAAGGCGACTGTGGAGGACAACTTAAGATCCTTATCAAGCAACTTCATCCGGTGGAAAGTGTCGTAGTACAAGATATTCATGCTACTACCACCATCCATAAGCACCTTGGTAAACATGTAGCCTCCAACTTGGGGAGCAACTACCAACGCTAGTCGTCCCGGGTCATCAACACGCAGCGGGTGATCCTCCTGGCTCCAAGTTATATCATACTCAGACCACTTCAAAACATGATACTGACCCGAGCTGAGCTGCTTTGGATTACTTTGATATCCAGACTGGTTATTCTGTTACTGATGTCCTCCCTGGTTGCCTTGGCCGTGATGGCCGGATCCTGAGCCACCGGACCCAAACCCGGCTCCTGACCCGCCTGGTCCTGAGCCGCGGGGCGGGCCACCATCGTTGTTATGCTGTCGTAAGCTGTAGTCCTTAACCTTTTGCATAACGTGGCAATTACCCCACGTGTGACCCGCCGGTCTGTCGGGCCGACTGTGCTCCGGACAAGGTTTATTGAGCATCTCCTCCAAATTCAAAGGAGTCTTACCCTTATTAAAAGGCTGCTTGAACTTCCCGCTGCCCTTAGCACGATTGTTGCCGGTGCTAGCGTTGGCTACCAGCTCTGACCCACTGTCCGGGTTCTTGCTCTTTCCTTGGTTACCATTTGCCTACTGCACCCTTGCTATTGTCGTTCTTCTTATTCTGACCAGGCTTATCCTCATCCGAGCCCGGATCCTTCGTATTATAAGAGTCGGCGTATTTCGTGAGAGCCGCCATGAGATCCCCCATGTCTTGACACGTGTGCTTGAGCCGGCCGAGCTTATGCTTCAAAGGCGTATAGTGGCAATTCTTTTCTAGAATCAAGACCGCTTGAGCCGCCGTAATCTGCTTAGATGTGTGGATGATAGTCGAAACCCGCTGGACCCAGTGATGAGCCGACTCATTTTCCTGCTGTACATAGTGATCCAAATCCACAATTGTCATGGGCTGCTTGGAAGTTCCTTGATTTTTTTGACGAACCTCGCTTTTAACTCAGCCCAAGAATTGATGGTATTGGGTGGCAAACCCTTCAACCACATGCGAGCCGGCCCTTCTAGCATCATGATAAAGTACTTCACGCACACCGCGTCATTGATGTCCAACATCTCCATGGCCAGCTCATAGCTCTCAATCCAAGCCTTCGGTGGTAGATCAGCGTTGTAATTTGGGACCTAGCAAGGGCCTTTGAAATCCTTTGGCAAACGCTTGTTTCGTAGAGCCGACACCAAGAAGGGTACTCACATAGCCCTGGTGGTTACTCCCGCTCCAACTGAGACGGAAGGCGCAGGCTCTTGATGAGCCGCCGCTGCCAGAGCCGCCGCCTCATGCTGTGCCCTCGCCCGATCTACGAGCGCTTGAGCATCCAAAGACGCCTCATCATCTCGCGGCAGGCCCGGTGCCGATCACTGCTAGAGACTACCGGTGACTCATAACGCCGACTGAAGCTGTGGCTGGGGATGGGGGTTGAATGCACACGACTCCGGTTGTAGGTATTCTTCTCTTGCTAGGCCATCGCCATTCGTAGGTACCCAATAGCGTCCCATACCTCTTCTATGAAAGGCGCCTCGTCAGGAATAGGGATTGTTCCAAGACGGGTTGCTGTCACCACCACGTTCTCCGCCGTATTTGAATAGTGACCCGTCAGCGTCGGAAAATCCATTGGTGAGGTCTGGTTCCATCGGGGCGGGTTAAGCTGCTGCCGAGCCACCGACCAACTTCCAGGTGCTTCCGTCGTCCAACCCGTTCCTGGCGTGTTAAAAAGGTTTCGGTCCTCATATTGCTCTGGCAGGTGAGACTGATGCCTCATTCGCCGCACCCGGCCGCCGACTGCTGTTCTAGCGCATGACGGAAAGCATCCGTCTTAAGACGCTCTGCCTCCACGTCCATTTGAGCTTTTAACGCATTGATCCTCTGCTGGACTTCCGCCATCTAGTCCTTCAGTCTTGTGATCTCTAGGTTCCGGGCGGCTTGATTGTTAGGCGTGACTTCAGTCGCCATCAGGGTTGTGAGCTCGTTCATCAGATCCAGAAGAACCTGAGCCGGCGGTGGGTCAGCCCCCGTGTCTGCCGCCCCGACGGCTGCACTGCTTGGGCCCGGCTCTGTTCCCGCCATGAACACGGCCGCATGAGTCGACAACCCATGATCGTCTAGCTCAGACCGCTCCGACTCAGGGTAAAGCTCTTCATAGCCCCCAAGCCCGCCATCGAGAAGTTGGTAGATTGATTCTGCCTCTTTGCTCGAAGACCCATCCTCAGAATAGATGAGGGTCTCCTACGACTTAGAAGCCTCAAGATCCATACCTTGAGTGAATCCAAAAAGACATGCTTCCTGCCCGGATTAGCACAGGCGGGTTGCATGTGTCGGGCGGCGTGCGCACGCCGAGCTGGCTCGACGATGTCGGTGCAGATGTCCGGCACGGGTGTACATGAAGACATGGATTCTGCCGGCGTTGGGACCCCAGCCGGTGTCATCGATGTAGAGCCGGTTGCGACGAATTTTGTTCATCCTTCCGATCACGTATCCCTCGATCCCCAGAAGAGAGCCCTTTGAGAACTCAACACCACTAAGCGCTAGCCCCACGTTGGGTGCCAACTATCATGGTTTTGTCACAGCAGATGTCCAAGGACTTAGATTTGAGGCCATCACTAAGGTGATGGACTCAAAGGTGTTGATTGGGATGAAGGACACGAGTTTACCCAGGTTCGGACCCTCACGAAGAGCTAAAGGCCTACATCTTGCTTGCGTTGTATTGATTGGAGTATCGATTACAACGGAGCAGATTCGCTTGACCTAGTTCTCGATTCGTTGGTTTCCGTCTAAGTCGCGCTGGGTCTCTCCCTTATAAAGGAGGTTAAGACCACGGGTTACATAAGTCTCATACCGACTCTTACTATGTGTCCGACTCTATCTCTATGTCGTCTTGCCTTCCTGAGCAAGCCATCTCCGGGCGGCTTATCCGCCCGAGTCTTCATGCCTTCTTTGTCTGGGCCTCGCCTCGCCCATGTTGGTGAGCCGCTATATGTCTAGGCTTATGTCTCGAGGCCCATCCTTGGTCTGGCTTATTGTGACAGCCCAAGTGTTGTCCCTACCTTTTATGGCATGTAACCTTTGTATGAACCTTGTGTCATGAGCTTAGGATATGTTTTGCACTTGCCATCCATGTGTTGTTCGCATTCATCCATTATTTCATCCATCATAGCATTCATCATGCCTTATTGTTTACATGTGCCTTGGTATGATGTGGTGGTTGTGAGTGGGTCTTGTGTTGTGTTGGTGCTTGAGTGTGGTTGGAGTCCTGTGTGCAACCTCCTGTTCTTTACCTCTCTTTTCCCTTATCAAACATGCCCTTCCAACACCCCCCTTCTCTCCATATAATTCTATTGTTAGAATTAAGTTGTTTTAAAAATGATCAAAAATGTTCAAGAGGTAGCCCTATTCATATTAATAATTTAGAGTGTGATTCTTTTAATGGTTGGGGCTTGGTTGTTATTGTATTTTAATTAAATAGGAGCTGCCTTTCATTAAAGTATTAAAATTACTTGCTCAATAAATCAACTTGATAATTTTATTAAATAGTGCACATTATTTTCTTTGCAAAAATATTTTTTCTTTGCACTAGGACCTTTTGTTTTATTCTAGGGATTTATTTTTGTGTGGCTGGTTTTAAAAATGAAAAACCCCTCCTTATTTGTTTTGGGAGAGAGAGTGCCCAGTATGGTCCTCGCGGCCCAGCCCGCTCGGTGGACGGCCACCTGCTCCGTCAGGTTCACTGTTAGGTTTAGAGAGTGAGAGCCGCGTCCATCGTTGCCTTTCCGTCGCCATTGTCGTTTGTCCCATCGCCCATTTAAGCCCTCGATGTGCGTGCCCCTCGCCTAGGGTTCCGCTTCTCCCAGCCGCCATCATAGCTCTCTTCTTCCCCTCCATCTCTCTTCCTCCTCTCTTCTTTTCCCCTGCCAGGTAAGATTCTGAGAGGTTCAGAGAGGTTCAGTTGAGTCCGCTGGTCATCGCCGCTGTCGTTGCCGCGTCTCCGGTGGGCCACGTCCTTGGTGGTGATGGCATGGAGCTCCGGGGTTCTCCTGGCGTTCCATTCCCGCCGCTAGGGGCCCCGGAGGAGCTCTACAACAACCGCCCCATCGTCGCCGGAAGTCCCTGCTCGGCCATCTCCTTCCCCTGCGTCGTCTCCGGCCTTCTTCTTCCCCTCCGTCGACTCCGTGGTGACCGGCTCGTCGTCGCCTTCCCCCAAGGTGAGCCGCCGGTCCTTGTAGCCCTATTCCTCCGCGTGTAGCTCGTAGTTGGTCGCCGCCGCATTTGTCGCCGCCGGTAGCAAGACGAGCACCGGCCGCTCGCCTCCTTCCTCCTCATCGCAAGGTGAGCAGGGGAATGGAGCCATGGAGGATCCATTGTACGTAGGAGCGGTTGACGTTGCCAGATTCGCCGTAGGATCGCCGGAATTGCTACCGGAGTTGCCGCTGTCGCTGCCGCTGTTGCTCTGCATGTATGTGTGTGTACCTTCAGTTTCGTCAGGCAGTGGGTGCGTGTGTTTGTATTAGAGGGGCAGAGTCCCTACTTTGTCGTCGATCTGGAGCGTAGCGCAGTGGTTGCGCTAGGGGGAAGTGACCGAGAGGTCTTGGGTTTGAGCCCAAGCCTCCCCCTTTATATTTTTGTTTGTTTTTTGTTTTCCTTTTATTTATTATTTTTCTTCCTTGCTTTATATACATATATGTGTGTGATCTTGGTATATTTGGTAGTGTGTGTGTGTGTGTGATGTTGCAGATACATGTAGGAGAGTGTGTGTATGTTATACATACACACACTTGTGTGTGTGTGTGTGTGTGTTTTCATATGCATGTGTACTTGTGTGTGTGTGTGCATGTGAGAGTGTGTCTTACCACCACACTCATGATCTTAGGGGTATGAGAGTGCCATGTGTATCTATGTGCATGTGAGGGAAGTGAGTGTGTGTGTCTATATGCTCTATGCATATGATGCATGTGTGTATGCTTAGTGTGTGGGTCAACTTGAGTGTTGTGTGTGTGAGAGGCATGGGTGTGCCCATCTACATATGCATATGTATGTATATGGAAGACCACCCCCAGACATGAGTTGAGTCATAAGGAAGTGCCTTGTGCACTTCTGTGTGTGTATAGGGGACTAGTGGATTTTCCCACTTGTCATACCCCTTTGTTTATATGCTTGTCATGTAGGATTTTGTCATCTCATTTGCATTCTTAGCTAAGTTGCTAACATGCTCATGCCCATTATGTGCATTTTCTATTTAGAGTAGTTATGCCATGAATAGTAGTGGGTGGTTTTGCTAGTTGTTGGTGCCTTGTGGTTTCACATGGGCATATGAGTATGACCCATGATTTTGGGGTAGGAAGATCCAATGAACTCATTGGAACTCTCATATTTCACTTTTGAGCAAGTTCTTAAATCTGTCATTTTAGCTGAGATGCCATTTTGTCATTTTTGCATGATTTAATCCATGTTTTCTTTGGGACATGTGCCAACTAGGAAGTGCTAGTATTTTGTATCTAGTATGCCATGGTATTTTTGTTTAATATGAGAATCACTCATATAAGTGGTAAACATGCTGAAAAGTTACCAACTTAATGTTTCTGTTTCAGCATGCTAAAAACTACTAAGTCTGAGAATCTGTTGTTATTTTCATGCCATGTAGAGCGGGTGACATCTATCAACATGTTGTGAATTTGCTCATTCTCAGTGTTAGTTATTTGTTGTAGATATTATATTATACCATCCTGTTAATTTTCATGCCAATAGGAGATCTATAGGATATTTAACTACTGCTGTCAACTTGCTACTTTATAATCTCAGATTCCAGAAAACTGGAATTTTCACTAAGTCCCAGAAAACTGTTTCATCATTTTAGGTTGATTGCTTCATGCTTATTGATGTGTGCCTCCTTTGCTGATTGTTTAGTTGGATAAGTTGATGTGTGTGTTGAGTAGATTCTGTCAATGCCTTGTTTGGGGCAGTGGGATTCCTCTAGCTCAAGCTGTGAGCTGAGTAAATTGCTATGTTGCTGTTTTGTGGCAGATTGTGAGTTTTATCATTTTGTGACTGGTGGGAGCTATGCTCCATGGAATTGATTGATTTTTGAGTCTATTGTGGTTGGTTTTTCATCACCTGAATAGTGGCTACCTTGGAATGCCAAGAATTAGCCCGTGGCTTGGTGGTCTTTTGTTTTGTTTCCGTACCTTGTCGTGAGCGTATCGTGAGAACCGTAACTCCGTTTCTAGCGTTCTTTATATGCATTTCTATCGATTTTGCCTGATGCATCCATATTTGAGATGTTTATGCATGTCTAAATAACTTAACATGAGGTTCTGTCCAGATTCATTATTAGACAAACTTTGCACGAGAAACTTGGCTAGTTTTGGATTGCCATGTTTAATTCTTCATAAATGAATCATGCATCATCTTGGTTGTGCATTGCACCTTGGTTGGTTATTTATTTGATGTTTCTCTTGGGTAGACGTGAGTGTCGATACTGAGTACGAGGACCCAGGAGAGTACCACTACGAGGATCTCGCTACTTGTTCCGCTGAAGAACCATCAGGCAAGATGATCGTACCCGGATCCCGATACTATTTTTGCTTGCTAGTTTCTCGCTCTTATCGTTACAATTGCACTACCTACCACTTGATATCAGACTCCTAATTGCCATGACATCCTCTAACCTCCACATCCTAGCAAACCTTTGATTGGCTAAGTTACCGCTACTCAACCCCTCTTATAGCATTCTTAGTTGCAGGTGCAGGTTGTTCCAAGTGATAACATGAATTTGGATATCACAATATTATCTATTGTTTAATTTAATGCACATATATATCTTGGTGTTGGTGGAAGGCTTGGCCTTTTGCTAAGTGATTTGTTCCGCTGTTACCGCCATTAGTTCCTTGTTACCGGTGTTATGTTTTCCATATCTTGTGCTCCTAACATGCTCGAGGTTGTTATGGGGAAACCTTGTTCATTCGGTTGAGATTAAAACTTGTCTGGAAAGACCCAACTTTGGTACTACATTTGCTAATAACTTAATAAAACTTGCATAGGGCCTTGCAAACCCGTGGATAATTTAATCAACCCCCGGGCCAGTGCTCCTCATGAGTGTTGGTCCAAACTAGAGTCGTGTGCGGGGCCAACCCGGGGCAACTCGGGAGATTTCTATCAGGCCCATATACGCTGCGCTCATCCGGTCATGTCCTGAGAACGAGATACGTGGCTCTTATAGGGCTCGTCGACACGTTGTGAGGTCTTGCTAGATTTGTTTTACCTTTATCGAGTGTCTTGCGTGTGGAGTCTGACTTTCTTCGGATTTTTCTCGACGTGTTGGAATTACTTTGGAATTACCTATGATGACCGCGAGATCCGTGGTCGAGGCTATTCCCATGGAGTGTGGTTAATTTGTGATGGATTAGTTGCAACACCTCTGCAGGGTTAAATCTTTCGGAAAGCCGTGCTCGTGGTTATGTGGCAACTTGGATATTTGTTTAACACCCGGTTATAGTAAACTTGAAGTAAACTCCAATTAAAATACACCAACTGTGTGAGTAACCGTGATCGTCTCTGCTCATGAACATGCTCCAAGAGAGAACACGGTGGGGTTATGATTGATGTCAGTAAGTGTTCAGGATCTCATAGGGATCATACTAGATTCGATCGTTCATCATAGGCCACTCATATTTATTTTCATGTTGCGTAAGTTAGCCACCATAAATGCTTAGTGATGCTGCAAACTAAACACTTACCCTAACCCAACCTTTAATCTTGGATAGTCTCGGTACCCGGGCGCATGATTGCTGAGTCCCTGTGGCTCACAGTTTACTACAACACTCCAGGTACAGGGTCAGATGAGTTCGTGCAGGATGACCTTACCCAGCTCTAGTGGGAATATGTAGAGGAAAGAGGCAGGATGTATGTGACTTACCCAGATGAGTAGAGGACCATGGTCGTGATCTTTGGGATAGCGAGATAGTATCATTTGCATTTGTTTTGATCGTTTGATTTCGTTCGTAGGCGGACCCTGTCTTCATCTTGATAATTTGAACTCTGAGTGGATTGTAATTTAGCATGTGGCGAGTGTAAGCCAATCTTGTATACTCATCTTTTCCGTATTGTATGATGTGATGATACTATACTTGCTAACGGCAAGATGCGCCTCTATCCCTTGCGAGGCCCTCGTGTCTTAAAATGGATAGGCGCGCATCTTGTGCGTGACACTTATGAGCCGCCAGGTATGACCCGGACCCACCTAGGCGGGTCTTAGCACGGGGTTATATCCCCAACAGTTCAGATCTGAAATCATGTCATTCGGGCCTACTGACAAGCATTAAGCATGGCAAAGTCATAACAACTTCAATCTTAGAACATAGTGGATACTAGGGATCAAGCCCTAACAAAACTGACTCGATTACATGATGAATCTCATCCAACTCCTCATCGACCAGCAAGCCTACACAAGAATTACTCACTCCCAATGGGGAGCATCATGGAATTGGTGATGGAGAACGGTTGATGATGACCAAGTGTAGGATCGAAAGTAGGTCTAGAGGGGGGTGATTAGACTACTTGACCAAATAAAAATCTACTTTTTCCCAATTTTAAGTGTTGGCAGATTTTAGCATTCATGGCAAGTCAAGCACACCCTACACATGCATGTCTACAAGTATAGCAGCGGAAAGTAAAGACAAGCATGAGTAGTAAAGGAAGGGTAGGAAGATCAAACACAACTTGGAGGCACGCTGATTTTTCCCATGGTTCCGATAGGTGGTGCTATCGTACGTCCATGTTTATGGAGTCTTCAACCCACGGAGGGTAATGGTCGAGAGAGTCCATGGAGGGCTCTGTCCACAAAGGGTTCCACAAAGAAGCAACCTTGAATATACCATGATGGCCTACGTCCATGGAGAACTAGCCTAACTCGGGGTAGAACTTCATGAAGTAGGCGATCTCCTTGCCCTTACAAACTTCTTGGTTCACTCCACAACACGAAGTAGGAGGCTCCCAAGTGACACCTAACCAATCTAGGAGGCACCACCCTCCAAAAGGTAAAAGTCACGATTGTGTCGATGAACTCCTTGCTCTTGTGCTTCAAGATGACAGATTCCTCAACACACAATCACTCTCTCATAGATTTGGTTTGGTGGAAGAGATTGATTGGGTGGAAAGCAACTTGGGGAGGCTAGAGATCAAGATTCATATGATAGGAACATTTACATCTTGGAGTATTCCACAATCTTCACAATCTTTTTGCCAATCCTATCATTGAACATTTCCTGAAATATTCTTGGTGGAAACATTAGTTCAATGACTTATATGTTGTTATAAATTACCAAAACCACCAAGGGGGCAAATGTGCTTCCAATCTCCCCCTTTTTGGCAATTGATGACAACATATAGATCAAAGCTTCGACATATGATATAATTAATGAATATAATCGTCGCTTTCTGAAGTATGTGATAAGAAAGAGCTCCCCCTAAATTTGTGCATTAATTTAAATTTGCGTGTCAATGCAAATGCACAATCGATTAGGTACATGGGGCGCTTCTTCCATGTCACATACATCTTGGTGGTGTGCGAGAGTAATAAGAATGAATATCATAGCACAACACAATCAAGCAAAGTGAATGATCATCGCATAAGCATCAAAAGGATAGGAAATAGTAGCAACACACATTAAGCGTATGATCAAACACCAACAAAGTTTCACACAAGCAAACCAAAATATCAAATGTTTTTGAAAAAGCAATAAAAACCAACCCTCTGTCACTCGGAGCCTAAAGATCTATATACACCTTCTCCCCCTTTGGCAACAAGTTACCAAAAATTTCAAACAGATACAACTAATCGTTCTACTGGGTCTGATCTCCTCTGGTGGTCGATGTTGGAGTCGATAGAACTACGTTAGCGAAGACGTTAGCTGATGTCATGGATGGAGTTGGAGTAGCAACCAGAGGTACTGGAGGAGCTGATGGAGCTGAAGAGACTGTAGCAGGTGCTGATGAAGAAGGCCTCAACTCTTGAGCTAACACTATGGCTGATCTGGCCTGGGTACTGAAGTGAGTGCCTCGCCTGAGAGGAGAGTCATCCTCATAATCATGATCATCATATATAGAATGAGTAAGAGGCACATCATCAACTTCCTTATTGAGCTCGTTCACGGTCACGGTCAACCCATCCACCTTGTCATTGAGGGTCTTGCTCCTATTCCCTATGATCCTCGCAAGACTATGCTAATTCTCCAAAATGTCCTTCATGTCCTTCTGCAAGACCTGAACGGTAGTAATCAAATGATCCATTTGCTCGTTCCTGGATCAAGGGAGTTGAGCACTAGTGGCTCTAGTTGCCTTTGCCTCTTCCTATGCTGCAGGTGATGTGGGATGATTTGGGTCCATTACGACAACGCTATCCTCAAAATCTGCCTGTAGGGGAAAATGGGGCCTGTCAAGAGCAAATATGTGCTTCTCCAGCTTGGAGTTGATGAACATCTGAATGTAGGGTGCATAGCAACATGAGCGCTACCGATTAGCAGCAACCCTCTTCACAGTCTCCGCAATCAAATCCATCACTCTGAATCTCTAATACCAGTCAACAAGAAGCAGCAAGTTGATGGAGTAGCCTCAGATCATTGATAACCCACAAGTATAGGGGATCGCAATAGTTTTCGAGGGTAGAGTACTCATCCCAAATTTATTGATTCGATACAAGGGGAGCCAAAGAATATTCTCGAGTATTCGTAGCTGAGTTGTCAATTCAACCACACCTGAAAGACTTAATATCTGCAGCAAAGTATTTAGTAGCAAAGTAGTATGGAAGTAACGGTAACGATGGCAAAAGTGGTAGGAGTAGTTTTGTAGTGATTGTAATAGTAGCAATGGGAAAATAACTTAGCAAAGATCAATTGTGAAAAGCTCGTAGGCAATGGATCAGTGATGTATAATTATGCCGGATGGAATTCATCATGCAACAGGTATAACATAGGGTGACACAGAACTAGCTCCAATTCATTAATGTAATGTAGGCATGTATTCCATATATAGTCATATGTGCTTATGGAAAGGAACTTGCATGCCATCTTTTGTCCTACCCTCCCGTGGCAACGGGGTCCTAATGGAAACTAAGGGATATTAAGGCCTCCTTTTAATAGAGAACCAGACCAAAGCATTAGCACTTAGTGAATACATGAACTCCTCAAACTACGGTAATCACCGGAAAGAATCCCAGTTATTGTCACCCTGGGGGATGCGGATCATAACTCATAATAGGTGTCTACAACTTGCAATATAGCATCAAGAACACATATATATACATGAAAACATAATATGTTTATATTTGAAATCATGGCACTCGGTCCCTAGTGACAAGCATAATGCATAGCGAAGTCATAGCAACATCAATGTCAGAACATAGTGGATACTAGTGATCAAACCCTAACAAAACTAGCTCGATTATATGATAAATCTCATCCAAGCCATCACCGTCCAGCAAGCCTACGATGGGATTACTAACGTACGACAGAGAGCATCATTGTATTGGTGATAAACGATGGTTGGTGATGACGATGGCATAGATTTCCCCTCTCCGGAGCCCAAAACAGACTCCAGATTTGGCCACCCTAGGAAGAACAGGAGGTGGCGGCGGCTCCGTATCGTGAAACGCGATGAACTCTTATCCTTTATTTTTCCCCTCCACGAATAGGAATATATAGGATTGGAATTGAGGTCAGAGGAGCCACGGGGGCCCACAAGCTTGCGAGGCGCAGCTAGGGGTGGGTGCGCCTGGCGGGCTTGTCACCTATGGTTGGCCCCCCTCCGGTTGATTCTTTTGCTAGTATTTTTTATTAATTCAAAAAATAATCTCCATAAATTTTCAGGTCAATCCAATTCTTTTATTTTTGCACAAAAATAAAACCAAGGCCATTCTGCTGAAAATAGCATTAGTCCGGGTTCGTTCCATTCAAATCATGCAAATTAGAGTCCAAAACAAGGGCAAAAGAGTTTGGAAAAGTTGATACGATGGAGATGTATCAACTCCCCCAAGCTTAACCCATTGCTTGTCCTCTAGCAAATCAGTTGATGAACTGAAAGTGATAAATAAAAACTTTTACAAACTTTGTTTGATCTTGTTGTTGTAAATATGTCTAACCGATGTTTAGATTTTCAGCAAAGATTATAGACTAACCACGTTCACAATAACATTTAGGTCCCACATTTACTCAAATCAATGGCATAACCAACTAGCGAGAAATAATAATAACTCTCGAGTGACAACATTTTTCTCAAAACAATCATGATACAGTATGATATAATGGTATCTCGCTAGCTCTTTCTGAGACCACAAAACATAAATGCAGAGCACCTTTGAAGAACAAGGACTGACTAGACATTGTAATTCATAGTAAAAGAGATCCAGTCATTCTCATACTCAATATAAATTAATAGAAAAGCATACAAATGACGGTGGTGCTCTCTAACTTGTGCTTTTTATAGGAGGATGATGACTCAGCAATAAAATAAATAGATAGGCCCTTCGTAGAGGGAAGCATTAATTTCCTGAGGTGCCAGAGCTCGAGCTTTTAAAACATGAATGAATAGCAATTTTGAGTGGTATGCTTTCATTGTCATAATAACGACCAAGAGATTTCAGCATCTCCCAAGCGGTTCCCAAACAGAATGATAAAGTTTTTACTCCCCCTCCACCAATCAATCGCACTCCACGGCTAACCGAATCCATGGGTACTGTCCATAAAAACACAATCCAGGTTTTTTGTCATTATATTTTTATTTGATTTATAGCATGGAACTGGGCATCCCGAATACCAACCACTTTCTCGTGAATGATGGTGAATAAACACATATTGTGAGAATAACCCACCTAGCATGGAAGATATTGACAACCCCCAGTCGCTACATGAGCGATTTCAGCATACAAAACAGAATGATTATTTGAAGTTTTAGAGTTTGGCACATGAAAATTACTTGGAACGGCAGGTGAATACCGCATATAGGTAGGTATGGTGGACTTAGATGGAACAACTTTGGGTTTGAGGAATTGGATGCACAAGTAGTATTCTCTCTTTGTACAAGTGAAGGCTAGCAAAAGACTGGGGAGCGACCACCTAGGGAGCGACAACAGTCATCGACATGCTTTGAGATTAACCAACATTGAATGCAAGCATGAGTAGGATATAAATCACCATGAACATAAATATCGTACAGGCTATGTTGATTTTGTTTGAACTACATGCATGAACATGTGCCAAGTCAAGCCACTTGAATCATTCAGATGAGGATAACATCCTATCATACTACATCACAACCATTTAAATATGCATTTTGGCACTCAAGACAAACCATTATCCACTCTTAGCTAATTAAGCATGGCATGAGTAACTATAATATCTAATTGTCATTGCAAATATGTTTCACCCATAATGAACTGAATTTGAAATGATGAGCCAATCATATTTACAAAAGCAAAATAGGTCGAGTTCATACCAGCTTTTCTCCATCTCAATTTTTTCATCATAGAGCATCATTATTTCCTTTCACTTGCACGATTGAACGGTGTGAAGAATAATAAGAGTGCATGTTCATTGGACTAAGCTGGAATCTACAAACAGTAAGTCAAAGGAGAAGGCAAGGTAATATGGGCTCTCTGATAGATAGACAGTAATGCATATGAGAGTAACTCAACATTTTCATTGTGGTCTTCTCCTTACGACCTAAATAAAGAAAATTCAAAACAAGAACGAGAAAAACTATTTACACAGGAAAGCTCCCAACAAGCAAAAGAAGAACGAAAAATCTCTTTGGGTTTTCTTTTAAGTGCTACAACTAAACAAACTAGAAGGTAAAGCTATAACTAATTTTTTGATTTTTTTTCTCAAAGTTAATTAAACACACAAGAAGAAAGCGGAAAGAAGAAATAAACTACCATGGATGGTACAGTGAAGAAGTATGAACACCGACTACTAAGATGAGTGTGTGAACATGAATGTAAAGTGAGAAATACGTACTCCCCCAAGCTTAGGATTTTGGCCTAAGTTGGACTCGGGCCATGGCTGGCTCAGATGATATCCGAAGTCATAGTCAGGGTTGTACTGGGCTGTGGCGGCAACCATCTGAACGACTGCAGCGTGGAGGCCAGCGGCTTCCGCATTTCTCTCATACTAGTTTGCCTCCTCTTTGGTTATAAAGTACCTCCATTTTTCCTGAAAGTCAAAGAAGGCAGGAGCAGGAAGGGTAATATGGACAACACGTTGTCTATAAAAAATTAGTCGGTAGAGGAGGGATTGTTCGTTCCTCTCAAGAAACTAATAACGCACCAATGCCTCATAATCGAGAAAAGTAGGTGGTAAATCAATATAATTTCCCCGTATAGGTACCCCAAGATAATTAGCTACATGAGTGGCATACATCCCACCAAAGTAATCTCCATCCTTAGCATTATTATGTAGACTTCTAGCAATAATATCCCCTAAGTTATATTGTTTATCACCTATTACCGCATTCTTAAGAATACTAAGATCGGGGGCACAAAGTGGCTATGATCAGTTTTACCGTTAATACATCTACCTATGAATAGAGCAAAATAATGTATAGCAAGAAAAATAATGCTCCCCAAGGTAGCCTGTGTAATATTTCTTGTTTCTCCCACAATGATGCTAGCAAGAAAATCATTATATTCAGATTTGCGCGGGTCACTATAGCTGCGCCATTGTGAAATTTTGCACGCATGGTTAAAATCCTCTAGGTCCATAGTATAAGATTTATCATACAGATTTAATATAATGGAAGGTTTATTACGTCCGACTGAAAATTCAAACCTCCGCACGAAAGAATCCGTGAGTTGATAATTTTTCTTGCACTGGTCTAAAAGGAAATCTTCAAGGCCCGCATTTTGTGCGTACGCATAAAATTCTTCCTTGAAACTGGCATCAACCATGAATTGATCCGATGGCCATTCACAAGGCCGCACTTGTGCTTCCCTCAGTGGTTCAAGGTTGGGCTCGCGTATCGCGAGTCTCGGGCCTTATTGCTTGAGTAGCCCCCTTGGTATAATCGCTTCAACATTTTTCTTTCTTCGAAAATAAATCAGAAATTTTTAGTGACTCAAAATAAAGGTGAACACAACTCAACAAAACTTATAGCAACTACTCCCACAAGTGCCTAGAGCCTATATCATGCATTAAAAATACTTCAGACCATACAAAATTGACATGCAAGCTCAAGAACAAGGTCACCAAAGTAGAATTTTTTTGCAATATATATATATATAGCACTAGAACAAAAACTAATTGGACCATTGGAGGAGTCACATACAAACGAACAATCTCCTAAAACAGTTTTGTGAAAGGAGCTTTGCACAAGGAGATCAAAAATGGCAGAAAATGAGCTAGAACACAGGTTTGAACAATGGTGCGATGTTTTTTCTCGAGGAAGACGAAGTGGATGGGAGCTGTAATAATTAAAGGGGGCGTACGTGGGACCCACAAGCCACCTAGGCACTACTAGGGGGTGGTCGTGCCCTATGGGCTTGTGACCGACTCGTGATGCCCCTGTTGTGTGCTCAGTGCCAGATATTTTTAAATATTCCAGAAAAAATGATACTAAATTTTCAGGGCATTTGAAGAACTTTTATTTTTAGGTCATTTTTCTATTGCACAGAAAGCTCAGAAAACAGAAAAATAATGGCATTTTTACTTTATTTAATCTAACTAAAAAAAAGTAAAAGTTGGGTATAGAAAGTTGTGCTTTCTAAATTCATCCATCTCATGCTCATCAAAAGGAATGCATGAATAAGGTTGATCAAGTCTTATTAACAAACTTCTTTTGAGTAACATGAAACCGAATAATTTTCAAATAACACTAAGTTACCTCAATGGGGATATGCATATCCCCAATAATAAGTATATCATATTTCTTCTTCACGGTTAGAAGAGGGAATTCAAAGTCTCCAATAATAATCATTGAAATTTTTTCAATGGAGTTGATACTATGAACTTGGGGTTATTTCTTCGGAAAGTGTACCGTATGCCCATTACCATTGATATGAAAAGTGACATTTCCTTTGTTGAAATCTATAATAGCCCCTGTAGTATTCAAAAAGGTTCTACCAAGGATGATCGACATATTTTCGTCCTCGGGAATATCAAGAATAACAAAGTCTGTTAGGATAGTAGCATTTGCAACTACGACACGTACATCCTCACAAATACCAATGGGTAAAGCAATTGATTTATCAGCCATTTGCAAAGAGATTTCAGTAGGTGTCAACTTATTCAAATTAAGTCTATGATATAAGGAGAAAGGCATAACAGTAACACCAGCTCCCAAATCACATAAAGCAGTTTTAACATAATTCCCTTTGATAGAGCATGGTATAGTTGGTACTCCTGGGTCTCCCAATTTATTTGGTACTCCACCCTTAAAAGTATAATTAGCAGGCATGTTTTAAATCTCAGCTTCTGGTATATTTCTTTTATTAGTCACAATATCTTTCATATACTTAGCATAAGGAGACATTTTCAGAATATCAGTCAAGCGCATACGCAAAAAGACAGGTCTAATCATTTCAACAAAGCGCTCAAAATCCTTGTCATCGTTTTTGTTGGATGGTTTAGGAGGAAAGGGCATGGGTCTTTGGACCAATGGTTCTCTTTCTTTACCATGCTTCCAAGCAACAAAATCTCTTTTATCGTATCTTTTATTCTTAGCTTGTGGGTTATCAAGATCAACAACAGGTTCAATCTCCACATCATTATCATTACTAGGTTGAGCATCAACATGAACATCATCATTAATATAATCACTAGGCTCGTGTTCATTACCAGATTGTGTCTCAGCATCAAAAATAGAAATATCATTTGAGTTTTCAGGTGTATCTATAACAGGTTCACTAGCAGCATGCAAGGTCCTATCATCATTCCTTTCCTTTTATTAATGAAATCGCTAGGTGTATCAGTATTAATTATCTGAGAGTCTTGCTCAATTCTCTTAGGATGGCCCTCGGGATACAAAGGTTCCCGAGTCATTTTACCACCTCTAGTCACAACTCTAATAGAATGATCATTGTTCTTACCATTCATCTCATTAAGCGAATCATTTTGTGCCTTAAGTACTTGTTCTACTTGAGTAGTTACCATGGAAGCATGTTTACTAATAAGCTTAAGATCATTAATAGTTCTACTCATATAATCACCTAAGCGATCAAGCATGTAAGCATTATGTTTCAATTGTCTACTAACATAAGCATTGAAATTTTCTTGCTTCACAACAAAATTACCAAACTCATCCAAGCATTGGCTAGCAGACTTATTATAAGGAATATCGATTTCATGAATCTACGGAGAGTATTTACCTCTACTACTTGTGTCGAGTTATCAAGGCCATGTATTTCTTCAATAGGTGGTTGATTCTTGACATCTTCAGCTTTAATACCTTTTTCTTTCGTAGATTTCCTTGCCTCTTGCATATCTTCAGGACTGAGAAATAGAATACCTCTTTTCTTCGGAGTTGGCTTCGGAGGTGGTTCGGGAATAGTACAATCATTATCATTTCTCAATATATTATTTAATAGTAGTTCGTCTTGTTCAACAGTTTGTTCCCTGAAAACACAACCAACACAACTATCTAGGTGGTGCCTAGAAGCATCGGTTAGTCCATTATAAAAGATATCAAGTATTTCGTTTTTCTTGAGAGGGTGGTTAGGAAAAGCATTAAGTAATTGGAGAAGCCTCCCCCAATCTTGTGGGAGACTCTCTTCTTCAATCTGCACAAAGTTAAATATTTCCTGCAAGGCAGCTTGTTTCTTATGGGCAGCAAAATATTTTTCATAGAAGTAATATATCATATCCTGGGGACTACGCACACAACCAGGAGCAAGATAATTAAACCATATCTTAGCATCACCCTTTAAGGAGAAAGGAAACAACTTAAGAATATAGTAATCAAGAATTTTTTCCTCATGAATAAATAGGGTGGCTATATCATTCAATTTAGTAAGATGTACCACAACAGTTTCAGATTCATAACCATGGAAAGGATCGGATTCAACCAAAGTAATTAACTCATGATCTATAGAGAATTCATAATCCTTATCAGTAACAAAGATAGGTGAAGTAGCAAACTTAGGATCAAATTTCATTCTAGCATTCAAAGACTTTTCTTTCCACTTGCATAGCAATTTCTTAAGATCATATCTATCCTTACAATCAAGAAAGTCCCTAGCTACCCCTTCTTGCATAACATAACCCTCGGGTATATCAGGCAATTCATATATGGGAGAGCTAGGTCTATCAGATGTCTCATAGTGTTCAGTTTCAATAATTTCATCAGTTTCAGAAGTATCATTAGTGTCACCATTGACTCTAGCAATTTGTTCATCAAGAAATTCACCCATTAGCACAGTATTATCAAGGAAAGTATCATCATAAGCATCATGCATAGCAGTAGTGGCATCATCAATTACTTGTGACATATCAGAATTACTAGAAGGTTGTGGTGTCGCAAACTTACTCATAACAAAGGGTGAATGAAGTGCAGAGCTAGATGGTAGTTCCTTACCTCCCCTCATAGTAGAGGGATAGATCTTGGTTTTTGGATATTTCAGATTCTTCATAGTGATCAAAAGATATGAATCCCAAGTGACTCAAAGAATAGATCTATGCTCCCCAGCAACGACGCTAGAAAAAGGCCTTGATAACCCACAAGTATAGGGGATCGCAACAGTTTTCGAGGGTAGAGTATTCAACCCAAATTTATTCATTCGACACAAGGGGAGCCAAAGAATATTCTCGAGTATTCACAACTAAGTTGTCAATTAAACCACACCTAAAAGACTTAATATCTGTAGCAAAGTGCTCAGTAGCAAAGTAGTATGGAAGTAACGGTAACGATGGCAAAAGTGACAATAGCAGTTTTCTAGTGATTGTAACAGTAGCAACAGGAAAGTAACTTAGCAAAGATCAATATGTGAAAAGCTCATAGGCAATGGATCAGTGATGGAGACATATCAATCATCTTCTCATATCCGACTTAGGCATCAAGTTATGCCTCAGAATTGTGTTGATGTTATGGAGACCTGCCTGGAGGTAATAGATGGATCCTAGCTTATGAGACTAAAGATATGCAGCAGGGATAGCATTGTACATGTACTTCATGGCATTATGGCTTGCCTTGAACTCAGAGTACACACAAGCATCTCCATGTTGCACCTTTGGGACTCCTAAGATGGAAGCCCATTCATCAATAGTGGACTCATATCTTGCTCCTTCTGTCATCCACACAATCCTACCATTTCCATAGCAGTGAGAAGTGGAGTATAATTGCATGATCATCTCATCGGTCCATACAGTGAACCCTTTGCCAACAAACACATCTAGGCCAATACAGTGGAAGTTGTCTTGCACACTTGGGAAGTAGTCTTGATTTGCCTTAATGTACTTCCAATCAACATATCTCATATCATTGACAGTTGGGCTCTTGTCAAGCAACACAGTCTCATAGAAATCTTGTTACTCCTTGGTATAAAATATGTAGTCCACAACTATTTTTACTTCTCTGAGAGTAAGGATCAATTGCTTTCCACTCTCTCATACCTGAATCTTTCTTCTTCTTCATGTCCTCAGCAAGCAGGTGGCTGGCAATGTGCTCTGGAAGGTGTGGTCTAAGCTTCATCAATGTAGACATGGCATCCTCATCTATATCTATGGAGATGGATCCCTTGTTCTTCTCGGAAGCTAGAATCTCTCTTGAGAACCTCTTGGACTTCTCAGCAGCAACCTTCTTGGGTGCAGACTTGGTTCTCTTGGATGGAGCTTGCTTTGGCATAACATCAGCCAAAAGCTTCTTCTGGTTTTTCTTGGGAGGAGCCTTTGTAGCTGGCTCTTCCTCCTCATCCTCACCAGCAGTACTAGCTATCTCTTCTGGGTCCTAATACATGGAGGTAGACCTGCCAGTAACATAGACAATTATCTTCATGGCTTTCTTCTCAACATCCTTCTTAGGCATAGACTTCCTGGGAGGCTCAACAGTCATGGTGCCTCTAGAGCTCTCAGGTGCTCTCATAGTATCTGAGGGTGCATACTCTTTCCTGACTGGGTTCTTAGGGGCCTTCTTGAGAGACTTGTCTTGCTTGCTCTTGGGAGGCACTTCATCAGGTTTGAAGTCCTCATCTTCCTCATCAAAATTAAGTTTCCTCCTTGTCCTAGTAGCAGCTCTGGGCAGATCAGGTGACCTGGGAATACCAACATCTGAAGAGGATGATCCATTGTATAGACTAGTGCCAAAGCTCATGTCCACATTCTGCTCCTGCATATTCTGAATATCCTCTGAAGCTGACATATCTGATCCTGTGAATAGAGTATATAAGATGTAGATATTTTCAAAAGTTTGAACACAGAAATCCTTATATATAGTCCTCAGCAAAAAGGGATTTCGGTGTCACCGGGTCAAAAAGTTTCGATACTATCAAGACCCAGAGCGCTCTTAACAGAAACTTGGCAACAATTCAGTCAAACCAAAAATCTCCACTCGGTTGCACAATAAAAAAAACCTTCAATGGAAGAGTTTACTTTTTTTTGCAAAATTTTCGGGGATAATGAATCAATTGAACGCGCTTCAAAGATTTGTTCCACTTCTGAGACTGTCGTCAGTAGCACAAAAACAAAATTGGTAGAACCGATTTTTCTGACTCGGTGTCACCGAGATTCAGTCTTGCGGACAACTAAACCTAAAACTTCTTCATTTGCTAATCTATTGAGTTTTCTAGCGGATAGGGAGGTTTGCAATCGATAGATTATCGATAAAAGTAACTCCAATGCGCAAGAATCGGACGGGGAGCGCAAGGAGGGCCGGATCCATACCCTAGCTTGGTGAAGGATCCGCTATGGAGGTAACGGGGGTGAAGATTCCGTCGACGGCGGTGATTCCCAATGGCGGAGACGCACGGGGAGGCAAGGGTGATGACTTGGGGCCTTCATTAGATAGCTTAGGGTTTTGAAGGGGGTGATGGTTGAAGAAAATTTTCGAAGGTTGGGTCTGCGGTTGTCGGTGACACCGATTCTAACTTTTCGGTGTCATCGAGTTCCTCAACTGTCAGTTGGCAGGGAAACTCGGTGTAACCAAGAAGATGGAATTGGTGGTACCGAGATTGAAAACCACATCAACCCTAGGCATTCAGTGAGACCAAAATTTTTGTGTTGGTTCCATGGAGATGCACTTGGGATGTTTTAATGGTCAGTCCTTTGTCGACACGGAACACCGAGTGCTCCACACACAAAGAGATCGAAAAGTACTTATTCCAATTTTGTGATGCAGCATGAATAGAATTTGAGATGAGAAACTATAGACAGCTAGATAAGGGTCCTAGGCTTTCTTGTTCATCCAATTGGAAAAAAATCAAAAGCCAAGTAGCAACAATTGGATCTCCTTGAATGGGTAAACAAATGCATACCAATATGCTCACACAATAATATGTCAAATGAAATCATGGCAAACATGCACAAACACTAGCATCTATCAAGCACTTTGGCGATGACAGAGTCATCTATATATGAGTATATCGACTTAGGAGCCAAGTAAGAATACTTGATCATAGGTCATACTCATCGTTTAAGCACAAGTGGGGTTACCACTTTTACATAAAGCATTTAATGTTGTCACATACTATGAGATGATTTGACTAAAGTCTTAGAGTAAAGCTCCCCCTTGATGTGACTCCCCCTTGAGAGGGATAAACTAATCTTGGGTTTTGTCGATGAAGACTTCGTTTAGGTGAAGTAGTGGTGGATGCTTAATGTTGATGAATATCACCATGAGTTGGGAGCATCCTTGTCGTTTCTTACTATTCTCACCTACATGGGTTAGTCCCAACACACAGGAGACAAATACACGGATATTATGGACATGGAGTGCAAAGCATACATGACGATGTCCATGGATTTGTTGATTACCTTGTCTCTTCCTTACCTTTTGAGGGAAAGCGTGACTCCTTGAACTATTGCATAATGTGGATGTTGATTGCAACTAAATCTTGCCAATAATGAATATGAGTGAATTTCATTGGCGGAGTCATCCCTCAAGAACTACTCTAGCTCTTCTTCTTGGGGATCCACATCAAGTTGATGGGGATCCTTGGTGTTGAAGTGGCTCTTGTAGAAGTTGAGCTTGTAGTAGCCTTGGGAACCCACTTCACCAAAGCTCGGGATTCATCTTCATATGAGTCAATGTCCTCTTGAAGCTTGTTCTTGCCCTTGAGCTTGGGATCTTGGGGTCTTGGGATCTTGTAGTAGCCTTGGGAACCCAATTCACCAAAGCCTCTTGAAGCTTGTTCTTGCCCTTGAGCTTGAGAATGTCATCTTGAGCTTTTCTTCCCTTGGGGAGAGTATTTTTATACTTATCTTTTTGATGAACAAACTTGGGCTTGGGGTATTGACCATCTTCCCATTCAACTCCATTAGCATTGAAGTATCCAATGCCATGGTTCTTCCGGTGTCCTCCGTGCTTGCATACAATTTCCTCAAAGTGCTTACATCCGACAAGACTCTTGTAGATACGTTTCTCTATAATCCCTTTCAAAAGTTCATTTTCTTGCTCAAGTGTAACTTGGCTAGGAGAAGTGTTAGTGGGATCAATAGAACTACTAGAAGCCATATCATCGGATTTATCATTTTTATTGCTACTAGTTGAAGAACCTTTCTTGCCTTTGTTACTAGTTTGCTTAGCCATAACTTGTGGAATGAACATAGACAAGAGAAGTTGTTTGGCTAGATAAGAGGAAGTCTTGTTTCGAAGATCGTGATTAATAGCTTTAAGGAAATCATTCTCTTGCTCTAAATTGAGCTTCTCGAAGCGGAGCTTCTCATATGTCCTTTCAAGCTCTCTATGATCTTGTAGAGTAGACTCATGAGCTAAGTGAAGAGTGTTTAGTTCTTGAGTTAGTCATTCTATTTCCATCTTATCATCAATGCACGACTTATCTTGACTAGCGTGATTACTAGCAAGCTCATCTTGACTAACATTACTAGATTTGTGAAATAGAAAGTCATCATCTACTAACAAATCATCCTCATCACTATTGAAATCAAGATACTCAGGGTGTGCTACCGTGGGGCGTCTAGCCATGAAGCAACATCCACTGCCTTCATTTGGTGAATCACATATGTCATAGGAGTCGGTTATTACTAGTGCAAGTCCGGCAACAGCTTCATCTTGACTATAGTTGGAGTTGGAGTGATAGCTGCTCTCGGAGTGGTTGTGGGATTCGGAACCGGAAACCCATTCACCAACGTGAGCTTGATGTCTTCTTCTTGAGTATCTCTTGGTTTACTTGTCCTTCTTTTCCGAGTCCCTACTTCTCCTGAGGGCCTTTGTTCATATCGATCATCTCTACTCCTTCTCTCCCTTCGAGGTGACTCGTCTCTTGAGCTTCGTCTTCTTGGTGACTCTTCTTTCCTTTTCTAAGGAGTCGTGCACTCATTGGATTAGTGTCCGAGCTTCCCAAAATTTTAGCAGCTTCGGTCATGACTTGACGAATGCTTCCATCATATCTTGAGTTGGAGCTTCGATCTTTGCCGCTAGACTTGTTGTGAAGCTCTTCCTTGTCCTTGAGTGTCATCTCATGATAAAGAATCCTTCCAATCATTTTCATAATCTTGAGATCTTTGTAGTTGGGCATCATTTGGATCAATGTGCATACGGTGTCATATCTATCATTCAAAGCTCGAAGTATCTTCTAGATGATGAATTTGTCGGTCATTTCTTCGCTTCCTACGCCGGCAATCTTATTGGTGATGAGAGCTAGCCTAGAGTACATCTCAGCGACTCCTTTACCATCCTTCATCTTGTACTTATCAATTGACTTTGAAGAACATCCAACTTGGATTCTCTTACAGATTTGCTACCTTCATGCATATCAACCAAAGTATCTCTTTTGCATTCTCAAGATGGCTGGTTTTGTTAAATTCTTTGGGGCATAGGCGGTTGAAGAGAATGTCACATGCTTGAGCATTGTATTGCAACATCTTCAATTCATCCGCAGTCGCTTCGCGATCCGGTTCCCTTCCATCCGCAATGAATTCACCTTGCAATCCAACACGAACAACAGCCCAAATGGTGGGGTTATGACCAAGGATATGCATTTTCATTTTGTGCTTCCAACTAGCAAAATTTGTGCCATCAAAGTACGGACCTCTATGGTGACAATTTCCCTCACTAGACACCATACTCTCCTAGGTTGTGAAACCAATGCAATGGAGACCAAATCTATGATACCACTTGTAGGATCGAAAGTAGGTCTAGAGGGGGGGGGTGATTGGACTACTTGACCAAATAAAAATCTACCTTTTCCCAATTTTAAGTGTTGGCCGATTTTAGCATTCATGGCAAGTCAAGAACACCCTACACGTGCATGTCTGCAAGTATAGCAGAGGAAAGTAAAGAAAAGCATGAGTAGTAAAGGAAGGGTAGGAAGATCAAACGCAATTTGGAGACACGATAATTTTTCACGTGGTTTCGATAGGTTGTGCCATCGTACGTCCATGTTTATGGAGTCTTCAACCCATGGTGGGTAACAGTCATGAGTGTCCATGGAGGGCTCTACCCACGGAGGGTTTCACGAAGTAGCAACCTTGATTATACCATGATGGCTACGTCCATGGAGGACTAGCCTAACATGGGGTAGATCTTCACGAAGTAGGCGATCTCCTTGCCCTTACGAACCTCTTGGTTCACTCCACAACACGAAGTAGGAGGCTCCCAAGCGACACCTAAAAAATCTAGGAGGCACCACCCTCCAAAAGGCAATAGGCTCGATAATATCAATCAAATCGTTGCTATTGTGCTTCAAGATGATAGAATCCTCAACACAAAATCACTCTCTCACATATTTGGCTTTGGTGGAAGAGATTGATTGGGTGTAAAGCAACTTGGGGAGGCTAGAGATCAAGATTCGTATGGTTGGAATGGAATAGCATGATCTCAACACATGAGTAGGTGGCTCTCTCTCAGAAAATCAGTTGGTATGAGTGGGGATATGTTCTGAGTGCTACTCTTTCGAGTAGGTGGTGGTGGAGGGGTATATGTAGGCATCTCCAAAAATCCAACCGTTACACCTAAAGTGACCAACTCAGTGACACCGATGTGTGAATCTTGGTGGTATCGAAGTGACCAAAAGGTGATAAGTTTTGAATCTCGGTAAGACCGATATATAAATCTCGGTTGTACTGATTAGGTGGCCAACAGTCCGATTGCGCAACTCGGTGACACTGATACAACAAACTCAGTGGGACCGATTTTGTGAGTCGAGGTAACAGAAAGTTGGCAACCCAAACTCGGTGGCACCGAAGCAGAATCGATTCCACGAATGGCAAGGGGTTGGCATGGGTCTGTCTGAGTCTGGGAATCGGTGGCACCAAGTGGGAATTGTTGGTTGCACCGATTTTGAATACTTGGCTTTGGACAAACTTTTGTGGAAGAGCTCGTGGGTGTTTTTCGTGACTATCACTTGTGCACGTATGAGCATTTTGTTCACCAATAGTATCTTACCCCCTTTTAATAGTATTGGATTTCCTATGGACTCAAAGTGATTTCTCACAAAGCAAAATGTAGAGTCCTCTTGCCTGAAACTTTGCCAATCTATTTCCTTGCATCTTGGGGTATTCCACAATCCTCTTGCCATCCCTATCATTGAACTTTTCCTTAAATATGCTTAGTGGAAATATTAGTTCAATGACATATATGTTGTTATTAATTACCAAAACCACTAAGGGAGCAAATATGCTTTCATGAAGACCAAAGTTTCCCCTCTCCAGAGCCCCAAACGGACTCCAGATCTAGGCTCCCTATGGAGAACAGGAGGTGGCGGTGGCTTCATATCGTGAAACGAGGTAAAACCTTCTCTCTGATTTTTTCCAAAGAATT